>CM029651.1:1445770-2045770 GCA_017311315.1 Dendrocalamus latiflorus | reverse complement strand
GGGCCCTGGGGAATTTTCATTTGCTCAGTGCAAAATATAAGTACTCCAAATAGAACGAGAGGTTCAGCAAGACGGTAAAATCGCAACTGAAAGATCGACAAGGAACAAGCTAGGCATTTTTTTTCTACTTTACTGATTTAGCTGTTAATCCAACCCAACATACAACCAAAAATATCGAGCCATTTCTCCTTGCTCGGAATAGTTTACACTGAGTTCTGCAGGATAGCAGGAGAACTAATCGTGGCATTGCCAGAATTACTTTTCATGAGGCAAGAACTAATCGTACAACATTTCCTTTTTTCCCCTTGTTACAAACAGCGTGCGTCGCACAATCAAAAGGACGGGAAGAACTTGTTGAGGTTGAAAGGCAGGGAGTAGAACTCCTCGCTGCGTGGGTCTGTCTTGAACGACCTGAATCTGTCCCAGAAATGGTGCCCCCGGTCCTTCCTGGCGGTGCCGTCGTGTCTGTGCAGGGTATTATCCAAGAGATAAGCTACAACGCCTCCGACAAATGCTTTCGATGAGAATACCACATTGATCATATCATTGAACTGGACATGAGCAAATGAGAAGCATCAGTTAGGCAGGTCCACAGCATATGAAAGCACTAAAATTACTGGTAGTTATTTAGGTACAGACACCTGCTTCTAAGTAAAATAACGGCGAAACAACTTCCTAATACCTACTAGGGTACCATGACCACGGCACCGTCATAATACTTGCAGATTGAGCATCATCGCCAAACATATCAGGATGCTTGGGCATGGTTGTCACGGCGGAGTCGGCGACCACGGCGAGTAAGAGGCGCCTGGACGCCTAGGCGAGAGCCCGGCGACGCCTAGGCGATGGAAACGGCGACGACGGAGGTATGTTTTATATAACTCTCACGTCTCGCGTCTTCCGCCGACTCTCGTGTCTCCGTCTCGCGTCTTCCGCCTCTCTCTCGCGTCGCGTCTCCTCTCTCGCGACTCCCTCTCTCGCGTCGCGTCTCCCGTCTCCCTCCCCGGCGCCGATCTGCTCTCTCCCCGACGCCTCCCTCCCCTCCCCGGCGCCGATCTGCTCTCTCCCCAACGCCTCCCTCCCCTCCCCTCGGCGGCTCCCCTCCCCAACGCCTCCCCCTGCCGCCGCCTCCCCCCGTCGCCTCCCCTCCCCTCGGCGGCAGGAGCACGCTGGAGGGAGGTGGCCGGAGCACGGGAGGGAGACGGCGGCGAGACGAAGGCGGCGCGGCGGGAGAGAGGGAGGCGGCGCGGGTGGAGGGAGGAAGGCGGCGCGGCCAGAGAGGAAGGCGGCGCGGCCAGAGAGGAAGGGGCGGACGGCGTACCTGGGTTGGCGGTGAAGCTAGGGTTCGGGCAAGGCGAGGCGATCCTCCCGGCGTCTCCTCCCCGGCGCCAGGACGACTTGGCGTCGCCTAGGCGACGCCGTGACAACCATGTGCTTGGGTATCATACACAGTCATATGCCATTCTCCAAGTATTGCATAATTACTCAGCTATTATACACAAGGATCAAGTATCGCTCCAGATTACTGCAGCACGATGCCTCTGAACTATGATAATCAAGTATCAAACTTCACTGTGCAAGTATACATGCTAGTATGTCAAGTGGGCTTTTGAAAGAAGTGTGGGTGAACTGGATCTTACCCATCTTGCGTGCGTGTGCACTGGACCATAGCCTGCGACAGAAGTGTACTCGTTGAAATACTGTGGAACCGACAAACCCATAAACACAGAAAATCCCAGGATGAACTTTATTCGGAAGCTATTGAGGTTGCAAAACTGAAGGAACCCAATCCCTGCCATACCTGTTTGCACAGAAGCAATGTATTGCTTTTTGTTACAGTTCAAATATCATCAAAGAAAACTTAGATCATCGTTTAAAATTTACTTCGTAATACATACCAACATATGCAAACAGAAGACAATATATAGCTGCAATTATTGGGCCTGGAATCGATGCAAAAACAGCTCCGAATTTCCCTACGAGCACAGCACAAAAACACCACTATCGGGATACAGTTCATGATTATTGTCAGAAGCACAGGAGCATAATATCAATTGTTTAATTGGATTTGTCCAAATAACAAGCTTAAATAATTCCAAAAACGATGGAAATATGAGATGACATTTTACTAGTATATTCTTAGTGTCAACATTTTGTGCACCTTCCAAACTTCAAAGATATTCAATTAGCACAAGAGTACGATGGACAACAGTTGAATATATGCTTACATCAAAGCATGAGGCTTACCAAGAATAGAGAAGAATATCATAAATCCAGCAGAAATCTGCACCACACGTCTGCTACCAACACGTGTCAAACCTAGCAATCCTGCATTTTCACTGTTCCAGAACGGCGTAAGATATTTCAGACCAACATCGAACGTCATTCATATCACACTATAAACACTGGAGGCAACAGTCAGCTAGATTCTACTTACACAGATACAGAGGATCCATTAGCTGTTCCAAATAAGCCATCCAGCAAAATACCAACCCCCTACATAAGCACACAAACAAAGGAATTAAATAATATGTTTACATGTCACTTGAATCTTCGGGTACACTAACTGCAAATGAAGAAGTTCAGATGATACCTGCCAACCAATGCCGCGACTCATAACAGACGGAGGGCATGGTGTTGCACTGGCATACCGTGAGACCGCAATGAATGCACCAGTAGACTGCATTACACAGTAGGGCATATTAGCTGGTCCGATGCCATCTAACATAGAAATGCTGCATATCTCTCTAAATACTTAATCTTGGATTTATTCAGAATACCTCCACAAGAGCAACGAATGAAGCTGCCATCATGGCAAAAGCTTCACCAGCATCAAACGTTGGTGCTCCCCATTGGAATGGGTAAGGTACACTTATCCTGCAAAATTTAGAGAAATGATCTATTTAATCGCTAAATTTTTTAGTGTAGATTGAAAATGTACTATCCATAACATGAATGCAAATATGTAATGCTCTATAAGACTATAACACTTCGCTGTGGGGAATGCTATGAAAATAGATGCGTGGTATTACCAGGGAGCACCCCCAACAAGCCCGGATCGATCGGTACGGCAATGGAATTGGGTTTTTGGAGCAGCATTCTTGTATGCCCCACCAACAGTCAGGAAGAACGCGTAAAGCCACACAACAGCAACAGACATGATGACAGCAAACCGCTCGAAGGCAGTCCCCAATAATGGCAACAGGTTAGGAATGTACTGCAAACAAAATTGCATAATATTCATAAGGCTTTAGGTGCTGTTAGAAATCACAACAACAGTCGTCCTGACGCATATACCTGAGAAAGAGCCACCAGCAGTATCATCTGTGGAAGACCGATCTCTACGCACTTCGCAACCTGCAAAGCAAACTCATGCTGTTATCCCACTGTTGTAAAATACAGCCAGACATAATGTGCATGTACAAAGACTTACACTTGGGAATCCAAGTTCATACAGCCCAAATCCGACAAGCGCGACCAGGGGCGCCGCAGACAGTGGGCTCAGCAGCCTGCAGCATTGCAATAAACAGGAATTAGCGCAAATTGGGAGCAGAGAAGGTACAGTGATGAGCACAGCACTTGGAACCTGCAACCTGAGGAGGAGACATACGTACCTGACGACAATGCGCCAGAGCCCACTGAAGCCCAGAATGATTTGGAGCGTGGAGGCCACTATAAGTGCGCCCTGCGTTCCCCGCATGATGCGCACGAATTTCTGCAGCCACCACCGCATTGTTGGCGACTTGTTAGTACGGCAGGCGCGTTGAAACTGGCAGAAGATAAGGAGGCGACCTCGTGGGGATCGGCAATGCCGTTGTAGCGGCCGGCGAGGATGATGGAGATGGTGGGCGCGACGAAGGTGTAGGAGCCCCCGATGACGGCGGGCAGGCGCGTGCCGAGGAAGCTCTGCAGCAGCGTGTTGATTCCGGCGACGAACAGCAGCGTCTGGATCACCCGCGCCTTCTCCTCCTGGATTCAGATTAGGAAAGAAGCAAGATTGGCAGATTTCTCGTCAGATTCCCACAGAACAGCAGCGGCAACACACACACACACACACACACAGATATAGAGAGAGAGAGATTCAGAGAGGGCCAGAGCGAGAGAGAGAGAGAAGTGCACGTACATTGCCGCCGCCCATCTGTGGGACGAGGGCGGTGGGGATGATGACGGTGGTGCCGAGCATGACGAGGTAGTGCTGGAACCCGAGAAGGATGGCCTCGGCTGCATCGCAAGCGCAAGCGCACAACAGAAGGCAAACGAAAGAGAATCAGCTGGGGAGATCCAATCCAAACAAACATCCGAGGGAGACGCAACGCAACGGCAACCAAGAGGAGGGGAGGGGAGGGGAGGGAATGGGGCAATGCGGGTGGTGGTAATAAACTCACGCCACGGGGGAGGGCTGGTGAGGCAGTAGGAGACGGCGGGCAGCTGGTCCTTGACGGCGTGCGGCTGCAGCTCCTCCTGCTTCGGCGCCGGCGCGGCCATCCCGGCAGAAGCGCAGTGCAAGCGAACCGAAGCGAGCACTGCAGGCGAGGCGCAGCTGAGCCCAGCGGCCTCGAGATGCGCGATTTGTAGCGATCACCGCGGAAGCGCTTTTCTCCATCCGCCGTTCATCCGGTGGGCCCCACGCCAGATCAACGGTGGATAGGAGCGGGCAAAAGAGGCCCGTTCTTTTTTTGTTTTTCGGTTTTTTACAGTAACTAACTTTTAAACGAAGTATCTTTTCAAGATTAGATCTACTGGTTAATTGTAATATATACTGTACTGACTTCATTTATATCGGTAAAAATCACACATAAACTTCAATTACTCTGTAATCTCTCACACGAAAAACCTAAAAATCACAAACCGTAGTCGGAAAGAACAGACCCAGAAAGCTAGGTAGGCTTCTCTCCCTCCTTTCTGGCCGACGACTCCTCGCCGTCGCCTTTGTTGCTCGCTCGGCCGTGCTCTTTCTTTTACTGCTACGTGCTGTGTGTATCCGTATGGCGGTTGCTCGATCGTCGTCTCGTCCGTGCAGGGTGTAATCATGGGGAGAGGCCATCATTTCATGTTCCCGTCCATGTTTTCGAAATCATTTCGTGTCCGTTTTGGTTCGTTGCCAGCGGCACGGCGCGGTACGGTGATCTCGTTTTTCGAAACACAACCGCTCCCTCGCTCTGAGGAACGAAGCGCCTCTGCTCGCTTTCCCTGAACCAAGGCCATGGAGCCAAGGACTGAGGTCCTGTCTGGGACCAAAGGGATTTCGGGCATGTTTTTTTTTTTCAGTTTTTTAAAAACTATTTTTTATTTTTTTCTATAGTAACTATATTTTAAACGAAATATCTTTTTTAAGATATGGTCTACTAGTTAATATTTTAAATGAAATATCTTTTTTAAGATATGGTCTGCTAGTTAATTATAGTACATACTGTACTGATTTCATTTATATTGATAAAAATCACACGTGAATTTCTGTTGCTCTGTAATCTCTCGCACGAATAGCTCAAAAACCAAAAGCCGCAGCTAAAAACCATAAGTTTCAGCCAAAAAAGAACATGCATAGGATTTGTATTACTTCACAAAAAAAATTATGTAAAGTTTATATAAAATTTTTGTGTTCTAAACGGGAACTAAGGACTTAAGGAGGTGATGCAATGTGAGGCCCCGAATGAGTTGAACTGGGTTAAACAAATAAAAGAGAGACTATGGTTCAGTGTGGAATGTGGAACTTTGAATGAATTTTACGTGCGAAATATATCGGACTGTTTGTTTAGGCTTAGACTTTTTGGCTTATAACTTAAAGTCAGCTTTTTGGCTTAAGCAGCTTAAAAGCAGTTAGCTTTTAAGCCAAGTTAGACTATTTGGTATCCTAGCTTTTTGATAGGTTGAATGGTGTGGCTTATTATCAGAAAGTCTGAAATGCCCTTATTATATGTGTTGTTGCACTCAAGAGGAGACCAGCGGGGTCACCAGAGGACGGCAGACGAGGCCGGCGGGGTCGCGGGTCGCCGGTCGCTGGCGGGGTTTGTCGGAGGACAACGGATGAGGCCAGCAGGGTCGCGGGTCGCCGGCGGGATTTGTCGGAGGCCAGCGGGGTCGCGGGTCGTCGGTCGCTGGCGGGGTTTGTCGGAGGACGGCGGATGAGGCCAGCGAAGTTGCGGGTCGCCGGCGGGATTTGTCGGAGGACGACGGATGAGGCCAGCGGGGTCGCGGATCGCCGGCGGGGTTTGTCGGAGGACGGCGAATGAGGCCAGTGGGGTCGCGGGTCGCCGGCGGGGTCTCGGGTCGTGGGAGGATGGTGGTGTCGCAGGTCGTCGGCGCCGCAACCCTAATCACACAATTCGTTTTGGGAGGGGATCGGGAGAGGTTTGCCGAACGGGATCGGGAGAGAACGGCCGAACGACCAACGGTTTATATACCAATGGCATTTGCGTGTAAATCTTTCGAAGTTCAGTGGCAAAACGTTATTTCTATTCCGCAAAAGCCAAAAAAGCTCCTTTCAACTGGCTTTTGGCTTTTAGTTATACAGTGGCTTTTGGCTTTTTAAAAGTCCAGTACAAAAGCCAGCCGTTTGTTTAGGCTTAGAGTTTTTTGCTTATAAGCCATTGAAAAAGTCAAAACAAACAGGGCCATCGTCTTGGTTTCTTGTGAAATTCACGTAAAATCACTAGCATCTTACAATTAGAGCATACGCATCGCACGCTGCTAGCGAGAAGCCAGAGGGAAGAGAGAACCGATGAGGTCGAAGCTGAGTAAGGATGTGGCAATCGCTACAGCTAGGAGGATTTACTGATTTTAAAAATGTCAAAAAGGATTTTGTTTTGTGGTGGGGATAGAGAAACGAAGGTTAAGAGTTAGTGGGGACCCACATGGAGACTTTGGACTTGATACTAGGGACCCCATTGAATTATATTGATCCCCCACATGGGTAGATTAAAACAACTTAAGGCGAAAGGCGCAAGGAAAGGATCTAGGGTACGTCGCCTTTGTTTCCTTCTCTCTGGCCGCATGGAATCAACCCACCGACCGGGCGATATATAATACGAAGTTTAATCAAACGAGGCAATGGACATTCATGCTATGCTACTACACTGCTTAGCAGTACGGCTCAGGTTGGAGAACGATGATTCGGTTGGTAATGCACGCTGAAGTACTGCAGGGTTTCGCCAGGCGTTCATCAGAGAATAAAGACGTTGCCACCCCACCTGCAGATACCAAACCGCTGTCTTTTTCTCTGCTTTTCTGCTCTCTATTTTTATCATGACGATCGTGCGCATGCATTCATCAGGGTCATGCATGCTTTAATAATTTCCCTAACGTCTCTCTGGTTCTCTCTAATCAACACTTACATGACACTGCATTTTCCTTTTTGGTGCTGCGGTTAAATAAAATGTGGTTAGGACAGGCAAAACAATTACAATTGTTAAATGAAAGGTGAAGGCATGCCATAGGACAACAATGTTGTTACTTGTAGAGTAAAGTCCATTACCGGTCCTTAAACTTTTTATGCTGTATCATCCCGGTCCATAAACTTTTAAAGTATGTCATCCCGGTCCTTAAACTTTCAAAGTGTGGCAATTTCTTTTGAAAGTCTATGGACCGGGATGACACAACATAAAAAGTTCACTGCTACAACTACATAAGATATTGCCACACTTTGAAAGTTTAAGGACCGGGATGACATACTTTAAAAGTTTATGGACCGGGATGATATAGCATAAAAAGTTTAAGGACCGGTAATGGACTTTACTCTTACCTGTATATAACAGATTAACAACTTGACCTCATAAAGAACACATTGATGATAGCCCTCAAAATAGCCGCCGAACATGGCCAAAGCATCACCAATATTTACGGGTTATTATGCATATATTTGGCCCTGTACAAAACTTCATCTGATTATTTACAGGCACACATGGAGACGCTTGCTGAGGCAAGCAGCAGAGCATGCCAACTGTGCCCAAAAAGATTACAGGATAACCAACCACTCATATGTACATGCCTTCCTTTTTCTCCACATATATATTTCACAATTCGAACTAAACAACCACAGGGATAAACACGCGGAAATGAAAACCATCATTTCCCGGGTTTCTTTCTCTTTAGAGCGACAATCTTCTTGGTGTAGAATATCCATCCCAATACATACGATAATGTCCTCCAACCTCTATATGCCCTGGGCTTTGATATCGTTGCAATGAAGCCTTTCAGTGCAGCACCAAGATCTTGTGTGTCAAAGGATACGGTAGGATCTGCGCAGCGATAATAGTCTTCACTGAATGAGGGATGACTGGTGCACTCCTCATAAACCAAAGAATTCGAGAACTTGTCTAATGCCTGTGATTCTTGAGGCGGTCCACAGCCACCAAGTGGGAGCAGCTCTGACTGAATTCGATTCTCATTGCTCTCTGCAGTCTCCAGTGCACAAGGATGGAAGGCACTCGAGGGTTCGATAGAGAAAATGTCAGGTGATGGCATGTCCGTGTGGCTTAAACCAAAACCATCAGTAGCAACTTGTGTAGGAAACTGGTTATATTCATTTTCATGCAAAGATGCAGATCTCATTTCGAAGAGCTGTGAGGGATTCCCCAGAAGTGTTCCATTGTCACAGGTCAAGACATTCTTCCAATTTTCATATGCTTGCTTCACAACTGCATGTGCTTCAGCCTAAAATGAACAAACATTGTAAAAACAGATGGTCTAGGTCGAGACTGGTAGAGGGAGGAATACATATGTATTTGTTCTAAGGAACTTAGAAAGTCAAGTCACGTGAATATATACCTTCTCATTTTCCGTAAGACCATCAACAGAAACAAACTTATCAGATATTAACCCTCTCACTTCTCCAACAACATTGAACACAACAGCAGTTTTGTTTAGGTTGTCTGGATAGTAAAAATGCACCTTGTCAATGAGAACACAGGTTTTTGCATGCTCAACAGTGACCTCCCACATCTTTGTTGACATGCCACTGCCCAATATCTGCATAATTTGAACATACGAGTGAGTTAGAATATCGACTTTTTGCTGAACCACCACTATCATCTATAACAACATGCAACGCCTCATTTATACAATGCAGAATACAGATAACAAGGCAGAAGTGTGCAATCTGTTTTGCATAGGAAAAATCTTAAGAGCTCAGATTGACATAAACATGTTCGCCACAGGAAAAAAAAACAACAACGATTCATTCAAACCGAGGAATTCCTACATATATGCAGTTTCATGGTTTCATATTTCTCATATATCAACATCCCAAAATAATGCGGACAATCACATCTGATGTAAATATATATGTAAGTTTTGGACATGATGAATCACAATAGACAGATTATGTAAACTCTGGTAAGAATACAAACTACAAACATACACAGATTCTGTAAATTTCGCAAGAATTCAGAAGTGCAAGTAATTGTTAGATTGAGAGAGGGGGATGGATGGATGTAGTTCGATTGTATTGAGGCCCAAAGGGGTTATATATATAGCGAATATATGGACACAACCCTAGACTAACACATAATGCCACAAATACCCTTAATATCCCCTCTCAAATGCAATGTGTATGCAATAGCATTGCATTTGAAATGGTTGACACTAAAATAGGGAAAATCTAAAATCCGAGTCTTGGTAATGTCGTCCTAACATGCAACTCTTGGAAAATATGTTGAGTATCAAAAGATCTCCCATCCGGGGTTGTGCGGCAACCCATAAAGTATAATGTGCAGGGGTTGAGAAAGCAGAGGCAAGTAGGAACAAAGATGACCACGACAACATGACAAAAAAGGTGATGAAACCGATACAAACAGAGAGTTGTCAAATCAAGCCGAAAAGAGATGGATAGAAGCATGATGGCACATATCGAAGCCCGAGACAACGACAACGCAGAAGGGAAGCACGACACCCTTAGAAGTTTGGGGCGACGGCTTAGAGAGAAGTGACATTATAATGATTTCTATGATCTACAGCAGCTCAAAGAGAGGAGCGACGGTTGCTACCATGCGAAAAAGGAGTGGGCCACACTGGATCCAAAGGACGCATTGTGGCCAGAGAAGTAATCGACTGACTGACAAGAAATTCATGGACTCACATGGCTTAGACGAACTCAAAGAGAGAGAGAGAGAGCAGCAGACTTGGATGCAATGGAAGACACAAAGGGCGATACTAGCATTAGCACATTGCCTCCAAGCAGCAAACATCTCTGGGCGAACAGCAAAGCCCAACTCCACAACAGCCTAAAATAGCTCACAAACGGCCAGCCCACACACCAACACCTCATGGCACATCGCGAAGTAGAGCACAAGTGAGATAGGCACTAAGAGGGGCAGCGGCGGCGCTCCAAAGAGAGGGAGCTAAAATAGGCTCAAGGCGACCTAGAAGAGGCGAGCGGCGGCGGCGATCTAAGAGGAGACCACCAGCAGCGTCCGACGTCAAGAAAACCAAGCGGCGACGCGACAAGAGCTCAAGCATCCGGCGATGAGGAGTAAATCTGGCCAGGAGGAGCTCTGGCGGGTAGAGCTCGAGCAGCCCGATCTGAAGGCAGAGGATGACGGGCGTTAGATCCGGGCGGGGGCCTATGCGGAGACAGCCAGATTCGGGTGGGGCGGCGACATCCTAGCGCAGCCCAACTCGGGGTGGCGCAGATCGAGCTTGGAGCGGTGTGGATCCGGTGCAGTGAGCTCGGAGACAGCTGGATTTGGGCACAGCAAGGCCATCGGTGGCTAGATCCGGGCGGGGTAGCGGCGTCCCAGTGCAGCCCAGCTCGGGGCGGCGCGAACCAAGCTTGGAGCACTATTCTAAAAGGCGGCCTAGACGACTGCCTAGGTGGCGCTTAGGCGTTGGGCGGCAGCTGGCCGCCGCGCCTTGGCCCCTCGGCGGGAGGCTGGGCGGCATGGCGGGTAGAAGCGGTCAAAGGTGGGCTCGACGCGACGGCCAGGCATGCGCTCGCAGCAGCGGCAGTGCGGCGCCTAGGCACATGTATTTGGCGAGATAAAGAAGGGGAAGATGAGATAAAGAGGCAGAGTTAGGGTTGCGACTTACAAAAGACTTACAGAGCTAAGTAGCCTCCGCCTCCAGTGATTCCCACGTGCCGTCGGACCGTCGTCCACCGTCCACCTTGCCGGATTTGGCTGAGCTTCTTCCTCCGCCTCACAGGATTCATTCCAAGGTGAGTTTCTGCCTCCGCCTCCCCTCCCCTTCACTGACGGTTGATTTGCTTGCTTGGTTGGCCGGCATGACCGAGGAGAGAGGAGATTGGCTAGCGCAACTGAGGGGAGAGGAGATTGGCCGGCGCGACCAAGGGGAGGGGAGATCGACCGACACGACCGACTGGGGGAGTGGGTAGGGCGACTAAAGAGAGGGGAGATCAGCCAACGCGACTGAGGACTGGAGAGAGAGGAGTAGCGGCAGCGGTGGACTAGTTGAGGAAGAAAATGGAGAGAGAGGAGGGAGTGGCGGTGGCGGTTGAGGAAGAGGGAGTAGGGTTAGGAGTTTTGGGCCGGTTCGGCCGGCTGGATGAGCCAGATTTGTTTTATGTTTGATTTGCTTGATTAGCTATTAAAATCTTAAGACATGTGACACCCTAATTTTAAAGCAATATAAATGGATGAAGAGCTATCATTGTTGCTCAAGGTAACAATTTTCTTCATCTAAACATCAAATATATACATGATTGCTTATTTTCGCCTATTGTCCTCATTTTTAATTCGGCCACCTAGGCCCCCTAGATGCTAGACACCACCTCGCCGCCCACCTAGCGCCTAGAACTTTTTTGAACATTGGCTTGGAGCGACGCGGATTTGGCGCGGCGAGCTCGGAGACGGCCGTATTTGGGAGTGGTGAGGCCAGATTCGGCGGCGGCGTCGAGAGGGCGTGCGGGTGCGGAGACGAGGGCGAGGGACACCGAGTGCCAGAGGTGGTTCTAGCGTGAGTCAGAGCGTGGTGGTGAGCACGCTGTCCTCACGGGAGGAAGAGGTGGCTTGTTGTTGCTGCTCCTTCATGCTAACTACTACTACTAGGAGGTTGTCGCCTTGGGAGTGGAGATCGCTCCTTCCAGGGGTAGCAGCGGTGGAAGATGATCGGAGCCTAGAGTTTGTATCTGGGCTCTGATACCATGTCAGATTGAGAGGGGGGAACGAATGGATGTGGTTCAATTGTATTGAGGCCCAAAGGGAATATATATATACACACACACACACAACCTTAGACTAACACACAATACCAAAAATACTCTTAACAGTAATGACCAGCATAGTACCTTTCGAAGTCTAGGTGCATCAAGATGTAGTAAGGTGAGAAAATCTTTGACAGTAACGATCTTCTCCCTATTCAAACGCTTGTGAAAAGCTCCCTCCTTGCCAATCTTCTCCAGGCGCCAAACCTCATCTTCAAGAACTGGTGGGTGGTGCTTCTTGTACACTGGAAGAGAGGAAGAAAACATGCCAAATGAGGAATTGAAATTTGGTCATCTTGGTGACATATGAGACAGTGAAGAAATGACATAGGGCAATCATTTAACAACAGCAGTAAATTACGTCGGTCAAAATCCTTCCGTTAAGAAAGCATTCTGACAATATGTATTCAGTGATTATCATAAAATATTGTGCTATACCGAATCCAGAATGCAACAAGGAATTCACATCTTTACATTTGTATGTGCAATTGTCAAATTTAATGACACAATGCCAAATTGATATTTGATAGGAAACCTAGCACAAGTCCAGGAGGCAGGAGAGCAAGAAAGTAAAAAAGATGATTTAAATCCAATGCATAAACTCACATTCTCCACGATGATCCTTTACCACAAATGATTCAGTTTTTGCTTCCCGTACTCTTATACCATTAAAAGAAGCATCCTCAGTTCTTGCACCTAGCCTGAACTTTCGGCTGCGTGTCCAGCTGGAGTTGTCTGTGAATGATAGTTCCCCCATTGTACCAATGCCTTTAAAAAGGTCAACAGACATGTCTCCAGAAAGCAAGGGCCGTTTGCCTTCTCTTTCTCTAACAATATTATTGTTAAACTCCTGAGCTGTCCAGTCATCGTCTTCTCCACCTTCAAAATCCCCCTCTAGAACTACTATTTCAACCTTCATCAGGGACTCCTGGCCTGATGCTACAACTTCTCTGGTCAAAGCGTCAACTAGAGCAATGGTTATAGTTAAGGAGCCCTCTCCTTCAATCTTGGAGCCAGTGAAAATTGGAAGAGAAAGCTTAGTCATGAACTGCAGCTGCAAATTTTTTGATGTAGATGGAGCAATGTCCGTGACACTTCTAATGAAAAGTAAGAAATCAAGTTGTTAGAGAAAGCTGCATTAGTTTAAGAACCTATACAGTGACCAATACTTATCATGTTGGTTGTCAATATAGTGTTACAATGCCATACCTTGTCATCATGGTTACATGATTAGCAAACGCAGACTCAATTTCTTCTTTCACCTAGAAATTATAATTGAATTAAACATCATCACTGGATAGCCAAAAAGAACACATGGTTGAAGACAGCCCTGACTAGGGTAACTTTAGGGTGCACACAACAGCTTTGACTGAAAATATTATCTCCTGAATAGTAACAAATGAACACAAAAAGGAGATAGGGGATGAATACTTTGTCTTCCAGGTTTGGAATGGTACCAAATACATATATTAGAACAATCTACACAAGTACTAATTCAATACAGATAAAAGTCCGGTTTCTCAAAAGTGTGATTGGGACCTATTCAAGAAAAACTCCCTTTTCCTAAAGTAAAACCTACAGACACGTAATATCATAGCCAAAAATTGTGCGACTGTGGGTTCCTAATTCCTATACCCTCAAAATCAATCTAACCAATAAGCAGCTACGGCTGATACAGAAGGGATCTATGACAGTGCTATTCATCATCAATACAACCTACGGTTAATTTGGAAAGCACGGTACGGACAAGCATAACCCTAAGCCCAGTAGAGAACCACATCATGGTGGGGTGGTGGAGTCAGGATTCAAAATCTTGGTGTCCACCTTTACGCACACACGAGTGAGCCTCGGTATGAACATTGCGAGGTCACATATTTCTTGGTGTCCGTGGCCTCCGTATTTCTAGGCATGTGCTAAGGGGTGCACTCGTGTGTGTAAGCGTGTGCATCTACCTTACAATTGCAAAAGAAAACATAAGCCTAAGACAATGAAAGGGGTAGGATTCAGGTTAAGCGGGGGCACATCTACCTTAAAATTGCAAAAGAAAACCTAAGCTTAAGAGAATGAAAGGGGAAGGATTCAGATTAAACAGGGCACATATCAAATGATCACATCCCATGAATTTTTCGTGATACGGGATCAAGAAATGGGGAAAAACAGGAGACACATCATAGGCTGCCTCACCACTCTTCGGATGAGGGGTTCGAGCGCCAGGAAGAACTTCTCGATGCTGCTCTTCCGCATCACCTCCGTGATCACCCTGCGGGAAGCCAAACCTCCACCGTCAACGGATCAAGGAGTGATAATAAATTAGGGGATTTTCGATTGAGAGCGCTTGGGAGGGGAGGCATACTCGCGGAGGGCGGGGACCCTCTGGCGCTTGGGCTCCCCGTGGCGGTGGGGCGGTGAGGAGCTCCCGCCCGGCTCGGCCAGGCCCCCGCCGCCGACGCCGCCCGGTGGGCCCTCTTTCTCCTCCGGATGGCGCTTCTGCGACATCTCCGACCGCCGCTTCACCTCGGTTCGCGTCGCCGGTCGCGACCTAACTCGGCGCCGGATGGACAGGACAGGTAGCAGGTTCGGCTACAGTGCGATGCGACGGTCGGTTTCCTTTGAAATGTTTTATTATTATTTGTTGCTATAGAAAATGACATGAAATTGCGGAGTGGATGGATCGGCCCACAAAGCCAGCACAAAAAGACCTACCAAGTCTAAGGCAGGCCGGTCGGCCCAGGCCGGATTTTTTTTATATATATAAAACAATGCTGTTTTGTTTTGGTTCAGCCGCTTATCCTGACTCGATCAAGTTAAACAAAACTCGCAGTTGCGGGCATCAAACGGTACATAGTTATGCACTACTCTTTTCGTCCCGTAATATAAATCCAAAACTTATTATACGTAAAGACTAATAAGATATTAAATCTAAAAAAAGTTAATGTTTACTGGACTATATATACTTCTATTAAATTGCATATTATAATTACTCATTCACTCTTTTAGCATTAAAAGAGGGATATACGGTAAAAATATTATAATAACTACACATTTAATATATTGTGGAATAACGCTTCTCAAGAATAAAGATTTATATTGCTTCTCAAAACTAAGGATTTATATTGCTAGACAGATAGAGCCCTCAGCAGAATTGATAATTTTGTCAGAAGAAGATGAGATCGAGACTAAAATGTTGAAGATCACGGGCAAGAAGAACGGCAGTAAAATGCCAAATGCGCTTGAGCCGGGTAGTGGCACAGAGATGTCACTCTCGTAGCTTTTGATTGTTATCTGATCATGAGAGTTCGATTAATTGATACGACACGTTCCTTCTTGGATAAGCACATGACGAAGCAAATGCCTTTTTATGGTCAAAGAGATGCTTAATCACTATTAAGACCAGATGTCCAACTGATACATACAACAGATGGAAATAAGTCAATGGGAAATGGAAAGACAACTAGTATTAACTTCCACAACTCAAGCAATGCACACGTCAATTCCAGAAACTCGATGAACCACGGCTTTCTTGTGGAAACCACCACCACAGCATCACAAATGTACCCTAAAAAGCAAAGATTTACATCTTCTTAAGATGGCTACTCCTTTTCTTCCAGCAATTCCAATATCGAATTTGCTCTGACTTCAAATCGGCAACATCAGTTGCATCCAGTCTTCAATACCTGCTTAAGCACCAAGTTAAGATACACCAACATCACCCAGAGAAAAGGTTTGGAACAACATCCAGTAAAATCGAAATGCACTAGTACAAATGTTGCGAACACTAATTGGATTTCACCCCCAAAAAAGATTCTATTACATGAGACAAATGAAACCAAAACAATATGAGTTGTAACTTGTAAGGTAATATTGAAAACATTTTTAAAACAATAGGTGCCAGCGCCACTTGTAGGGGCCTCACATCATCTGAAATTTGAACACTGCAGTAAGTTTGGTCAGGACAAGTGAATTGTAGGAACCATTTGCAACTTCACTCAAGTCAGTATTAGGGCTATTAGTTTGGTCACATCATGGTTGTAAGGCTTCTTTTCACCCTGAGCAGTATCAATATCACAAGTCTAACAGGTATCATTTAACAGAATTTTAAAATAAAACTTACTTGAACACGACGCTACTACTTGACGATAAAAGATTATTAGACCTACCCAACATCAGGAAACAAAACGAAATCGAAATGGTACATGGGGAAAGCCAACTCACATACATCACTGGTGGGGAGCATAGGCTGCCTTTGTAACGCTTCTTTTGGTCAAAGACATAAAAGATAACAACATCAAGGCTGATCAACCTATTGTTCTCAAGAACCACTTTTATATCTAATCTGTCATTCAAGGACAATGAACTAACTTGATGGGCAATTAGGCATTTTACTACTGCATGAACTTGCTTAACCCCTAAGCAACAAAGATAACATAATTAAGGGTGAGCTTAGAAGCTCAGTGACCTACATAAATGATGAATCTAGCAGTTGTTGCACATGTCTACACCACAGCCAAATCACTGATATAGAAGGATTAGCTAAAAGGGAGCACAAGGAACATCAAGATGACAATCGCTATACTATCCTCATTGATAGAAACAAAAAACGAACTCGACGGTTCATAGCCATTCCCTGTCAGTAAAAATGGCGAATACAAAATTATCCATAGGTGGCCCAAATAAAGAGATTGTATTTAAATTTTACAGTCTATTCATCTCTATAGTTATGTTTTGATGTCATACCGATAATCCACATTTTCAATGAACCAAATCCATGTGCTAGAATGTAGTGGAATTTGGCATAAACTCCCTGCATTTCCACTCTTAAGGATATCAACCAGGAATCCACTGCAGCCCAAGTAAATTTTACTGAACAAAACGAAAAGCTAGATCCTACATTCACGACACCCAAGCGCATATTATTAGATCAAGTGACAAGTGATCTCATCGGGGAAGAAGGGGGGCACAAACCCTAGGGTTGGCGAAGCCCGGAGGGGAACAGCGAAGCGGCTGTCGGGGTCCGCGCCGCCGCGGCGTTGGACACGGGCGAGGGGGCGGCAGCTGGAGGAGCGGCGGAGGAGAGCTCGCGGACGAGGGCGGCGAGGGCCTCGGGGTTGGCGCCGCGGTCGCAGAGCGCCATGAGCAGCGACAGGGTGTGGCGGTCGAGGCCGGTGTCCAGGATCTGGGACATCTGGAACGCCAGCTCCAGCGACTCCTTCGCCTGCCTCGCCGCCGCCGACGCCGCCGCATCCGTTTCCATATCGGGCGGCGCCGTCGCCTCCGGCCTCTGGTAGGTACAATAAGCTCTTGCTGTTCGCGGTTGCACGATGGGTCGATGGCTGGTGAAAGCCTGGTCCGAGTAAGAAATCGCAAGAGATGGCCCCACACGCCAGTGCTTGCTCGGTGACCGACCCCACATGCCAGTGGCTTCACCCGGTGGTTCACCTTCACCAGACCTTCCTCTCTTTTTCCCGATTCCAAAATCTTCGTCGTTTCAATTTACAAATTGCTTCTATACGTGTATCGCAAGATTCTTTTCTAAATACATTTACAAATTGCATTTCAAGATGTTTAAGCACCAGCGTCGTACATACAGTATGAATGAATCATACACACAATGATACAAAACTCTTGGCATTATCTCGATCAGAACGTACCAACAGCTGATGGGTTTCACTAACTCATCGCCAGGAATTCAGGATGAAGAGGCTACGATGTTTTACATGGTTGCACCAAGTTAATCCAAACAAGGTTCGTTCATACAGAGCAAGCGAGCAACTAACAACAACATTCATAATCTGATCCTCCCTACAAAAGCGCTAAATCCTGAAATGCAACTGGAAGTCCAGCAAATGTTCGTCAAGTTAGCGTGAAACCGAGGTATCATAAGCTCCCGTATGTGCGCCGGTTCTGGGCAAGATGCGAAGATCTGCAGTGATATCCACTGCGTATAACAGTCTGAAGCAGACGCAGCTTCAAAGGCACAGTATGGCCATGCCGTCGCACAACATGAAGACCTGAAAGCCAAATTCCAAAATCGCGACTGCTATTCTGCATAGCATCTTCGCTGGTCCAGCCAGATAACATCGCATCAGCAAAAGCGGAGCGCGGCAGCTCCTGAAAACTCACAGTGCAAGGAGTTCTGACTCTTTTTCTTCTACCAGTGTTTCATCCGTTGATTGGCCGGCGCCATTCTCTACTTGGGACTCTCTATTATATATTTTGAAGTCAGGAGATGACAGATGAGAGTCCGTCGTGGGGACAAAACCAGCAATGGTAGCACTGTTGCTAGGGTGTCTAACCCCTCAGGCCTTAGGGCAATAAATATTAAAGATATTTACTTTGAAACATATCTCTTGAGTATGTAAAACTTATATAGTTCATATATGTTCATGATTGATTTAAATTAAATCAATTGTAATCGGGTTATCATCAATCATCAAGGGAAATAATTGAAGAATCTAGTTCCTCCATTATGTGTTAATAGTTAGATCATTAATAACGACATGATGATTAAGCCTTACTAGCAATTAATCTCAAAGATAAATACACACTCAAATGAGTTAATTGCGTAGAAATCTTATCCTAGAGTATACAATTGTTGTGTATATGTTGTGCACACAACGTCGTAGACCAGCCGACCTAGGAAGGAGAAGCTCAAGTACAAGTATAAGACTCAGAAGAATACGAAATCGTAGAATACATTGATTCGCAAAACAAGTCACATATTTTTGATCATATTGAACCACTATTCCTTTAATTATTTAATTACCAATATTTTCATTACCTTATTTATGCGCTTATTTCTTATACAATAAATATTTATAATGACATGTTATTTAGTTATGTCCTACCACATCAAAAAGACCTATTTTATTTGATGGCAATATTCACCTTGACAAGCCATAGTAATAATAAATTACTATAAAATATACTAGGGTAGTTTAGGAAATTCATCTGCTTGACACTAGTAGTGACAGTGCTGCAATGCACTAGGATATTTATTTGTGAATGGTTATCTGGTTGATAAAAAGTAAGGATCAGAACCTTATGCTAAGTAAAGAATATAATAATCACTCAACTACAACACATTGACTTTGTCAAACCTGATTTAGTAGCTGCTCAAATCGGTTGAATATCTAGTATAAAGATATAATATACTGTTCCAGAAAATGGAACGACAGACGTAAAAATGTGGTATGAAAACGGTAAAATCATACTTTCACAATGGTAGGCTCCGCCCTGTCAGGCCACTGTATTCCGTGACAGGGGTACCTAGTCTATCGGGTAGAGGCTATATAAAGAGATGAGCAGTAAAAGAACCTTGTTTTTTAACTCAGTCATGAGGGTTAAGAAATCTTGTGGGTAAAATTGGACAACTCTACAGAGTCATGATATGTGGTATTCGAATACACCGTGCTCCCGGTAAATGAAGCTGTGTTTAATGGGTGATTCCAATAGCGAAGCATAAGTAGATTTGAAAACGATTTGGAAATGTTGAAGTTTGGTAATTGAGATGTTGAAACCCCAAATTCCTTAAGAAGTTTATGATTTGTTATTTTGTGTTTAAAAACAAAATGTTTACAAATAAAATTGCAACTACAAATGCTTTAACAAAACCACTATATTCCCATCTCTTGAAAATTCTGGCAGGTAACTATATAGTGTTTTTCCATATGACTTGTTGAGTACGGTGGTTATGCTTAGGCTTTCTAAACTATTAACAGAAGATGCTGAGGAAAATAATGAAGGAACCGTTGAGGAAGGCTTTGAAGATCTCTACGATGTAGACGACACTTGGTGTTAGGTTTATTCTATACTCAAACACGCCTATGGGGTTATTTTGTATTGTAATATAACTTTGCGTCGCTCGCCCCGCTATGTGAAACTTGGTTGCTAAGGCTTAATTTTGTAATAATGTTTGGTTTTTATGCTTAAGCTTATGATGGAAATGATGTACACTCATCTATGTTACTTGTAGCTAAACAACCCTGAATAGTTGCGAAGAAATCCTAACGACCCCGAAAATGAGGGCGTTACAAATACTATCACATATATCAGATAACAAAAAGCACATGCAAAAACGAAAATTCTCTTGCCCCAAAAAAATTGTGGGATGAACATCATGTACCAACAATGTAAACAACTAGCTGCATAAGCGCGGCGCACGCCGCGCTAGCTACCGTATGGACCAAAGTAAAAGAGACGATAATTCGCAGGGAGTTCCATAAAAAAAATCGAGGACATATGCGTAATTTCAGAAAAACCAAAGGTCTTTTTTGTAAAAAACTGAGGACTTGTAAGGACCTGTACGTGAGTAAATAAGGACCTATATGTAATTTCGGGAAGGGGGGTGCTATCAAATTTTTTTTAAAAAAACAAAACTTGCAGGGACCTTTTCACGATGAAAAAGGACCTTTACGTAATTTACAAAAAACTGAGGGAAATGGCCTCCCCCAGCCGTACGCAAATTTTTCGGCCACGCGCCGGCCGAGGGAGGCAAAGGGGCGACGTGGAGGGGCTCCGGGGCCGGGAATCCCCCGGAGTTTGTTTTGGCTATGATGTAGTTTTGCAAAAGTCAAAAAAATAAAAATGTAAGTAATGTCAAACTCGTCCACACAGCGAACATGGGCACACCGCCATTTGACCGTCGCCCAACCTCCTCGCTTCCTCGGCCCTCCCGCTGGCCCGCGACTTTCTGTCCCCGACCTCCCTTCCGCCGCACGCCGGCTCCCTCCCCCCTCCGCGCTCCGAGGCCGCGCCCGCGTTGGCCCACACGTCTCCACCTCCACCTCCACCGCCTCTCCCTCCCCTTCCTCCTCTTTGCGTCCTCTCCAAGCCCCTTCATGGCGTCGAAAGGCATCTCCTCCTCCATTTTAGCATCTCCTCTTCCCGTCCCCATCCCCCCCACCTCCTCTCCTCTCTCTTTCCACCAGATTACCAGCATTCCTCCCGTTGCCCTTCTTGCTCGGCCCCAGATAGGTTCCCTTCTAGGTAAAAACAACAGTAGCACTTGCTCGTCTATCAAGTTGATCGGCAGAGTGAGTTGTGCTGGTTTCTTGATGTTCTTTTGCTTGTTCCTGCGTTGCAGGTTCGGCTGCCATGTCATTGGACTACATGCCCGGTTCTTTGATGGAATACAATGACATCAAGGAGGCCAAGTCCCCCAACATGAGTGTCGCCGCCGTCGCTGTCAAGAACGGCGACGCGTCGGTGTACAAGATCATCCATGGGTACGTCAAGGCCAAGCAGAAGAACAACTCCATCATCAGAGTCGCCACCAATGTCGCCGGGAAGGTGGCATCCAACAAGTAATGTAGCGGTACCACTCAGTTAATTTCGTCGACTCGTGCCAACTTCATGGATGGAGAAATCGGCTGATTACTCTGCACGCTATCCAGGTTCTCGAGGAAGACTTCTGATGTTTTTGACAGCTTAATTCAGAAATAGCAAAGCAAGTGGGGAAACAAAGCTGGACCTCTGCTCTCTGGAATATCTTACTGTATTGCTTCTTGCAGCATGATATTGCTCAACAAGGTGGTTCTCTCCAGCTATAATTTCAATGCTGGCATATCACTAATGCTGTACCAGGTAATCTCATGCTACTTCAGTCCTTTTTAAAGTACTTGTAACAGTGTTGCCTGTTTGTTTACACACTTATTTTGTTGTTCATTGCTCGCACATGCATATGCATATGCCTGCAATGCAATGATTTTTTATTGGCAAGTTATTATCATTCAGCTGACCATGACTCTTTTGATGGCTCAGAATCTTATATGTGTGGTCATTCTTCTGGTACTTGAGTTCTTCCGTGTTATTTCAACGGAAAAATTCACATGGAAGTTGATCAAAGTCTGGATTCCAGTGAATCTTATTTTTATCGAAATGCTTGTAACTGGAATGTACAGGTACTTCCTACTTCGCAATATGTATACACGATGGCGATCGGTTTATCGCCATTTACGATTAGGCCTGTTAAGGAAAAAAAGTAGTATATCACTTCATCTGCTCTTATTCAAGCTTTACATGTCTAATACAAATTAAACTTTATTTGTATGATGTGCTTGGAATACTATTGACCTAACCATCTTTTTTTCTTTCTTTCTATCAATTTCCAGTTTGAAGTACATAAATGTTGCAATGGTGACGATATTAAAGAACATGACAAATATTTTAACAGCTATAGGAGAAATATATATTTTTAGGAAGGGTCAGAACAAAAAGGTTTGGGCTGCATTATTTCTCATGGTATGCCCTTTTCTGCTTTGCATGTCCCCTGTTTTACTTCCAATCATTACCTAATGACTCAGTTATTTTCCTGTATTAAGAATGTAACAATAGAATCGCGTGATTATTGACCTGATCACTGTACTTCTCTATGTTGCTCTTTGCAGATTGTATCAGCTGTTTGTGGGGGGGGGATCACAGATCTTTCTTTCCATCTAGCTGGTTACACGTGGCAAATTTTGAATTGCTTTCTGACTGCAGCCTATTCGGTTAGTTTTTTCGTGCTCGCAGTTTTACACATGTATAGATTATTCTAAGCATCTTTACAGTCTGTTTGATGCACTGCTGAGCAAAATATTGTTGTGAGGCATTTGGATCCCTGACATTAAGTTGCCGTTTCAATTCATTTAGATTATAATGCCCCTTAAAGCCATTGGCAATACCAAAACTATTTTTTACTTTCAACTGTATTAATTCTGCCGCTCCCCCTTCTTCACGCGTAGTTAACATGTGATTTTCTTATAACAGCTTACACTGAGGCGCCTGATGGATACAGCCAAACAATCAACAAAATCTAGTTCCCTCAATGAAGTTTCTATGGTGTTGCTTAACAATGCGCTCTCAATTCCTTTCGCACTCATCTTGATTGTTGTCTTCAACGAGTGGAAATATGTTTATCAAACGTAAGAACTTAATCTTACTCCCTATATCTAACCAGTAAACATATTTACAAGCAATGTAAACTTTCTGTGATGTGCAGCAAATATGAGTACTTGGTCTGAATAGTATGTTATTTGTTTTTCCGGACAGGGCATTCTAGAGTTGTTAACTCTATTAGTTTGTTCAATGGTCTGTTATGCATTAACATTTACCATTTATACAAGTTATGTAAGGCTGGAACCTGGAAGCAAACATATTAAAATCTTCATTTTGTTCTACTCCACTTTTAAATTTGATTTATTGTGATATTCTTAATAAAGGTGTTCTGATTTTACACACCAAAGAAGCTTTAATCTCTGTAATCAACTTGAATATGAAGTCAGATGAACAAAACAAATCAACGAGTTCTTCAATACTGTCCTGTAATGGTTTCCTGGGCGGTATAATTGATCACTGTGCATGTTTTTGATTTGCACTTACACATGAATTTTCATTTCATCTGCACAGCGAAGTTATTAAAGAGCCTATGTGAGCTCATAAGACCGGAGTGCCATTAGCTGGTCCGGGAACGAGAAGCAGGCAAAACAGGAGCGCTCTCGCCTGCCTAAATCTCGCATTCTCGCCGTCGCCGGTGGCCGCAAGGAGGGCGGCGGCGGGGCGTTTTTCCTCCTCTCGGGCCTCTCCTCTCATCCCGCAGTGGGCAGCCCTCCCCTGCCCGGATCCCGCTTCCTCGCCGTCGCCGGAGTGTTCCCTGGCAGCGGCTCCCCTCGCCGGCGGCGGATCCGGCGGCCTGGTGGCTGGATCTGGAGTCTCTCAGCCTAGATCTGCGGGGTGGAGAGGCGGCGGGCGTCCTGGGGCTGGAGGCGCGCTCCTAGGGCGCGAGCGCGCGGAGGCGGCCTCGGGCGCGTGTGCGGTGGCGGCGGGCCGTTGCCGGCGGGTGAAGCCGAGTGGTCGGTGGCCTGCTATCTCGCCGTCGCCGGCGAGGCTCCCACTGGGGAGCAGCTGGACCGCCTGGTGGCCACCAGGCGGAGCCGGCGCCGCAGGCGCCGTCGCGGCGGTGCGGGCGGCCATGCTGTCCTCGTCGGAGGCAGAGGAGGTGGAGGGCGGGCCCCTGGAGCTGCAGCAGCTGTTCCTGGACTTGGCCGCGCTGGTGGAGTCCCAGGGTGTGCGCGTGGGCGACGTCGAGCGACACGTCGCGGCAGCGGCGGAGGAGGTGGGCGCGGCCGATGGGGAGCTTCGGGAGGCCCGGCCGATGGGGAGCTTCGGGAGGCGCGGCAACTGCAGGGCGCCGCACGGCGGAGGAGGATGTGGCTTATCGTGGGGGGCGTGGCACTGCTGCTCGTCACACTGGCCGTCGTGGTGGCCCTCGCGCTGGTCGCCGGTGGGGAAGTCCGGGCGGCGGCGGGCTTGTCTTCGTTTGGCTGCGGTGGGTCGCCTTCAGTCGGCGGCGGCTTCCTCTGCAATGCCTTTTCAGTGCTTGTCCTGTCGTGCGGCAGGCGGTTCGGATGCTGGGTTCCTGAGGTTTCCCACGGCGGCTGGAGCAGGCTAAACTGGCATTGGTGTTTGGAATCCGGCGCGGCAGCGATTAGTACTCGGTCGTGGCGTTCCGTCCAGGGAGCTATGGTGTGGCGTTTGCTCGAGCAGGAGGCCATGGCGCGAAGTTGTCGCATTGTGATTGCTTTAGGATTGATCCGTGGCTTGTGCTCCTAGATCTGCTCAGTGGTGGCGCATAGGCGTCGCGTAGTGGTTTCTTCAGAGGCGAACTTTGCAGGAAGCGGCTCATCGTGGAGTGCCATGGCTTTGAGGCGTGCTGGACTCCGGTGTGTTGGTGGCGGTCTATTTTGTGTGTGGGTAGTGTGTGGGGTGCTGTGGAAGTGCTGGCGAAAGTCTTACCGGTATTCTTACCGATCTCGACAACGTTGACGCCTTCGGGCGCCATTTTCCTTCCTGGAGGAGTTGTCATGGCACTCCATAGCACTCATGTTTGCTGATCTCCGGGTGAAAACTTTGGCTCGGTGAGGCGGGCGGCGTCGGCGACCCTAGTCGCCTCCTTGGAGGCGTCGCCTCGGAGGTCCTTCTTCACGCAAAGTAGACCGAAGTTTGGATGGCACAGTCGGATGGAGATAAGGATTTCGTTGAAAGCAAGGACGAAGAAGAAGTTCTGAAGCTTAGTCTTTCTAGCTTTTTTCTTAGTCCTTAAGCTATCTTTTTTGTTGTTTTTTGCTCCTCAGTTTTGAGGATTTGAGCCTAAAAGCTCGTGTATCTTTTGGCTGTATATATCCCACGTGGATATAGATGCCGGATTTTATATAATCCGTTATCTAAAAAAAATTAAAGAGCCTATGTTCTGGATTGTCGCAACAGCCAGTGGTTTGCTTGGTCTAGCGATCAGCTTCTCATCTGTGTGGTTTTTACATCAGACTGGCCCCACAACTTACAGGTGAGATGATACTGCTAACTCGTTCCTTCTTCAAGATGCACAAGGGAATGTTTGCATGATAATAAATATCACCATAGTTGTAACACCAGCAAAGCTCTTTGTATGCTGATAATTGTTTCACTCTTTTTCAGCCTTGTTGGCTCACTAAACAAGATACCCATTTCGGTTGCTGGTATCTTGCTGTTCAAGGTGTCAGTGAGTGTGGAAAGTTAATTCAGCATAGTTTTTGGTGAGTATTTTGTTTCATCGTTGACCCCCCCCCCCCCCCCCCCAAATGTTACCCGCTGTACTATGAATGAAAGTATGACACATTTCTACCTGTTCTTGCCAGGTCTTTTTGCTGGGATATTCTTTGCAAAGGCAAAAATGTCCTAATGTGCCTTACCCTGCTGTGATGGTAACATGAAAAAGTCTCACGGCAATGCTGCCTATCAACTGTACAGATATATGATCGGAGTTCATTTGTCCTTAATGCGTCAACCATGGATTTTATGCAACGTTCTGTTTATTCTTTCTCTGTATTCATAAGGGTACACCATGTGTGTATGCCCTCAGTTTTGTTCCATAACTGTGGCAAGGCAGAAGCCAGAAGGCACTATGCAAAACTAGCCACGAATTGAAACTCTACCCAATCTCTACTCAAGAAGTTGAACAGAACAATGATACAAAATAAAAGAAAGGATCTGTGCTTGCAACTTGGGTTGCCAATCAACCAATCTTCTGGGATATTTGGAAAACATCAGAAATCTTTATGCAAGCTAAGAGCTCGCAGATTTGGCTCATGCAAACAGTATCTCTATTTGTCAAAAAAGAGAAAAAAAATGACACTCCCTTTAGTCACAGAAGAGTGATATTTTCTACTTTTCAAAGTCAACAAGAAGCTTATTTGACCACTATATTATATATTCAAAAAAGTTGTGAAGTGCAATATTATGACAATATTTTTTTAATAAAAAATCCACTCATATCATTTCATATAACCCAAAAAAATCATTTTAACTAATATCTTTGGTCAAATCAATAAGGTTTGACTGCACATATTGTAAGGTGTCACTCTTTTATAACCGGAGTGAGTAGTTCCTAAATCAGTAAATTGGCAAAATCTGAGACAATCAGGATCAGCAAGCTTAACGCTATAGTTCCATGTGATATTGAGCTGAAGGGTGGGAAAAATGTTGTGTGAAGTATAAAGTATATGACATTATCACATAAAAAATCACATAATCACACCACACGTATATCCAATCATTCATATGCATGCACGTACATACATATATATACCATACATTCAGCCTTTCTTGGCGAACAGCCCGCGGAAGTTGAACCCGCCGCCGTTGCCGCTGTCGCCGCCGCCTGCTGGTTTCTTGCCGCTGGCCTTACGCGAGACGGTGCTTCCGGAGGACAGCGCGCCGTCGACCTTGTTGAGGAGGGGGTCCGTCTCCACGAGCTGATCCTTCTTGAAGATGGCGCCAAAGATGAATTCAGCGAGCCCCTTCTCCTCCTTGGCAGCCGCCTGGCCGCCCCCGCCGCTCCTCGTCGCGGCCGGCACGACCAGCGCGAACCGCCGCCTCCGTCCGCCCCTTCCCGCCAACGACGCCGGCGCCACGGCCGCCACAATGCCGCCAAATCCCACCGACGCCATGCTAGCTCGCTCTTGCTCTTGGAGTGACACACCGGCTCAAAAGCTTCTTGTTTCTTGAGGCTGTAAGAGGCGGGCGACGTGCTCACTGGTATATATGAGTTTGTGTTGTGGTGATTGGTGTCTCGTTGCATGGCGCGCGTGTGGTGTGGAGGTCGAGGCGGCCACAAGCGGCTTATACGCGCACCACGCGTGCGTCTGTACGCCACCGGCCGGTCGGCGTTGATCTGAAAACGAAAAGGAGCCGTGAAATGGTGGAAGCGGACGTGGTTGGGCCACGCGACAGGATCGTACGTAGGGCGCAAGGCGGGCGATTTCCATCTGTTTATTTTGCATGGTCGTTGGATTTACAGCCAAAAGGTCAACAGCTCGACATTCTGCAGCAACAAGTGCAGTAATAGGGAGGTGGTGTTGTACCGGCTGCTGTGGCCTGTGGCATCCAATGTAGTGGTCTAAAGTGCTACTCTACTACATAGTGTTGTGCTGTGTAGATGCAAAGTTTCTTCTTCCCTCATCCCTTTCGCTACGAGGAAAAAAACTACAAATTTCCAACGTTGCAGCATCCATCCATTAGTTAACAGCTCGTCTTCAACCTCTCTCGCAGATCCAGCTCTCGCTCCGGCCGGAGGGCGTCGCTGCTGCCTTTCCCAAATGGGTTCACCGCCCTCCCACTCACCGCCGCCGTGTAACACTCTGCTTATTCTCTGAACCTAGAGTGCTACCATCATTGCATAATAATATCATTTTTGAACAACTATTAATCATTTTAAGTAAACTCCACTTTATTCATAAAGCAACGACCACTTACACCATACTATTTTTAAACAACTATTCTAATTTACTAGTAGAGTTAAACATACTAACAAAATCTGATACAAGAAGTGCTACAAGTACGTGAAGTTATTCATGTGCTACTCCCGCCCGTGCATGACATCCCCAATGGTCATCTAAAAAAACAACAAAGAAAGTGTGAGTCCAAAGACTCATTAAGTACATAATAAAACGATAAACACTGCCCAATTATATAGGTAATTTTACAAGCCATAACATATTCTGCATGCATTAACATGTTCATACTTCTATTGACATATTCCAACGTTGTTTTACCCGTAGTGCAATGCAACACTACTCTACATGCTTATTTGCTCATCTCATTGCATATACCGGTATTGCCAAGTGAACGTCTGTCGATGTTCACCCAAAATCTTAGGCCCGCCCATATTGGCACGGGGTCTCTCCACTCCCGTAGAGGCATACCGAAGTAGGTCTTGCGGGATCCACCTAGGCGGATCCCAGTTCGCAATTCATGAGTGCACATGATGCGAATGCATATACCCATTATCATTGTCATTCTCATCAGTATTATCATTGGTAGGGTGGTATCACTACTCACTCCATTTTATTACCATTGTCATCATTCAATAAACATTATCATGTCATGTAAACATTGAAATTCTATATGAGCATCATCATATCATGTAAAACATCGCATATTTCATAAACTCTACAATCTACCGCTCTACCATGCACTTGCTGTTAACCAAGCGAAGCGACGTGCGGACGGCGTTGACTCAAGACCTCCACCTGAACAAGCAGTTAATTCAACTCAACACATCATAACGAAACCAATGTTTAAGTGAGCGGCAACAACTCTACACGCATATTCCGACATATTCCAACAAGCAGTTAATTCAACTCTACACGCACATATACCAAATCCCCATTTTCTTTTCTTTTTCTCCTCTTTTCTTTTCTTTCTTTCTTTTTTCCCTTCCTTTTCTTCTCTCTTCTCTTTTTTCTTCCCTTTTCTTTCTTTATTTCCCACTCGAGCTCTCTCTCTTTTCTTTCTTTCTCCTCTTTTATCTGACTAGCCACGTAGGCGTGGCGCCACGCCACGCCAGCCACCGTGTGGACCGAAGTAAAAGAGACGACAATCTGCAGGGCTTTAATAAAAAAATCGAGGACACATGCGTAATTTAGGAAAAACCGAAGGTCTTTTTCGTAAAAAACCGAGGACCTGTAAGGACCTGTACGTAAGTAAATAAGGACCTATACGTAATTCTGGAAACCCGCGGGGCGCAATCAAAAAATTTTGTAGGAAAAAAACTTGCAGGGGTTTTTTCGAAAAAATCCAGGGACCTCTTCGCGAGAAAAAAGGACCTTTACGTAATTTCCGAAAACCCGGAGGGAATTGCCTCCCCCGGCCGTACGCCAAAACGGGCGACACGCGCCGGCCGGGGGGAGCGCGGGGGGGGACGTGGCTCGGCGCGGGGGGCGGAACCCCCCCGGCTTTACTTCGGTTCTGGATTCGGCTGAAGGCCTCACCTTCTCCTCATCCTCCTTATTTCTCTCGGCCAAACGCCTGGCGACTCCCAGGTGATGCGGTGGCGCGCAACCGGGCTTGGGCGTCGCCGGCCCGGAGCTTGCCACTGACGGTTCCTCCGCCGCCCCCGCCTTCTCCTCACTTTGGTTTGGCTGAAAGGCCTGGCTCCTCCTCTCCTCTCTCTAATCCGGTGCCGCCTTCCCTAAATCTGGCCGGTTAGGACTGGACCTGGCCGTTCCCCGGTGGTCTCCCTGCTTCTCCTCCGCCCCTCCCCTTCGGGCTCACTGGCCGCGGCTCAACCCCGTCCGAGGCCCGACGTCACGTTCCCCCATTTGGGGTGGTTTAGTCGTCGACACCGGCAAGGCTGGCACGTCAGCGCCCTCCCCCTGCGCCTGGCTTCCCTAGCCCGAGGTGGCGTTGTTGGAGAGGCCCGGAGATGTGTTGGTAGAAGGTGGAGGTCAAGATGACTAGGGCGTCTAGGAGAGATGATGGAGGTCAAGGTGGTCAGGGTGTGTCGAAAGAGATGGTGGAGGTCAAGGTGGTCAGGGTGTGTCGAAAGAGATGGTGGAAGCCAAGGTGGTTGAGGCATGTTAGGGAGAGGTGGCAGAGGCCAAGGTGGCTGGGGGTTAGAGGTGGAGACGAAGGAGGCCAAGGCTTGAAGCGTGTGGGTAAAAGTAGAGGAGACTAAGACTGAGGGTATAATAGAGAAGGTGGAGGACTTGACATTAGTTGAGGCTGGGTTAGAAGTGGTTGAGGTAGTGATCATGGTGGGTACTGTGGCTGATGGTGGTGTAGGTAATGGTACTCAGAGGTTGCGTCTGCGTAGTGGTGTTGGACATGGTGTGGGTGGTGTGAACGGCAAGGACGACAATCTTAGAGGTGGTGTCGATCATGACGTTGAAGACAGCTTCGGTTTATGTGGATGTCATGGTGGCGGTATTCGCTATGGAGTTGGTGATAGGTTTGATAAAGTTTAGATTCTAGTAAGGGTATTGCTTTATGTAACAAGATAACCATGATTGCGTCTTATGCCCATCTTGAGGGGGAGTGTTGGTGTTAGAATTAGGGTCCAATGAGAGTTTAATAAGAGTTTAAGTTATGTGGTGAGTCATACTATAGTCATATTGTAATCTTAGTACTATAAATAAAGGGTGTGGGGGTCCTATGGGATAACACACGATTATTCCAAAAAATTCTACAACAGTTATGGTCCCAGGGTCATCCAGGATTAGATTATTGGTTTTTAGGCGTGCTAAATCGACATACAAGACTGTATCATGGGTCCAAATTCCCATTTCTCCCAACCCAGAAGTGAAACGTGTGAAGAAATTATTTGGAATAAAGGAAACTGCATAACCATAAATAAATTCTTACTGTCAAGGGCACTCCTGAAGAATGTCGTCATTGTTACCGCTTGTTTTGCGATATGCTTTTCCACGTACTAAATGTTCAAATTCCCATTTCCCATTTCTGCCATCCATGCTGTCAAAGGCACTCAAAATCATCTGCCGTTGTTTTGCAATATGCTTTTCCATGTACTAAATATTTCTTGACGTATAAAGGAAACTACCTTTTCTCCTGTCACATATTAAGCAAAACTGTTTCTCGAGTCTACGTCTAATTGACTTCTTCATGTTGCCAGAAACATAGGAAGTCCCAGAAGATTCACACACCAGGCACAAGGAGTTCTGAGAGGATAGCTTGTCAGATGAGTCACTTATCAAGTTATCTTGCATCAACGAGGAAACGTATTGGAACACATTCCGTCGAGTATCAAGATTCTGTTCCTAAGTGGGAAAATGCCCCATCTGAGAAAGATACTGCTGACCACAAAACTGAGACCCTACAAAAATTGTGCACAGTGGTTTGTCCATTAAACATGGATATCTCAGCAACTGATGAGCCAGAGAAGACAAGGAAAGCGAGGGTTGACAAGTGTAACTGTTCTCATCCTGGATCTGGGGCCTGTGTAAGAGTATATGTAAAAAGGGCAAGGAGTTGGCTCAAGTATCAGTTGGGTGAGTAAGCTTTCAGAAACTGTGGGCTTGATGAAATGGGTGAGCAAGTTCTAAAGTTATGGACTGCAGAAGACAAAAAGAAACTTGATGATATTGAGAAGTTGATTCCTCAGAATAAACATGATAAATTCATGAAGATTGCCTCAAAGCAGTTCAGCTCAAAGAAAACAAAGGATTTGGCGAAGTATCACTACAATGTTTTTCTTCCAAGAAGATTGGCGAGCTTGACTAGGGCAGAGCCTGCAAATACCAAAGATGTGGATACAGATGATGAAGACAATAATCAAGATGATGACAGCATTCTGAAGGGAATAGCAAAAGCTCTGGATCTTCATCCAAAAGGTAGCAACATTATACGATGCTTCTGAAATCATTTTACTTTCTGCAGCATATGTGTCATATGTTACCATTTTGCAAATGCACTCATTGACCAAACAGCAAGTCATCTCAGTGTATGCTATGTTGGGATTTGGTTGTGTGTGGACCGAGTTCATTGGGTTTACATGATGGTATTGCGCCTGTAAATGGCCCAATAGACAGGATACTGATCGTGTGGTTGTGGTTGCTCCGACCTGTGATATAATAATACCAACAGAGGGATGCTTGGTTCCCTTGCAAATGGTGATGGAAAATTTTAGGAGGTAGCAGAAGTCCTGGTTGGTAATACCTGTAATCAACCAAAGGCTTTATAGTTTCCTTAAAAGGTTTATAGGTGGATTTTGTTAAGTATATCAAGGCCCATATACTATAGGCCCATGTGGCCCATATAGTCATCTATATATTGGCATCTCAACCATCAGAGTGATTATCTTCTGAAATCCTAAAGTAAGTCACATGGTATCAGAGCACATGGATTAGGGTTAGGTTAAGTTTTTCCTACTCCCACGATCCAACGGCCAGTCGGCCTCGTTGCCCTGCTGTTCCCCCGTCGCCCGTCCGCCCTTCGGCCGAGGCAGCCGTCCACCCGTCGCGGCCTCTTCCCGTCGCGTCCGCTCCTGCATCCGCCCGTCGCGGCTTCTTCCTCGGACGCCGTCCCTGCCGTCGTCGGTTCGGCCGCCGTCCCTGCCATCTCCGCCCGTTGCGGATCTTTTGGCTGCCGCCGTCTCCGCCCGTCGCGGATTCTTCGGCCGCCGTCTCCGCAGCGCCACGTCAGATCCGGCGCCGCCAGGGGGAGCACGCGCCTCTGCCATCGCCTGGGGAGCCTGCGCTGCCGCCCTGCGTCGCCTCGTTAGATCCGGCGCCGCCTGGAGCCGCCGCCTCGTCAGATCCGGCGCCGCCTGGGGAGTCGCCGCCGCCTCGTCAGATCCGCCGACGCCTGGGGAGCCGCCTCTGCTGCTCCTCGCCGGTGCCGCCTGCTCCTCGCCGGTGCTGCTTGGGGAGCCGCCGGCCGCCTCTGCTGCGCCTCGTCACTCGGCCACCTCTGCCGTGGATCCGCCTCTGCTGTCCTCTGTCGTGGCTTCTTGGTGGGATTCTCCTATCACAGTCAACTCTTCCACTGTGGTAACTGCTATCTGTCCCCTGTTCTGCCTGTTTTGCCTGCTGTTCTATTGGTCAAAATGTCTCAGATAAATGCAATAGTTATCAAACTCACCCTAGATGGTCAGAATTATCCAGAGTGGGATTTCTGTGTAGAGACTGCATTGAGGGGTTATGGTTTGCTTTTTCACTTAACGGAAATTCCACCTGTGCTTAAGGATGATGGTAGTAATGCTGCTGCAGTAAAAGAATGACATATTAATGATGGAAAAGTAATGGCTGCCATGGTGAATAGTACTAAGCAATCCATGATTATGAGTCTTTCTAAGTTCAAAACAGCCAAGGGTATATGGGACAACTTGAAGAAGCGCTATGTTCAGGATAGTGGTGCTCTTTTGCATACTCTCATGCAGCAAACTCATGAAATTGAGCAGAATGATATGTCTATTGATGAGTACTACTCTGCTTTTGATCGTCTGATGGGATCATTGACTTCCATGATACCTGAGTGTACAGCTGTTCCCTGTCCAGCACATAAGTTTATTGAGAAGTTTTTTACTTACAGATTTGTCATGGGAATCCGGGCTGAGTATGATTCCATTCGTACACGATTGCTTCACAATTCTTCTACTCTCACCATGGCACATGCATTGTCTGATTTACTTGCAGAAGAAACACGTCTTAAGTCTATGTCTTCTTCTGCATCTGTTCCTCATAGTGTGTTGGCAGCTTCTCAGAGGATCAGTGCACCAAAAAGTTCCTCTTCAGCGCTCTGTAAGCATTGTGGCAAGTCTGGTCATCTTCCAGAGAATTGTTTTTCTCATTATCCAGAGAAGTTGGTTGACTATCGTGCACGTCGTGCTGCTCGTGGTCATGGTACTGGTTCCACTCCTAGAGGTTCAGTGTCTGTTGCTGCTGCTTCGCCTGTTAATGCTTCTTCGTCGTCTTGGGTGCTTGATTCAGGGGCTTCTTTTCATGTGACATCTGATCAGTCCCATTTGGTTGCTTGCAAGCCGGTCACTGATGGTGCTTCTGTTCAGACAGCTGATGGTACATCTTGTCATATCACTCACCAGGGTTCACTTTGCAATCCTCATTTTTCTGTTCCTGATGTTTCTTTTGTACCTCAGTTATCCATGAATCTTCTTTCAGTTGGTCAAGTTACCGACCAACATTGTTTTGTTGGATTTGATGACTCATCTTGTTTTATTCAGGACCGTCGAAGCGGGAAAGTGATTGGGACTGGCCATAACCGTAAAGGTGCTCCTAGCCTCTACATCCTCGACACCCTGCGTCTTCCTTCTTCCATTGAGTCTCCAGCTCGTGTGTCATCCGCTGCTTCGTCTTCCGCCTCTTCCTTCGCCCAGTGGCATCATCGTCTTGGTCATCTTTGTGGGTCCCGGTTGTCCACATTAATAAATAAAGGTTGCTTAGGTCATACACCTATTGAGTCTAGTTTTCATTGTAAGGGTTGCAAACTTGGAAAACAAATACAACTACCATATTCATCTACTGTTTCTCATTCAGCTAGACCTTTTGATCTTATTCATTCAGATGTATGGGGTCCTGCACCTTTTGCTACAAAGGGTGGTAATAAACATTATGTCATTTTTATTGATGATCATTCTCGATATACATGGATTTATTTCATGAAACATCGCTCTCAGTTGTGTTCCATTTACCAGTCTTTTGTTCTCATGGTTCACACACAGTTTTCTACTCCTATTAGAGTTTTTCGCTGACTCTGGTGGTGAGTATTTGTCTGATGCTTTTCGCCAATTTTTGTCCTCTAAGGGTACACTTGCTCAGCTCTCTTGTCCTGGCGCTCATGCTCAAAATGGTGTTGCTGAACGCAAACATCGCCATCTTATAGAGACTGCTCGCACACTTTTGATTTCATCTTTTGTTCCTTCTTATTTTTGGGGAGAAGCTGTTTCTACTGCTGTTTATCTCATCAATAGACAACCCTCATCCAAACTGTCTGGCCAATGTCCTGGTGAAGTTCTTTTTGGTACCCCTTCTAGCTATGATCATCTCCGAGTTTTTGGATGTACTTGCTATGTTTTGCTTGCACCTCGTGAGCGAACTAAGTTGACTGCACAATCTGTTGAGTGTGTTTTTCTGGGGTATAGTCTTGAGCATAAAGGATATCGGTGTTATGATCCTTCTTCTCGTCGCATACGTATTTCTCGTGATGTGACCTTTGTTGACCGTCCTTTCTTTTATAATCCCTCTACTCAGCCCACATATTCTCCCACAGAACCCACATCGTTCCTGTGTCTTCCTCCTATTTCACCCAATAATGATGTCCCTGCTCCTTCTATTTCCATCACGCCACCTTCACAGGAGACTACACCTCCTCCTGCATCACCTCCATTTCATTCTAAACCACCTATCACACGTGTTTTCCATCATCGTCCCACAAACCCCACAGTTCCTCCATCTAGCTCTACCACCACGGCCAGTCCTGATACAACCGCTGTTGATGCTTCTAATGATGAGTCTCATACTGTTCCTGATGAGTTACAGGTTGGTCCTCGATATAATCTACGATATCGTACTGCTATTGGTCCAGCTGACAAGTATGATTTTCCACGTGTGAATGCTGTTGTTGATGAGCCATCCACTTACAAGGAAGCTTCTAATATTCCGGAATGGCAGCTTGCTATGTCTGAGGAGCTTGCTGCCCTTGATCGTACAGGTACTTGGGATCTTGTTCCATTACCGTCACATGCAGTGCCTATTACATCTAAATGGGTTTTCAAAATTAAGACCAAGTCTGATGGTTCTGTCGAGAGATACAAAGCTCGTCTTGTTGCTAGAGGTTTTCAGCAAACTCAAGGTCGAGATTATGATGAGACCTTTGCACCAGTTGCTCATATGACTACTGTTCGTACTCTCATTGCAGTGGCTGCAACTTCTTCTTGGACCATCTCTCAAATGGATGTTAAAAATGCTTTTCTTCATGGTGATTTGCATGAAGAAGTTTATATGCAACCACCCCCAGGTGTTGATGCTCCTCCTGGTCATGTTTGTCGTCTTCGTCGTGCTCTATATGATCTTAAACAAGCTCCTCGTGCTTGGTTTAAGCGTTTTGTATCTGTGATACGGGCTGCAGGGTTTTCACCTAGTGATCATGACCCTGCTCTATTTATTCATCTCTCTCTCCACGTGGACGTACTTTGCTTCTTCTGTATGTTGATGATATGTTGATTACGGGAGATGATATGGAACACATTTCTCATGTGAAGAAGCAACTTGGTGAGCAATTTCAGATGTCTGATTTAGGTCCTCTCAGTTATTTCTTAGGAATTGAGGTGTTGCATTCTGCAAAGGGCTACTATCTCTCTCAGTTCAAATACATACAAGATCTTATTGCTCGTTCTGGCATTACAGATAATCGAACGGCTGCGACGCCTATGGATCTTCATTTACAACTTCGCCCTACCGGTGGTACACCTCTTGAGGATCCCTCTCGATATTGGCATATTGTGGGCAGCCTAGTTTATCTCACTGTTACTAGACCTGATATTGCTCATGCGGTTCATATTCTGAGTCAGTTTGTGAGTGCTTCTACTTCCATTCATTTTGGACATTTGCTTCGTGTACTACGGTACTTAAGGGGGACATCATCTCAGTGTTTGTTCTATGCTCGTGAGAGTCCGCTTCAGCTTCATGCTTACTCGGACTCCACCTGGGCGAGTGATCCAACAGATCGTCGTTCCATCACAGGTTATTGTATTCTTCTTGGTTCTTCTCCTCTTGCATGGAAGTCTAAGAAGCAGGCGGCTGTATCTCGTTCTAGTACAGAGGCAGAACTTCGAGCACTTGCCACTACCACTTCAGAGATTGTATGGCTTCGATGGTTGTTAGCAGATTTTGGTATTTCCTGTGATGCTCCTACACCTCTTCTATGTGACAATACTGGAGCCATACAGATTGCTAATGATCCTGTGAAGCATGAACTTACAAAACATATTGGCGTTGATGCCTTCTTTACTCGGTCTCATTGTCATTAGAAAACAATTGTTCTTCAGTATGTGCCCTCAGAACTGCAAGTGGCAGATTTTTTCACTAAAGCACAAACTCGAGAGCAACATCGGTTTCACTTGCTCAAACCCATATACTATAGGCCCATGTGGCCCATATAGTCATCTATATATTGGCATCTCAACCATCAGAGTGATTATCTTCTGAAATCCTAAAGTAAGTCACAGATTTAACTGGCTATTGCTGTCTACAGTGCTAAAGCCTCGTCAAATCCCATTATGATGCTTAGACATGGGAACTGGAAATCCAAATTATTGTTTGAGTCTTAGTAAATGACTTCTGCATTTTTGGATAATCCTGTCTGTGTGCACATAATTTTTTTGCGATTCTTGTTAGAGATTTTTATAGTGGAAACAGTAATTCATTGTGAAAGTCAAGAAATGTTCTATTTCCACTCTATTTTCAATTACCAGCTGAATATTGTCTTTGCTCTTTGCTAGTGTGGTAATTTTATTTTAGCACTGTTTTGTTTGACAGGTCCAGGAAGTAGAAGAATCAAAAGAATTTGATGGGTGGGCCAATTTTTTGTAGCAGAGGAGGAAGAGGAAGTAGAAAAAAAAATCTGAAAGATGACTTGTTCGTCGGTTCTCTTTCTGATAGAGTTGGAATGAAGGCTACATATCAGACCATGTGCAGTTACGGATCTCCAAGGATCCTTGAAGTCTAGAACTTTCTCAGCCACCACTGAGTGAACACATGTTGATGAGTTAGGCCACCTTGTGTTGTGTGTGTTCCCTGAAGTAGACATGTTTCATGAGTTAGCTTCATTTTTGTACGAGTGTACATTACATGAAAGTGAGAATGAAAGAGATACGGAAAAGAGACATAGATCTGACCAAATATCCTGGTCATCATTTAGTAGTTCTTTTAACGAGTTATATCTATCCTGAAACTGAAATTTCGCGGATGCAGCTTTCATGGTTGTTCTTGGAAAATTTCACCTTGTTTTTTTCCCTGCCCCATGATGGTTATTATCATTGTGTCCTTTTAGGAATCTTTGCATGCATATCTGAGTTTACATGTCATCTTCTCCTCAAGGTTATAAATAGACTAAAAGTTAAGGCTTTCCTTAATTACTTCTTTTGCTTATGGATAATCCAATCCAATCCATGGAGTGAGCCAAATTAAGTAAGAGAAGGAAGCATGGGGGCCCGGTCATGGCAACCGGCCAGATCGACTGCAAGCCAAGCGCAGCGTCACACACGACATGGGCGCGCCAGTATAAAGTTCGATAGCCACCAGCCATGAAAGCAGTCGCATGCAGGATAGTTAAGGAAACATTAAGATTAAGCGTACCATGTTAGGATGATCTCCACCCCAGGGTTGGCCCAACGGCGACCTGGGCCTTGAGCTCGCGCCCTGATCGGGGACGCCCAACCCTAATGGTTGGTGGGCCCCTGTCACACTGCGCTATATATACAGGTGGGGGCTGGCGGCTCGTTTCACGAGGTTAAACGGAGCCGTACTGCCCCACCGACAAAACCCTAACCCGATCTCGAGGGGCGCAGCCAGTGACCGGAAGCACCACTGCCACGTCGCCTCTGGACGGCGCCACCACCGGACTACACCACCGACGTCTCCCGACTCCACCGACTCCATGGCGGACGCCTCTGCACCCGCAACCAAGACCACGGATGGTCGGTAACACCAAACCTCCTTCTCTTTACTCTCTGTTCTTTTAGATCTACTAGCATTACCCTTTTGTTCATACCGATTAGCTAGTCTACCCTTCCAGATCTACTACTAGTGATCCTTTTTAGACTCCAACAATGGTATCAGAGCAACTTTTAGTAGATCTAGTTCTTCTGGGTAGAAAGAAAGAGATTAGAAGGAAGAGGACCTCTAACCCTAGAACACACGAACTGAGAAAACCCCAAATCCTAACCCTAGCGCAAGGTGCGTCGAGAAAGAAAAGGGGGAGGACCTACCGTGGTTTTTCCCCGCACCGTAGACCTCTCGGTCGTGCGGGAAGTAAACCCCGTCGCCGCCTTGCCGGCACGCGGGAAGAACCGCCGCTCGTCGCCACGCGCACGAGCTCCGGATCGGGCACCGCCAAAGGACCGCTCGACGGCGGCGCGCTCACTCACGGGCGAGCGCGCGCACCGGCGAAGGGACCTACGGCGGCGCCGCTGCTCTTCTCCTCTTTGGCCGATGACGCGCCGTCGGCTTCTTTGTTGCTGCGGCGGCTGAGAGAGAGGAGAGGGAGAGAAATGAGAGTGGTTAGGGTTTTCGGGCTCCGGCCGGCGCGGTGGGGGTTTTGTTTCCCCGATCGGCACGCTCCACCGTCGGATCAATCAGACGGCTGGCGATGGCCGGGCCGCTTTGAGCCCAGGCGGGTTTAGAAATCCCGGCCCAGGCCCAGGTTGTGGCCGGACGCGGGGGCGGCGCGACGTCCGCGCGCGCGTGGGCGCGTGAGGCGCGCGAGAGAAGCTGGCCGAGCGGGCCGCGCGTGAAGCCGCGGGCGCGGGCGCGTGTGGCGCGGCCGAGTGGGCCGAGGCCGTGCGCGCTCGGCCGCGCGGGCAGGCCGCCGTGCGCCGTGGGCCGCGGCTGCGCAGGCCGGGCCAAATGGCCGGTTTGCACAGTAAATCATAAAATTGATTTTATTCATTTTCAGAAGCATTCTTTGATGAATTTTGTTAAGTTTGAGATCATATTTCTGTTCAATTTTGATCAAAGACCAGAATTTTTCCGCTGCGAGCTAAAGTTTATTATCTTCTTATTAAATTCGAACCAACGGGAGAATTTAATTTTGAAGAGTAGAAATTTTAAGTTTTTCTCTAATTTTAATTGGAACCAACGGGAAAATTAAAATTAGAGGAATAGTTACATTTATTTACAGTTCATGTTTATAATTTTGCTATTTTCTGACCAAAGTTGATGATAGCAATATTATAAATTGATTTATTCATGAATTTATGCATTAATTCTATCTTCTGTCCAACGGTGATGTAGAATTAATGTACAAGAATTTTTGCATGTTTTAATTTTGACCAACGTTAAATCAAAGCATGCAATTATTATATTATTATGTTTCCTCATTTTTTCTGATACTGTTTCAGGACTCAACCCAATGGCATACATCTCGCACATCCCGGCACTTGATGGGAACAATTATCGGGTCTGGCGAGAAAAGTATGATTTGGCACTTGCGCTGTCCGAGAATGACTTAGCCCTCACCTCTCCGTGTCCTACTGAGCCAGAGGACCCGATGAGGGCAGAAAATGAGACTGATGCTGATTTCACTGCCCGAAAGCGTGATCATGCAGAAGTCAGAATGAAATATGATCTTGAGAAAAAGAAATGGGACATCTCGAATCGCAAGTGCCTGATGGTGGCTAAGGCCACTATTGCAGATCCAATAAGGGGATCCATCCCAGACTGTGACACTGCCACAGAGTATCTACAGAAAGTGAAGAATCAGTTTACTGGCTCTTCAAAGGCCACAGCAAGCACGCTGATTAAGAAACTAGTAAATGAGAGATACTCTAGTGGTGGAATAAGAGAGCATATACTAAAGATGAGCACAACGGCAGCTAAGCTAAATTCAATGGATATGGGGCTCAAGGATGACTTTCTAATTCATTTGATCTTTGCTTCTCTGCCAAAAGAATTTGACACTTTTGTTGTTAATTACAACATGCAGCCCCACAAATGGGACATAGAAAAGCTCATTGCAATGTGTGTGCAAGAAGAGGAGAGGCTTAAAACCTCACAGGGTGACTCTGTAAACCTTGTGAAGAACAACAAAAGAAAGAACTTTAATGCCAAACCACAGGGGAAACCTCAGTGGGATAGTAGCTCCTCTTCTAAGTCACAGGGAAATGTTCCCCAGTTTCATAAGCCCAACCAATTTACAGTAGACAAAGACACCTGTAAATTTTGTAAGAAGAAGGCAGGACACTATCAGAGGGATTGCCCAGAGTTCCTGAAGCATCTGTTGAAGAATGGTAAGGATGTCATTACATTTATAGATGAATCCTTGTATTTAAGTTATGAAAAATCTACTTGGTGGATTGACTCAGGTGCAACTATTCATGTTGCTAATTCATTACAGGGATTCCATACGAGGAGGACCCTACAAAGAGGAGAAAGAACAATTAAAGTTGCGAATGGAGTTGAAGCCGAAGTCGAGGCCATTGGAGATCTCTCTTTAGAATTTCATGATGGTTTTGTACTTAGGCTTTCAGACGTTCTTTATGTACCCTCTTTGCGCAGAAACTTAATAAGTGTGTCGAGATTAGATGATGATGGATATGATTGCTATTTTGGTAATGGCAAATGCAGACTTGTGTTTAATAATAAATGTGTTGGTCTTGCCTTCCGACAAGACAAGCTTTATTTATTATCACTTTCTGAGAATGTGAATCATGTGACTATTGAGAATGAGAATACCTCTTCGTCTATGAATGTAAGTAAAAAGCGGAAGATAAATCATGATGTATCGTCGAAATTATGGCATTGTCGTTTAGGCCATATTTCGAGGGGGAGAATAGAACGATTGATTAAGAAAACACTTCTTCCGCCATTAGAATTTTCAGATTTAGAACAATGTATTGGTTGCATAAAAGGAAAATATGTTAAGAAAATAAAGATAGACGCCAAACGAAGCGCAGGAAATTTAGAAATAATTCACACAGATATCTGTGGTCCATTTCCTGTGAAAAGTGTGGATGGTTATGATTCATTTATAATATTCACAGATGACTATTCGCGTTATGGCTATATTTATCCAATTAAAGAAGAACAGAAGCATTGGATAAATTTAAGATATTTAAGGCTGAAGTAGAAAATCAGCACAATTTAAAGATTAAGATAGTAAGATCCGACCGTGGGGGGGGAGTACTACGGTCGGCACACCCCGTATGGTCAAGTTCCTGGACCTTTTGCAAGGTTCTTACAGGAAAATGGCATAGTTGCCCAGTACTCTACACCGGGCGAACCTCAGCAGAATGGAGTGGCTGAAAGACGCAACCGTACCTTAATGGATATGGTGAGAAGTATGATAATTTATTCCACGCTACCGATAAGTTTATGGATGGAGGCGTTAAAAACCGCCATTCATATTCTTAATCGAGTACCAAGCAAGTCGGTACCCAAAACACCGTATGAGTTGTGGACAGGAAGAGAACCCTCACTTAACTATTTACGTGTGTGGGGTTGTCCTGCTGAGGCTAAAGTTTTTAACCCAAACATAGGGAAGCTAGACCCCAAGACAGTCAGCTGCCATTTTATTGGCTATCCAGAAAAATCGAAGGGTTATCGCTTCTATTGTCCTGACAGACATACGAAGTTTGTAGAAACAAGACACGTTGTCTTCTTGGAGGAAGAGATGATCAGGGGGAGCAGAGTAGCGCGAGAAATTAACCTAGAGGAAAAGCGGGTACATGTGCCCACTCCAATGGTTCAGGAACCATTTTTCACGCTACCTGTAGTTGCTACACCAACAGTGTCAGACACTGTAGTGACAACACCTGTTGTTAGTTCTCCTGTGGAAACGATGAGTGAACATGAGGAACCTGTCCTTCAGGATCCCATAGAACCCATTGTCACCCAAGAGGAAGAGCAACAACAGCCTTACACAGAACAAGCGTCGAATAGCGAGGGACTCAGAAGGTCTCAAAGAGCCAGAAGATCAGCTATCCCTAATGATTACGAAGTCTATGAAACTGAGGAATTTCAAATGGAGGGTGATCCCACCTCTTTTGAAGAAGCCATGAGAAGCGCTCATTCATCCAAGTGGCTTGAAGCTATGCAGGATGAAATGAAGTCAATAAGCACCAACGGTGTTTGGGACTTAGAAACTATTCCTAAAGGGGCCAAGACAGTAGGCTGTAAATGGGTCTACAAAACCAAACATGACTCTAGAGGGAATATAGAAAGATTTAAAGCGCGACTTGTGGCAAAGGACTTTACGCAAAGAGAAGGCATAGATTACAATGAGACATTTTCTCCAGTCTCGTGTAAAGATTCTTTTAGAATAATAATGGCGCTTGTAGCTCATTATGATTTAGAATTGCATCAGATGGATGTAAAGACGGCATTCCTAAATGGGAATTTGGAGGAAAATGTCTACATGGCACAACCGAAAGGTTTTGTTGTGTAAGGAAAAGAACGTATGGGATGCCGGCTGAAGAAATCCATTTACGGATTGAAACAAGCATCAAGGCAGTGGTACTTGAAGTTTGATAGTACAATAAGAAGTTTTGGGTTCAAGGAGAATGTAGAGGACAATTGCGTTTATGCAAAGTTTAAGAATAGGAAATACATTTTCCTAATCCTGTATGTGGATGACATCTTACTTGCTAGTAGTGATGTTAGCCTATTACTGGAGACAAAGAAGTTCTTGTCCTCGAATTTTGATATGAAGGATCTTGGTGAAGCTTCGTTCGTACTGGGAATAGAGATTCACCGAGATAGAACCAAGGGGTTTTTAGGTTTATCTCAAAAGGCATACTTAGAAAAGGTTCTAAAGAAATATAGTATGCAAAATTGTAAGCCTTCATCTGCTCCTATAGTCAAGGGCAACAGGTATGGGGAATTTCAATGCCCCAGGAACCAATATGAGATCGATCAAATGAAAGCGGTTCCATATGCTTCAGCTGTCGGAAGCTTGCAGTATGCTCAAGTGTGCACGCGCCCTGACTTAGCGTTTGTTACCGGGTTACTTGGCAGATTCCAGAGCAATCCTGGAATAGAACATTGGAAATTGGTAAAGAAAGTCTTGCGTTATTTGCAAGGAACAAAAGGCCTCATGATGACATACAGAAGATCAGATTCACTCCATATAGTGGGGTATACAGATTCTGATTATGCGGGAGATGATAGAAAGTCGACATCCGGATATGTGTTCACTCTCGCTGGAGGAGCTATATCGTGGAAAAGCTCAAAGCAAACCGTCACTACATCGTCCACAATGTATACCGAGTTTGTAGCATGTTATGAGGCTACGGGGCAGCTGAACTGGCTAAAGAAGTTCATACCCGGTTTAAAAGTGGTTGACGACATCAATAGACCACTTAAGTTGTACTGCGATAATGAACCCGCAGTAATGTATGCCCACAACAATAAGTCAAGTGGTGCTGCCAAACACATTGACATAAAGTACTATGTTGTGAAAGATAAAGTCCGGGATCATATAATCAATCTTGAGCATATAAGGACAGAAAAGATGCTCGCGGATCTGCTCACAAAAGGCTTACCGCCCAATGTGTTCAGAGAACACTTAGCCGGCATGGGTTTACGGGAAAGCCTATGATTCCTGGACAATAAGGGCCCAGTTGAGAGTACATTTCAAAACAGAGAAGTGCATTGTGGCTGTTCAATCTAATGGCATAAGACCGTGACAATGAGGCACGCTCTATGCACTGATCTGTGATGGAATGAGAAAAACAATGAGTGACAAGTATAGAGTTTAAGTATAAGTTGAGATCAAGGGGGAGAATGTTAGGATGATCTCCACCCCAGGGTTGGCCCAACGGCGACCTGGGCCTTGAGCTCGCGCCCTGATCGGGGACGCCCAACCCTAATGGTTGGTGGGCCCCTGTCACACTGCGCTATATATACAGGTGGGGGCCGGCGGCTCGTTTCACGAGGTTAAACGGAGCCGTACTGCCCCACCGACAAAACCCTAACCCGATCTCGAGGGGGCGCAGCCAGTGACGGGAAGCACCACTGCCACGCCGCCCCTGGACGGCGCCACCACCGGACTACACCACCGACGTCTCCCGACTCCACCGACTCCATGGCGGACGCCTCTGCACCCGCAACCAAGACCACGGATGGTCGGTAACACCAAACCTCCTTCTCTTTACTCTCTGTTCTTTTAGATCTACTAGCATTACCCTTTTGTTCATACCGATTAGCTAGTCTACCCTTCCAGATCTACTACTAGTGATCCTTTTTAGACTCCAACATACCAATCTACGTGATCAGGTGAATGGAAGCCGCCGCGGGGCAGCAGGGAGAGAGAGACCGCCGGCAGCCGCCGCAACACCATGAGAGCGCTCAGGCGCAGCTGCGGCGGCCGGAGCCGGAGAGCGGCAGCCCCTACGTGCGGTGCGGCGGCAGCACGGAGGAGTACAATAGCCAGGGCTACGTTGCCGCCGGCGACCAGCAGCCCGTGACAACTCCCGCGGCGCCGGCGCCACCGAGGGCCCCACGCTCTCCGGCGGCGCCCTCGCCAATGCCCAGGCGCGAGAGGCGTGACACGATCGGACGGCCTGGATTGATTGGATTATTGGAAACTAGATAATGTTCGTGTCTTGTAAGACTGTTGCTTGATATATTTAAGTTCTCCATTCAATCATCAACTCTTATCATATTCTTGTACAAGGTTTCACTTGGAGTTTCTGCTGAGTTGGGCAGGGCACGTAGGTCTTCCTTGCACAAAATTCATTATCATATCCTTACACTGATTGTGCCAGACAACATTATTCAAGTTTCAACTACATAAAGATTAGTAATAATCTGACCAAGTCTTGATCTTTACCAACCAAAGCATGACAGGACAGAATGTTCTGGTGTGAATTCATCTTGCAATAGACTAGATCAGAACTACATATTCCAGGCACAACAACTTGACTGCCCTTTCGATGACCAAAGAAAAAAGGTTTCATATGTATATGTTCAAATCAATATTCCATCATAATTAAGGTAAATTATATAAATCATGCTATTATTTTCTCAGAAAACAATTACCAATCTCTTGGCCGAACAAATCAGCAATTAAAGAAATGGTACAGGAAGTAGCAACCTGCAGGTCATCCAAGCAGGTCCCGTTGACTTAGTTCTGCAAGGCTTGTGCCATCGAGCAACATAAAATCATCGCTTCATATTAATGCATCTTCAGGAGACGATGAAACAGCAAACAGATCGAAGTTTTTTCCCCTTCCCCTCATGGAATTGCCTGCAGCAAAGAGGCAGTTCAGCACCAGCCGAAGCAAAGAATTTTCAGGCATCAGTGCTTACAAGCCTCATGATGGATACCCACCGTTCTCTCCTGATGTCTACCACCGGCAGGTTTCTTCTTACAGCGTTCCGTCTTCAGAGCTGAGCAGGAGCTCGATTCGCAGCAGCAGCTCCTTCAAGGTTGCTGCGCAGAGAGTCGCCGGCGTGTTCGGTAGTTGCTTTGTGCCCCGGAAGGTCAAAACTGAGGAAGAAAAGGAGGCATCTCAGGCGTGCAGAAGTGCAGATTACCATGTCTCCACTGATTCAGGTACGTAGGTCGAACCTGCATCCTGTATCAAGGCACAATTCCAAGAATTTTGTTGAGGTTCCTTGGATACAATATTTGGACTTCTATTGTATGAATGTTTTGAACAATTAGAGCTTAGAACAAACCACAGTTCCTGTTGATAACGAATTCATTTTCTCTTTTTGTTTGGAGTAAACACCTTTTACTATGACGAAAATCCTCTTCTCTTCAGGCTATCAATGGTCATGTAATTATATCTGTAAGCTAGATTGTTCTGTTACAAACATGTCAAGAAAATACGGCCCTTCTCCTTAAAAATAGGCATTTCAATGCAATACATATCTAAATTCGTGCAGCCACACAATCTAACTGCAGCAGGAACAGGGCAAGAGAGTACAGTGCTCACTATTGCAGATATATGTAAGGCAACCGCAAACTTCAGCGAGAAGAACATAATAAGGCAGGGAACTTCTTGCAGCATCTACAAAGGGAAGCTGAAGGATGGGTCTCAAATTGCCGTCAAGTGTACCAGAAAGGTCAGGAAAGCAAAGATCATACATATTTGGCAATTGTTCATGGAGTAGTAGACTTGTAGTAACTAGCTATATTTTGCTGCAGCAGTTAGATGGTCAGTACCTATCACCTGAACTTCAGAGGGAACTTGAAACTCTTCCAAAAATTGAGCATCTGAATTTGGTGAGATTCCTCGGATACTTCGAGCATAGAGATGACAGCATGATCGTCGTCGAGTATGTCAGCAATGGTTCCTTAAGGGAACACTTGGATGGTACGCATTGCCACTGGCCATCCGTGCTAGTTTTTCATTCACACGATTAATCGCAGTGAACTACAATGTTAAAGGGAAAAACTCTGTTCTACAATATTGTCTGTTCCAAAGAAATCATCAACCTATGTATGGCTAGGAGGATACTGATTCGGATTTGTGTGCGATACAACACAATGCAGAATCCCATGGAGATGGCTTAGAACTTGCGCAACGGCTCAACATCGCAATCGACGTAGCTCATGCCATCACCTACCTGCACGAATACACAGGTATGAAGTATTCCATTTATATTCTCCAAATTTTGAGATGGTGTCATTCATGGTAAGAAGGAGAGACAAGATGATGAGTAGTGTGCAGTGTGCTTAATTACCCGAAACTCGTGGCAGATCAGCCGATCATCCACCGGGACATCCGGTCGTCGAACGTGCTGCTGACCGACGCGCTGGCGGCGAAGGTGACCGGGTTTGGGCTGGCGAGGATGGCGGACGAGTCGGAGGCGACGCACATCTCGACGCAGGTGAAGGGCACCGCCGGGTACGTGGACCCGGAGTACCTGAGCACGTACCATCTCACCGACAAGAGCGACGTCTACTCCTTCGGCGTCCTCCTCCTCGAGCTCGTCACCGGCCGCCCGCCCATCGAGCGCCGCCGCGACCTCGAGCCCCGCGTCACCACGAAATGGGTAAGAGAGAATCATTGACACGCACAGTGCAATGCAGATTTACAACGGAGGCAATGGACACTTACAGCGACGCGACGCGACGCGATGCAGGTGCTGCAAAAGTACAGAGCAGGAGAAGCCGTTGTTGCCATGGACCCCAGGATGAGGAGGAGCCCGGCGTCGGTGGCGGCGGTGGAGAAGATGATTGAGCTGGCCGAGCAGTGCGTCGCGCCGTCGAGGAGGGACCGGCCGTCGATGCGGCGGTGCACCGAGGCGCTGTGGACCGTCCGGAGGGACTACCACCGCCGGCAGGAGGTGCCACGGCAGGACGCGTCGTCTGCCGCCGCCGTCGTGGAAGACCGCAGCTCCGAGTGGGTTGTCAGGGAGGATAGGTCGACGATGCCACCGGCTTTTACGTAGCATGTACTGTAGCCGAGTAGGCCGAGATTTGAGGTGGTGTTTGCTTGGCCGATCGGTTGCTCTGTGAATTACGATCCTGACGATTGTTGCTTCTCAAAATCACAGATTAAAGCTTATGTTGCAGATTAAATCTTGCTTCATACTCCAATGCTCCATGATCTTGTGTATAATTTAAGCACAACCAAAAAATAAGCTGGTCACTCTCACTAATACAGCTCAGGAATAAGGATAATTACTTTCGAATTTTGATTATAGAGAACAATTACATCCCCGGCCTCTGCTTTCAGATAACCAACAGTTCACAATCTGGATCTTTCTTAACCTAAAACTGCCCCCAGGCATTACAAGAAACTGAAGAAACAGAGACCAGAACGCCTGGAGCCGAACCAACAAGAAGAAACAAAGGCCAGACTTGCTACAAACAAGAAAATGATACAGGCTATCGCACAGCCACTTTTTCGACAGCAATTCCTTTCGAGTAACATACAGCAGGTAATCCTCATGTAGCTCAGTTGAGCGCCATGCCGCCATATATTGACAAAATAGGCTCAGATGAAAAATGTAATCCATCATAAGTTAGAAAATAATTCCAAGTGTGTCACAAAATTCTTCTGCAAAACTCCAAAAGGTTTCTACTGTAAAACTATATTTCCCGAGCTAGTTAACTGATGGGGAGCAGCACCTTGTGGATTTTTCTGTGCAGAATGAGCTCCCCGGTCTGCTATGGTGTTGGGAAGTCCCGTCATGGGAGAGTTGGGACTAGTCTCTTGATCGGCTTAAATGAGGCCCTGACATTTCACTACACAAATCACTAATCGATGTTTCGTGAAAATGATGGCAACAGTGCACCTTCTTGAGGCCGTAAGATGACGAGAACACCAAACATCCCAAGCGTTGGCAGAAGCACAAGCCATTTCAGCAGCTTGTAGTAATGCATATGGAAGGTAAGTGAAAACTCGTCAGAGAAGTAGAGCCCATGCTTGCCAACCATCTCCATGAGCACAGTTCCCGTGGCTCTAACAGGAACAGTGGGAAGCTTCATCCCTTGCTTTCCTAGATCATCATAGATCTCACTGACCACAATGCGCTTATCGCCTTGGTAATTCCCAGGGACAAGTAAAGTTACCTGAAATCCGACAGTAAAATGAAGGTAGTTGGAAATTAGTAAAATATTTAGCTAGTCCATCAGGCGAGACTAGGCAGCAACATGAAGTGAAAAAAGTGAAAGCCATTAAGGCAGCAACATGAAGCGAAAAATAAGCATGCAGCTGACATTTAATAAGTCAAATTAAACATGCATATGATATTCACAATGCTAGTAGTCTGGAAGATGAAATCAGAGGAAGCAAGCTACCCAGTTCATGGTAATGATGCATTTAATTGATTTCGCACATTATCAATATAAGAATTAACAGAGAATTTATTGAGAAGTGGGAGCTTTGAAGAGCATGGAGCAATAATTTCATCTTTACATCAGCAAAGAATGATGGATACATGAAATGACCGAGGTGGTTACACATAGCAAAACAGCAGAAGATAATAAGAAGGATCTTTGACAAAGATCAGTATGATCCTAAGGACAAAAGAGGCCAAGTCATTTCTCAAGCATCTTTTACCTGTTGATATCAGCAACTAATGGAGTTGCATAAATCCTGGAACTAACTTCAGTCTGCCATCTCAGCTCCACATGCTTTGGACACTTGGTATTCAATAAAGCATCTTCATCACTACAGAAAATTTATAGACATTACCTCGTGTATAGATCAATCCACACAGAGGGTTGACAACTTGACATTATTTACCTAGACAACTTTGAAAGGTGTAGTGTCCATAATGGTTAGATATTTCACATATCCTCCTGAACAAAACGAAAACATAGTGATGATAGCAGTCTAACTAAATTACTAAACTTACACCACAAGTTGTGGCATTTGCGGATGTGCACTTGAAATTAGTGGCATGAATAAAAACACTTCACTTAGGTTGGGACTTTAGAGAAAAACAACAATACTACACTACAACAATTTGAAGAAATCCATATTTTAGTGTAACAGCCCAAGCTCTAACTCCTTTGATAGATGAAAAATATAGTAGTAGGCATTATATTAAACAACTACGTATTTTGCTCCCTGTCTGGCTGACTATCAGATATCTATCTGTGTATTTTGCAGCTATTTTAAGAATAAACATGCCAATGACATTCAGGTTAACAGTACAAGAATTAACATGCACAATATCAAATGTCACATGATTTCTACAAGCAGGGGCGGAACCAGCCCAAGTTCAAGCCCCGGGCTGGGCCAGCTGCTTTTAGGCTGACTCTTAGGCTAACTCTATTTTTTGTGATTTTTCATGAATTTTACATGAGTTTTGGTTGCCAGGCCTCGGGCTACAAACTAGGTAGCCCGAGGTCTGGTTCCGCCACTGTCTACAGGGACACATTCAAACAGCTATTTGCAGTTCTATCATAGAGATCAACAGAACTACAATTTTGCAGGTTCAGTCATGAATTCCATCATTGTTCTACAAACTTCAAGTGATACACAATTACTCATATTTTATCTCCACCTCTGCTTCCAGGAGTTATGATAAAACTAGGTTTTGAAGCAGCATTGGTGAAGTTCTGACTAGGTTGTGGCCATCTTGTGGGCCTCACGTATGCAAGAGTTTCACCTTTCTCAGCTCTTTCTTACTTTTTTCTAGGTTGGCGGTGCCGGGACCGGGGTGGTGGAGGGGGATCGGAGGAGCTCAGTGGGTGTTGACTCAGTGGGATATGAGCAAAGCTACCAGCAATTTCAAGCTCGACATAATCAAACGGAATGAGCAAATCTTCTGGGCAAAGACTGCCCGCAACCCATCACTCCCACAGTTTAATAGGTCACGCCAGGCTATCAGTTGACAACTCGCCATATGTATCATTTGTGCAGGCAAATGAAACTCAATTTGAGAGATCCTCTGTAGCAGATTCACACTTAAACAACCACACCAACATGTATCAGGATTTGGGGATTGCATTTTTGTGCGGCGGTAGCTTGCTTAATAGTTAATACCATGACAGCGTATAAATACCAGATTCAAGGACCTAAATAAAAAGAGAAAGATATTGTCGTCTCCATTTTCAAATGCATGATAAGGTTTATTCCTTTTGCTAGACCAGCAGAGTGAGACCGCAGTACTAGATAAACCAAAAGTCTAGCACTAAATATTTCCAATACTGAAACGTAGAGTGGTGTAACATATTTTGCACATCCTGTCATTCTAAGCATAAAGTGAGCACTAGTACAGCAATGACAAGCTCGTCGAGTTCATCAGTTGCAACGAACCTACGAGAAACCACAGAAACAAACCAATCATCTAATCGTTCGCAGTGCCAATGACCTGGCAGCAATTCCAATCTAAAGCGACTCGGGAACCGGGGGAGGGGTGGGAGCGCGGGTGCTCACAGGTGGGGGTAGCCGATAAAGCCGTCGCTGGCCTCGCGTTGCCGGAACTTGTTGGCCTTCTTCGCATCCTCCTCCGCGGCGGCCACGAGAAGGGCGTATACGGCTGCGGCAGCGGCGAGGGCAAGGAGGGGACGCATCTGCGGAGAAACGCTAAACCTAGGGCTTCGCGCCTCCGCTCGTAACGCACCGCGCCAAGGCGGCGGCGGCGGTAGTGGAGAAGGGGATCTCGGCGTGCGAGCGGGGGCGTGGTCGGAGCGAGCACGGACGAACTCGAAGCGAGCCGTTCGTCGGGTGGGAATTGAAATGGCAAAAGAGAGGAGGGGTTTTCTGTAAAGTTACGGGTCAATTGGTCCCTGTGGTCGCTGACGGGTGGGTCCAGGACTCACGGGGGTAGAGTGGGCCGTTTGTTGGATCGAACGCCAAGTATGGGCCGGGCGTATTGTTTTGTGGGATAGACTATTGCACAGGCGACTGAAATTTTTTTATCTTTCAGTCACCTAAATTTGCACTTTGAATCACTTGAAGTTGCACATGTTTTTTTGGAGGGGGCTGCAATTTTAGTTGATGAGAGTGCAATTTCAGGTGACTGAAACATAAAAAAATTTCAGTCGCCTGTGCAATAGCAAAACTGTTATTTTTTAGCTTTTAGTTTCAGTTTTTGTTTTTTTATAGTAACTAACTTTTAAATAAAATATTTTTTAAGATAAAATATACTAATACATACTGGCACGACTTTATTTATATTGGTAAAAACTGCACGTGAGTTTCTGTTACTCTGTAATCTCTCGTACAAACAACTCAAAGGTGGAATGTGGAAGACTCTTATGGCTCAATTGTTTTGGCTTTTGATTTTTAGTTTATTAATTTTTAATTATTTGCATTCTTCGTGTTAGACTAATGTATTTTTATATTTTTTTTAATTTTAATTATATATAAAAATGCCACTAATAATTATAATATAAAATAAATTACAGTAAAAAAAATACTGAAATGAGCCGTCGCAGCTAAGCTTTTGCTCAAATCAAGATGGGCTCTGAATAAATGATCACGTGTGCAACCGTATGACCCGGGCTACGCATAATATTAATAAAAACAAAAGTAGCTTCCACCAATCGTACATGTGATCGTGTGGCATGTTGCAATGTATAAATGCACCTCAGTTGACTCAAACAGCAAGACCAATGGGAGTAGAAATGATTAGGTTTTTTAGATTGATGGTTTATGATTTAAATATTTAAAATTTATCTATTTGTGAGAGACAGTACATGAAAGAAAATAGCCGTATATGATTTGGATTGGTATATCTGAACTCAGTACACTTTTTACTATAATTTTTTATTGACATTGTCTTAAAAAAATATACCATTTAAAAACTAGTTACTGTGGATAATATAAGCATAAGCTAAATTAAATCGAAAACCCCGGTCTATATATATCTTCATAAAAAACCATATTCTCTAGCAAAAGATACCGGAAACAAGATCAAGGTTACACTTCAGTTTACAGACATGGTCACAGACACACACACAAAGAAAAGAAGCCCCTGCTAACATACCAAGCGAGGTTAGCATAATCACGCTCACAAGCTCAAGGTGCTAGTACTTCAGTCCGAGGGAATTGAGGGTGTTCGCTGTTCGGGCCCGTCTCAAATGCCTTCGGGTTCAGGTTATTTTGACTCTTGGCTTATTTAAATCACGTTGGTTTTTAATTTTAGTTTTTTTAGTTTTTAGGGTTTTTTTAGTTTTTTTCTTGTTCTTTTGCATTGTCCGTCATAATATAAAGGGGTTTTTTTCTTTTTTATTTTTCTTTATATTTTTAAAAACTAATAATTACTGTAGTGTAATTTTAACCATAATTTAAAAGTCAAAGTCAGAAGGTTAACCAATTGGAGCTCTGTCTGAGGGAATTGATGGTGAGGTCAAATATGTAAACTCCCAAGCTCGTTCTCTTGTCTGCGTCTAGCTGTGCTGCACACATCACGGAGACACAGAGCATCTGCCTCCTCTTTCTGGCCTCCCTGTCTGCCTGGCCTCCTGAATCCAAGGCGCAGGCACAGGCGGTCTCGCAGCGCGCCCAAGGCCGGGACAAGCAAGAAATGGCGAGCACGGCGGTCACCATCGGCGATCTGATCCACCGCGTCGCCTCCTCCTGCCTCTCCAACCGCCTCCCCAGCCACTACACGCTCCACGACTCCAGCGACACAGACCTGGACGACGACGATCCCTTCGCCGACGCCGTCTCGGGGGCCGAGGAATGCCGGCGCTCCCCTTCTGCTGCGGCGTCGGCGGAGGAGGAGGAGAAGAAGCTGAAGATCTGGGAGGAGGAGGAGGAGGAGAAGAGGAAGGTGGCGGCCGCGGCCAAGGGCGCCGAGCGGGCGCGGGACGCGGAGGCGCTCATGGCGGAGGTGTTCGACGCGGTCTCCGGCGTGCGCCGCTCGTACGCCGCGCTCCAGGGCGCGCACTGCCCCTGGGACCCCGACAAGATGCGAGCCGCCGACGCCGCCGTCGTCGCCGAGCTCCACCACCTCGCGCGCCTCCGCGACCGCTTCCGCCGCTCCGCCGCCGCGGGCCACATCCCTCGCCCGAACCCCGCCGCGCCCCCGCTCCGCGAGGCCATCGCACCGTACGAGGCCGCGCTCGACGACCTCCAGCGCCAGCTCCAGGCCAAGCAGGCCGAGGTTGACGGCCTCAAAGAGAAGCTCGCCCTCGCTAGCAGCCGCCGCAACGCGCGCCTCCACCCCTCCAAGCACAATGCCGCAGGCGGCGGCGGCGGCACGCCGACGCCGGAGCTGTTCATCGCCTGCGCCGAGCAGGCCCGCGCGGCGGCTCGGGCGTTCGCCGCACACCTCCTGCACCTCCTGCGCGCGGCGGGGCTGGACCCCGCGGCGGCCACCCGGTCCCTCACCAAGATCCCGGTCTCCTCCCCGCAGCTCGCCAAGCACGCGCTCGAGGCGCACGTCACTCGCGTCCTCCTTGGCGGCTTCGAGCACGAGTCGTTCTACCTCGACGGCTCCCTCTCCTCGCTCCTCGACCCCGCCGCGTTCCGGCGGGACCAGTACACGCAGTTCCGCGACATGCGCGGGATGGAGCCCGCAGAGCTGCTGGGCGTGCTCCCGACCTGCGCCTTCGGCCGCTACGCCGCGAGCAAGTTCACGTCGCTCCTCCCTCCCCTCGTGGAGGAGGCCGTCCTGGGCGACGGCGAGCACCGGAGGGTGCTGGACGGCGGCGCGCACCCTCGGACGCCGTTCTACGAGGAGTTCTTGCGCGCGGCCAAGGCCGTGTGGATGCTCCACCTCCTGGCGTTCGCGCTCGAGCCGCCACCCAGCCACTTCGAGGCCGGCCGCGGCGCGGAGTTCCACCCGGAGTACATGGAAAGCGTGGCGGGCGCGCCCCGTGGCGGCGGCGCCAACGCAGGCATGGTCGTCGGGTTCGCCGTCGCGCCCGGGTTCCGGCTGGGCAATGGCGTCGTGGTGCGCGCCCGGGTCTACCTCGTGCCGCGCGGCGGCCGACCGTGACAGACGGATGGATCATGGCATCGCGGATCACTTGGTGGAGTAGCACCAGCTCATTGGTGGAGGAAAGCGAGTACTAGCTCTTAGATCTTACCTAGTAACAGTCCATGTGTAAGAGCCTTGGAATTGAATGTATAATCATGTGTTATTATTCAGTGAAGTACTGCTACTAGTACTACTCCCTGATCCAATCAGTGGTCAGTAAATATCAAAGATGCAGACTCTGCAGTTAATATGTAAGAATGCATTCGACCAATCTGTTGGCGAACGACATCAATGAACTGCGCTTATCATAATTGGCATTTATGATGTACTGTTTAAGTCTGTTATGAAATGCAACAGGTTGTATGATCAACTCTGGCTGGGGCAGGGGACATGCAAGATTTTGAGATATGGCCAAGAAGCCCCATCATCATCTTTGATTAAATTCTCTGAAAAATAAAAAAAAACATTACTCCTATATGGTAGTGTACAGGGAGATGTATCTTTTCCAATGCATATTATTCTTCAAAAGCATGGATCATGGATGGTGATAGAGCTGTTCAGGTGAGGAGAATGCACAGCTTGTCTCTTTCTTCTTCCCCAGGATCTTCTTTGGGAACAGATCTCCAGAAACTGCAGGAAAAGAAAAGGGGTACGCAGAAGCTTGTGCTCTCCTAAGCTTTTTATCCTGAACAGCGACATTCTGAAAACGGTTGAGTTGGGTCTATTTACTCCAAAGTGATCTCTTGTTCATAAAGCAAAAGCAAGGAAACACCCCCGAGAGGTGAAGTGACCCAGATGATCCAAATGCTCAAAAACAAAGAAAAAACTCTTACAAAAATTGGTTTTTATTTCAATTCGTTGAAAAATGTAGGTATTCACCAAAACTACGCGATGAATAACCTATGGTGCTAAAAAATACCAACCTAAAAAGTTGGAACCCTGCTTTCTAAATGGCAGTCCTACATGAACTGAGAGCAACCAAGTGGAAAGCAGTGATTTCCCCAGTTCAACAGATCCAGCCCTCACGATCTATAACTCATATTCCAGTAAGTCGGTAGCTCCTGTGAAACAATGAAAAAGAAATAAACTTATTTCAACAGAAATAAGAAACGAAAATCCATTCCCCTCTCGGCCTCTCCCTATTTACCCTCATCTATCCAGTAAAAATTTAATACAGGACCACTGACAAAGCTTGTTTCAAATGCTTGCTGGTAAACAGAGAACTTACTGGTTAATTTTCACGGTAGCTCACATGCTGTTTTGTCGTGTTGGTAACCCACTCGGTCTTCAACAGATCCACGCACTTAAAAGTTCTTAGTTCATTCCTCCAGGCCTTAGCTGAAGCGGAGCCATAAATTGGATATAGGGAGGGCAACATGGACAACAAGTAAAGTAGAACCAATAAACCATGCCGGATTTACTAATCCAATAGTCACATATCAGAGTAATATGTTTCGCAAATTACAATGCCTTATGTATCCAAACAAGTTCTAGAGGTGTCGAGTAGATGGCCTAGGATTTAGACCCAATCAAACAAGGCCTTATGTATCCAAATAAGTTCTAGAGGTGTCGAGTCAACTAAATCTTATTACAAACAACTTATGGTTTTTAGAATCCGGTTTTTGAATAGAATGACTTTTCAATATAGTTTATATATAGTTGTTTGTAAGAGTCACTGCAGGAGCTGTTTTGAACGGGTGATTTCTTATCACGAGTGTATCTTACTCTCTTAATTTCTTTCATAAACAGTTAAAAACCACAACACTTTTAATCAGGACAGCGGTAGCCGGTAGGACTTGTTTTCCCGGCTTGACCCAGTCCCAATCACGGTTTCGGTCCAAAAAATTGGTGAGGTCTACTGTCTTCTAAGCACTTGAAAACAAGCAATCACGGCAGTGTTTGCTTAGGCATCTAACAAATGGCACACTCCGGTTTTTATTTATCTTACAATTTAACAAATTGCACACTCCGGTTTTTATTTATCTTACAATTAAGCTCCGGCTGCTAAGAAGCTAATCACCTGTTTACCATTCAAACCACCAAAAGTGCAGTATCTCCCCCGCATTAATTAGTTTCCTAGTGCAGAGCCTGCTACCGAAGTGACCTAACTTAATTAAGCCCCCGAGCTCTAATTTGGAGGGGCCAAACCACTAATTAAATACATGTAATTAACTATATAATGGAGAATGATTATACTTTTTTTCCACTCAAATTCCTTGTGTACAAGCAACGGTAAACAAATAATTCTTTCATACACCGTAATTTATACACAACCTGCATTACTGCCGCACAGCTAGCTAACACTGTGATTAATGAAGTACAATCAGTCGACGGTATTTAAAAATTTACTCAGATGCATTTTCTGTACACATAATTGGCATCACATATGCAGTGTGTAGTGAAACTCACTACCTCACTCAATCACCTCTCAAGAAACAGCACCACTGTCCTAGTCTGCAGCAATTGGTTGGGGGTGCCAGGCCCCCCTCAGCCCCCCCCTCTCCGCCACTGGCTGAAGCATTGATAAAACCTACTGATCCGCAAGATGCCTGCTTAGACATGACACACTTAAGTGGGAGAAACTACAATGGAATGTCCATAAAAAATCTTAAACTCCCACACCTGCAGCTAGAGTTTGGGGGAACTGAATAGCAGGATAGATGTTGCCCGTGTTCTTTTGGGCTGCGGTTGATGGCTTTTATCTGTGTTTTCGAGACAGCAGAGGCGTCAACGCAAACAGTGTACACGGTTTTGAGCTCGGAAAGCCATTGGGAGAAGCGGCCTTGAGAAACTGCTCGGAGAAGCCGCCCCCATTTGTTTTGTCTTCCGGAGAAGCCAACAACCACAAAAAAATAAAAAAGAACAGGGCCGTTAATATGCAAGAAAAAAACAGTTTACTACATGATGGACAACCTTCTAACATTTTCTGTAACAATGGAAAATTTTCCTCTTTTTTTGAGAATACAATGGTAAAATTTCCTTACTATAGGATCTTAAATAGACTTGCTTTACTTAAAATGGGGTAGGGAGCACACTTCACTCTACTGCAATAATAATGAATGAGTGCCCTATCCTATAGCCCCTGGACCACAAGTGAAAATCATATACTTCAGGAGTCCACATAGGTAGATACACCATTTCTTAATCAGGCTATATATGTGTATGAGAAATATTAAAGTACTTCATATACGATATAGAGGTGTTACTTCCTAAATCACATCCCTTTTCTGAACACCTGATGCAACCAGAATAGCAGATATTCAAGATTAGACATGCCTCATATATCAGGATTCTTGAAAATTATTAGTTCATAATGTTATTGTTCAGTACTTCAGTCATAACATTGCTTACCAAAGTTAGGGAAATCAGAATTCAGAAGACTGCTCACACCTCAGCGATAATTCTCATTGCCCTGAAGTATCGACCGTCTCAATTTGATCAAAATCTAGATCCACGAAGCTCTCTTTCCCAAAAAGTGTCAATTGAACAGTGACCTGTGGGAGGTAACACTTTGTAGATAACCAACAATATGGGAAGAAAAGGTAATGGAAAATAACCAGACTAATAGTTCACTAAGATAAACCAGTCATCAGCCTAAGCTTCTTAGGGCCTTTTATTTTCAGCTTCTAAAAGCCGTTTTTTTACAGTAACTAAATTTCAAACAGAATATCTTTTGAAAGCAAGATCTACAAGTCGAATGTAGTAGACACTGCAGCGACTTCATTTATATCGGCTAAAATCGCAAGCGAGTCTCTCTCTCTCTCTGTGTACTCTCTCTCGTAAACAACCAAAAGCCATAAGCAGAAATCAGAAAGAACATGCTCTGATTTTTTCAATTCACTTCCAGGAGGGAGCCAGTGAAGCCTGCAAAAGGCCCAGAGAGAACATGAACACTAGCACCAGGTGTCAAAGCGCTGTGGCTGGCACCACCTTTTGAAGTTGACTTCTTGAACTGTCTCTTGATCTTATTAATTAACATAAGTTCAGAGTCTTCAATGGGTTTACTGAAAGACTCGACATTTCCGCCATTTTCCATTTCTTCAAATTCTCTGCCAGCTTTCTCTTGTTCCTCCTTTTCTTTTCTAATAATTGATTCAACATCTTCAACTGGAATAGGTTTAGGCTTTTTAATCTGCCTTGTGCTGCATAGTAGGAATATTAATATGAAGCCACACACAAGAAGTGCAAAACTGATCATGGAAAGCGATCGCAAGGAGATATAACCTGCTATTGCAGTAGCACATATATGTTGCGATCTTAAATTCTCCATATGCTATGTTTCTTCATACATAGTTACAATTACAGGAAGCAAGTTATTGCCTTCATTTGAAGTAATGAAGTCAAATGCAGATTATCATTTTCCCTAAAAAAATCCAAGTCACCAAACAAGTATCTTATTGTTTTGAGGAAACATGGAGTGATGCATGTTAATCACCTTGATATTAAAGCATGATAATGAAATTGTAGAAGGCACGTATTTGTTTTGACATATTTAAAATATTCATAGCAGCCACCACGGTTTCAACTTTCAACCAACTGAAAACAAAAACTATAAACATTTCAACTGATAATGTTTCAAAAAAAAAGTTGATGAATAAAGAGTACCCAAATAGAACCAACTGTAGCTCCAATAAAGCCGTAACAACCTTCAGTGTCTCTGATGAAGTCATGAAGCTCCTTGTTTAAGGTGCAATACAGAAAGACCAACCCGGGATACAAAGGCTTTGATTTGATACCGATCGAACCACTTTTAAGTCTCTTCTTGACTTCGATAGATGGATTATAAATCTGCAAATACTTTGTGAGAAACACTGCACTAAAAACATGGTATGCAAATAAAATTATAAATACATTCAGTAGCACCGATCCATTGCATATTGGGAATAGGAGATTAAGGGTCTGCTTAATCAGATTCACATCAAACTTCAGCAGTCTGAATATTACCACAATTATGTGTTTACAGTTGTCAACCACGCCCCGGCGAACTCACTCGCAAACCACGCAATCGCGCACAAAATCAACCACTTGGAATTGGAAAAAGAAACAAGTATTTTGGTGCTGCAACTCACAGCATTTTCTGTTGCTTTACTCAACTATTTATAGAGATTACAATTAAAACTTAACAAACTGATTGAAGAAATGGAAAGACAAGGAACTGCTATGCATGCCATCAAACAACGTAATGAAGCACACGTTCCCAGCGTTAACTCCTCAGGAAACTGAAATCTTAACTATGGAAACTGAAAAGCTATGGCTGGGTGATAACTGAAACTTAACCATGAAAATAAAAACTATAGGTAACTGAAAACTTAACTCAGCTATTCATGGATTTCTTTAGGCGCAGGATTACTCCATTTAATCCAATAACAGTAACAAGGACCAGAAATTAGAGGTTAGAATACAACAATTGTCACTGTGACCGGATTTTTTACAACCAAGAGTCACATTTGCCAAATGCATTTTGGTAGGTTCCTTATGCTGTTCTATCACTCACAACATACTAGTATGATAAGATTCTCTTGTTAGATGTGACGTTTCTAACAGTTGAAAGACTTTTGCACCTTGATGTTGCTCATAACATAATCTACTCATCTCACAACATATCGTGACAACCTACAAATGGATATTGATTCAAATGGTAATGGGCAGGTTGTTCAATTTCTAGCATTTATGCTTGAGGTGTTCGGCAACATGCTCGTGAGAGCTGTGCTTCGCACAGCACAGACGCAAATGATCTAAACTAACGAGCCAGTGGGAGGAGAGTGGTGGGGGTGAGACCTTGAATGAGAGTTCCGGGCACCGACGAGAGATGGCCTTGGTGAGGAGCTCGACGTAGTCGGTGCCGGGTGCCATGGAGACGCGCACGATCCACCACTGCGGCCCGAGCTCGGCGAGGAGGTCGAGGTTGAGCTCCTCCCGCCACGTCCGCTTCGGCGGCTTCTTCTGCCGCCGCGCCGGCTCGTGGATGAGCCGCTCCTGCACCTCCTCCTTCCAGTCCCGCGCCCGCAGCTCCCGCCGACTCTCCCGCCCCGTCAGCTCAACAGCCCACGCGAGCGGCGCGGCGAGCGAGCAGCGGCATGGGAGGCGGAGGAGTGGATAAGCCAAGCTCATAGCTGCGAGCCTTCGTCGACGAGAGAGAGTTTGGAAACTTCGGTTTTGGAAGAGCAGCTTGGAAACAAAAAAGCTCTGCTTAAACCGTACTGGCGCTTACAGGTGGGCCCACGTAGTCAGTGAATGCCTTCTGGGCTGTGAGGCCCATATGAGAAGGCGCAGGAGCTCTTAGCCCCGTTTTGTTCTATCGCCTCCTCCACGAAAGAACAAGCAAAACCCTAGAGTTGGGGAGGGAGCCTGGGCTGGAGGCGCGCTGCTCCAGTGTTCTTCGCGACATATCAACACCGCGCTCTCGAGACCACGGGCCTTCGTGCTCCTTCCCCGTAAGCGTCTGCTCCCTCTTCTTGGTTCCCTACTCTTCTCGTGATTTGCTCGTTCGGAGTTGCGGCTACGTGTTCCTTAGCTCCTGCGTTTCTTGGTGTGCTCTGTTCTTTGCAGGTAAGGCGCAACAATGGCTGCGAAAGGCGGGCCGAGCAACTTGGAGAAGGAGCAGGTCTGTGCATTCATCTTGCTTATTTCCCTTTTTTCCATTGGAGGTTTGTATTGACATTAATGTCGTGCGTTCCTGATTGAACAGATGTTTGGGATGGCGGAGAAGGAGATGGAGTACAGAGTCGATCTTTTCAATCGGTGAGTGATGTACTTGCCTGGCCTTAGTGTTTGATGGGACTTGTGAGATCAGTTAGATCACTAATGTTGCAAGAAGTAAACCACTCCTAGTTGTTATTTATGTAGTTACAATGAGAGATCATTACCTGGGAAAAGGGGCTTGCTTGCACTTCAATTACAATGTTAACGCTAAGCTTTGTCCATCGTAAACTGATATCAGTGGCGACTTGGCGTAATATATAATAGACAATTATAAGCCTGATGTTCTTGCTTGTCTTGCAAACTGGTCTCTCTGATATGCAAAGTGACTGCTTATGATCTGCCTTTCCCCCTTGCTGATGCCAATTGCCATCGAGAAATATGGATAGAACTGTTTGATGAATCAAGGAAAGTGACATTGTTGAACTGCCTAAATCCTAATAGAAATGAACTTATGTGAACCTGCAGATAATATATTTGTAGTTCTTGGTTCTATGCTTCTATACTAATTACTACCACCTAGTCCTTGTGGTGATAAAGAGTAAGAGATATACCATCACGTAGATTAGTGCTGTTGCTACTTGTTGGCATCAAGATGCTTCATACCTTTCTAGTATTAGGTTATTATCATTCTTTGCTTCCTATTCTGAAATAGATTAATGAAGAGAAACAAAGAGAAAACTCCTGCCCAATGATATTTGCCTCTTGCAGTTATGCTTGTGTGTTCCAAAAACATCCATAAAGATAACGTAATAATAGTGTTGTGCCAGTCCTCTGAAATGTCTGTCATGATTGTAGTAATAAATATTTAACATCACCACTCTTGTATCATCCTCTGTCCACTTCTTTTACAGGGTGATCTTTTAGATTGGCTCACATTACTCGTGATTCATTTTTTATGTGCACATTCTGATGCCCTGTGTCCTTTTTCTTTATGCAGGCTTACACAAACTTGTTTTGATAAGTGTATTGAGAAAAGGTACACACAGTCTGCATTCGTTTTGCGTAACTCGAATTCTCTGTTTCATGCTCTTGTTGACATGTCCTTTTTTCAGTTCGATGGATGGCATTCTCATTTACAGTTGCAGAATGAGAAACTAAAATATTGCAGTTATATCTTTTTTTTCTTTTCTGAAGAAGATAATATTATTAGTTCAACTAAGGTGGCCATCATATTGAATTGGAGTCTATCGCCTCTTATTGTATTACATCTCATTGGTGTTAGATATGTATTATATAGCTGTGTATTTACCCTGTTGTGTGAGGGGTTTCCTACATATATGCCATACATGTACATGTATATATGCTGACCTATTGGCCTCATAATGAATACAAGCGCTATTCATAACATGGTATCAGAGCCTACCTAGGGTTTGTGGCAAGTTGCCATCACCGCTGGTTCGTCTCTCCAGCCGTCGCCATCGCCTGGTTTTGCCACCTCTGCGCTCATCGTCGCTTGCCGGGTTTCGCCGCCGTGACTTGTTTTTTGCAGCCGCCTGCTTGGTTTTCACCGCCATGCTTCTTCTGCCGTCGCCGTCACGTGCCGTGGCCCCTTCATTGTCTGGAATCGGGCGTCCGCCACGGCCTCCGCCCTTGCCGACGAGGCCGTTGCTCTTCTACCACCACCTTCCAATCTACAGGCCGCCAGAGTCATCACCACGACTGGTCTTGTGAGGTCGCTGCTCTTCGTCGCTTGGGACCTTTCCGTTGACGCCGCCTCCTAGGTGGGTCTTCCGCTGACGCCGCCGCCCAGGTGGGTCTTCCACCGCCGCCGCCGCTCGGGATCCTTCCGCCGACGCTGCCTTGGGTTGGCCTTCCGTCGTCGCCACTGCTCGGGTGGACTTTCCGCCGATGCCGGAGCCAGGGTCATCGCCCGCCAGACCTCTCCCTCCTCCTTCGGTCAGTTGTGACCTTGACTGACCGAGCGGTCAGCTCGTTTTGTTGACTAACTGAGAGATAGAAAAGCAAAGCAAAAGGAAAAGGAAAAAGCGCAAGAAAAAATGTCGCCCTTTTCAGGCACTGTTTCTGTTCCCTGCTATCCGGTGATCTTCGATGGTCTCAATTATCGGGACTGGCACATGTGCCTCCACATGCGTGATCAGCGTCTTTGCGAGTTTCTTGCTGGCGAGTTGCCTTGTCCGCCTTGCCCTACTCCCCCTGCCGAGCCAGTACTCTCGAAGGATGCTTCCGTACAAAGGCATCTGGGGCTTTTAAGGACGCTATGGAGACTTTTCAGAATCAGTATGCTGCTTACAAGATATGGATCGGTGATGATGCTCGTGCCTCTGCTATTCTAGTTGTTAGTATAAAGGTGCATCGCACTGGTGATGTGGTTGGCTTGGCTTCCGCACAGGCGATGTGGGCGCATTTACGCAACCGCTACGAGCCATCTGGTGACTCCTTGTATCTTGCTATTGTGCGTCAGGAGCAGTCGCTGTAGTAGAGAGATGCCACTATGGATGAGTTCTATGCTCAGCTGTCCGCGATATGGCGTCAGATTGACCCTTTGGGGTCAGATGTTTGCCACACTTGTCAGCGTTGTCAATGTCAGCAGTCTCACCTGGAGCTTCGCCGCATTTACGACTTTTTGACACGTCTCTGGGCTGAGTTTGAGCAGACTCTATTGGAAGCTCTTGCAGCTGTTTGTACTGAGAAGATTCGCCTTTGTGGTACGAGTTTGCTGACATCACCGTTGTTTCCTTCGGTTTTGGTAGGTCTAGCTTCTACACCTGCTGCGCCTCCGGTTACTCTCACTAGTTGCGCCTCCACCAGTAATAGTTGTTGTTGGTAGGAGACTTCATTGCACCTATTGCAACAAAGATAGACATGTGGAGCAGTTCTGCTACAAGGATTTTTGTCGTGGTGGCCGTCCTCCGAGGGGCACTGGAGGCTCCTCTCAGCGGAGTCCTGGTGCTTCTGACACTCAGGAGTTTGTCACATTGCTGCGTTGCATGGTTGCTTCTGCACCGTCCGGTTCTGTTGGTTCTGCTGCTCAGTCTTCTGGTGGGAGACCACCTTTTACTTCTCCTTCCCCATGTACATCACCTTGGATTCTTGATTCTGATGCTTTCTTTCATATGACATTTGATTCCACCAGTCTCAGTTCCATCAGTCTTTTAGCTGCTCCTATCACTGTCCAAACAGCAGATGGTACCTCTCTTTCTGTCGTAGGACGAGGCACTCTTTCAAATTCATCCTTTCATATTCCTGCTGTTTCTCATGTTCCAAAACTAACCATGCAGCTCATCTGCCGGTCAACTCACTGATCATGGTTGTCATGTTATTCTAGATTCTGATTCTTGTGTTCAGGATCGTTACACGGGGACTCTGGTTGGTACTGGCCCTCGCCGTCGTGACTTATGACGGCTCTGGGAGCTTGACTGGCTTCATATCCTTCCGCTGATTCTGTCAGTCTTGTCACCTCCGCATTTGCTGCATCCTCCACCGTGTCTTTTGCTCAGTGGTATCATCGTTTAGGACATCTTTGTGGGTCGTTTATGTCTTCCTTACTTCGTCGTGGTCTTTTAGGGTCTATTTGGTAATGCTTATTTAAATTGTCAGGGTTGTAAGCTTGGTGAATAGCTTTAACTCCCATATCCTTTCAGTGAGTTAGTGTCTCAGCGTTCTTTTGATCTTGTTTATTCTGATGTATAGGGGCCAGCTCCTTTTGTTTCGAAAGGGAGTCATTGATATTATATAATTTTTATTGATAATTTTTCTCGGCATACATGGATATACTTTATGTCATCTCGTAGTGAGGTTTTATCCATCTACAAGACTTGTGCCACCATGGTCCGTACTTAGTTTGACTCCTATTCATGTCTTTCGCGCTGATTTCGCTTGGGAGTACTTGTCGGGAGTTCTTCGCGGTTTTCTTGCTGAACAGGGCTGAACGAAAGCATCATCATCTTGAGATAGCTCGTGCTCTCATGCTTGCTTCTACAGTTCCACCACACTTCTGGGCTGAGACTGTTTCTACTGCCACTTTTCTAATCAATATTCAACCCTCTTCTGCTCTTTAGGGTGGGATCCCAGTTGAGCGTCTCTGTGGCAAGACTCCTGATTATTCTAGTCTTTGCCTTTGGGTGTGTGTTATATGTTCTTCTTGCACCCTGTGAGTGCACCAAGCTGACCGCTTAGTTCGTGGAGTGTGTTTTTCTAGGCTATAGCGCTGAGCACAAGGGATATCGTTGTTGGGATCCTGTTGCCCGACGGATGTAGATTTCTCAGAATGTTGCTTTTGACGAGTCTCGTCCTTCTTCCTCCACTTCAGCATCTCTTGTCGAGCCACTTTCTTTCCTGACTTTTTCCTTCCACCCCGTAGTCACCGCTCCACCACACTCTTTGGTCTCTCCGGTGCCTCCTTCTCAGTCGGCACCTTCTTCACCAGTGACACCCTCTCCAGAGGTTACTCCTGACCTTGTTCCTTCTTATCCTCTCTACTATATTCGTCGTCTACGAGTTGAGAATTCTTCTGATGTGCCATCTCCTTTTGATGGTTCATCCTCTTCAGCATCTTCTCGATATGCTCTTCGTGATTGCCAGTTTATTCGGCCTCCTGAACGTTTTAGCTTTGCTGCCCTTCCCTTGCCGAACCAACTTCTTATCGTGATGTGTTGTTCATCAGGAGTGGTAGCATGCGATAGCAAAGGAGATCGCTGCCTTGAGCGTACTGGCACGTGGGATCTTGTTCCTCTTCCTGCGCATGTTACTCCTATAACATGCAAGTGGGTCTATAAGGTTAATACTCGCTCTGATGGTTCTCTTGAGCACTACAAGGCTCGTCTTGTAGCGCGTAGTTTTCATCAGGAGTATGGTCGTGACTACGATGTGACCTTTGCTCCTGTCGCTCACATGACCGCAGTTCATACTCTCCTTGATGTGGTCTCTGTTCAACAGTGGTCTATCTCTCAGTTGGACGTGAAGAATGCCTTTCTCAATGGCAAGCTGCGTGAAGAAATCTACATGCAGCCGCACCTAGGTATTCTGTTCTTGGGGGTATGGTTTGTCGCCTTCACCGATCTCTCTATGGCCTCATGCAAGCTCCTCGTGCCTGGTTTGATCGTTTCTTTTCTGTTGTCACTGCAGCTGGTTTCTCTATGAGTGATCATGATCCTTCTCTTTTTATTCATACTACGCCTCGTGGTCAGACGCTTCTTTTGTGTGTTGATGATATGATCAAGGAGCGTATTATGAGCATTTTCTCATGTCGGATTTGGGTCCTCTTTACTACTCTTTTGGGATTGAGGTTATTTCTACTTCTGAGGGCTTCTATCCCAAGAAAAGTATATCCAGGATCTTCTTGATTGTGTCTCTGTTACTGATCAGCACACAATTGAGACTCCTATGGAACTTCATGTTCATCTTCGTCCCACTGATGGTGAGCCTCTTATTGATCCTACTCGCTGTCGTTATCTTGTTGGGAGCCTTGTTCATCTTGGTGTCACTCGTCCTGACATTTCGTACCCTGTGCATATCTTGAGTCAGTTTATTTCTGCTCTTACTCAGCTACACTGTAGTCATCTTCTTCGTGTTTTGTGATACCTTCATGGAACTATCTCTCATCGTCTCTTCCCCCGCTCCAGTTCTTTATAGGTCCAGGCATATTCTGAAGCTATCTGGGTCAGTGATCCCTCTGATCGCCGGTCTCTTTCTGCTTATTGTGTTTTTCTTGGTGGTTCTCTCATTGTTTGGAAGACTAAGAAGCAAACAGCAGTTTCTGGTTCGAGTGCTGAGGCTGAGTTGCAAGCTATGACTTTGTTGACTGCGGAGGTTACTTGACTACGGTGGTTACTTGAGGATTTCGGTATTTCTGTTTCTGCATCGACTCTTTTGTCTGACAGTACATGTGCTATTAGCATTGCTAAAGATCTGGTGAAGCATGAACTTACAAAGAATATTGGTGTTGATGCTTCTTATATGCGGACACAAGTGCAATACCAGGTTGTTGCTCTTCAGTGTGTACCTTCAAAGCTTCAATTAGCAGACTTCTTTACAAAGGCATAGACCAGAGCCCAACACAGTTTCTATCTCTCCAAACTTCATGTTGTTGATCCACCATAAGTTTGAGTGGGTGGCAGATATGTATTGTATAGCCGTGTATTTACCCTGTTATGTGAAGGTTTTTCTGCATATATGTCATACCTGTACGTATATATATACTGGCCCATTGGCCTCATAATTGAATACAAATGCTATTCATAACAATTGGTAATGACAATCAACGAGGATTTATCATCTTTTGAATTTAACTGTGCCTTTTTTCCCTGGGATTTGTTCTGCTTGTACAGGCATAAAGAAGCTGAGCTCAATATGGGTGAGAACAGTTGCATTGATCGATGTGTTTCAAAGTACTGGCAGGCAAGTTCACTGATAGCTAGCCTTTTGGCTTTGTCATGTTTGATGCTGATTCAGTTGTCTGGGGTTTTTTTTTGTAGCAAATAGTTAGTGTGAGAATATCCTTTTAGCTTTGTCATGTTTGACGGTGATTCAGTTGTCCGGGGTTTTTTTGTAGCAAATAGTTAGTGTGATGTTTGATGCTGATTCAGTTGTCTCGGGTTTTTTATAGCAATTAGTTAGTGTGAAAATATCAGATAACACAGAGTACATACCATGACTGTCTTTCATGACTTTGGGCTGAGAAGAAAACAGTCTTTGCAATGCCTCTGATCTCCATCCAGAGAAGGTAGATCTGCATTTTTTTTGCCATGATAGTTTTGATGTGCATTTCCTCAATCTATTTTAATGAAAATGCAATTTAATACATCCACTTATGCCAATCTTTGCCTTGTAAATATGGCCACTGTTTAAATTATGTGTAGAGCACATAGTTTTTCTATTGCTCCATCCTTTCCGTTGTTTGATATACACTGACTTCTCCTTTCACGATTTATCTGAAATGCCTGCTGATTTATTCCACTCCATTTGTACCAGTTCTATTTCTGACCATGTCAATCCCTCTCATTTTGGGTAATTCTTTTCAGGTGACTAATTTGGTTGGTCAGATGCTTGGGAATCGGCCTCAGATGTGAGCTGACAAGCGGTAGCAATCTGTAGCAGAATATTGTCGTTATGTTTCTCCATTTTTGTCTTAGAATTTTGCCACTTGCTAAGTACAGCATCAGTGACTGACTAATTCATGGACTGCCCAAAAGGAAGTCCCAGTCTTGCCCTTTCCAGTGATGTATCTTCTCTCTGAATCATGAGCAGGGCACGTGCCTGTAATAATTTGATACAACTCGAGAGAATAATTTTGTTGCGAAAGCTGCTCCCATTTCATAGTTACCTGTCTGAAGGTATCCGCTGACAAACTTTCTTCTGGTCTATTCGTAACTTTTGCTTGCTAAAGCCAGCCAACAGAGGGACCCAGGAATATCCTTCACGGTCCAGTGTAATCATGTGTGTTTTTTTCTTGGGAAGGCATCAATGTTCTCCCATTTGGGGCTTGTTTGGATACATTATATGATACTTGTCGTATCTTCCACTCCGAAGGGATTAGGTCCAAACGATACTCTCCCTACTGTTCCTAACCAGACAACAGCTTCGGTCATAGCCGAGGGGAATGAAAAAACACATGAACTCTTGCAATATAATCCTACATGAATTCGAAACATAGAAGTTGAAGAGAAGATGTTTTTGAATGGTTCAGAGGAAACAATACAGGAATTTTGGAGGCAAAACATTTCTTGAAGAGAGTATAGTGTGTGCGCGCGAAAAGCAAGAGGTTTTGAGTTCATGTTTAGAATCCTTCAAAATGTGGAAAGGAAAGTTTTCCATAGAAATTTCTATAACTATTCCTACATTCCAAATGACCTCAGAAAAATTTTCCATAGGATTCCATTCCTACAAATTTCCTCCAACATTCATTTGTTCCAAAGGAAAAGCAAGAGGTTTGAGTTCATGTTTAGAATCCATGAAAATGTGGAGACCTGTCATCTTTTTTTGAAGGATAACTATCATCTCAACTACCAACCATAGAACACACTTGCTGCAGTTTCGCAGCATGAATATAATCCAGGTGTTTTGCGAGGCAAACACAGGGAAAAGCCTGATCAACCATAGCAATTCAAGTTTTGCAGGCTGAGAAAAATTTGGAAGTTGTGTATATACATGAATTTTGAAGAAATGACATAAAACAATGTCGCTTTACAATCTCACATCCACGGAATGCTATTGCAGTACTAGTTGCCCATTTTTGTACTTATGAATATAATGGAGGTGTAATAACAGCCAACCTAAGAGTTGTAAAACCACTGAAAATACCGATACAAGTTAGGGAAGACCAAAAACAGCCCTACTGGTGGCAAAGCATCGGAGGACACCCAATATGCAGGCGATCTAGGTACAGAAGAGAAGGCATCACACTGAGGCCTATACAGTTCTAGTCCTACCATTTCTTCCAGCTTCCAAAGCAACGCCTTTCTTTATTTTTTCATGACCTTCAAGCTCCATGCCGAGGCCAAGAAGTGCCATCCCTTGCAGATAGTGTGCAGTTGGCCACTCAGGCGATATTTCCTCTGCTTTCCTTGCATCAGCAAGGCCTTCTTGCAGCTTGCCAATTACCATATTCGCGAAACTTCGTCGCGCCAGCATAGTTGGGGACACCATTGCAGCAGTGTTGATAAACTGCAAATTATCCAATACAACGTATTAGTAGCCTGAAAGAAGCAGATACCATCTCGAGGTGATGTAAACCAATAACAGTGCAACTGTCTTGCTATTATATTCTAGTGTGCAGGCAGAGTGTAATACATCCACTGTTCAGAGACATTTAGGCCATCTCTGGTGGAGATGGAGGCAAGCCTGCAATTAGTTGAAACCCAAACCGGACCACCTATAGCATAGTTTCCTCAATCCTGAAACAACCCACAGCCTTAACCTAACCTGGTACACCATTTTGTCTATAACTCACCATAAGCCACTTCAGGGCCTTGGTCTGAATAACAATTCCATGCTTCACACTGGCCCATATGTTATTAAACCAATGGCTTGGTCTATATTCATATTTCATTTTTATTATGCAAAAGAACTGCTTTATTAGACTTGAAATTAACAATGCCAAATGCATCATATGTCATCCCAATTTAGCAACAAACACACCTGACCAAACCCCAATACAGTTCACTCTGAGCCATGTTAACATACTCATTGCCAGATAGCAACCCATTGGAGAAAAACTCAATCAGGAAGAGGGGGTTTATACTCCTATGTTAGTTTGGGAAAAGCAATCTAAAAGTAATTAAAAACATAGAAACAGCAGTATACGTCGATCTGCAATTGGACAACAGAGTACTAGAGTATGGTTGAAGGAAGGAGAATTAGATTCACGCACGACATATGATATTTTAAACATACCCTTGAGTAACACTCTAGTGCAGTGGCAAAATCCTTGGATTGAAAAGCAGTGTCTCCATGGTTCTTGACAACAATACTCTCAGATACTTGGCCAGTCCATGACTGAAAAGATACCTGCAATTTCTAAGACATAAAGCATTGCCAAATAATCTCCCCCTCTGTTATTGGTTAAAGTAACACTTAAGAAGCAACGTGACAGAACATGAAAAACTGAAAATGTGGCAAACATGGACCAGACAGAATGGAAACGATCTTGTATGATGTATTTCGGATCGACTTCTGCGTAAATCATCAGTCTTGAAAAGAAACAGAAAATGTTCTAATATAATTTCAGGGCTTGTGCAATAAAAAATGAGCATGGTCCAACTCGTTAAAATTTAGACTTAAGCCCAAAGTAGTGGCCCATGTAGAAATTTGATGAGCACATAAACCCCACTTGACTTCTCATGCATCCCAGCTTGGTTAGGGTCTGTTACTACATAGCTGATGTCCAAATTAAGCAATACAGAATTAGGTAAGGAAAACAACAATACCAAAACAAGGGAAAGCAGCATAGAATACAAGGTGGTCATTCAGGACTATTGATGACAATTGCAACCTATATCTAACTACATAATTGAAATATTCCAAGCTGGGAGAATAAAGTTCAATTAAGTGATTTCTTTTGATAGAGTAAGGTTAACTGACAAATAGTTCTTACCTCAAAGGTTGCTCTTTCATCCTCGTTATATCCATCATTCTCCAATATCTCGTGTACCTCATCAAGGTCTGCACTGGCAAAAGCTTTCGCAATAGCAGATAATGAAAGTTGCTCTGAGTTCATATCATGTGGAATGCCCAGTAAAGTATGTGAAGGAGCCTGCACAAACATTCAGTGAGAACTATTAAGCTGTAGTGCGATTGTGCTCAGATAACATCAAAAGCAAAGCCAAGCTAACATGTTGTATTGCACAGAAGACACAACCTTTATTATGCTGAACATAGGACCTATGTAATTTCCTTGCAAAATAACACCGTATGCTCTAGTTGGAATTTGCAGGAGAAACAAAACTACTAATTGGGGGCATTTATTATTATTATTTTGCTGCAGATTTTCAATATTACACAAAACCAAGGATACACATTAGTCTATGAAAAGTAGCAGCAAGACAGAGAACATTACAGAAGCATCTTTCTGGAGGTTTGCAAGGGCAGACACTACTGCTTTCAGGTTTGGCCGGTCACGAGCTTCATATTGCAAACAACGGGATGCTAATCGCATCAAATCAGTTCCATCAGAGTTGGAGACATGGTCTTCCAAGCAAGAATCCATCAACACCAGGAAAGTCTTTCCTTTTATAAGGTCAAGCGCCTACAGCAAAACCAAGCGAAGTCAATGCTTTCCTTGGATAAAGTCAATCATCGACAAAAGCTAGTTACACTCAATGACCACGTACAGAAATAAAATATATACTTGTGCAAAATGCTAACTGAAAATTCAGCCTGGTAATTTTCCATCATAAAAGCAGTTTCTGTTAACAGAAGAACAAATAGCCAAATATAAACATGGCTTATGTGAGTATATCCAAAGATATTCCAGAGGATACCAAACTTTACGTGATATAGTTTGTTTAGCAACATGGCCAAAGAGGTGCTCAACACTGGGCAAGATAACTTACATGGCTTGGTGGAATATGCTTTCCACTTAGGAGATCAAGCAAGATAGTACCAAAACTGTAGACCACACTCTCTGCAATTACTCTGCCTGCAGAACAGACAGATGTTACTAAACAAATAAAAGCATGTGCCCTTATGGTTCCATGGATGAAGACTCATTTCATCGAGATCGTAAGAGATAGAGCTAAACTTGCAATACAGCATTGCATTGCTTCTCTATGAGTAAAATAAGTCAAATAGCAATTATTATCCCTTCATAAAAAACAGAAGTCTGCTTACAGCTTAAGTTCTTGCCTGAGGTTTATGTTTGTCAAACACAGTAACAGAAGGGTATAACAATTTACTAACAAAAACAAGGTATGAATTGCTAAAATTAAGCAAGAGAAGCTCAATAAACAACAATTTCGTGAGAAGATTAACCCTACTAGAAAAAATAGTAAGATTTACGAAAGCGCTAGGCGCTAAGCGGACGGTGGCCCGGCGCCTAGCGCCTAGGCGGTGCCTAGGCGGCCGGCTTAGCTATGGTGCAGATAAGCCCAGAACAAAAATAATATGATTAATTGAGCAAACATCAGGCATCCAATTGAGCAAGATAGAAGGATAATTATCTGAAAAAGCAAGACATGGGCAAATTGAGCAAGATAGAAGGATAATTACCTGCATAAGCATTCAACAATAGGCATAGCATTAAATATTCACGATGAATAATTTTATTGCGCGCGCATTTATTCTCTTTTTCTTTTTCGCTCTAGTAGTCTCTCTCCTCCTCCCCTACTGTTCAGTTGAATGCCCCAGCCACTCATTTTTTTCCTCCCCTTCTTCCTACCTTATATCTTCCTCCTTTCTTTCTTGCCTTTCCCCATTTCTCCTGGCTCCTTGCTCCGGCCAGCCCTCTCTCTCCTCCCCTTCACGCCGCCAGCCACTCCCTGTGCCGCGTTAGCTCCCTGCGCTCAACCCGGCCTCCTGCGTTTTCGGCCACCTCCTCCGTCTCCGATCTCCTACGCCTCTGGCCGCCTCCTCCCCCAGCTCAGCCCGACTCGGCTCTCCCTCTCCCGACCCTCGCCACCATGGTTCGACCTCCCCTCCGGCTTCCTCTACCGGGATTCGGCCGGATCCATGGCCAGCCCACCCCTATGCAGCTTGGCCATGGCCTCCTGGTGCCCGCCCCTTCGGCTCGGCCCTAGGCCGCCGCTCCTCCAGCCCGTCTTCGGCTCCCATCCCTCCGGACGTTGCGCCCGCGCGCCGAGGACCGGCTTTGACCGCCCAGCCAGTCCATGGCGGTTGTCTCGCCTAGCTCGCTGCCTGGGTGGAAATCGCAGCATCAGTGCTGCGACTAGCGCCTAGGCGCTGACTAGTCGGCGCCTAGCTCCGATTTCTTGAACCTTGAAAATACTATAGTGGCAAGGTACTTGGATATACACAAGAAGTGTCTAGAAGAATAAACATAAAATAGAACCATTACTTTGAGCTCCACTTGAGTATGAACAGGTTGTAGCTATGACTTGGAGCTTCACGATCATAAGCACACACATAAAATTCAGGCAATGCATTCATGTTCGCCGGAAACACTTACCAGTCTTCAGGTACTCAGGAGGCGTGAAAGCCAAATTGGTACTATAGCTCTTCCCATCCCTGCTGTTCTTCATCAGACCAAAACATGATAGTCTGGGGTTACCATCCTATAATTCACCGTGCAAAACCAAAACAGATTACATGCCTTGTTTGCGAAAGCCCCATCAAAGAAGCAACTAAGGAGCACAAGTACTAACTGACCACATCGAAGAGGACCCTGTATGCATGCAAGTCGTGGTAGAGAGCTCTCCCTTTGCTGCTGCAGTAATCCAATGCCTGTGCCACATAGAGTGCAGCTCGTACCCTCATAGCCCAGCTCAATGGCTTTGTCTCCCCTGCCAAGCATAACACCACCGCGAGGGCAAAATGCAACCATCATATCAATATCATTCAAAATTCAGGCTCCTATGGAAAACCTTAAAATGCTAAAAGCCCCTAACTGTCCATTTCACACGCATGAACTACAATTAAATGGTCCTATCATAAGTGGTAAAACTATTCCTTAATGCAATAAGCACCTTCTGTCAGGAATCAGCAATAGCACATTAGATGCAATTCAGCTATATAGGCCCTGTTCTTTTCGCTTTCTGGTTTATGGCTTATGATACAGTAACTAGCTTTTAAACGGAGTGTCTTTTTAAGACAGGATCTACAAGTCGATTGTAATAGACACTGTACCGACTTTAACTATACTGGCCAAAATTGTACGGGACCGTCTCTCTCCGTACTCTCTCTTGCGAACATCCAAAATTCAAAAGGCTATAAGCCACAGCCGAAAAGAACGAGCCCAGCCTCTACTAAGGCAATAAATAACTAATCACCTTGATGCCTAACGCTGTACCTCCAAACAAAACACTCATCACAAGCATTTATAGACAAATTAATGCGTCAATTTCCAGTTAGCCTAGAAGAACAAAAATAGGACCCAGAGTACCAGGCCAAACAAACATCAAAAGGATTCTGTAGCACAAATTACTTCAATTCAACATAAGATGCAGGCGACAAACACATCTTTAAATAGGGGTCCCAATGTTATCACCTTGATGCCTACACTTGTACTACCGAATCAGAAACAGCACAACAAGCCCAACATGCTACCTGCGGTTAATACAGTTGAGGGGGAGGGGGGGGGGGGGGGGTGAGAATTAAGTGGATAACAAACAACCATACAGTGGAAGAGGTGCTTTGCCAAGGTCTCGTGTGGCATGAACTCGGCGACGAGCAGCCGCTCGCCGCTCTCGCAGCAGCACCCGATCAGGTTGGCCAACCGGCCACTCCGCAGCTGCCCAACAGCCCTCGCCTCCTCCTGCAAACACAGGCATGCACGAACACAAGACAATTCAATCAAATGCAACAAAGGCTAGGCGAATACTGCAAATGATCCGTATTGCGAAGCGAGCTACACGAACCAAGAACTGGCGGGAGTCAGGCCAGGCAGAGCGGCCGAAGCGCTTGATGGCTACGGTGCGGCCAGAGCTGAACAGCGTGCCGCGGTAGACTACGTTGGGCGCCTTCTCGCCGTGCTCCGACACGATGCGGTCGGGGGCGAAGCCGTCCGTCGCCGCCCGGAGCTCGTCAAGGCTGTACTCCGCGAACGCCGGCACACCGCTGCCGTCGTCGCCGGCGGCGCCATTCTCTGCACAAAAAAATTCGATAGCGCGTGGGATCAGCACTAGAAGCAAGAACAACAGAGAAACGCGTCGGAATCAAGAACAGCAGATTCTTGCAAATAGTTGCATTGCTCTCAATGAAGAGATTATCCGCAGAAGTGCACAAAACCAAACACAACGCACTCCACACACTTGCAAGAGCAGCCCAATTCGTCAAACCAAAGGATAAAAAATGGAAGAAACGCATCGAATCAGCAACAGCTTGGAAGAGTGAAAGAACAAAATGATTTGGATCGTTCTTGAGCGTCCAAACAAAACAATCGAATGGATCAGAACCATAGGCACAGAGTTCCATCAAGATCGACGGCCCCACTACCGCAAACCAAAGCACGAAATTAACCACACAAACACGAGAAACAAATAAAAAAATCCCCGGAAAAAACGCAAGAAAACCAGGCCCAAATGCAGGACCAACGCCACCACCACTCCCCCCAAGAAACGAAACGAAACGAAGCATCAACCGGAAGCATTTGACCCGGGAACCGAATCTTTACAGAGTCGCCAATGTGTGCGGTAGGTGGTGCTTACCAAGAAGCGGCGATTTGAAGTGGGGAGGCCACCAGCAGACGGAGAGCTTGGAGCAGCGAGCTCCCATGGACCCCTTCGCCTAGATCTTGCGGACCTCCTCGCCACCAGCGATGGTTCCTTCCGGCGTACTACTACCACCACCACCGCTCGCTTGCTACTGGTAGGACTCGAATAGACTGAACTAAAATACGCAAGAAGTGGGAGAGAGAGGGGGGGAGGGGAGGAAGAAAGGACGGGAGGGAGTGGCGTGTGTGTGCTGTGTGGGGGTTGGTTTGGGTTGCGGATCCAAGGAAGGTGGTGGGCTTACCGCTTCTACTTCTCAGCTACATTCAAAACGATTTTTGATTCCCAAGTTATTTAAAATATGTTGATTTTTAACATATTTTATATATTATCTATAAAGATATAATAGTGTCTTTTCATTTTATTCATTTTGTTTAATTAAATACTTCATAGAAAAAACTAATAGTCACTATAATGTCATTTTAGTCAAAAAAAACTATAATACCTTTGAACATATTCTTAGACATTAGTCCTCCTTTCCTTTGCGCTTTTTTTATAGGTACAAACCAGACCTACACATAACTTATACCTCACTCACACCACCACACGCACACGCATGACTGTATCCCTTAACACACTCTTGAAAATTTTGCTAAGGCACCAAGATCTTACGAAGTGTGAGCACATGTTTTCTCACTAAATGTGAATGGATGTGTATTATATTCTAATTATTTATGTGAGACATCTGTTATGATCCCAGAATCAAACCTAGGTGGGCTACATGCACTACGGCTGCACCAGAAACCCGAGCTACTCTCAGTTCTCCTCTCTTATTATTATTATTATTATTATTATTATTATTATTATTATTATTATTATTATTATTATTATTATTATTGTTCGTTTCGGCTTCAGTTTTTGACTTTTAGTTTTTAGTTCACTATTCCTTAATTTTGTCCTTTCTGGCTTTTTGGTCTTTTTTGCCTTTTCTTTTTTTATTCATTTGTATTGTCTGCGATGGGTTAACTTATTTTTTTCTATTTTTCTATTTTTTAATTTAACTACGCCAAAAAAACTACCGGTGGTTATAATGTAAAATAAGCTATAAGCCATCAAAAAAACCCAAATGAGCAGCCCTTTTCGGTATTTCAGATATTAGTATTGATACATGTTCCTTCTTCCACATATTAAGGATCTTTAATTTCAAACATATCCCTTGAGTATATATAGCTTGTGTAGTTCATATATATATTCATAATCGGGTTGTCATCTACTTTCTCCATTATATGTTAATGGTTGGATGATAAATGACAACCGGATATGTAAGCTTTGCTAGCAATTAATGTCAAAGACAAACACTTCCATTCAAATGAGTTAATTGCTTAAAAAATTTATCCTAGAGTATACATGTATTGTATACATGTTGTATACTCGCAAATTAATCTTTATTTCATTATTTATTCAGATTGTAATGAATTACCAAAAAGCGAAAATTGTAGAATTTAGTCCCTCCATTATAAGTTAATGGTGAAGTTTCGGTAATTGATGATAATTGATTTGTGCACTAAGATTTTTCATGAGTTAGATGGATAGGTTAGGTTCCACAAATGAGCATGACATGGGATGAATTCATTTGTTGAAGATCATTAAGTCAAGATACGGGGCGGAAGATGGCTTCGTGTGTTGAGGGCCACCTAGAAGAGAATGCATCATGAGTTGATGCATGTGCAAGAGGAGATAATTATTAGTTGATCACCAAGTCAAGTGAATAACCCAGACTTGAAGTTAAGATATGCATCATCAAGTTTCAAGAGGTTGCTCAAGACAAATGTATGACTAGTTAGGGCTAAGGATGTGTTCCTAGTCTTTTACCGATCTTGATGTTTGGTTGGAAGACTGGATTGCTAGTATATGTTATCGTTCTATTTGCACATACTCCAACTTCGACCGATTTGCACGTACTTGAACTTCGATCGATTTGCACTGACTCGTAAGCTTTGACTGCTTTGCACTGAGTTGTAACTTTGATTGGTTTGCATGTAGTTGTAACTTCGACTGGTTTGCACGTAGTCATAACTTTAACTGGTTTGCATGTACTCGAGACTTCGACAGGTTTGCATGTACTCGAGACCTTCGACACAAGGAGAAAATACCTCTTGATCACCTACACCTATTTCCTACAGTAATTGGACACCTTTGCACATAGTTGTAAGCTTCCTTCGCTAAACGCTTTGACACCTGCAATCACCATCACCTTCCACGAATCAAGAACAAGATTGATTCAAAGTGATGTTTATTGTTGTATTTTTGTGGGTTTACAAAATGCCCTTAAAAGTACCCCTAAAAGTTTAGCCAAAACTAAAGCCCCCTTAATTCTTTTCCAAAAACCTGTATGTTTGCTATACCCCTCAATCTCTATTTATATCCTTTGACAGTTTAGAGTTCTCTCTGAACAGATCACGAATTTGAGTCCTAATTCGACTCTAAGTCTCTTACGAAACATTCTCCTCTTTCTGAAGATACACCTTGCATACTATGAACTTTCCAATTTACAACTCGTTACGTGTCGAAGCCTCCAGGACCACACCTCTTATAGCTCCTCTACGCATCATCCACCTTTGATCGCCACGTGCTCAAGCATGAGCCCAATTATTTCGTGACATCCTCGACCGTATAAACCTCGGATCTACCCATCCTAGTCCCGATCCACCTTGTTATCGACCATAATCGCCTCCATGCTCAACCTATATATGCAAAGACTAAAGAACATTTTTCGGCACAAGTTATCTCCAACTTGACCAACATCAATCTACACACGCATAACACATCATAATTCACCCATAAACTCAAACCAAATCATCTATGAACTCAATTTCCACGTTTTCCACAATCAACCCGAGACCATCCTGAAAAACCGACCTGACCGCCATGCATAGACCGATCAAACCACTGGCCAATCAGACCACCCCATACATAGCGGTCAGACCACCTAAGTCTGAATATTTCTATCATTTTCAGTTTTACAATAGTGTCTCGTTCGAAACTTTCATAAACGCAAATTTCAATGCAACCCAAAAGCTAATTATTCATCATCACTATCCTCACGATCTATCCACATGGTCTAATACATCGGTAATAGTTTGATATCACATTGATAATAAGTTGTAGTTTCAAATAAATGCTGCAGGTGAAGGAGCAATACTAGTTGAAGCCATTGAATCAAGTGGCAGGCAAGTGCTGCAGTGGTTACTCCAAGTCATGCTTGCACGGTTTCTGAATCAAGTTAGTTAAATAATACTTTGTTTTGCCTATGATAGCCATTTATTTAAGACCATTTTCATCTGTTCAGCCTGCATTTTCTTTCTTCCAAGGTCTGACACATGTTTCCTTTGGATTATAACTTTAGATAATTTTGTGGTAGAATGAAATCAAGGATGTGTTGTTCTATGTATAAAATAAGATAATGGTGTTCAAATTTCGGAAGAAATTCTTTGTTTTGTTTGGAAATTACCTCTCTTTAACACCAATCAAGTGAAGTCTGCTTCATTTTGTTTCTCATATTCATGAGTTCACAAATAGTTTAATTTTTGTCTGCTTCATTTTGTTTCTCATATTCATGAATTCACAAATAGTTTAATTTTAGTGATTTGCTATTGTTCAATCATGTGCGAACTAAATAACCTAAAAAAATATCTCTAAGCCACCATGTGCAACCAATCGGCTGTATATAATTAGGGCCTAATTTAAACGTAGTGATATCATGATTTCAACAGGAGAATCAAACTGAAAAGGAGATATTAAAGCTCATGAGGTTAATTATGGTTTCATTCTTACTTGATTATGTTGTGTGCATCTCTAAGTTAGTAGCTTTCGATTTATCATTGTCAAGATTGGAGTTGAAACAACGTTAAGAGTCAATAATGGATACATTTTTAAGGCTTCCTAGAAAAGAATCAGTAGTACATGGAAGTAAAATATAATTACATCTTCTACAAAGCCAAATAGGAAATATAACAACCCAAATAAAGAGGTTTTTAGAGATGATCATTATGCTATACATATGCTAATTGCAAGAGCATTGCTAAGGCCAGTGCCCACAAGAGCCAAGTGTGCTCAAATCCTTGGGCTATTGGCTGACAACTACTACAATAAGATCAAGATTGGTCTCGGAGGCTTTGTTGCACTGGTGAAGTTGCTCTTAGTTGCAGACATAGGTACCGTAAAAACGGTAACAGTAGTACTTATCAGTCTATGGGTCTGTTCTTTGGGCTTTTAAAATCGGCTTTTGGCTTCTGCTACAGTACCTAACTTTTAAACGGAGTATTTTCTTAAGACGGGGTCTACAAGTTAAACGATCTATACGTTAAAAATCTAACATCTGTATCAACCAAAATCACAAATGAATATCTGTCTCTTCATAATCTGTACCGTAAATAGCCGAAAAGAACAGACGCTATAACGTATAAGAGAACTGACTCATCGGAAATACATCTCATAGGCACATGAATAGCTCCTTACTAGAATAATAGCTCATCTGTCGCGAGCAACGGCACGATATTTCATGCAGGCCGGCGTGGTCGCCTTGTGCGCTACTAACATGTGGTCCCTGGTAGCTGACGCGGGCCCACGTGCCATTGGGGACTAGGCTAGAAGCTTCAGCTCATGTTGGCTGGTTTTGCAGCCGTTATTTGTGTTCTTAATTGCCAGATAAGTAAGTACTGATTAAGGGCATCTCCAATGGTCTGAGTCAGCTAGCTATATGCATGTACACATCAGCATATATCCTATGTGGAGGAAAGAGAGTATGCAAAAAAAAACGAGCCAGCTCTTCCTTAAGCACTAGTCTATAACGCAAAACGAGACAGTCTCTATAAATGTTGTGTGTGCATGTAAGTATCAAATAGATAGTTCTTTAGAATGCTATCTTTAGTGTGTACTATATAAATGATATGGAAGTCTTATAGTTAGTTGCTAGCTATAACCATTGGAGATGCCTTTAATAAAGCTGCTGGCCCACCAGCTCGGCGCGAGTCTCGAGTGGGACCACACTTTTATTTCTGTGAAATTTCTTTGCTGTGGTTTTCTTAGGATTAAGCCCGCTTATTTCAACTTAAATTTCTAATTTTTAGTTTATTTTTTATTATTTCTAAATTTTATCTTTTTATAGCTTTATAGCTTTTTTGCCTGTTCTTTTTTATCCGTTTGTGTTGTTAGTGATGGGTTAACCTGTTTTTCTATTTTAAATTTTTTAAATTTAGTTACAGCAAATAAATTACCATCAGCTACATTGTAATTTTAGCCAACTACAGTATAATTTTAGTCATAAGTCAGTTTATTTTAGTCCAATCGAGTGGCACCTAAGGTTGTTTTGTGTAGACTCCTAAATCCTAATCAAACTTATATTAGTAGAGTTAAATTTATTCTTGTAGATACTATATGCTTATAGATCTTGATAGCTATTTGGTTCATTAGTCGTCGCAGTGACCGAATTTTCGTAGGACAGCTCAATTTCTTCGCTTTCCCCTCTGCCTATTTTAATGGTCTTGTGGCACTAAATTAAGGGCTATTTATTGTGAATTCTGTTTCTGGTTTTTGCTAGAGAAGTCAGAAGGTATCGACTTCTACAAACAGTTTCTTCACTTCTCTCGATCCTGTCTCGTACATGCATCTCTCTCATATTTTTTCTACCACTTACTACCTCCTTTTAAAAATTATTTCTTTTAACCAATACTATTTATTTGCAACCAAAAATTTATCGACTGCAACAAATATGGGAAGATCCGATTTCTAAATTGCTTGAATGTTCATAGACAGGCCGCTAACTCTAGAATCTCACAATTTCAATCTATTTCATACATTTGTTTCACTGCGATTTTTTGGCATATATAGCATTATCCGTAATTACAAAAATATCTGTATGCAAGCCATATGAGCAAAAATGGTATTTTTTTTTGTTACCCAGTGGCTGGACGGCGACGCTGTAGGGCTGATGCGTGTGACCTGGAGCTTGGTCACCGGGCTACAGGCAACCTGCTGCCCCGCCACCGGGCAGCCAAGGCCTGCCACCCTGCCACCAGGCACCAGGTAATTAAGCGGCTAATCTGCCTTAATTATTTTTGTATACCAATTGTTTGAATTTTTAAATATTGTAAATAAGCTTAAAAAATTATAAAATTTTGTGGGCAGCCTCCTGACACAACGTACTTGATTGTGTAATTTTTTTTGATAATTTTATCTATTGTGAATGTTGCTCAAAATTTTGTACGATTATGATATTTATACGAGTTGTTACATATAGCAAACGAGCTCGAAAAATTATGAAATTTATGTGCAGCCTTATAACATAGTCATAGTAATTGCCTATTCTTTTGAGAATTTTATGCATCATAAATATTTGCAGGAGTACATATAATAGTATAAAAATGCATCGCACGGGGATGTTATATGGCTCACTCATCTGAGCCACTGCTATTTCCTCCTCGTGTCTACCTCCGAATGCATAGCCTTGTCTTGCGTTGACCATGTCTCATGGGGTACATCATTTGGTCCGAAGGAGGTCTGGAGACCATTCCATTTGTTGAGTTGCCGACGGTGGTCCAGTAGGCTAAACAAGCTGGGTTTGGTAAGTGTCAATGTTGTCCTGCTGAGACATACCGAACTGTGTGCCATTAGCAATCAAGTCCTGAACAGAGAACTCTAGAAATCACCCTCGTGGTGCAAAGGAGCTCTGGCCTTGACCGTATGACGTGCCAGCGAAGCCGAAAGAGCTCTGCCCACCGAAGTCTCCAACCCCGTATGATGTGAATGATGAGGTCTGCCCTGCATACGCTGTAAACTCTGGCACCATGTACCTGCTAATACTACTGCTAATCAACAGCAAAGAACTGTAAGACTCTGAGAGCGACTGCAAGAGAGTTCGCGAAAGAGAGACCATGAGAGCGACTACATGAGAGCGAACAATTTATAGCATGAGTGAGAGAGTGCTCGCGCTAATGAAGCACTAATAATGGTGGAAGTGAACTGCATGTGGAGAGACAGACACAACGCAGGTGACACTTTCGGTGGTCTATTTCCTGCACGAGTACTTAATTTTTATATGAGCCAAATGCCTACGACCCACTCTGTTTGTTCGCATGTGGACTAAACAAAGCAAACAAAACTCACCCCTACCCACCCCTGTTGGACGGTTCCAAAGCCTACTGCCCAGTGGTAAGGCTCCAGGTGATTAGCAAGTGATTAGCGGGGTATTTGTAATATATATTTACTCCTATAAATATTCATAATACATAAAATTCTAAAAAAAAGACAATTACTACAACTATGTCAAGAATGAAGCAGAGTGAAATAAATGATATTCGAATATGCTGTGCTTCCGATAAATGAAGTTGTATTTAATGGGCGATTCCAACAATAAGGCATAAGTAGATTTCTTTATGTTTTAATCGGAGTAAGCTGTGTGATCAATATTGAAAACCCCTAATCTTAAGAAGTTTTAGATTTGTTTTATCCTATTAAAAATGTTTACAAATAAAATTGCATCCACTCATTAATGAAACTAGTATAACACATTCCATTGATTATCTTTGCAAATGGATATGTTAGGATTTACCCTTGTGACTTGCTGGATACGGTTGTGCTCATTACTTGCTAAATAATAGATAGAAGATCAATAGGAGAACGATGAACAAGCTGTTGATGAAGTGCCAGAAGAACCCTATTTTATTGACGTCGACTGGTTTTAGATCTTAGCCGTGCTCAAATTTACTTATGGATCCTTCTTTTATAATGTAAGATCAATTTGGGCTTGCAAGCCCGCTGCGTCAAAACTAGTTTGCTAAATCATATTTCTGTAATAAAATTTGTTTCTTTTGTTGTAAGTTTATGTTGTTGTGGTACACAGTCATGTATAGTACTCCGTAGCTAAATAGTCCTAATCAGTTATGAAAATTACAAGTGTCTCTAGAAATAGAAGCATTACACCACGTAAGCCAGTTTAGTGGATGGACAGGTAAAGCAATTCCAGAGGGGATCCATCTCTCAAATTTGCTCTTGTTAGCAAACTTGCGCGATAAGAAAGTGGTCTTCTCGTAGCACTCATACGAACCAAGGAAACGCCGGAATTTCACATAAATTTTGTTAGGAAAAGAAAATCTAAGCAATAACCTAGCAAAAAGTATCACAATGCCGTCAACCCCCACATCTTAAACAAGGTCTTCGGGGATCCGTGGCTGTCTACGTAAAAGCTCACCTAAAGACTTCAGTTATTCTGATCAACAAATCCAGGAAGTGAGTGGTAGTGATAGATCACATGAATCCTCTATTGTTGGTGGAACTTCATGGATGCTTCACGCGCTGAGAGACTCCTCATCTACATATAGTGGCACTAATGAACTCCATTAGTAAGATATCTCACTGCAAACGTCAACCGGATCGATCTTGGAGCATGTTTACAATCTATATGTCGGTCTGTTCTTTTCGACTACGATAGAAGATTTATAGCTATCTAATAGTTTTTGCTCATAGAGCGGACGTTTGCGTAAATAAACTGAATACTGATAAGCTGAATCGAAAAAATTGTCGCGATAAGACATTTAAAAAGGCGTCAAAGAAAGCATCCTATCTTGTTTGTTCAAAAAAATTAGCTATAAACTGAAAAAAATAAGACCATAGTCTTGCTGTTCTATTATTGCAAATGGACTCTTAAGTGGGTATTTATATTAGGTGTGGCTGATAGTTATTGACTAAAAATAAATAGTAGCAGCTGAAAGAAGTTGTTTTTAGAAGGAGGGGGTGAGCGGTAGAAAATGTAAGGGATAGATACGTGCGCAAGACAGGAGCGAGAGAAGTGGGGTGTGTGATGCACTCATGACTCCTGCCTTATACTTAAAGATGGGAGTGAGATAAGTGAAAAATCCACTTCAAGAAATCAGACATTTATATTAACTTTCGAACACCCCCTACATCAATCCGGTAAAGTACCCGTACAGCTACCCTCAATTCATGATTCATTTGATGCTCGCTTCATTAGAGCCAATGGCATCTCTCTTGGTCATGCTAGCTCCTATTTGGACATTTTCAGTAGTGCTATTTTAGCTGTCTCTTAACTATATTAAATAAGTAATATCCTATATAGAGGGGAGAGAGAGAGGAGGTGAGGAGAGATAATACATTGTCTTTTATGCAAGAGACGATTTGAGTCTGCAAACTAACGTAAATAGTGAGAAAGTATAAGGCAGGAAGTTATGATAAAAATAATATAAAATAGTTAGAGAAATATTCTTATTATTAAAGATGTTATCTTTAGTGCTTTTTTTAAACAAGATAAAATATTTATAAATAATTTAAGAGACAGACTATTATACAACTCTTACGCATTCCTTAACCTTTTAGGCGTATGTCGTGCTCAGCAAAACGCAGGTAACCATCTCGTCGAGGCAGGTCAGCAAAACGGTGGAGGTCCGAGCGCGCGACAGCACGAGACGAGCCACCACCCTAGATACACTACACACACACGGCCGCACGCACGGCGGCACAGGGCTCTCCCCCCTCGTGAGCCCTAATAAAGTCGGCCTCATTCTTGTCACCCCAGGGGACTCGTTGTTCCGATGGTTCTCGCCGTGCTCGAGTCAGCAAGCCTTGCGCGGTAGACTCTGCAGCCTGCACCGTAGCAGCAGCAGCAGTAGTCTGCACTGTAGCACACTGTAGCAGCAGCAGCAGGTAGCCTTTTTCTTTCCTCGTGCATGGCATGCAATGCAGTAACCAAAGCTTTTGCCTCGCACGGCGGGGTTGGGGCGCTCACGACGTGACCGAGGCGTAAATGCCCCGGCTGCTCACGTGTACGCCTTCCTAGCGCTGGCAATAGAATCATGAATATCTGCCACTCTATCTATTTTTTTTTTAAAAAAATGGTTTCTAAACACCTAATTTTAAAAAATCTAACACCCTATCCAAGTTAGTAAAACTTGCTAAACTAGGGAAACTCAATTAACGAACCTGTCGAGCTACTTAAGCTCGGCAGACACCTATGCTGACTTAGCCGGCCATGGCAGGTGTTAGCATGAGCTTAATTAGTGTAAGCATACTTAAAACATGCTTAAATTAATCGTAGGATTACGGCCCTGATCAATTCGGCTTCGGCTTCTGGCTTATTTTTCACTATTCATAAGTTTCGTCTTTTTATGAACTTTTGGCTTTTTGTTGAGCTTTTTTGCCGGTTCTTTTTTTCCCGTATTTGTTTGTATTATACGTAATGGGCTAACATATTTTTTATATTTTTATATTTTTTTAAATTTAATTATGCTAAATAAGCTTCTGTCAGCTACAGTGCTTTTTTCAGCCAGCTACAGTGTTTTCAGCCATAAGCCATGAGCTTTTCAGCCAAACCGATCACCACCTACATGTGGATGGCTACCGAGCTATGTTAGCTCGGTAGGTGTGTCCCTCTTCTGTCGAGTTGAGGTAGCGCGGCAGACAAAAGCTACGGCTACCAAGCTCGGGAATGGAGCGGAAAAATGCTACAGTGTCAGATGTCGAGCTTCAAGAGTTATTATCTTCGAAATTTGTCTAGTTCAACTTAAAATCATTTTATTTATTATTTAAATGGTTATTTTAAATTTAAGCCAATTAGCAACAACCGAGTTGAGTTTCGTTACCCTTTTTTCATTTAAAGTGGATTTATTTTAATTTTAAATCTATTTACTATTGTAATCGAAACAATTTTAGTGGGAACCCGTCCAGCTTTTTTTTTGCCGGCCCTGCGCCCTCCCGACTCCCGTACACCACACCTACCTACGAGCTGCGACACACCCCGTCACAGCAGGCACGCGCACGGGATGGGTGCGGGATCATGCTGCATGCCATGCTCCTTCGATTCGATTCGGCTCGGCTCAATTCAATTCTTGCGTCCCCTTTGCTTTCCAAGAAGAAACCCATCCCATCAATTCGATTCAATTCAGCTCAGCATAGCACTGCTTCCATCGGCATATGAGTTCAATGCTCGTCTGCCGTTCACAATGCTGTGCCTGTACTGCTGCTGCTCTTGGATGTATCATCGCTCCTTCCATTCTGTCTCACAGCCTGTCTCACGCAGCCAATTCCAGCAGCCATTTGCTCTCCCCGATGGAGTAGGTAGCAGTAACTCTTGCCAGAGCATCTCCAATAGTGACTTATGAGCTAGCTCTAAGTATATTATTTTATATTTTAATATAAGAGAGAGAAAAGATATCTCTTGATCAAGAGCTAGTCTCATACACACCTTCCAAGATTACGTGAGAGTGTCATGTGAGGCTATTTATATTATGAGCTATGTGCTAAAAGTTAGTACTATTGGAGAAGTTATCTTAGAGTTAGTAATTAGCTCATACTGTTGGAGATGCTCGAAAGAACACACTGTACCAGTCCGTGTGAGTAAAAACGGACGGACACGTGTGGAATCCAGCACAGCACAGCCATGCTCCAGGTCGTGCGTCCGTCCTGCGTGTCTCCTTCGCTACCACCACCCTCGGATCATGACACTACCAGAGCTAGCTGTCTATGTACTTGCGTGTTCGATTCGCGCTGAAAAATCCTGATTGCTACCAACTGCACGATCGTACAGATTTTTTTACCTTGGTACGTACGTACGTACATCCTGCACGTCGCATACATGCACGTTAAATGCGCAGTGCAGCAGGGTGGGTCGGTGGGAGCGGAGCGGCTGAACGAGGGTTCAGTTCACGCTGCCGCTGCCGCTGGATCGCAGTTTTTGCGTGGCTAGCTCCTCACATATTAATATAAAGGGTGTGACTAATGCATAGATGATTGAATTTTTTTTATCTTTTAGTCATCTAAAATTGCACTTTGAATCATCTGAAGTTGCAGGTGTTTATTTTGAAGGGAGCTGCAACTTTAGTTGATTAAGAGTGCAATTTTAGGTGACTGAAAGATAAAAAAAAATTTATTCGCCTATGTAATAACAAAACTATAATATAAAGTATTACTATAAAATATCATAGTTAAAATAAAAAAATAAGTAAAAATAATAGAAACCACAAAAAAATTGAAACTTTATTAGCACTTTATTAGAGAATCAACGAAAGCTGTAAGTAAATGTTTGAAACATGGGACCGGTTCACTTCTAACTAATAAAAAGTAAATAAGATAAAAAATAGTGGCAAACTACGATGCTGAAAACTCGAGTGCTTTCACCCATGCATGTTGCAATTACTCCACTGGTCTTTTACCTGAGAATAGAAAGAGCAAGCATGAGATTTAGGAATCTCAGCAAGTACCCAACAACGATTGCAAGCAAGGTGAAGTAAAGGACAAGTAATTTTAATAAGTAATTGACACAGATTAATGCAAGGTGATTACATTACCAAAACACTGATAAAAGTCAAAAATAGAGGTAACAGGAACTGTGAAATTAAGAATAATCGTTATTTAGCAAGTTATGGGAATGACATCGGCGATTACTTCTCATATACCCGATTATGCAAGAGTAATCGGGCACAACACTATTCTCGACTGTATAACCACAGGCGGGGTGTAATATCCTGAGTAACAAAAGTGTATGGCCCCCCCGTACATTACTAGGTGGGTGAAAAATCTTCTCTATATGTAAGTAACCTCAAGCTAAGTGGCTGTTATATTGTCAACATGTTATGTGGTGTGAATTTAAGGGAATTAAAAGAAGGCTAAGATAAGGTTATGATAAGTGGAAAGATTTGCTAATGTTGAAAATGGAGAAACGTAATTCCCAATATGAAGGCGATGTGGAATGATAATATGGTGATAGTGATATAAGAATTATTCTAAAGAGTTATTATAACATAGCTTACACAAGGGTTAGCAACCATCCAGATTTTATTACATGATGAGTAATTATTAGTCAGATTAACAGGTATTTTATACATCAGTCATGATTCACATACGAAATCATGTGAGCAGTGGATCATGATATCAGAAAAAATAAACATAGCAGGCCTAATGTTAAAAGATTGCTAGTGGTTTAAACCTAAATTTAAAACATGTTCACCCATTAATGATTTAAGCATGAATTCTAAAATACTAATTAAAAGCATGAATTCTAAAACATTATTAACTGAGTATTCTAATAAAACTAGAAATATGTGAAACAAGATAACTTAGAACATCATAGTATAAATACAGTATTAGATATCTATAACCATGCAAGCATATGCAATATGATAATTGTAATCAATGGCAGTGGTAATCAATAATCATGGAAGATGGGAATGTGGAACCGAGAGATTACGGCCGTGAAGTACTTACCTTGAGCTTACTTGGCGGACTCGCTGTACGAAGGATCTGGAATGCGCAACTTTCCGGATGTTCCCTCAATGGCCGTGTGCGAACCTACACGATGAAACGAAGATGAATCAGATACAGCTAAGGTAATCATTGCCAAAGGATAGAAAAAAATTTGTTTGGCCAGAAGGAACGCGTTCGCCAGATCTTTGCCATGCGAATCTCTGATTGGCTGAGCGAAAAGCTCCTTCAGCCAAACGAAGGATATGCCGCTGCACGAGCCAGAAACCTCCCGTGTGAAACGTGATTCAGCCGTGCACCGGCTGGCCGAGCCACGTGGCCGCTGTGCAACGGCCGTTGTCAGCCACCGCCGGCCGATAGCCGCTGCCACACCGCCTCTTAGTCGTGTCGCCCGACCGTCACCACCGCCCGCCCTGCGCACCATCAGGTCGCGCCGCCTCCCGACCGCGTCGCCTACCTACGCGCCACCCGGCCATCGCCACCGCTGGCCTACGTGCCAACCAGCCATGCACCTGCCTGTGTGCCGTCCAACCATGCTCTCACGGTCACGCCGTTACGCCTGACCCATGCCACGCCTCCCGCCCTGCGTGCCTCCCAGCCATGCACCCGACCTTCCACGCCGCCTCCTGCCGTGCCCCGACCTACCATGCCACCTCCCAGCCGTGAGCCCGACTTGCATGCCGCCGCCGGCCCTAGGACCCAAGAGAGAGATGCAAACCTGATTGAGAGGATGGAGGCCTGCGCAAGGTGGAAAAGGGGTAGACCCGTTTAATTGGCCCCTTAAGGCTAGATTAGGAAGGTAATCCATTTGGTTTAATGCTAATTGGTAAGATTGAATTGCTTAGATATTTTCTTTTTCTTTTTACTCAGGGTGCTACACCTACACTAGCAGACATACGTTCGATCGAATCCTTTTGATCCGCGCACGCAATCAAGCGGACGGCGACGCGGCCTGGCCTCGGAAGTCGGGGGATCCGCGCAAACCCGGCCGATCGATCGCGTCCGCGTCTGCGTGCATTGAAGTGAGGTGAGGTTGTGTTGGAGGCAATGATGGCCGTGGGAAAGGCAGGCAGGCCGCGCTGCGCTGCAGCCATGCATGCACTGGCCTGTCTATGCCCTCCCTGCCGCGGATATTCTCTTGTCCGAAGCCGGCACACGGGAGATTGGCCCACCTCTTTTGGCCGTTGTTGACTTTTAGCTAAAATTACACTGTAATGATTATTACCTATGCAAGAGGGAAAAAAGAAGCAAGAGCAAAAGGGCTAAAAAAAAGGCCAAATCAATAAGCAAGTTCATTCCATCTTTTGGCTTCTGAAAGCCAGAAGCCTAACCCGGATTGAACGGGGCCTTAACTTATGGTTTATGATTTATGGTTTTCTTTGAACAAACAAATAATGTCTTCGTCGTCGCTGTTTTGAAGCGTCTTATCAGGACAATATTTTCGGAACAGTTTATCAGCTTATCAACATTCGATTTATTTACACAAATATTCACACTAGAGCCAATAGATATCAGGCACAACTATAATTCGAAATGAACCTTATTTTACTCTCAACTTGTGTTCTGAGATCTCAACTCATGATCGATGCAGCTAGTGAGCTAGCTAGAGATGTTCGTGATCTAGCTACCTGTTGAGTCGAATCACGGCCTCACGTGGATCTTTTTTGGCAGGTGTACGTAAGGGAGTGATTTTCTTCGGTTGGACTTGAAGCATATATCCTGGCTGTGTTCGGTCGATGAGACCGTCAGTTGTCACGGAAAGAAAAATCAAGTTTACATATTCTTGTTTCTACTGGCAGTGTTTACCTGTTTACGACCATAAAATGAAAGTTCTAGCTTGAAAGTATGGCTTGCAGCATGCTAGTTTAGTACTCCATTACTGCATTAGTACATAACTACTTGGCACGCCCGACAAAAACGAACTCTTGAAAGTGGTTATAGCATTGGAAAACTCTTCGGAACAACCACAGAAACGGTGACGCAGCAAATGGCTTACAGAAAAGTTCATCGCCAATCTAGATTGAAATGATCTCTTGTCTATATTATATGACAGCAAAAACATGGGTAAGCACATACTTGCCGCGCGTGCAAGGTGGTAACTCGTCGTTTTCGCCGTGAAGTTGAAGTGGCTTATAATTAGCTGCTAGCTTGCAATAGCAACGTCTCTTTTGAGTAGGGGTGCAATCGAGTCGGATTCAGACGGATATTGTTCATACCGTATCCTAACTCATATTTTTTTCTCGGATTCGGGGTCGGATACGGTAAAATCGGATACGAATACGAATTCGGAGTATTCGGAATTTCGAATACGGTGCCGCCGGAACGGATACTTGACGGTTTCGGATCGAAAACGGATAATGTAGACGGATAGTACGTGCATACAGAAAGGAACATATGCTAAACCATACCACCATCACTTCAAGTCTTAAACTGTTAGACATAAGTACATAATAGTGATTATAATTCATCAGCCGAAGATGGTGTGGTGTTTCCCCCAAAATTGCCCATTGAGGTGTGGCATTTCAAGATGAATCTTGATTTTTTACAGACAACATTTTCTTTTTCTAGGTTAAATAAATTTTATTAAATTAAAGTAGAGACAGTAGATATTGGGGATAATAGACTTTTGACAAATTTACCTGTTCATTTACTGAAGCATGCCAAAGTTCATCGTTTAATAATACTCTGACTACATACTTTTCATTCCATTACCTAGGAAGAGTGATCTTAATGAGCAAATTTAGGATTCCAATTGCACAAGCAGCAGAATTAGAAATAAAACACTATTTTAGTATTTGTATATTTATAGTTGCCACAACTGAATGTCATATTCCTTTTAGAGAACTTAAACTTGCACGATCCAGGAAAACTTTCTATACACTGCACACCTCAACCAACCAACATGACCAAAAAAAAAAACAAATACTAGCAAAATAAAAGGTGAATTCTTAGCTCTTACCAGATATCCGACCGGATAATTATCCGGTATCTGAATACCGAAACTATTTGGTCGGATAACAACTCTCCCGAATCCGACATAAATTATCCAAATCCGAATTCGACCGGATACAAAATTCCCTTCCCGAATCCGGTACCAACCGGATACGGCACCGGATCGGTCGGGATTAACCCAACCCATTTACACCCATACTTCTGAGGGTTGGTCCGAGATCTAATTCTGTACTGCTAGTGCCTATCTTGTTTCTCTCCTCCAATTATCCAAATAATACTAATACATTAGTTCTAGCATAGAAAAAGGATCAAATAGAAAATACTAATGCAAAGCACAGACAGAACCAACCTGGCTTTTGGGCAGCTAGGAAGCGCCCGGACCAACAAACACCATGAGGGGAAGATGCTTATGTCGTTTTGAATGCCATGTTTAATTATATTCTCCGGGGGGGAAAGCGAAAGGGAAAGGGAGGGAGATGCTGCTTAATTATATACTGGTATGATGTAGCAGTTTGTCAATGCTGGATTCCTTCCGGAACTACTAAGTACTACCCCTTGATATTCCATTTCCATGGGGAAAGTGGGTGTTTAGGGACAGAGCAACGGAGGCAGGCAGGGAAAAGGGCGTGTCGTCGCGGGCGGGGGGAGCACGGCGGCAGCAAAACGTGCCCAGGCTCGTCCCCACGGCCACCTGCTGTCGTGTCGCCTCCCATCCCTACTCGTCGCCACTTTTCGAGCTGTAATCCAGTCCACTCCACTCCCTCCTCCCCTCAGCCACCGTTATTAAACACACATCGTTCGGTATCATTGTACCAAAGCCGTTCTTGCCCGTTCTAAGTGGCTGCGGCTTACGGCTATTAACTTTTGGTTAAAAGTGTACTGTAGCATATGTTAGTTTTTCTGAATCATTCACTTAGAGAAAAAAAGGAAACACTGTTATATCTCTACGGATAATAAAAAAATGAGAAAAAAAGCAAAAGCAAAAAAAAAGCTAAAATTAAAAAGCCAACACGTTCATCCGGTTTCTGAAAGTAGGATGCAGAAGCCCAAGGCACTTGGAACAAGGTCTAAAGCTTTTGGCTTCTTATTATTATTTTTCTTACAACTTAGTGCATATTCTTACAGATAAAAATCTGGAAATGTAACAAAATAAAGTTGTGCCATTTTTCCCTACATTTTCTTCGATATGAAATGCATGAAATCAATTTAGCAAAAAAACTCCAACAAAATCAAACACGTCCTATTTCAGTTGCTTCTACTTTCGGCCGCTGCTATTCTAAAACCAAAAGCTCCAATGAAAACTTCAACCATTTAAAATACCTCCTATATGTCCATGCCCAGCAAGTGTGGGCATAGGCATGTATTAGTAATGACCCAATGCATGACACATGAGGTTGCCCGCCACCGATTAATTAAGAGGGTGTAAGTTGGCGCTCATGTTGGCCGCAACTGATGGATTTTAACTAATAATAATAATAATAATAATAATAATAATAATAATAATAATAATAATAATAATAGCTAAAAGAAGTGATTTTAGAAAAGAGTGAACGAGTGGTGGGGAAAGTGATGAGTGATACGTGTGTAAGATGAGAGCGAGAGAGGTAGGATGTATGATACATCCGTGATCTTCTGTCTTATACGTGAAAATAGATAGAAGCGATAGGAGCGAAGAAATCGTTTCAAAAAAGTTGATATTCATATTAGCTTAAAGCTTCTCCAAACAGAAGTGCGCAGCCATTACGTTTTGATCTGATCTTTCGTTGACTGACTCCGCATGTGCACTCTCACGCGGCTAGCAACGTCCCGGCTGAGTGAGATTCCCACGCCCGGGTTACGTTGGCCGCCCCTGCATTGACTTGTGGTATCTATCTGAATTCTGAATCCTCACCTAAGGGGCAGGTCAGCTGCAGGAGGATTACAGCAAGAAGGATAGATACCACCGCTTCGGGAGCAATAGCTGCATGATGCATCTGTCTGTCTTGTGCTCTGTATACGAAGGTCATTGATAAGCCGTAAACCTAGGTTTACTTTGGAGCAAGACGACGAGTTGGGCACACAGTCCAGGGGTTTTATTTGTCCAGCAGAGAATTAATAATGAGACGCCTTCTGAAGAAAAAGAAAACGAGACAGAGAGGGCAGGAATAGCTGAAGCCTTTTGAATGGGCCGAAATTACATGGTTGGAGCACAGACACGCCTAGGAGCCACAGCCTGATGCTGACCTGGGTGGGAGTGGGCCGCTTGCCGTCTTGACTGATTGCGGCCTCTCGTCGGCTGCTAGGGTTTTAGTGGCGCGAAATGGGCATTTCCCCACCTAAGTTGTTAGGGCCCGAAGAAGCTAATCCCAAATCCAGACCGAATTATGATAAGTTTGAAACAATTTGGGATGAAAAAAAGGACACAAATAAGAATAAGACGAAGAGATGAGACAGCTGGGTAGTGTTTAGTTTCTGTTAGACCATACGGATGGTTGTAATAAAGTGATGATGAATAATTGACATTTATATTTCTTTGGATTTTGCGTTTGTGAAAGTTTTGGTGGATCGTGGTCGAAGGTTTCAAGTTCAAGTGGGTTTTATCTTCTCCGAGTGTTTTTGGTTGCTGCGAGTAGTTTCGGACCAGTTCGATCGGGTCCGAGTGGTATCGGATGGTATTTGAGTAGCTCTGGAGCGTCGGACGATTTTTGAGACGCATCGGAACATCGGACGCACTTGAGTGGAATCAGAGGATCACACAGCTGAATGACAATGGCAACTTTTGACCACAGCTGAACTCAGAGCCGTTTATAATCACGTTCGACTATGACCACGTTCTACTTCGATCACGTCCGGTGTCGCCCACGGAATATCGACTACGATAGTTCAACCATATTCGACTTTGACCACAACAGAACGACCACTGAAGGTAATCGTAGCTACAATACTTTTTCATGGTTGTAGCTACAGTACCTGCTCGGTACTCAATAGTCGTAGATTTTACTGGTCGATAGTTGAAGGCTTTGCAGTCAATGGTCATAGAATTTGTGGACTGCCGTTATAATCGTAGATTTCGCAGTCTTGTTTTTATAGTCGTAGACTTTGCAGCCTGCCGTCATTGTCTTCAGTAGTTGAAGGTTTTGCAATCGGTTGAAGTAGGCTTCGCGGTCGATACTTGTAGACTTCATGGTCGGTAAAGTGCTTTAATTCCTGTGATCTTCGAGTACCTCAAGTACTCGTGCTGGGTCAGTGGTTGACTGATCTGGTCAGAGCGGTTGTCGGTGATACTCGGTGCTCGATGATCGATGGTGTGGTGATTGGTTGATGATCGGTAGTCGTAGACTTGGCGCTCGGTACTTGATGGTTTTGGTTGGTAGCGATGCGTGGTATCCCTGAATGTTTGGAGCGGAGTGATAGTATTTCCCGAATACTTGTGGTTTTTGAGTACTCGTTGAGCTAGCGGTCATAAGAAGTTGTTTGGAGCTGATTTGCGGTAAGTGAAGGAATGTATGGTCGTAGACGATCTAGTTGACGGTCGTGGATGATTTTGTTCTTATATATGGATGTGCAAGGGTGGTGTGAGTGCGTGTGTTGATAACGGTCAAGTTGTGGAAAACTTGTGCTGGAAAACATTTCTTTGGTCTTTGCATGTGCAGAATAGCATGGAGACGATCATGGTCGGTGATGAAGAGGACCGGAACTAGGATATGGAGATATGAGGTCCAGACGATTGAGGATGTCACACGAGATGGTGGGGCTAACACTGGAGTACATGGAGATCAAAGGTGATGATGCGTGGAGAACCTACGAGCAGTGCAGTCCTGGAGGCTTTTATGCGGAGGTTGATGATATGAGATAGAGCTAGGGGAGGTGCGTTCCTGGAGGCTTCATCACGCGGTGAGATTGGAAACATTATGGAAGAAGTTCATGATGGGAAGGATTAGAGATTTGGTAAAACCTATATTAGAATGGGTTTCAGGTCCTTTAATTTAAGGAGTTTCAGGTCCTTTAATTTAAGGAAGAGATATGATTTCATATTCTTGTTTGAGTCAAACATAGTTTAGAGCTCTAGCATATGAAAGCAAGGAGAGGGCCAACTGTTTTGGCCGTGGATTTGCAAGGCTTTTTGTGCGAGACTTTTTAGGGGTGCCGTGAGAGCACTTTGTAGCCACAATGTGATCTAGAAATAATAGATCAGATCTATTCTAAGAAAAGTTCATCAGTGGCTTGTTTTCCTGAGCATTGCTTTTATGTGTTCTCGGTGGTGTACTAACACATCGTGATCCAGCTTACTACGAGCACGGTGTTGTTTTCAACTTGTACTCGTTCGAGCGGTTGATACGTTCGAGACATGCAAAAGCGATCATAGCGAGCGGTTGAAATCTACATTCGGTAATTTAGATTGTTTTTCTTTTGGTTTAGAATTTGTTTTCAGGTATCAAAAAACTGAGACAACCATTCACCTCTATCTGATTGTGCGATATGATCCTACAGTTTCATTCAACAGTAGAGGTGATATAGGTCGAACAGACTCTTGGCTTTTCTGCCTGCATGGCAAATTGACCACGATGCAAGACGGGTTTGTTTGGTTTGTCTGTATGTGTTAACGCGGGTGGTGTGTGGTAAGCCTTCAGGTCATAAGCCGTCCCTGTAGTCAACTTGTATACTCACCTGTACATACATGGCTGGCGCATATACCGGTATACGTACACTATCGTCGTCGTGATATATATGTCTTTAACCGGCTGAACAGTTTGGATCACACGATCATTTCGACCAGCAGGCATTCAGTTTACGGCATATATGTATGTGCGTAGTCAGTCCGTGCGTAGCCAAGGTCACGTGCGCGATTGCGATCCGTGCGACAATCGTCTTGTCGTCGTCGCCGATTCGTCGGAGATTAGTCACCGATCACCGTCAAGCAGCTAGGCTCCAAAGACCGGCGATCTGATCTGCGCCGTGCATGCATTAGCATGTGATGACTCAGAGACTGATCCGAGCCCTCCTTGACTTCATCTTTCGTAATTCAGACCAGGCGCATCTCCCGGTCTATTGCGCTAGCTGCTCCTAGTATCCAGCTCCCTTATCTTAAACGTTGGTACGTAGGCAAAGCTTGGCCTCATTGATCGATCACATCCATGGCCTCACCGATGATAGCTTTGCCTACGTACCAACGCTTATCGCCTTGGTCTTCGGAGATGCCAGAATTTGACGTATTCGATCCATCCAATCGATATCGCTGCTCCTTGTTGTTTTGTTCATAAGGTGGGCTCGGCCCTTACCCCGTACGGCACGTTAGCTGGTTATTGTATGTATATCGATCGATATCGCATTGGACATGCAATGCGTATGAACATTTTAGATCTGTATAGATCTCGTGTAGGAAACCGGCCCTCATGTGGATTACGGACTTCAATGACGTGCTCGATCGTCTAAAATCTGGTGTGCATCCATGGAGCTCGTGTTCACCGATATACTATTATATACTATCGTAGTTTACCCATGTCATTCCCTCCATTCATATACCAGGCACCCCTAACCCTAACTCCACCCCTCAACCCCAATCGCCGCTGCCCACACGGCCACACCCTCTCCTGTGTGTTGCCTCCGACATCGGTGAGCCCCACAATGAGCACCTCCCCTGTTGCTCGCCCGCCTCCTCCTTTGCCTTGCTTCCCCAGCCATTACTATCGTCATCTTCTTCCTCTTTTCTAGATGCCGCCTCCGCCGTCCTCTTCCTCATCTTTGATGGCTACCACCATCGAATTCATCACCGCCTCCTAACCACTTTGTTCTCATCGTCCCCTCAATGCACTGCCACCTACCATTGATCTTCCGCCATCCCTACTTACGTCTAAGCCTCGCGGCTATCGATGGACCCATACCCAAATCGTCCGTCCGCTGCCACCACCGTTTGGCGTCGCCGAAGAGGATGATTTGCATGAATCACGAGAAATTTAAACAATGAGGAAATTCAACTGAGATTTCTAAAATTTTTAGACAACTGAGAATTAGTAACACCGAAACCATTATACCAGTTGTAACTGCTGAAGGCATACAAGGCCTGACCAAAACTTGTTTTTCTTTTCATTTGATGTCTTAACAACCAGAACAAACTTACTTATGGGTTTTGTTAAACATCATCCAGGTGTTTTCTTTCTAACTACCATCCAGATTTAAAACGGTTAAATTAGAGATCCAATGGTCATGAATTCTCTCCCTCCCCCTTAAATTCTACCTTTTCTCCTTAAAAAATCCCCCTTTCAAAAACAAGGGCCCCTTGGTCTCTAATCCAAAGGTCACAAATTTAGATGATAGTTAGAAAAAAACATCCGGATGATGCCTAGACACTCCCCTTACTTATTAGGATTATTTAGATACATATCACTACAAAGTTTATCACATTTCAAAACATTATATGATATTTTTGTCAGTTATTAAGATAGCACTGACAAAAATAACATATGATTTTAGAACAAGAATTAGAGCAAATTAACGGCCGGTAGCAAAATGATTCCCTACAAGGACAGCATGTGAGTGACCAGCTTATCAATGGCCAGGCCCTTGCCGGTGCACTCCGCCGCCGCCTTCTTCAGCTCGCCCGCCCTGGACCTCATCTCGGCGCCGTCCCTCTCGGTCATGAGCCGCCGAATGGCCGCCTCCACCCTCCCCCTCTCGAGCTCGCCGTCCACCTCGAACCCCACCCTCCACACGTGCTCCACGTACCTCGCGTTCCCCATCTGGTCGCCGAAGCAAGGGCGGCACAGCATTGGCACACGCTCTCCGTCGTCGAGTTCCACCCGTTGTGCGTCCAGAACCCGCCCACGGCTACGTGGCGCAGCACCTCCTCCTGCGGCGCCCACGCCACCACCATCCCGCGCACGCGCGTCGCCGCCTCGAACCCGTTCGGCAGCCCCGTCGCCTCGTGCGCCGCGAAACTGCGGACCAGGCCCGGCCGGACCACCCAGAGGAAAGGCACGCCGCTGCCGGCGATGCCCCACGCCGTTTCGACCAGGTCACGCGGATCCATGCACGCCAGGCTGCCGAAGCTCACGTACAGGACTGACTCCGGCGGCTGCGCGTCCAGCCACTCCAGGCAGCTCCGGTCCTGGCTCAGCAGGCTGCTCTCGGCAGTGGGGGAGAACTTGTGGAGAGGGCCGATGTCGAACGCCGGCACGGCGAGGTTGCGCCGGAGCTTCTCCAGCTCGGGGCGCTCGAGCGCGTCGAACGTGTTGAGTATGAGACCCGACGACGCCTTCACGGCAGCCACAGTCCGGGCCAGCAACTCGCAATTCAGTTCGTGGCCGGCCCTGCCGATGTGCATCAGATCGCGCACCCGGTACGGCGGGAGCTCGCTCACCGGCTTGTCAAGCTGCGAATCTGCACCCAAACCAAGAAACACCAACGCGTGTTGAGATAGTTGATCCAAGAAACATGGGAATATGTAGACAGGATCATCGCGTGCCTTGCACCGGGATGTAGCCTTTCTCGCAAAGCAACGGGTAGGCGACGAAGACGGCGAAGCAGGCGGCGCTGCCGGTGCGCAGCACGAGGGTGGGCACGGAGAGCTGCGTGGCCACCTCGACCATGGACAGGAGGTGCCCGTCGGCCACGAGGCACGCGACGGCGTCCCTGGAGTACTCGTCGAGGACGGCAGCCAAGCTGTCCCGGAAGGGGGCCTCGCAAGCGGCGTTGAGCGCGAGGATGTGGGAGACGATGTCCTCGATGGCGACGGTGGCCGGGCCGGACATGCCGTCGGGGACGGGGACGAAACGGTAGTCAGGGTGGCGCGCGGGGTCGGGGGCGTTGAAGTGGGTGTGGAAGACGGTGACGGCGAAGCCGCGGGCGTGGAAGACGCCGGCGAGCTGGAACATGGGGTTGATGTGGCCCTGGTACGGGAGCGGGAACAGGAGAACGTGGCGCCGACGTTGGCCGGCGGCCGCGTTGCTCTCCGCCGCCATGGTTGGCGCCGATGGTGGCGTCATGGCTTTGCAGAGTGCCGGTCTCGGGGTGCAGCTACCTAGCTATCTACTCGATCTGTGGATTCGCTTGTGTCTTGTCTGGCCTCTGTACTTTTTTATTTTTTACGGTCTCTAGATATAAAGTAAATAGATATTCTTGTTTTGTCACAAAGGAAGAACTTGAAAGCAAAGTCAAACTTTGGTGTTACCAAAATACAAATAGTCAAATTGACTGCCCAAAGTTTAGTCGACGTTGGCTCTAAAAATGAACTAGCGAGCTAAAGAAAACGAAACCTTACCAAAATCTTGGCATCAAACCGGCCAAACGATGGCCAAATGTGATCAAACTTACCAAAGTCGGTAAGCAAACTTTGGTTCTAATGGGCTTTAAACAAAACAATCCCTACAAGATCTAGATATTATATTTTTTTTGTATATAAGAGCAAGTTTAATAGTATAGATAGCTGCTACCTCCAATATATTTCCATGTCATCAAAAGATAATGATGCAGCTAACTCATACAATAAGCTGGCTATAAGTTGTCTCCACAAGAGCTCTCAATCATTTAATACATACATGGGTATTGATAATTTAATACATGCATGAGTATAGCAGTTAGTTCTATTGGTACATGCATGGATAACGCCTCTTTTGCTTTGCTATAGCCTGACTCTTGCATGGGAGCCGGTTTGGCTCTCTCTCTCATTTTCTCTCCCCTCCACATAGGATTATGCTGATATGGATTCCCTTATAGCTAGCACAATCAGCCTTATTAAACTTGCTCTAACTAATTTTTTTTTCGGAACAAGGCATGGTCGGAACCGACGACTCAGTTGATATTTTGTTGGAAGGCGCGCAGGGTGCGTGCGGCTTCAATGACTCTTGTCGTCGACAATCGTCTTGTCGTCGTCGCCGATTCGTTGGAGATTATTCAGACCGATCACCGTCAATCAGCTAGGCTCCAAAGACCAACGTCATGTGGATTACGGATTTTGATGACTCTTAGCGAAATCTTCTCATTTTATTGGATGGTTGCCGGCTCGGTTTAGCTTGAAATTCAACCACCAGGTGGTGGTGGGTCCCATCAACTTGTAAGGAGCATCTGAACAACATATAATATTTAGTTTCTTGTCCACCTCCTACAACCAATCATTTGCCTCGTGAAAAAGTGGGTGGACGGGTCTGAAGGAAATCTCCTAGGCTAACTCCTACATTTAGGGCCTGTTTGGTTCATGCCTAATCTTGCCACGCCTAACCTTAGTCGAGTGTGGCGTGCCACACTTTTTGTGGCGTCCAAATTCCACGCCACACCTTAGGCAAAGTTAGGCAAAAGACTGAGTCTATGTCGCGTGGGCCATATGGCTAACAAAGTGTGGCAAGCCACAACTGTGGCAATGAACCAAAGACTCACCTAAGAAATTGTGGCGCGGCTAAGGTTAGGCATGAAAATTTTGGCTGCCAACCAAACAGGCCCTTAGTTGACGCTGCCCTGGGTTTGCTACTTTTGCCGATAAAGCCTCTAGAAATTGGTTTTGATTCTCCTGGGAGTCCTTGCGGAAATTCTCCATAAACTTGAGAATATTCCCTAAGTTGTTGAGGTTATCGGTGTTCTCTACATTACCAGTGTCTCCAACCTCGAGCTGACTACTTCTGACCTCTAGCTGACCGTCTCCTACCTTAGAATGACTCACAGGCTAGCCCTGCCCAGGTAACACACTCTGATTGTCTGATTGTGTGTTGCCCTCAACCTGAACATTGATGACACATCCTAGTCTAATGATGAGATTAGATATATTCTGGTTATGGTTCTCCATCCTATAAAGATGCCAATTTAATTTGGTTAACTCACGTTAATGGATTTAACTTTTGGTTAAACTTTTAATGTTGGGACTATTATTGCTCTCTTTTATAACAATTGGTGAGTTAAGATTTTCTTGTAGGTGATTTGGTGCCTTCTCATTAGGGTAGCTCTCTATTATATTTTAGCATGATTCTAGGTGAGAGTTTATCCATTTTTAGTAGCTGGAAAATTATTTTAGGTCGTTCCTCCTATTCTCCACATAGTAGCATACACAGGCAAATAAAATATAAGAAACAAAGAGAGATAAAAAGAACTAGCTCATACACTACTTCGGGTCTATGTGCCCAGCCATGTTCGAGAACGCAATCTCGAGACCGCCCAAGCTACGTGTTTGGGAACGCTCAGAGCTTGTCTCTGAGTGTGAACCTACACTACCTATTGTAGATGTGAAAACCCAAACACAAGTGAGGGAGTGGACGTCGATCGTCTGACGGGCCGTCGTCCACGAGGGTAAAAGTGGCACGGGGATTTATATAGGTTCGGGGGTCCGAGAGGACCACTCTATTCCTGTCGGTGAGTCAACAGGGGTTACCTTTGGAGAGGGAGCCCCCGAGGGTTTACCAGTTTGAATATGTTTCTTTATTGCTCAAGAGAGCTCCCACAGAGATGAGGAATACATAATGTATTTATAGACTCTTAGGCCTATACAAATGACGAGAACACCTCTTACTGAGATAACTAGCTTATGAGTACAGGCAATGGGTATAGTTGTCCTTTTCTACGTATGATTGTAATTCTCCGATCTATACGTAGGTGTCCTCTGCAGAGTAGGCCCTGTTAGTAGAGGAATAATTTTATTCCTCCAACACTAGCCTCCTACCCCCTTGGTGCTAGAGGGAGCTCCCTAAGGGGTAGACTTGGATTGTTATACTTGCCGCGCTGAGGTTGATAGTTAGCCGAGACCTTGATGTGCCCGACCTATAGTTGTATCCAAAATCAGGCGTCACTGTTGCAAAAATAAATAGTAGTGGCTAAAATAAGTGGCTTTTAGGAGGAGTGAGCGAGCGGTGGGAAAAGCGAGGAAGAAATACGTGTGTGAGACAAGAGCGAGAGGAGTAGAGTGTATGATATTTCTGTGATCTCCTACCTTATACGTGAAGATGGACAGAAACGAGAAGAGCAAAAAACCTATTTTAAAAAATTAGTTATTTATATTAACTTCTAACTTCTTCAACCAGTAAATATATCCAGGCCTTTATGTTGAAGAAAATATATCCAGGCCTTTATTCGCAGCCAGTACGTTTTGATCTGATCTTTCGTTGACTGACTTAGCATGTGCACTCTCACGGGCTAGCAACGTCCCTGGGCTGTACCTAAGGGGCAGGTTAGCTGGAGGAGGATTACGACAAAGAAGTACACCGCTTCGGGAGCAATAGCTGCATGATGCATCTGTCTGTCTTGTGCTCTGTATACGAAGGTCATTGATAAAATAAGCCGTAAACTTAGGTTTACTTTGGAGCATGACGACGAGTTGGGCACACAGTCCAGGGGTTTTATTTGTCCAGCTATTAGTTCAAGTTCAGCAGAAAATTAACGATGAGACGCCTTCTAAAGAAAAAGAAAACTAGACAGAGAGGGAAGGAATAGCTGAAGCCTTTTTGAATGGGCCGGAATTACATGGTTGCAGCACAGCCACGCCTATGAGCCACAGCGTGATGCTGTTGCCGTGGATCCATGGCGCGCACAAAACGATCTGCACGCAGGCTGCGCTGGTGGGATGGCCTGGGTGGGAGTGGGCCGCTTGCCGTCTGACTGATTGCGGCCTCTCGTCGGCTGCTAGGGTTTTAGTGGCGCGAAATGGGCATTTCCCCCACCTAAGTTGTTAGGGACCGGAGATGCTAATCCCAAATCCAGACCAAATTATGATAAGATTTGAAACAATTTGGGATGAAAAAAAGGGACACAAATAAGAATAAGACAAAGAGATGAGGAAGCTGGGTGGTGTTTAGTTTTTGTTAGACCATACGGATGGTTGTAATAAAGTGATGATGAATAATTGATATTTGGATTTCTTTGGATTTTGCGTTTGTGAAAGTTTTGGTGGATCGCGGTCGAAGGTTTCAAGTTCAAGTGGTTTTTATCTTCTCTGAGTGTTTTTGGTTGCTGCGAGTAGTTTCAGGCCAGTCCGATCGGGTCCGAGTGGCATCAGATGGTATTCGAGTAGCTCTTGAGTATCAGACGATTTTCAAGACGCATCGAAACATTGGACGGCACTTGAGTGGCATTAGAGGATCACACAGCTGAACGACCACAGCAACTTTCGACCACAGCTGAACTCAGAGCCGTTTATAATCACGTTCGACTATGACCATATTCTACTTCGACCACGACCGGTGTCGACTACGATAGTTTGACCATATTCGACTTCAACCACAACAGAACGACCACTGAAGGTAATCGTAGCTACAATACTTTTTCATGGTTGTAGCTACAGTACCTACTCGGTACTCAATAGTCGTAGATTTTACTGGCCGATAGTCGAAGGCTTTGCAGTCAATGGTCGTAAAATTTGTGGACTGGCGTTATAATCGAAGACTTTGTAGTCTTGTTTTTATAGTTGTAGACTTTGCAGCCTGCCATCGTTGTCTTCAGTAGTTGAAGGTTTTGCAATCGGTTGCTGTAGGCTTCGCGATCGATACTTGTAGACTTCATGGTCGTTAGAGTGCTTTAATTCCTGTGATCTTCGAGTACCTCGAGTACTCATGCTGGGTCAGTGGTTGACTGATCTGGTCAGAGTGGTTGTTGGTGATACTTGGTGCTCGATGATCGATGGTGCGGTGATTGGTTGATGATCGGTAGTCGTAGACTTGGCGCTCGGTACTTGATGGTTTTGGTTAGTAGCGATGCGTGGTATCCCTGAATGTTTAGAGTGGAGCGATAGTATTTCCCGAGTATTTGTGGTTTTCAAGTACTCGTTGAGCTAGCGGTCATAATAAGTTGTCTGGAGTTGATTTGCAGTAAGCGATGGAATGTATGGTCGTAGACGATCTGGTTGATGGCCGTAGATGATTTTGTTCTTATCTATGGATGTGCAAGGGTGGTGTGAGTGCGTGTGTTGATAAATGATAACAGTCAAGTTGTGGAGAACTTGTGCTGGAAAACGTTTATTTGGTCTTTGCATGTGCAAGATGGCATGGAGACGATCATGGTTGGTGACAAAGAGGACCAGAATTAGGATGGGGAGATCTGAGGTTCAGACGATTGAGGATGTCACGTGAAATGGTGGGGCTAACGCTGGAGTATATGGAGATCAAAGGTGGTAATGCATGGAGAACTTATGAGCAGTGCAGTCCTGGAGGTTTTTATACGGAGGTTAATGATAAGAGATAGAGTTACGGGAGGTGTGTTCCTGGAGGCTTCATCACGCGGTGAGATGGAAATGTTATAGAAGAAGTTCGTGATGGGAAGGATTAGAGATTTGGTAAAATTCGTGTTAGAATGTGTTTCGGGTCCTTTAATTTGAAGAAGAGATAGGATTAGGCCCTGTTTGGATCCCTTGACTAATTTTTAGTCACCTAAAGTTTAGGTCTAGTCCATCCAAACAGGTGGACTAATTTTTAGTTCATCCCCAACTAGCTATTAGTTCATTAGTTGGCAAATGTGGACTAATTGTGGACTAAAAGGTGGCACCAAACAGCAAAAGACGAAAATACCTCCGCTACCATTTCTCCACTACTCCACATGCAACACACTAACAAATATAGGGGTATAAATGTCTTTGCCCATGAAAGTCACCACCTTTTAGTCCATGTATCCAACAGCACTTGACTAATTTCTAATCACCTAAAGTTTAGTCACCTAATTTTTAGTCCACCAACTAGTGAACTAATAATTAGTTCTAGGTGATCCAAACAGGCCCTTATATGTACACTATCGTTGTCGTGATATATATGTCACCCGTGTTACCGGTATATGTACACTATCGTTGTCGTGATATATATGTCTTTAACCGGCTGAACAGTTTGGATCACACGATCATTTCGACCAGCAGGCATTCAGTTTATGGCATATATATGTATGTACGTAGTCTCAGTCCGTGCGTAGCCAAGGTCACGCGCGCGATTGCGATCCGTGCGACAATCGTCTTGTCGTCGTCGCCGATTCGTCGGAGATTAGTCACCGATCACCGTCAATCAGCTAGGCTCCAAAGACCGGCGATCTGCGCCGTGCATGCATTAGCATGTGATGACTCAGAGACTGATCCGAGAGCCCTCCTTGACTTCATCTTTCTTAATTTAGACCAGGCGCATCTCCCGGTCTATTGCGCTGCTCCTAGTGTCCAGCTCCCTTATCTTAAACGTTGGTACGTAGGCAAAGCTTGGCCTCATCGATCGACCTCATCCATGGCCTCATCGATCGATCGATGAGGCCAAGCTTTGCCTACGTACCAACGCTTATCGCCTTGGTCTTCGGAGATGCCAGAATTTGACGTATTCGATCCATCCAATCGATATCGCTGCTCCTTGTTGTCTTGTACATAAGGTGGGCTCGGCCCTTACCCCGTACGGCACGTTAGCTGGTTATTGTATGTATATCGATCGATATCGCATTGGACATGCAATGCGTATGAACATTTTAGATCTGTAGGTGGTGATCGGTTCGGCTGAAAAGCTCATGGTTTATGACTGAAAACACTGTAGCTGGCTGAAAGAAGCACTGTAGTTGACAGAGACTTATTTAGCATAATTAAATTTAAAAAAATTAAAAATATAAAAAATATGTTAGCCCATTATGTATAATACAAACAAATACGGGAAAAAAGAACCGGCAAAAAACTCAACAAAAAGCCAAAAGTTCAGAAAAAGACGAAACTTATGAATAGTGAAAAATAAGCCAGAAGCCGAAGCCGAGTTGATCAGGGCCGTGTAGGAAACCCTCATGTCGATTACGGACTTCAATGACGTGCTCGATCGTCTAAAATCTGGTGTGCATCCATGGAGCTCGTGTTCACCTATATACTATTATATAATATCGTACTTTACCTATGTCGTCATTCTCTCCATTCATATACAAGGCACCCCTAACCCTAACTCTACCCCTCCACCCCAATCGCCGCTGCCCACACGGCCACACCTTCTCCTGTGTATTGCCTCCGGCATCAGTGAGCCCCACAATGAGCACCTCCCCTGCCGCTCGCTCGCCTCCTCCTCTGCCTTGCCTCCCTAGCCATTACTATCGTCATCTTCTTCCTCTTTTCTTGTGAGATGCCGCCTCCGTCGTTCTCTTCCTCATCTCTGATGGCTACCACCACCAAATTCATCACCGCCTCCTAGCCACTTTGTTCTCGTTGTCCCCTCAACGCATTGCCACCTATCATTGATCTTCCGCCATCCCTACTTACGTCTAAGCCTCGCGGCTATCGATGGACCCATACCCAAGTCGTCCATCCGTTGCCACCACCGTCTGGCGTTGCCGAAGAGGATGATTGGCATGAATCACGAGAAAATTCAACAATGAGAAAATTCAACTGAGATTTCTAAAATTTTTAGACAACTGAGAATTAATAACACCGAAACCATGTATACCAGTTGTAACTGTTGAAGGCGTACAAGGCCTGACCAAAACTTGTTTTTCTTTCAATTTGATGTCTTAACAACCAGAACAAACTTACTTATTAGGATTATTTAGATACATACCACTACAAAGTTTATCACATTTCAAAACATTATATGATGTTTTTGTCGATTATTAAGATAGCACTGACAAGAATAACATATGATTTTAGAACAAGAATTAGAGCAAATTAACGGCCGGTGTCAGCCGCCCTTGCAAATCTCTCAATTTTCTAGCTCTAGCTTCAAATGAAATGGATTGGGATTTGATGAACACAGGATGAAACAACGGATATTTCGGCGCTGCGTGAACTTACAAACTACATCGTTTTCTTCTTCCTTTTATTATACAAAACAAGACTTACTAACTCCTAATAACGGATGTGGATGTAATACATACCGTTATAAGTATACCAAGCAGCACTACATGCATAAAACAGATGGGAGTTACAGGACATTGAATGACAAATGGTTTCATAGCTCTCACACAGATCATGGGCTCATTCAAAAAGGAAACATGCATGAGTGTGTATAGGTATCACCCGGATGTTTTCTTCCCAACAATCATCCAAATTTCGGACCGTTGGATTAGAGATCCAACGATCTCTTTTTTTGGAGGGGGGAGAATTTTTTTTGGAGGGGGGTGAATTTTTTTGGAGGGGGTGGGAAGAATTTGTGACCCTTGGATCTCTAATCCAACGGTCACAAATCTGGATGATAGTTAGAAAGAAAACATCCGGATGATGTTTATCAATACCCAACATGTATATACTAAATTAAGTTTACTTGCTAACGCGCGCAGGATTAAATGATCATGCTAATAGCCGGTAGCAAAATGATTCCCTACAAGGACAGCATGTGAGTGACCAGCTTATCAATGGCCAGGCTCTTGCCGGTGCACTCCGCCGCCGCCTTCTTCAGCTCGCCCGCCCTGCACCTCATCTCGGCGCCGTCCCTCTCGGTCATGAGCCGCCGGATGGCCGCCTCCACCCTCCCCCTCTCGAGCTCGCCGTCCACCTCGAACCCCACCCTCCACACGTGCTCCACGTACCTCGCGTTCCCCATCTGGTCGCCGAAGCAAGGGCGGCACAGCATTGGCACCCCCTCGCACACGCTCTCCGTCGTCGAGTTCCACCCGTTGTGCGTCCAGAACCCGCCCACGGCTACGTGGCGCAGCACCTCCTCCTGCGGCGCCCACGCCACCACCATCCCGCGCACGCGCGTCGCCGCCTCGAACCCGTTCGGCAGCCCCGTCGCCTCGTGCGCCGCGAGGCCGCGGACCAGGCCCGGCCGGACCACCCAGAGGAAAGGCACGCCGCTGCCGGCGATGCCCCACGCCGTTTCGACCAGGTCACGCGGATCCATGCACGCCAGGCTGCCGAAGCTCACGTACAGGACTGACTCCGGCGGCTGCGCGTCCAGCCACTCCAGGCACCTCCGGTCCTGGCTCAGCAGGCTGCTCTCGGCAGTGGGGGAGAACTTGTGGAGCGGGCCGATGTCGAACGCCGGCACGGCGAGGTTGCGCCGGAGCTTCTTCAGCTCGGGGCGCTCGAGCGCGTCAAACGTGTTGAGTATGAGACCCGACGACGCCTTCACGGCAGCCACAGTGCGGGCCAGCAGCTCGCAATTCAGTTCGTGGCCGGCCCTGCCGATGTGCATCAGATCGCGCACCCGGTACGGCGGGAGCTCGCTCACCGGCGTGTCAAGCTGCGAATCTGCACCCAAACCAAGAAACACCAACGCGTGTTGAGATAGTTGATCCAAGAAACATGGGAAATATGTAGACAGGATCATCGCGTGCCTTGCACCGGGAGGTAGCCTTTCTCGCAAAGCAACGGGTAGGCGACGAAGACGGCGAAGCAGGCGGCGCTGCCGGTGCGCAGCACGAGGGTGGGCACGGAGAGCCGCGTGGCCACCTCGACCATGGACAGGAGGTGCCCGTCGGCGACGAGGCACGCGACGGCGTCCCTGGAGTACTCGTCGAGGACGGCAGCCAAGCTGTCCCGGAAGGGGGCCTTGCAAGCGGCGTTGAGCGCGAAGATGTGGGAGACGATGCCCTCGATGGCGACGGGGGCCGGGCCGGACATGCCGTCTGGGACGGGGACAAAGCGGTAATCGGGGTGGCGCGCGGGGTCCGGGGCGTTGAAGTGGGTGTGGAAGACGGTGACGGCGAAGCCGCGGGCGTGGAGGACGCCTGCGAGCCGGAACATGGGGTTGATGTGGCCCTGGTACGGGAGCGGGAACAGGAGAACGTGGCGCCGACGTTGGCCGGCGGCCGCGTTGCTCTCCGCCGCCATGGTTGGCGCCCGTGGTGGCGTCATGGCTTTGGCTTCACAGAGTGCCGGTCTTGGGGTGCCGCGCTACCTATCAACTCCATCTGTGGATTCTCGTCTAGTTGTCTGGCCTCTATACTGTTTTTATTTTTTATGGTCTCTAACTATAACGCAAGCAAATATTTTACTATTTTTTCTATCTCTATACTTCCTAAAAAACTAAAAACTGCTTTGATATCATGAAGGTGATTAGAATAGTCACGCTTAACGTTGTATTGATTCAGCAAGAGTTTATATAATACACATGCATGGCTAACAGATTCTATTGTTCTTCTCTCATCTCTATACTTTTTTTAATTTTTTTCGGTCTCCAACTATTACACTTAATTTGAGTACCATGTATGTATTCTATTATATTCCCCACCTATGTACTTCCTAAAAAAACTAAATTTTAGATATATGCCACTTGATTCAAAAGAAGAATAGCACTCCCACACTCTCCTAATTAAAACCTTCGGATACCTCATACCATACGTGCTAGTTTGCCACTTCACGAGATGCCTTTTGAAGGACGGATAGTGCTTACATACTTCCCTAAAAACAAATATCACTTCAAGAGATAGATTCGAGAGATGAATTATGCTCCCATACTTTCCTAAAGACTAATTTTTCAAATATGTGCCACTTCAAGGGATAAATTTGAAAGTATCTTTTATAAAAGCTAAAATTTGGAAATATGTCACTTCAAGAGCGCCTTCAAGAGATACCTCCAAAAAATGAGTAGTGCTTTTATGCATGCTTTCAAAAAAAAATCGCACAAGTCCTAACGTTATTTCTAGTAGTAGAGTACACCATCTAAATAACACAACATATAGTGATACGCTTGTTCGTACACTCGGCGCTCTGGAATCTGAATTTCTTTGCACGGTTTTGCATTTTGCCACACTCTTTTTCTTCTGACCGGTGGGCCTGCTTCTCATTCCCCATTTTCGAATCGTATAATGCTAGGTTTGTTGACTTTTACGTTAATTTCCTTTTGGATTTCACATTTCCCGTTTGTTTGATTCGGTCCGCGCCTCGCCTTCCGCCCCCAAGATGACGAGCTCGTCGACCTCTTCGACGGTTCTTCCTCCCCCCGAGATTGGTTCAACGCATTGCCGCATTGTATTGCATTTCGGTATTTTTGGTTTTTATCCGGTTTTTCCGGAAAAAACCGGATGCTAAAAACCCAAAATTTGAAAACCGAATCGAATATCAAAAACCGGTCAAACCGAGTTGACAGTTCGGTTCGGTTTTTTCGGTTAGTTTGAAAAATGCACAACCCTAGTTCTAATGGGCTTTAAACAAAACAATCCCTACAAGATCTAGATATTACATTTTTTTGTATATAACTAAAATATTTTTTTTCGGAACAAGGCATGGTTTCAACCGACGACTCAGTTGATATTTTGTTGGAATGCGCGCAGGGTGTGTGCTGCTTCAACGTTTGTCTGACAATATTGGTTTTCTATACGACTAAACTCTAAAGGGTTGTAGTTTTTCTGTCGAAAGTCAACCAGCCAATGCCGTGGAGATATACTTTTCTATGACATGGTCGAGAACAATCGATCGATCAAACAAACTAAGGGCTTGTTTGGGAGAGCTCCACCAGCTCCAGATCCACCTAGATCCACCAGATTCACCTGGATCCACCGTGGAGCAGCTCCACCGTGGATCTGGGATTCGTCAAAGTGTTTGGTACAGCTCCACCTCCCTCTCTATCTCACTTCCACCTGGGCCCCATGCGTCAGTGGAGAGCTCCATTCTTCTTCCTCCCGCTGAGATGCACGCGCGCAGAGGAGGAGGCGGAGCGGCGGCTGGGGTTGATGCTGCGGGTGCGCGCCGTCGTCGCGCTGTAGGTCCGCCTAGAGGGCGACACTGCGGCGGCCGCCGTGGCCCCGCCCCGGAGATCGCCATCGGCCGGAGGGGCGGCGGACGGGAGCAGGGACGAGAGCTGCGAATGCGGCTGGGAGGACGGCAGCGCGGGAGCGTCGGAGGGGAGGGAGAGCGAGAGCTGCAGGGAGTCAAGCCGGGGCTTCTTCCCGCCGACGACGGAGGAGTCGTCGCCAGGGGGCTCCCCGCGCTTGGGGCCAGAGAGGTGGAGGAAGTCGCGCTCGACGCAGAGCTTGGCGTCGTCGGAGGGGGGAGCGGGGTTAGGAGGCGAGGAGGGGCCGGCTGCTGCGGCGGCCGTGGAGGTGAGGGGCCCCGGCTTGTCTCAAAGATAGCTGCTGAGGGTGAGCTCGCGGTTGGAGAAGGGCGGGTCGGGGTTGGAGGCGGGCGCCGCGGGGTTGGGGTCCTTGGATCCGTCGGAGTCGCCGAACATGGCTGCGGGATTTGGAGCAGGATCGGCCGGATTTGCGGGGATTTCGGTGGATTTTTGGCCGGCTGGCCGGGCGGGGTAGGGGAGGTTGGAGACGGTGCGGCGGAGAGACGGGAAATAAAAGATCGAACCATTTTTTTGTGTGTAATCAGTGGCATGGTGGGTAATTTTCTCCAACTCCACCAACTTGAGTTTGGTGGAGCACCCCTTGAGGTGCTCCATGGATTTGGTGGATCTGGAGCCAGATCCATGGTTTTGGTGGAGCAGATCCACGGTGGAGTTGCTGGAGCTGGAGGTGTTTGGCTTGGAAAAGTGGATTCGAATCTGTTTTTCGTGGATCTGGAGCTGGTGGAGCTCTCCCAAACAGGCCCTAACTCGGCCGGTTCCTCCTTGGGAGCGTGTGGATGCACTGCCGGCTGCCCTGAAAATGGCCTGCCTGCCTCTTGTCTTTGTGTTCGGGCAATTTTTTCACATCATGCTATGCGAGGTCAGTGATGGTTGCCTTGGGTGCACACAGTTTTTGTTTTGCTATTCTTTGGTTAACCTTAAACCACTGGACTAAAAGTGGTATTTTCCAATCAATCTGCTGACGAAATGTGGGGAAAAAAATAGAACAAACACGTTTTCCAAAGAAGGAACAGAACTGCATTACTCTCCAATGAAGAAGAAGAAGAAAGTTGAATTTCCCTTGGATGGTAATTTCTCCAAAAAGTGAAGCATGAGCAAGCGTGGGCACGGCATTACTGGGTCAGGCCGCTAATCGAAAACCGGTGCGGCCTCTACCTCCGAGTCCAACAAAGCCCACCTTTGTTGGACGAAGACCGAACATAGCTATCCAATGGGTCAAGTTTTGTCGTGCTGGCCTGTGGCCTGTTACTGTTGATCCGGTCCAGGCACGGCACGGCCCGTCTAGCTCGTGGGCCATGCCAGCATGGCTTGGTGGATGTGTTGTGCTTGGGCCGAGGGGTGGCACAACACGGCCCGGTAGCGACCGCGGGCCGAGCTGGCACAGCACGGCACGTTCAAGCTCCAACAGGCGTAAATGGGCCGTGCTGACACGACACAACATGGCCCATGAAAAATAGCCGTTTTTATCTTTTTTATTGTTGGGGGTAAAAAATCTGAAAAATAGCAAAAAAAATTGAAAAAAATGTCGAATTTTTTTCCCTATAAATAGGGGTCATCCGACCTTCATTCTCCACACCTCAAACCTCACTCTCAACTCTCTGTTTAGCTATGTAAAATTTAGTTGTATTTGAGCAAATTTGGCAAAATTAGTGAGAAATTCGTGCGAAATTTCGAAAATTGAAAAAACTTTGAAGAATCTTCAGAGAGCTACAGAAGATGTAATAGACTAATAGTACTGTCTTATTTCAATTTTTTGCTATTATTTGTTGATTCAATAGTAAATTAATTGTATTACAGTTGATTTAATGGAGAATTGTGATTTCCAACTCTCCGAATTCGGCCTCACGACGGAGGATATGCAATCCTTTCAAGAGGCACATCCATCCGTGGAAAGTGGACATCCACAACAAACTGTATAGCCAGAAGAAGCGTCGTTGGGTCCATTTCTGCTGGCTCAACGAGTGCATCCACAACATAAAGTAGAGGTGCAAAAAGAACAAGAGCTACTACATCAGAAGTCTAAAACAACTTCGACAAAAAGTTCAAGACCAACGATGATAAAAATTCGATAAGATATGTTGTTTGTAAAATTTATGGTAATAAATTATCTGCAAAATCTTCAGGTGGGATGACCAGTGATATTTGTTTTTAGGAAAGTATGTAAGCACTACTATCTCTTCAAAAGATCAAGGCAAAATATGCCATTAAAATTAAGCAAAGTAAATCATCGAAGTAAGCAAAGACCAAGAGGGGATTAGAGAAGAGTTCAGCCATAGAAGAAATCAGCCATGGAGGAGCTTGGCCATAATTGAGGGGCGGCGTGGAGTGACGACGGAGGAAGCTGAGTAAAACCCTAGCCACCCACAAGGGGAGGAGACACTAGGGGAAACACAGCCAAGCACTGGGTTAGTGCCGTGAGAGAGGAAGCCAGAGTTGAGGGCGGCGACGCCTAGGAGATGAGAGGAGGTGGTAGTGCAGGGAGTCGAGATGGCCAACGGTGAGAAGGTGAGGGACCCTGAGCCCAGAGGCGACAAAGCTGAGGACGAGGACCGGGGCAACGCACGACGTTGAGTGCCAGCGGCATGGGAGGAGGAGACCATAGATCTAGATTAGGGGAGGAGAGGAGGCTGAAAGGAGGAGGCAAAGGGGAATGATGGGGGGGGGGGGTAAGGAGCAGTTAGTTCGGTTGGGTGAGAAAGATAGAGGAGAAAAGAAAAGGATAAAAAAGAAGAGGAAGGGAAAAGAAGGAAAATTGGAAAGAAAAAGAAAAAAATAAGGGTAATAAAAATGCATGTTAAAAGAATATTTCATATAATTTTGTTAACATTGATTATATTGTGCGTAGATTAATTGAATGCTCTTTTCTCTAATAATATAACATGGAAGTTTGTCCGCTCACCTCACCTCTCTCTCATTAATCACATCCAAGTGAAACTAGGCAATATCATAGTTAATAGGCAAATTAGTCTCACAATAGTATTTGTTATTATCACCAAAACTAATTTAATGGAGCTTGAACTTACACCTTTCTCTGATGGTGTTTACCTCTCTGATAGTGTTTACCCCTATCATGATCTAGATTCATGACAACTTCATATCCATGATCGAAGATGGCCAGCTGCAAGGACTTCCAAGCATACATACTATTTATGTTAAAGAAGATCAGCATTGACCTAGATGGCATCCATGGACCCCTTGATACTACACCAACGATGCCATGAGGGGGGATGGAGGTGCATCTGGCAGTGGTGGCAACACAACCGAAGGCGCAAGAGGTAACCACAATAGTGGCGCTGCTACTGTTGCTCCTTTATCCAGCATAGGCAACGCTGCCTCTTCAAGCGGCGCCAACATGGCATCGTCCAAGGTCCACACATAGGATACAAGCTGCACTCCATGACAACAGCAGAGTTGCTTGGAGAAGCGGATGTGGCAGTGCTGCTCCCCGCAGCCATGACATCGCATCAACATGTCTTCTATGGCATTGTTCCTGGAAGTTGCGACATCGCATCAGGAGGCGGCAACAGTGCTTCCTTCAACAGCCGTATTGGTGCTCCCTCCAACCGCTACAGTGGCGCATCAAGAGCCATCAGCGACACGTCAAGAGTCGGTGGTGGCAACACATCACGCAGTGGAGGCAACGATCCTTCCCACCTGTGTGGGCGTTCGTGCATGTAAGTCTATTGGGTCAGATGTGCCGTACGTGTGAACACCATGTTCATGGCGTGCAAGCTATGGCGCCTGTGCGTGGATACCTCTTTGTGTGGGAAGCATGGGAGGAGGCGTGCATGCATGCAGCATTTGCCTGGATGGAAAGAAGGTGGAGCAGGAAGGAAGGAAGTTCTAGTTGCATGTGTTGGTTTTCACAGATGGAAATTGGATTAGTCCAACCTGGGTGGATATGATTTTTGAGCCAACTTTAAATCAAGGAGAGGACTCTCGTTTTGAAGCTACCAAATTATGATATTGTGAAAATACTTTTCGATATATATATATATATAATTTTCCATATCCAATATAACTATTTTTAAAAACATTTGACTGCATGTATCCTAAAACGATATATATTTGTGACTGGATGGAGTAGTAAGTTGGCAAAAACTGTTATGCACTCATCGTGCACTCAAACTAAAAATAGTCGCGAAAAATTCTGAAATTTTTTTGGATGTACTTCATGGTTTATTCCACCTATATACAAAATTTCAACTTCAAATTCATTTTATATTAAGAGTACAAAAAAAGAGAAAATTATGACAGATTTGAACTCACAACTTTTGTCAGAATTTTCTCTTTTTTGGTACTCTTAACTCAAAATAAATTTGAAGTTGAAATTTTGTATACAGGTGGAGTAAACCATAAAATACATCTAGGATTGTTTTTTTGAAATTTTTTTGTAACTTTTTTTAGTTTGAGTGCACCATAAGGATAAGTACATACTAGGTGTTCCCTAGTAAGTTAGGCCAATTAAAGTCATGCTCTACAAGAAATCAGCTACATTATAAATCTAGACTCAATTGAAACCAACAGAATTGGAACTAGTATTATCTTTTGAGATGAATTGGTAATAGTTCTAGTCACTCAAATCGTATCAACTATTCCCATGTCCCACTATATATCAAGAAAAATCTTACAAAGGTTGGTCAATCAAATTAGCATCTTGAAAATCTTAGGGCCTCCAATTGGGGGCTTAAGATAGGTGGTATATGTATTGGATAGATAAAAAAATTATATGTATTTGGTTGCTTGAACTAAACTATTCCATTTAAGGCATATTCCCTCTACATGTTGAACTGTTTCATTCACCTAAAACAATGGAACAAAACCGTATGGTATAGGACCATTCCATCCCATCAAGCCCGTGCCACCAACCAAACACACCCAAAAGTCTTGTTTAGTTCGTTTGTTGGGACACAGATTCTGGGAGATGAAAACGATCAATTCATGCAACAAAACCCATTGCGCTATGAGATACATGGAATATAACACCAGCAGCAGCACAGGCGCGCACCTGACAAGGATAAAGGAAAATTTGAGTTGAAAAGACCCTTGTGCGCTGACGGAGCTATGGATTCTTGTACACAATTAGCGCAATGAGACGCAACGCGTTCTCACCAGTATTAGAGTTAAAAAAAATTGTTCAACTAAAGAAGTTTTGGAGACACCAAGAATGGCAAAATCATCACGCTGAAAATAAGAGTACTTATTAAACCAAAACTTGTGTACAAGAATCCACTTTCAAGCCGGAAACATGAGTAATTTTATGCAACTCAAGCTGCAAACAAAATTAAATTAAAATTCTCCATAACATGAGTTGTCCAACAACAGTTAGGTGTCTACTGTATCTTTTCTCCCCTATGTTGTGAGCAACAGATACACAAGGCCTTTCAAGTATCCAACTATTTCAGATCCACCAAGTTTTGAAGTTCCAAAGACCCTGTCAACAAAAGTTATTGGAACCTGGACAGGACAATCAAAATTTCATTAATCAAAGCAATGGTATTAACCAAATCTTACACAAATGAAAATGTGACAATACAAAATGGCTTACCTCTTCAATGTGATAACCTTTCCTAGTAGCCCTAACAATCATCTCCATTTGGAACACATAGCCCTTGCTGACGCACGAGGATATCAAATCTTCTAGAACATTTCGCTTATATAGCCTAGGAAATCAGGCCGCGTCAAATAATAGTAATCATAAAGACCTTATTCTGTTCAAGTAAAAGGAGACACACCTAAATGATCCAGTCAAATCAGAAGCTCCAGGCTGTAGTAATGTCTGTGCTAGAACATTAGCTCCCCTGCTAGTCAATTTGCGCATGAGATTCCAACCATGGACACCACCGTTGTTAACATAACGGGTGCCGGTTACAATGTCAGCACCGGTTTCCTTTTGCTTCCTGATTAAGGAAAGAACATGATTCAAAAGACATAGGTTCTTCTAAGCTACTTCTTTTCAGTGGGCTTGGTGAGTGCCCAACTATACCAAACTTTGCTTAACAGTAATTTCAGTTATTGCATCCAACAACTGACATAATTAGTGAAATAATCTTTTCACCATCACTAAAGTATATATATATGCCATGGTTAACCAAGTTTCCGTTTATAGAGCTGACAAAAGCAAACTGATGAAGAAAGTGAGCTATCACAGACAACTATTTTTGCCAAGAAATTTTCAGATCAGTCAGACTGAATGATACACATAGACAATTAGATTAAGAACATGCACTAAATATCTGTAAGACAATATGTAGAAGAATCCAATAATTCTTTCTGGATAAATTTAAATGCATCTTCAGAGATACGATTCTTACCTAATGAAGCTTGGCAAGTACTTGGGCTGTTCAGAGTGAGAAAAAATAGTTAACTAAAAAGGAAAAAAAATTCGAATAGCTTAACTATGCCAAATCACAAAGAGAATAAAAGGTGGAGAATTTATACATGGTGAGATAGATCAGCATCCATGATAACAACGAAGTCCCCTGAGGCATGCTTTAATCCATGTAAGTATGCAGTACCTGAGTGTTTCCAGCTGTTAGTTAGCACAAACAGCAAGCCTAAAATTCACCCTAAACTTAAATGGGAGAGCTAAGCTCACCAAGTCCTAGCTTCCTTGGTCTAGCTCGCAGTAGCTGGCATTATGTCAGGTCAAAGACATTGGAGTAAGCCATAAATAACTAAAACCACATGCATATATACATAAACTCCTAGCATGTTTGTGAAATTACTTACAACACGATCTTCACCATATACTTGCTGCAACTGCTTTACAATGTCTTGAGTTCCATCAGGGCTTCCATCATCCACAATAATGATTTCGAAGTTGACATCCCTAAGGTGGAAAGCTACAGCTTCAGTTTTCATAATACACTAAGGTTTCAGCAAACAAGAGGGTAGTGAATTGATGCTGATGAAACAGTAGTACACAGCAACAATGGTGGAAAACAGGTTGTAGGTGAGGAAAGTAGCCCCTCCAATCTCCAAATAAGAGGATTTCTCATCACCCATCTGATATAGATAATGAATTTATTTACCAACATGTTTCACAACTTCCTGTTAGTGCAATCGAGCATACTAGCTATACCAGCTCTATGATGAAGGGTGTCTAGGACATGAGCACTCCAAAAATATGTAAATAGCAAACAAAACTGCTAATGGAAACCAGCTCTGCACGATGACAGCACTGCACATAGTTTACCACCATACACGATTGCGCATGACTTTGACAAACAACATGAAGCGAATTATAGTTTGAACATAGTTACATGACATTGTCAGCTTGATCTTATGTCTTTTGTTCTTCCTTTCTAGAACTCAGCACCGCTAGCATTTAGCAACTACATATGGAAAGATGCGCAAATTGAGCTCTAGACAGGCAGTGACCGTTCATCGTCTAAAATTGCCTGGAACAGGGACTAAAAAGGTGTTCTACGACGTGAGTGGACAATGGCATGTGCCTGTGAATCTCGGAGCAATCAGCAACATGTGAATGAAAGGCTCCACCCAAAGATCCAGAGTAGATCGATTGCTATTGATGCATCCCGCCCCAGGTCTAGCTACATGGAAGAGAAACGAATCGAATCTAACGATGTTCTCCACCGAAGACAATCTCGAGAGAACACAGGGAAGAACAAATCGGAAACAGGTGGATGGGGGATGAGGGAGAGCGAGAGCGAGAGAGAGGAGGGGATTACGGGAGGTGCTTGAAGATGAGGTAGACGATGAGGGCGACGTTGAGGCGCTCGTTGTAGGTGGGAACGATGATGCTGTACGCGGGCTTGCCCCCCACCCCCTCCTCCTCCTTCACCGCCCCCTCCATCGCCGCTCGACACGACCGAGCAGCAGATCTCTCTCCCTCTCTATCTGTCGCGCGCGCGATCTGATGCAAGCGCTGCGTCGAGCTCCGGCCACTGGCTGGGAACGGCGGCGCGGGTCCGCAGCTTCCGTTGCCGAGGAAGAGGAGTGGCCGGCGTGCGTGAGGAGCAACAAGGCCAATTCCTCCGCCGGGCGTGAAATTTGGTGGAGTTGGGCTCGGGGCGTATGCACGCACGGCATGTGGGCCCATGGTCGGCCCGAAAAGAAGCCCACTGATCCGATTGTTGGTAGCTGTCTAGCCTTTTCGGGCCGGGCCGACCAACCGTGGACGAAGCGTTCGCTCGCATCGCGCCGCGTCGCGCGGTGACGGCGCGCGTAATTTCGATGGTGCGGCCGCTGTCGCGCCGGTGCGCCGAGCCGAGCGAACCCGCGGCGGCAAGGGCAGCAAGCATTCGGGCGACACGTCTAGCTCGGCGCGACCGCGCGGGCCAAGAGCGGCGCAGTGGCACGGGCCGCGGGCTTTGTTTGAGGTGTTCGGTTTCGGCCACAGCCGCGCTATTAAGGCTATGTTGTTTTAGCTGTGGTTAATATCTTTTGACTGTTACCGGTAATTTTTATTCATGCTTTTCAAAACGGCATTGAACGGTTGAGATGCCAATGCAAACGGCGTTATGTTTTTAGATTTAAAAAGTCGTTGGGAAAATCCGCTTAAAGAAACCTTCCATTTATTTCGACTTCCAGAGAAACCAATAGCAACAAATCACCTAGTGCACAGCGTAGCATTGGCTGGCAAACAAACAGAGCAACAAATCACCGTTGGATTTCAGCCTCAGGATCCTCTCCGTGTGATTTACACCAAACTCCATCCCATCACGTCCCTTTTACGCGAAGTCATTCCTTTTTTCATCCACCCCTTTTGCACATGTAGCTTTGCCCCCCCCCCCCCTTGAATCCTCGAGCAGTAGGGGATGAGCATGCGGGAGCAGCAATGACCGACATACGGGAGTGGCAGTGAGCGTCGCATGGTGGAGAGGTGATGAGCAAGCGCGAGGGCCAACGGTTGGTGTGCGAGAGTTTCGGCAGAAAGCATGCTTGGCTCGTGGCAGAGAAGGCGAGCAAGGAATGATAAACGTGGGCAAGCCATTACAAGCAGGAGGCAAAAGAGTATGCGCGGCGAGTAGGTTGGCGCGGCATATTCCTTTTTCCTCGTGAAACCCACTGAAACATGTTGAAAATTTGTGTTTTGGAACACCAAACTAAGATGAAACTTGCATTTTGGAATATAAAACCTCATGAATCTCACATTTCGGAACATAAAATCATCTGAAACTTTACATTTTTCGAATATGAAACTCATGTGAAACTTGCATTTTGGAATATATATATAACCTCCTGAAACTTATATTTTGGAATATAAAACCATATGAAACTTTGTGTATTGGTAAATAAAACCTCGTGAAAATTGCATTTTAGAATATGAAACCACATAAAACTTGTATTTTGAAACATGAAACCATTTAAAACTTTGTGTTTTGGTAAATGAAACCTTAATTTTGAAACATAAAACCTCATGAAAGTTGTGTTGTCGGAACTTGAAACCACCTACAACTCACGTGAAACATCAATTTAAATCTAAAACTTTCATGAAACTTGTGGAGCTGAAACTTGTTTTTCCAATCAAGTTTCAGTTATGAAATTTGTTGGAACTAAAAACTGGCTGAACCCCCTATAAAACTTGTTTTCAAATTTGTAAACTTGGATGAAACTCGTCAAACTCTTTTTTTTAGTTTGGAAATTTGGATGAAACTTATGTGAAACTCGTTGAAACTGTTTGAAACTTTGAAATTTATCTTTTGAAACTCTTGTAAACTTTATTTTTCCAATAAGTTTTAGTTATAGCACTTGTTGTAGTTTCAAGTTTCTGATATAAAATTTGTTGAAGCGTTATGCAACTCTATAAAATATGTCTGAAACTCTCTGAAATCTTATGAAATTCATCAAATTTAGATAAAAACTGGTAAAACTTGTCTATACCGTTAGAAAGATTCTAATAGTATACCGTACACTAGTATCACAAAACCAGAAAACCGACCTAAGATGGACGCGATGGGCCACGATACAGTGCCCGGAGCCGAGTCGAGGATCGTGCGGCGCAGTTTCTGGCGGTCGGCGCGGCAAGTTCGTGGCAGAAGCGGCGAGTTCTCGTCCACTGCTTGCAGCCAGTTTTGTTCCTCGGCGAATTGAAGCAGCAGTTCGGCATCCACGCTTAGAGCGGTGAGCCGGTGTCTACCTCAGATACCGTCATAAACTCGGGCGCCCATTAAACGCCGTGCATGCAGTCAGGCCCGAGCACGCCATTGAGATTGAAGGCATTGAGGTTGAGGCAGCAACATAGATGGTTTTGAGGAGCTTGCTTGATGTGGATAAAACTACGAGGGCCTCGTAAGAACAGGACCAAATCGACCACATAGAGTGGCTTCGACTCACTAATTTGAACAGCTTGAAGGAAAAAAATGATCATTTGGACATTTGAGAGAAAAAACAGACAAATCAGACAGTGGTATTCTTGTAACTAGTTTTGTACAGTTCCAGACGTTGCCCAAATCCTCTTTTCCTCTCAGAATGAACTGAAAGTAGTAAATCCGTAGGAAATAAAAGGACACAAATTACAAATGCAGAAAGATAAGAAATCCATACTAGCACATTTACACACCATGGGAAGATAAGATGCCAATCTTGGGCAACCAAAATAAAAAGGTTGCTACTTTATGGTCTATGATTGCTTGATTGCACATAGGCTCATAGATAATTCCAAGTTAGTCTGATTCTTCTTATACTCCGAGGCAAGTGTAACACCCCTATTTCTGGGAGTATTATGAATTCCTCATAACTGCCTAGGACTGTTCAACTGCGAGTTACATCAATCGAGTGTATAACATTGTCAACACATGCTTAAGCACGAAAGCCGACTTTATTACAATATAAGGACTTAAAGCCAATTTTTACAATAGGGCAAACGGCCCTTAGATACATTACAGCAAAAGAACGTCACAGGCAAGCCTGAGCAGAAGATGACCTTAATTCCACGCATCGTCTATCTCGTAGAGCACCACTTCTTCACCTTCGTCTGCCTCCTCATTGCATACTATTTCTGTTGATGTTTTTAGTAAATATGAGTATAACTACCGTACTCAACAAGTCACACGGAGCCTACTCATAACTACATGCAGGGTCTATCATGTGAAGGGGAAACATGGTTATTATTTTATGTGAATGCAATTTTAGTCGTAACTTAGTTAAAGACTTAAAAAGGGGTAACTTCATTAATAAAAGGGGTTTCAAACTTGATTACCAGCCTTCAACATTCTCAAATCATTCTCAAATTTACTTATGTTTTGCTGTTGGATTCACCCATTAAATACAGCTTCATTTACCGGAAGTACGACGTATTCGAATACCATTATTCAATGACTCCACAGAGCTGCTCTGCTTTACCCACAAGATTCCTTAACTCCCACGACAGAGTGAAGAAAACAAGGCTGTTCACTGCTCAATTCTTATATAGCCTCCAATAGTCGGTTTTTGATCTCAACAAGCAGTCTGCATCAACAAACATTTCACCTCCCGCTATCATATTTTGGACGCAGATAAACCAGCTGTGATAGGCCCCGCTCGGTTGGGCTGAAAAGCTGTGGCTTATGGCTGAAATTGCACTGTAGCGGTTAAAATTTCACTATAGTTGAATGTGACTTATTTGGCGTAATTAAATTTAAAAAATTTAAAAATAGAAAAAATATGCTAGCTCATCACGGACAACGCAAACGAATATGGAAAAAAAGAACCGGCAAAAAAAGCTAAAAAAGCCTAAAGTTTAGAAAAATACGAAATTTATGAATAGTGAAAAATAAGCAAAAGCTAGAAGCTGAAACCGAAACGAGCGAAGCCTAGGCATTGCACTCTGCTATACATTTATTGAACTTATTACACTAGTTTTTATTCACTACAGTAAGATCCTACAGCACATAGGCTATAAAGGTTTCTGCTATAGACAGCAAATAGAGCATAAAACAAAGCTGTCCTGAGTCCTGACTACTCATCTAGAAATGTAGATTCGGCAAGATCAATGGCACGCGCAAGGCCAGCGGCCTTGTTGAGACACTCCTGGTGCTCGTCGTCGGGTTTGCTGTCAGCCACAATTCCAGCTCCAGCCTGAAGGTGAGCCACCCACTCCTGGCGAGCGTTTCTGTCAGCGTAAGAGTACATGGTGTCGAATCGAGATCCGGTGGGGAAGACCATAGTCCGCAGGGCGAGTGCGATGTCCATGTCTCCGCGGAAAGAAATCCCTCCAAACCCACCACTGTACGGCCCACGCATCTTCCCTTCCATCTGATCAATCAGTTCCATTGCTTTCACCTGGTTCGTTTCAGAAACAAGCATGGGGAATTGAACTCAGGGGAACAGCAATAATGCATGGAAGATGAAGCAAATAAAGAGCGATTAACAAACTATGGTCAACAGTCATTTGATGGAAAAGTCTCAAGGTGCTGTATGGTTGGAATTTAGATAAAGGTTTGCTCAAATTCAATGGATTTATCACCTATTTAGTCATATTAGAGTGGTTCTTTTTTCCAGACAACATTCAGGTGATGCAGTCATGTTTGTTTCTTACTTAGCTGCGAAACAGAACCAGAGCTAACAAGCTAGCAACAAGTATGTACTTACCTTTGGAGCACCACTAACTGTTCCAACAGGCAATGCTGCCCGCAGGGCATCCCAACAAGTAAGATCATCACGCAGCTCCCCAGTAACCTAAGTACAGAAATAGATCCCCCACTTTGTGAGAATTGATAACACAATTCAGCAAAGATGATCATAAGAAAAGCCAGTTACCATAACTTTTGTATCATTAGACCTACTTACTCCAAAACAAATATAGACAAGCAGCCAATGCCGATTGCTTATATGGTTAGGTTCTAACAAACGAATACATTTACGAAATTTCGAGATTATTGGAGTTGTCTAATAGAAAAGAAGGCTTACTGTTGAGCTAATGTGCATGACATGTGAATATCGCTCGACATTCATCAGTTTCTCCACCTTTACTGAACCTGGTTTGGACACCTGCAAAAATGGCAAAGTTAATCACAAATCAGACTAGATAAAGTCAGAAGAGTAGTAAAGCAGCTAACCAGATTTAATTAAACCAGAGTGCTTGACATACAGAAAAAAAGTCCACTAAGTGTAACCAAGTCAGGCCTTTGTTATCACTAATGTATCCAATTGTTCAGTGGCCCGTTCTCAAGGCTTCAATAACAATATTGTTTCCATGGCAAAATTACCATTTTTACAGGAAAATGCACCCTAAAACTTGTTTAGGTAATAATCAGATAAATAGAAAACATTTTTGTGAAATACTTGCTAGAGAACATCAAGACAATTCTTGCTCACATTCTGAGAAAACTTTTAAGACAATTTTGTTCCCCAGAAGAAACTAGACCGTCTTATAATAGAATAAGGCAAGTATCATTTGCATTATCACCATGTAACGAAATGGTACTTTATTTTAGTATGATGAAATAAAGACAATGCCTATCAGAAATTGTCAGCCTGAATAAATAGCATTCCTTTTGTAAGCACACCATATAGGAATCCCGGTAGGAATATTGATGGCACAGTGGTACCTCTATTTAATTGGCGAATTATGAAATGCACCGGAAACAGAGTAGACTGGAAAGGAAAAGAAATGGGTGAAAAACCAAACCTTTCCAACATCATTCCGTCCCAGATCTACTAACATAATATGCTCAGCACACTGCTTTTCATCACTCAACAGCAGCTGTTCTAAAACCTTGTCTTCTGCTTTTGTTTTCCCTCTCCTAATTGTTCCAGCAAGTGGCCGGTTGACAATTGTCCTCTGGCAAAGAGAAAATTAATTGATCAACATGTTCACTTTGCGCAAAAATTTTTAGATGAATGTTTCATATGCTACTGAAGGTTACTGCACAGTGCACACAAGCACACGCAAAGTCGCAAACACAGAAATCAGATGTCTTTGTCATGACACATAAGAAGCAATAATCAAATAGTTGTCTCTAATCCATTAACAAACTATTCAATTTTATCATTAACAAACTATTCAATTTTAACACTTGTCAATAGGGCATTTCATCTAAGACTAACAATAATGGTATGTGCACAGATTGGATACCTTTTTTATGGCAAATTAAAAGGAATACTTGAAACCTCACATGCTTTTACCCCACCAGCAAGCTATTCATAGCTTGCAGTACAGTGTTTGACCTGACCTAAGAGCTATAGCATATGCATAGAACCTGGATGTCTTTTCCCCATAACATAAAAGACAACACTACTCCAAACCTCACTGGATCTAACCACATCAGCCACCTGCTAAAATTTGGTACTTTTGGATTCAGTGTTACACTTACAACTGAACATCCCTTACTTCAAGGCACGTTTCTGATACATCACATCCCAACCATGGTCCCATGTATCTTTTTCTATTAGAAAGATACAAACCATATCGTTCTTACACATGGGCCCTGGCAACAAAACCAACCTCACTAAAACTATGTTTGCAACGAATTATGACAAGATTTGGAAACGACCCCATCGCTCAAGATGCAGAAGATAACCCCCATTTTGGCATACCTTTTCCACCCGAGTAAGAATCTCAGGACTTGATGCTACAAGAATACACCCTCGTGCCTGAGACAATGTCATAGGATATACAGCTCATTGATCAGCATGTCAAGTAACTGACCATAAAAAATTGCATTCAGAAAGCTGCAAATATTCAAATCACCTGTAGATAGGCCATATATGGACTGGGATTGACAATGCGCAATGCACGGTACACCTCAAAGGGGTCAGCAAATGTCCGCCTCTCAAAACGCTGGCTTAGGACTACTTGAAAAATGTCACCAGCTAGAATGTGCTCTTTAGCTTGAACAACAGCATTCTTATAGTCCTCACTTGACATTGATGATTTCTGTAGCGCTGGGCCAAACTGCCCAACATTAAGTTTAACAGAACCAGCAGAAAGAGTTGGGCTACATAAATAGTTGATTGAGATATGTCAGTAAGAAGCAGAAAATTAGGAGAAAGAAAATAGCACTTATCAAAATGGAAAAATGGAGAGTAGACCAAGATTCATAACTCACACATTAAGACTGTGTAATCTTGATAACAAAGCTTCCAGCCGATTTTTCCCATCTTCATACGCTTCATCAACTGAATGATAACAGTCTACCCTCACCCAATGAACAACATGTGTTTTCTACACCAAACAAAATACAAAACATGAGGCCAATGCTTTTAAGTAACAAGATCCCATGGTTCATTTGAGAGGTAGTTATTTGTAGACTCTGGACAAAAGACTCTCAAAAGCATTCTTTTCCATACATAAAAGTAGTGTACACACAAATTACGTTACAAAAAGTGGACTTTGAGGAAAATTTTAATGCAACTCATTTTCAAATATCTTATAATCATTATTAGAATATACTCAAAAGGATAAAGAAGTAATAGCAATATCATTTAAACGGTATATAACAAGTGAGAGTATGTATTCCTAGGAGTACGGAATCATTTTCCTATTTTATGTATGTATGTATGTGTGTGTGTGGAGTATATCTAGTGCTAATGGCTATTTTAGTGCTAAGGAGCTAATGGCAATGTGGATCGTCCGATCTAGCTTGTGTGGCTTAGATGGAGGTGAGTGAGAACTCCATCCCACTTAAACACTTTTGTGAAAAACCCCCTGCGCTTTGCACTTAAGTGAAAACACTATAATATACAACAACAATGATGGATTTGATGGGTTTTTGTTAAAAGTGCAGAGGGTTTTCTGTAAAAGCGTTTAAGTGGGATGTGGGGTTTCCACCCACCTCCATCCGAACCACACAATCTAAATCGGACGGTCCACATTGCTATTAGCATCTTAGCACTAGATATGCTCCCATATATATATATATATATATATATATATATATATATATATATATATATATATATATATATATATATATATATATATATATATATATATATATATATATATATATATATATATATATATATATATATAGGAAAATTACATAAGGCACCATGGTGCCTAGGCACCAACATCCGATACACGTGTATGATTGATAATTTTTTTGAGTTTGGGTATGAAAATGTTTTATACCCTTGATATATTTATGGTAAGTAAGTTTTGAACTCAGTTCAAATTAGTTTGAACTACTTTTGAGTTCAATGCAACTACAGTGAGTATATACCATAAAAATAGTTCAAACTAATTAAACTGAAGTTGAATTTAAATTTTTTCGGAGTTTGACATCTCAAATATACTTTTTTATGGGTATATAAAGATACCCACATCAAACGTTGCAAATCTCGAAGCAAATCAACGGGTATTGATATTGGTGCCTAGGCACCATGGTGCATGAAACACTCGTCCTATATATATATATATATATATATATATATATATATATATATATATATATATATATATATATATATATATATATATAGTTTTGTTGATTGTCAACTATCAAGACTTTTACTGCTATCTACATGGGTCTTGTCAAGTGTAACAGTCAACATCTGTTGATAGTGGTTAATTCAGAAATGGCGCAAAAAATTTGCACAAACAAAAGAAAGTAGCGAACATCTGGTGGCATAATAACTAATCACACGTAATGCAATGCCATAAACAAAATACACCCCATATAAGAATATAAATGAACAACCTATTGTGATGGCACAAAACCAGAAGTACTGAGCATGTTGGGGAGGAGGCATAACGGGTTTGCATTCTTATACCACTTTCACTTCAACTTCGTAAACATATTGAAGAATAGGCAGAAAGCAGGATACACAGTTGGGATACATTTATGTATAATGTACAACATATAGAATTGTCTAAATTAGCCGAAATGCATAAAAAGATTCCAGTTATTATTCATACCTTTTCAACATGATCAAACACAACTATGTCATTGTAGAGGCCTAAATGGATGTCAGGGAGGTTCCTATCATCCTGTGGCGCCTTAGAAAATGGAAGCTTCTTTGTTTCAACATAACGCACCGTATCATACGAGAAGAATCCAACCCATCCTCCTGCAAAAGAAATTACAAAATACAGTTAAGAAAAATGTTGAAAGCATATTCAGTGCCTAATAAAGAATAATTTCCATGCCTTGCCTATAGAGGAAAAAAGCATTCACGGCATCATTTTGGCAGGCCCCTACTATGAGCAGAAACGGCAAATATATTCTAACCTCGAAAGGAAGCCCATAAATCTATGACAAGAGACAAACCAATACAACTAACACGTTAAGATCACGGCATTCTCAATCCAGACTAATACAGAAATGTTACCACAAAACGCATCAGGGAGGCCATCAGCAATCTGTGGGTTCCACTGCTCCATAATGCTTCTCGGGATCTTCATCGGATCATGCGCAAACTGCTCCTTCCTAGACTTCATCTCATGGTCCATCACCGTCACGTGGTTGGCCTTGGCCACGATCTCCATGGCGGGCTGCGCCCCGATCACGCTGTACCTCCCCTGCAAACGACAACATGTTCGACGAAATGCCTTAAAGACAGAAAACTCTGTTCGAACAACAAGGGACAAGTGGATGGATGCACGAGTCGTACCACATTGGTGCCCTCGGAGCCCTGCTCGACGGACTCGAAGAGGAAGCTGGGCGCCTCGCGGTCGTCCTCCCTGACGAGGCACCGGTACGCGAGCACCGGCGTGAGGTGGTCGGAGAAGATGCAGCGCTTGAGCGGCAGGAGGTTGCACCCTTCCGCCGCCGCCTTCTTAAACCTCGACTCCTCCTCCCTCACCGCTGCGCGCGCACGAGAACACGCATTCAATCAACCGCAACACACATTTAACCATCCAAGCGAACCACCCCCGAGGGACTCACCGACGGCGTCGAGCTGGTGGAACGTGGCGCTGGCGCGGCAGGCGACGGCGCCGCGGCGGCGCCCGTGCGTCCGCGGCGGCAGCAGCGCAGGGGTCGGCGCGAGGCGCAGGGAGAGGGCGAGGCCGGCCATGGCGGGGAGGGATAGACTCTAGACCGAATCGGTGGGGAGTATGGTTGAGAGATTGCAGGATCGTGGCCGCATTTAAATAGGGGAGGGCCCTCGCGGTCTCAGCGCGCGCGGCGGGACACGTTGCGGCCGCTCCGGGCGTTTCGTCGAGCAGCTGCGCTCGCGTGGCCTCGTCGGCGTGCCCCGCCAAACAACCAGCGGATTACGTCACCCACGGATTTCCAGCGGCGGTTACCTTCGCTACGGCCTGGGGTGGATATCGAGCGAAGCGGTCGTCTTAGAGCAACTCAAGAGATTAGCCAAAAAAAAAAAGTATCTAAATTTAGTGATTTAGCTATTCTCTAAAATGAATCTCATCCAAAAAAACAAGACTACTCCAACACGCTATCTAAATTAAAGGGCGCGCGGTGGGTCGCGTACGCGTGGGAATGGGGCGCAGCGTGCGGGAAGGAAACGCCGACCGCGCCAAGAGGCTGGATGGTGAGCAAGGTAGGCTATCCAAAAATAGAGAGCGAAGGAGAAGGGATGGAGAGCTACTAAATTTGGAGAGTCATTTACAGAGTCTATTGGAGACGTTTTTTCTCCAATAATAGCCAAATTTACCTTTAGAAAATGATTTAGCTCTTCTCTTGGAGTTGCTCTTACGAACTTCTTCTGAAAAACGATATAGTATAATTTAATATTAGTTTACGTATAGTTTAGAAGTATTTTTACAAATAAGCTCATAAGCCGAGTCAAATTAGAGTAAAATTTAAAATTATTTAAAATTAACTTATTTCAATATTTAACTAATTTACAAATATAATTAAAGTAATTTTGAATCGAGCCAACGAGCCCTACTAAGAAGATTTTTTGCTATACCTACTTCTAGAGATAGATTTTTCACGCTTCTTCTCTTTTTTTTTGAGGTGAATAAATATGCTTATTTGGCACCGTATCTCTAAGCTTTCACCCTTTTTCTTATTTGGAGTGGTGATTATATAAATAGAATACAATGAAGGTAAAAATTACCTGGAATCTTGAAGACCTTCCAATTTCTTACGAAGATACACAAAACGTGTGTTTGGTTCAGTGTTGCCTCTTTTGTATGTGCCAACCACGAGAAAACGCATCCTACTTTTACGTGGTCATGTGTTACAACCTTTATGCATAGCTTACTATTTGAGCTTGAAACTGCCAAATTTGAGTGTTGGTTGGTTTAAAAGATGAGGATGCCAGGTGTTTCCTTCAATTTGCTATTAGCATAAACTAATTTACAAGTTTATTTGCCATTCAGACACGCTGAGCAACACAAAGCAGTTGTTTAACCCACCATCGTTGTATTTAGCATGCCAATTTAGGGCCTGTTTGGATCCCATAGGCTAACAACTAGTTGCTAATTTTTAGTCCTTGTGGATCCAAACAGGAGGGCTAATGAGTTGGCTAAAGTTTAGCCAAAGTCCCAACTAGTTGTTAGCCAACTAGTTGGCCAAACCCAGCAAATGAGGCTAAAGGACCAGCAGGATGGAAAAAAGACGTTGATACCCACGCCAACCCTCCCAGACCGCCATGCATAGAGGTATAACAGACTTTGTACTGAGATAGTAGTACTTATTAGTCCTTGAATCCAAACAGGACTAGGCTAATCTTTAGCCAGCTAACTACTAGTCAGCTAACAACTAGTTCTAGCTAACAACTAGTCCTAATCCATCCAAACAGGCCCTTAATGAGCCGCTAACTCAAGCCATGTTCACACTGGATAAATAACGCACATTGGAGAAACTTGGTACTACAAAGATGTATGTACTACAGTACTAGAACGAAAGAGGTGATATCACTAACTTCCAACAAGCTATGGCACGAACAAGAAATAGGTCATCCCACGTGGCTACGTTTTTTTTTTTGAAGGAAATCACGTGGCTATGTTGTAGTACACCTCAAGGCATAGCACCAAAATATCTCTTGCACAGTTTTTTTGAAAAAAAAAGTCACATGTACGGTACAGAGACTTACCTCAATCGGATCAGTCGATGGTGCGAAAGGAAGTGTTTATATTGGTTTGTAAAATCTATTTTAGATAGTAAATAGTTTTTGTATAGTAGTTAATTTTTAAATATAATATTCTTTTAAGACGGGTCTACTAGTTGATTAAAATACACGCTACAACAATTTTATTTATATCGGCCAAAATCGCAGATGAGTGTATCTGTCTCTGCAAACGATTACTATTTCTAAGCCAAAGCCAATATAAATAGATCATAAATAGTCACATATTTGATGATATATATGCTTTTTTAAGTGAAAGATTGATTAGAGGGCTAACCTTTGGATATAGGCAAGTCCATACGCGGGTAAAACTTATATATGTATAGTATCTTAAAGACTGGAACCTAGATCCGAATTCGTATTATGTCCGTGTAGGACACTTCATTGCCTCATGTCAGACATGGTATGGCAAGTTTATGCATAAGTTGTATCAGACATGATGTCAATCTGTACCAACGACTCTGATTTGGTTTCTTCTTCGTGCGGGACTCTTTTCCCTCACGCTATAAATATGTACCTAGCCCATAGGAAGAGCAAACGCTCCATTGTAAACTCTCCTTATTATAGTGATTTGCCTTCGAGCTCCCGTGGTTTTTTCCGCAAGATTTTGTGTCTCTTGTCTCTATTTTTCTACGTATTATTTGTAACAAGTGATATCAGAGCATATGATATTAGAGCACAGAAAATTGGCGCTTGGGAGATCAGAAAAAAATTACGAGCCGACGTCCGTGCGCTCGCTCGGTCGTCCGTAGCAGTTCGCAACAGACGCCCCGGGCGATAGCAGTACCAGAGATCAGAGCAAAGCAATCAGTAGGAAAATCTGCAGCATTCACAACAGAGCAACCAGCGCAGATCAACAAAAGCCGCACGAAAACCGAGGCCACAAAGCAAAAAAAGTAGCGTCCGTGGCTTTGTTTGGTGCAACTTTTTTGTGTGAAATTGCTACGTGCACACAGGAATTGTGCCAGGAGTTTTCAATTGCGAGAATTTTGTTAGGTACACACAAATTCGTATCAATAAAATTTGGTTTTTTCCGCGTGACGACTCTGAAGTATGATCTTTCGCTGTTGGATCATGACACGAGGTTTTCCCTATGGCAAGTCAAGATTCGAGCTGTTTTATCACAGTTGATCTGGATGATGCACTTCTGGAGATCGACAAGATGCCAGCCATATTGTCCACTAATGAGAAGCAACGTAAAGATCGTAAGATCTTATCTCAAATTCATCTTCATCTATCAAATAATATTCTATAAGAGGTTATGAAGGAGACATCCGCCGTCGCATTATGACTGAAGCTGGAGCAGATTTGCATAACCAAGGATCTGACCAGCAAGATGTATCTGAAGCAGAACCTTCATTCCCACAAGATGGTAGAGAGTGCATCATTGTTGAACCACATGACAGCTTTCAAGGAAATTGTTGCAGACCTCGAAGCTATGGAGGTAAAGTATGATGATGAAGATTTGGATCTTATTTTGCTATGTTCTTTGCCAGTTCATACTCTACTTTTAGAGATACTATTCTATATAGGCAAGATACGCTTACTCTCAGTGAAGTTTATGAAGCTCTGTATGCTAAAGAAAAGATGAAACTTATGGTTCCGGGTGAAAGTTCAAGTACGTATGCAGAAGCTTTGTCTGTCCGCGGAAGGCAATACGAGAATGATTCAAACGACAATTCAAAAGGCAGAAGCAAAAGCAGATACAGAGGCAGATCTAAATCCAGAAACAGGAAGTCATGCAGGTATTACAAGAAGGATGGTCATGATATATCCGAGTGCTGGAAGTTGCAGACAAGGAGAAGAGGAATAACAATTTCAAGAAGAATCAACAAAGAAGCTTCTGATGGAGATGTTCTCATCGTCTTCGCCAGTAATTGCAAAACTGACGATGAATGGATTCTTGATTTAGCCTGTACTTTCCACATGAGCCCAAACCATAAGTGGTTCGTTACCTACGAAGCTACGCCAAGTGGATCTGTATTGATGGGTGATAATACACCATGCAAAGTTGCAAGCATTGGTTCTATTTAGATCAAGATGTTTGATAGCATCATCAGAACTTTATCGGATGTTCGTCATATTCCAAATTTAAAGAGAAATCTTATCTCATTGAGTACTCTTAATGCTAAAGGGTACAAGTATTCAGGTGGAGATGGAGTTCTAAAAGTCACCAAAGGTTCTCTTGTTGTGATGAAAGGTGATATGAAGGCTGCCAAGTTATATCATCTACGAGGCACTACAATTTCAGATAATGTTACTGTAATTAAAATTTTCAACGTAATTAAATTTAAAAAGTAATAAAAAGTTATATCATCACGGACAATGAAAATGAATAAAGGGGAAAAGGAAAATGCAAAAAAGCTCAAAAACAAAAAAAGCTCAAAAAAAGTTATGTCGCTAGAAAAAAAACGAAAGTAAGAAGTTAGAAACCAGAAACTGAAGTTCAAACGGGTGACGCCTTAGCCCCGCTCCAAATGACTTCTGTTTCTGGTTTCTAGAACGCGTCAACTTCTTATTTTTTGTCTTTTTAGCTTTTTGGGGGGTTTTTTTGCTTTTTTTCTTATTCTTTTACATTGTTTGTGATGATGTAACTTTTTTATTTTTTAAATTTAGTTACTCAGAACAAGCTAGCAACCACTATAATATATTTTTAGCTAAAAGCCAGAAGTGCTTTTGAGCACTACCATTAATGAACAAAATGCGGAACAAATAGTCCCAATATGTCTGCAATGATGCATAAAAACATAGAGTAAATGTGGATGGAGAAAATTTTTAAGCTGCTCTCAAATGCCACATGGGAAGCCACATGAAGTTCCTCGAGGATGTGGTTTGCCATGTAGAGAATAGCAAGCATAGTTCCCCATCTTCTGCCGTTTTATTCCCTTGTTTTTTGTTCGTAGAATGTTGATATGGCGTTCAACATATCATAGTTGGTTTGGAATTGTTGCTATGAAAAGTTGCCCTAGTGGACAATCCTACTGTGCAATTTGGGCAATAAGGCTTCCTGAAACCCTGGGGGCGGCTTTGTGTAGAATCATGTTCGGTAATTTGGGCCGGGCCTCCTCGTAGGAGAAATTGGGCTAGGGCTCTGGGCCATGCCAAAGTCACGTTGGTAATCCCTAGGCCTACTAATGGTATCATAAACAAAAGTTGTGATTCAGTGGTAGCCGAGGCCACCTCCAGCCCCTTTTAGCCTGTACCGACTCGATGGCCAGTACCAACACATTGGCCGATATGGTACTGTGGAAAATATTCCTGGTATCGGCCCTAAGAATTATTCTAGTACCAAGCCCAACTAACAAATAAGGACGCGTCTAAGTTCCGCGCGTGTGATTTTCACCGTAGACGCATATGGCTTTTCTAAAGCACACATAATTTATCCGTGGTCACATAATAACCCATTACCTCTTTCTAATTTGCTACCTGCCCCATGCACACGCTTCTATCCTCGCGCGTCTGGGGTTGTCACCATGAATCCATGATATATGGCCTGTTCGTATTGCCTTCTAAAAGCCATCAGCAAAAGGTAATATAAACGCCTCTATGACTAGCTATTCATAGATTGGATAATTTGAGAACTAAATTAGGATAATTCTAACAGTAAATCGGTGCAAATTTGGGAGTAATACAAATCTGATATAAAGTTAGTGAAAGTTTTATTAGCAAATCGATGCAAATTTGGGGAGCAAGTTAGTGCAAATTCCAGAGCAGTATAAATCCAGTATAAATTATTGAAAGTTCATTAGCAAATCAATGCAAATGAGAGGATCAAGATAGTGCAAAATTTGTAGTACAATTCTAGCATAAGGTTAGTGAAAGTTCATTAGCAAATCGGTGCAAATTTGGGAGTAAGTTAGTGCAAGTTTGGAGAAGTACAAATCTGATAGAAAATTAATGAAATTTTATATACAGGCAAATTGTACAAATTTGAAAGCAATATTGGTGTAAATTCGAAAGCAAACCAGTACAGGTTTGAGAGCAAAATATTGCAAATTCAAAAGCACATCGTTACAAATACTAGAGAAATGAGTACAAATTTCAAAGCAGAGTAAGGATAAATTTAATTGCAAATCGATCCAAAATTCAAGAGCGAATGAAAACAAATTTGCAAGCAAATCAAGACAAACATACAAATTAAACATAATTTGAGTGTGGGGGCTCCTCGAGCTGCCATACTTGTTGCTTCTACCACATGGCTCACTGTCCTCGAGCTGCCTCAGACCATGCGCCTTGTCTCGCCTCGCCCTATGCAACTCTCACCACTATGTGTAGGTCACAAACCACCTCGTTGGCGCACTCGCACGTCAAGGTCGTCGCCACTGCATGCATGCCTCAAACTAACCTCATAACTTCGAGGACAGTGGCATTGGACCACCTCAAACACCACAACTGTACCAATTTAGGCTAACTAGTAGCGAGGGGAAACTATAGGTATCCCCAGGTTCATCACCAGAGGTGAGCTTGAGACTAAGTTTGGCGGCATTTGGATGGGTGGTAGCGAATAGAGAGAGAAAGAAGAACATGAGGTGGTATAGAGTAGACTCGATAGGGGAGGAAGAATGTGAGGTTAGGAAGAGATAAGAATGAGTGGGCCCATGGCTGCTGCGATTTTACTTTATACCGATGCGTATTACTTGCTCTGTTTCTTTTGTCAGACCTATTTTGGTCAAACACGAAGATTGAGAAGATCATAAATTCAAGAGATTAGTAGAGGGAAATGACCATTGTATTCATCTGTTAATATCATGAAAATAAGAGAGAAAATAATATGGGTGGTTGTTTACTCATAAATGTTAAAAGAGAGAGGGAAGATAAATGAGGACAAAAGAAAGAAAACAACACTAAAATCATATGCATGTTTTATATTTTGAAACAAAATTGCAAAAACTATATGCCTTATATTTGAAATGGAGTATCTTTTCTCCATGCAAAAGAGAGAAAACAACATTAAAATTGTATACACATCTTATGTTTCGAAACAGAACTGCAAAAACTACATGTCTTATATTTTGAAATGGTGGGAGTATATTTTCCCCACGCACCAACGATGCCTTCCTCGTCACATCCAACATCATGACAATTGTGCGAAGGAATGCACCATCGGGCGCACGTGTGGAAGATGGATTTTTCAATAACAACATTATGGATTTATTCATATTAGCTTTTGCTTCTAATTTTTGCTTAGAGAAACCAGAAGCCAATATGAATACTCAGCTTTCTCACTCCTCTCTCTCCTGTCTTGCTCCGTAGATAAGACAAAGGTCATGGTTGCATCACGCATCGCACTCCTCTTGTTTCCGTCTTACGTATGCATTCTCTCACTTTCCCACTGCTCACGTCTTTCTTTTAAAAAGCTATTTCTTTCAATCAGTACTTATTTAGCTGTAACCAAAAGCCATATGTTACAACCAATATAAACAAACGCGTATATGTTCCATCGAACAAGTCTTTACACGAAACGCGATCGATGGCCCCTTGTGTTGGAAACTTACGAGTACTAGAAGTCTAGAACAAACAAATTAGCATGGCCCTTTCGTGATGAAAGCAGACAGGGTGGAAAAACAAACAAATTAGCATGGCCCTTTCGTGATGAAAGCAGGCAGGGTAGAAAAACGCATGAGGTGTAGGAGTACTTGAGATCCTGCCTGGCATATGCCCTTGATGCCTTAATTAGCGATTCTGACAGTGGTACGAGCAGTTTTTCCTGATCATGGTCGATGCATTTATTCAACCTTGGCGTGCCGTGTGGAGTTAAACCGTAGACAATTACTGTATATACATTATATGAGTATTGCTATATAACATTCGACTGTTTTTAAGGATAAAAACAGTCAGATTGATCTGGGACGTTAGATCTCCATCCAACGGATCCACCCATACAAGCTCCCATTCAAAAAAAATGACCCCCTCCAAAAAAAAATGATCTAGGGCGTTGGATCTCCATCTAACAGCTCAAAATCTGACTGTTTTTGTCCTTAAAAACAGTCGAATATTGTATAGACACTCCCTATATATATAGTGACCTCTTCTGTTACTTCATTATTGAGTAGTATATGTATAAGCTCGAGGGAATCCGTAGTGAGTATCATTTAGATCGGAGAAAATTGGGTATATATATCATCGAAACTGTTGCCTGCTTGATTTTGCGAAGAAATGCACCATCGGGAGCACGTATGCAAATAGGATTTTTTTTTGATAATATTTCTAATTTCTACTTAAAGAAGCTAAGAGCCAATATAAATATCCGATTTTTCAAAAAGACTTCTCCGTTTTTCTGACCCTATCTCATCTTTCTTCTAAAAATTACTTCTTTCGAGCACTACCATTTAGCGGTAGGTAGGCCCTTTTGCGATGAAACCACATAAGGTATCCCTGCCTGGAATATGCCCTTGATGCCTTAATTACGATTCTTACAGTGGCACGAGTAGTTTTTCCTGGTCATTTTCGATGCATTTATTCAATCTTGGCGTGCCGTGTGGAGTTAAACCGTAGACAATTACTGTAGCCCCGTTTTTTTTCTTCTCCAAAAATCAAAAGGTGAAATATAACAATAGGACGATCTATTAAAATAGATTCTTCAAACACTTTTCTAATCCCAAAATCATATGTGCCTTCCGCGTCGGCGTCTCCACTATTCGCTGTCGTATCAAAAAGTACAGCTAAAAGTCATAAACTGTAATAAAAAACTATAAATCACAGCCAAAAGAACGCATATACACACACTGCTAGTGACCTCTTGTATAACTTCATTGTTGAGTAGTAAATGTATAAGCTCGAGGGGAACCGTAGTGAGTACCATTTAGATCAGAGAAAATCGGTATATACCATTGAAACTGTTTGCCTGCTTGATTTTGGTGCTAGTAATATAATACACGTCAATATATACACGTAAGAATCGAAATCTTAAAAATATTGTGCTGAACATAAATGTGGTAGTGTTTATTTATTGGTCACTTACGACAAATAAACAAACAAGAGCTCTAGCCTCTAGAGCAACTCCTTCTATGCTGGCATCAGTTGGATGATTGGATCGCATATCTATTTTATTTGAAACATACGTACTCTCCCATTATTTTTCTAATCACTGCTGAAGGACATTTGTGTGTGTGTATATATATATAGCAAGAATATGATGAAGTAATCCTAGCACAAGAGAGTTTATTAAAAGCCACTTCGTCTTGAAAAAGAACAGCAAAATAAGCAATCCTAACTCCATGAATTTGAGTAATTTTAGTGTGCATAGTGTCCTACCAATTGCCTACTTAGCAAGTACTAATTACAAACATCAGATGAATCACGGCGACTAAATTGTCGTCTCAAGTGTTAAGGGGGAAAAAAAGGAGAGTAGCAGACATGACGGGAATTGCTTAAAAGCCAAGTTAAAAGAACACAAATTCTAACTCCATCCTTCAGCTTCAACTCTACTTCACACGGTCTGATTGGTGAGCCGTCGTGGAATGAACTACTAATTAAACATTACAGACAGGGACTTGTTACGCTAAGATTCTGAAGGAACACACCCACTTAGAGCGAATATCATCCTAAACTACAAACTGCAACTAGATCTTTCTACTTCTCTTTCTTAGAGACTATGGAAGTAGATTGTTCTAACGCAACTTAATGATCAGATTTTGACAAGTTGCACATCAAGTTGTATTACTGGAGTAGTATAATTCTTCTTTAAAATTTGTAATCTGTAAAATTTAAGCTACTTATGCTGTCTATGGATAGTGCAAGGGACACATGGAAGCCTCGAGCGTGTGGTTGTCGCATAGTCTAAAGGAAAAAGAGGGGGAAAAAATCTGCAGATTCTTGGAGCATATGCTTTCCCATTTGGCAAAGGAGAAAAAAAACATACTGCCACTTAAGTTGCGGAGAGACAGAACAACGAACCTACGAGGACACTGTCTTTTGGGCCCACTGTTTTATGACCCCACTAGTCGGTGTAGCACTCACAACGCTCGTGGGACCGCGCTCCGCGCATTCACCGTGCACGCGGACGCACCAAATCCACTGCCTATGACACTGGGTCCCATCGCGCGGCACAACTTTGGGACCCACCTGTCAGGGATTCTTCTCTAACTACCTCCCAAGTCCCAACCCCCACGGACAAGAGGAGAGGAGGAGAGCTGCAACCCGCACGCAAAAGCAACGCAAAAAGTCAGTCCGCGGCTACTTAAATTAAATTTTAACTAAACTACTCGCCAAACACCAACCCCTCGCCGCCGCCGCCGACCCTGACTCCGGCGCCATGGTCGCCGCAGAAGCCTTAGACCGCCGCGGAGGGCGCCTCCTCCTTGCGGTCCTCCTCCTGGCACTGGTCGTCTCCGGGCACTGCCTCGACGCGCACCACCGCGGGCTGAAGCGGCGCCGCCGGAAGCACGAGATCCACTCGCCGATCAAGACGGTGGTGGTGGTGGTCATGGAGAACCGCAGCTTCGACCACATCCTGGGATGGCTGCGCCGCCGCCGCCCCGACATCGACGGCCTCACCGGCCGCGAGTCCAACCGCCTCAACGCCTCCGACCCTAACTCCCCGGAGATCTTCATCACCGACGAGGCTGGATACGTCGACTCCGACCCCGGCCACGGCTTCGAGGACATCCGTGAGCAGATCTTCGGCTCCGCCGACACCTCCGCCGTGCCGCCCCCCATGTCCGGCTTCGCCCAGAACGCCCGCGGCATGGGCCTCGGCATGCCGCAGAACGTCATGAGCGGATTCAAGCCAGAGTCCGTCCCCGTATACACCGCCCTCGCCGACGAGTTCGCCGTGTTCGACCGGTGGTTCGCCTCCGTGCCCACCTCCACGCAGCCAAACCGCCTCTACGTCCACTCGGCGACCTCCCACGGCCTCACCTTCAACGCCCGCAAGGACCTCATCCATGGCTTCCCGCAAAAGACCATCTTTGATAGCCTCGAGGAGAACGGCTTGTCCTTTGGCATCTACTATCAGAACATCCCGGCCACGCTCTTCTACCAGAGCCTTCGTCGGCTCAAGCACCTCGTCAAGTTCCACCAGTACAGCCTCAAGTTCAAGCTGCACGCCAAGTGGGGGAAGCTGCCGAATTACGCTGTGATTGAGCAGAGGTACTTTGATTGCGAGATGTTCCCCGCGAATGATGACCACCCATCGCATGATGTCGCGAGGGGGCAGAGGTTTGTCAAGGAGGTGTACGAGACACTGCGGGCTAGCCCACAGTGGAACGAGACGGCGCTAATCATCACGTATGATGAGCATGGTGGATTCTATGACCATGTGCCCACGCCGGTCATTGGGGTGCCCCAGCCTGATGGAATTGTTGGGCCTGACCCGTACTACTTCAAGTTTGATCGGCTTGGGGTGCGTGTGCCCAGCTTCCTCATCTCACCGTGGATTGAGAAGGGCACTGGCAAGTATTTGCTGTGTTGAATTCTTTTTATCTTCCAAGTTTATTTTTTAAAAAATGTTTGTAACTTGTAAGTAGGGACTGTTGGTGTTTAGGAAGGAACTGATTTTCCAAGATTAGCATGTGTTTATCATGATAGGAAGACTAATGCATAGATGTTAGTAGTATCAATTGTATTCTTATTTCACTGCTCTAGGGAGAATTTATCATTCAATTAGCACAGCAGCATTCATTAGTACAGAAGCGTGTGGTAGGCTTTTTGCTAGTACCTATTGATGATCAAATGGGCTCTCCCTTTCAGCTTCCAAAAATATCAATATGTCTTACAAGTAGCATTTCAAGAAGTTGCGTGTGAATGGCAAAGCTTAGAATTTCTTGCACTCATCTTACTTGTGATATGGTTCAAACATCCCACATGCTTAGCAAATAGCAATCCATGTGAACATGTAGTCAGACAAGTAGCATGTTTTGACAGCCTTTGCCATTAAGAGGTGGGATTATTTGTTTTTTTGTTCTGATGCCATCTTTGTCTTCTATTTGCCCTTTGATTAAAGTTGGACAAAACTTGGAACTTGAATCATTTGCCTGACCGCTTCACCTAGAAATTATGCTGCTATACGTTGGAAATTGGAAGGGAATATCAGTTGTACATTTGCAACCATAGAAATCTTTACACTTTACTCTTGTGTTATGCTCTGTATGTCACTTAGTATTAACTATCTTGCTCTTCATTTATGCAGTGATCCATGAACCAAATGGTCCGCAGGAAACCTCACAATATGAGCATTCATCCATACCTGCAACAGTAAAGAAGCTATTTAACTTACATTCTAACTTCCTGACAAAGAGGGATGCATGGGCTGGGACCTTCGAGAACTACTTCAAAATCCGGAAGACACCACGAAGTGACTGTCCAGGTACATAGTTGATATACTTCAATATGCTACTCCAGCGTTATCTATACAGTTACAACAGATTATTTTTATCGACATTAAGCCAGATGTAGTTAGTCTATGAAGCTTCACAAATAATAGTCAGATATTGTAACATTATCTGTTCTTGGAGTTTCCAATGCTTATAATTGCTTATCAATGTGGATTTGTGAACAACTTTATTAAATGACTGATTCTACTAGAATCATAATTGTGTATATTGTTTTTGTTTTCAAACAGAGAAACTCCCAGAGGTCACAAAATCTCTGCGACCATTTGGCCCCAAGGAAGATTCATCTCTCTCAGAGTTTCAAGTGGAGTTGATCCAACTAGCATCACAGCTCAATGGTGACCATGTCCTCAACACCTACCCAGACATAGGCAGGACCATGACTGTAGGGGAAGCAAACCACTATGCAGAGGATGCTGTTGCTAGATTCCTGGAAGCTGGCAGGATTGCTCTAAGAGCTGGTGCAAATGAATCTGCTTTGGTGACAATGAGGCCTGCACTCACCAGCAGAGCCTCAATGTCCTCTGATTTATCGTCTGAACTCTGATGGATTGTTCTGGAAATCATCCACAAATTCTGCATCATGATTTGCACTACATCAGCTGTTGGTCAATCAAAACTCTTATAAGAAAACATAGGTTGGTGTACTGCAAAGTATGATAGCATTATGTAATGGGTAGATCTTAAACATGGTTTTGTACATAGACATCATGATACTTGATATCTCGAGCTTACTTCAGCAGACCGTCATGGTAACAGTGAGATATCAGCTCAGAAGTATCATCCAACATATCAGACACATGTCGAAATCCCCTTCTGGATAAGCCATAGCAGGGATTTCGTAACCATTGTTGTGGAATTGTACCTATTCAGCTCTGTACTGTACGTGCTTGTTTAAGCAGTTGAACTGCACTTCCGGAGTAATGTATAATGTGGTACTTAAAAATAGATATGTACCTGCTATAGTGTTATTGAAGGATTTGACCTGTATGATTTCTGTTATTGTTTGCATCTGTTTAAGTCAGACTTTAAACTACTTATTCGTTAATCTGCCCTGCACGATGCATATGATGGATCGAACTGGTCATTACAATATAGTGCTGCTTGGAACGTCTGTCGTGTCAGGTGAGAAATCAGGCTTTTGTCATACATTTTATAAGAAAAACATACCTGTCTGAATCTACGGTTTTAGATTTTTTTTTTCACTTCAACAGCTTCAGTTGCTTCCCAGTACATGAATCCTGGCTAAAATGTCACCTGTCGGTGTCATGCATCGCCCAAGTCCAATACAGCGCCTCAGGCTCTGAGGCACACGGCAGCTGCAGATTACCACCAGTAAACACTGACTGGCTATGTACAACACAAACAACAAAGGAAGACATAACAAAACATCATAAGGATACTTCTCAGCTCTTTGCCTTTTATTCTCACAGTTGTACAATACAACGGTGTAGCTTTCGAATACATTCTCAAAATCTCACAGACTACTGACAATCCACAGGTTTCTTATCCTTCCATTTCCTAGTGTAAGCGAAAATCAAGCATTTCTCTGTTGCCGTTTAATCTAACCCTAAGGGTCATCTCCTGAATTCTCAATTCTTCTTGTTGAGGTAAACAAGATAACCCAAATGCTGCACTTCCAGGCCAGCTTTTTCGCATCCTTCAAAGGAAACTGATGGATCACTTCTCAGATGCCAGCTAATCGGGAATGCGGGAGGATTGACAGGCATTTGTGTTCCTGTCAACGGAAGCATTCAGTTATGATGTTCTTACATACTGTTTTGAGTTACAAAATCAAATGTTCAGGAAGTACCTGATTTGTCTGTGGTAGTTGTACAGCTAGCTCTCTGACCTTTCTGCTTGTATTCTCTCAGAAGAAAGGAGAGTGTCTTTATCAGGTATGGACACTGTTCAACATCTAAAAGCAACAAGGTATCACATATCAGCACAATTCATCGTAGTAAAATGTGATTCAGATTTCAGAGATACTAAGATACACACTTACATAGTAGAATATCACTGGCAATTACAATGTCCCAATCTTGTCTGAAAATTGGAAATGGATCTCCCCATGTATCTGAGACTTAGAAACATTAGAGAATTATTTTGTCCTCTTCAGGGGTGCATCTTCCGTGCAGCTAACATGTTTGCAACAAGTAATGTAAGTGCATGGGTTTACTTAAGTAGACACATTTTCCATGGCCAGACATGTTAGGACATGACTAACACAAAGCAGCATGCTGGTAGAATCCAAGATGTACCATATGCGCAACGAGAATAGGGAAGTCTATCTTCCAGAATAGAATGCACAATAAAACATATGAATGAATAGGTATATATGATCCTCAGTGTTGAGGCTTTGAGCCTAAGAGCTCGTGTAATTTTTGGCTGTATATATCCCAAGTGGATATAGAGGCCGGATTTTATATCCTTTATCTAAAAAATATATGACTGGAGGCAGGGGCAAAAGAAAGCCATATATAGTTTGATAGCCAGAGGTCTTGACGAAGATGAAAGGAGATCAAAAAGAAAAACATACACAAGAAAAACCTACTGAGCTGCACCTGGTCATTGCCTTGTTATAAATCATGGACTCATGGTGAGAGGTCCAGACTACATTAGATGAACAGCATAGTACCTCTGTGAAAGCATAAAGTTTGGACACTTTGGATTCAGAGGAACAAGTGTGTCTTTGATGGTGCCTCTCCTTCTCTCAGAAATGCTCAACAATATTTTGAGGAAGAGATGAGGATCTGGAGTCTAGCTGGAGCACAAAAGCTACAAGAGTTGGTCGGCCTAAATTAGTTTTAGGCGTTTTGTGGCATCCTGCCCTTGACTTTCTGTTGGGTTAAGGGGTGGTTGGTATAAACCCTTGACTTCCTCTTGGGTTAAGGGTGGTGTTGTTTGTTTGTTTGGGCTGTTTTTTCTTCTCTCTATATTATATAAAGATGCGCAGTTCTCCTGCGCGTTCGAGAAAAAAAAAGAAAGCATAAAGCATGTACATGAAAATTTTCACCAGAGTAAGATGGCAAGGCAAATGATCAGTGCCCTCTAGAGGCCGTTAACTAGCATATGTCAGGAAATGGCATATAACATGATTATATAACTTAGAGAATATAGTTGGATAATCAAACAACTTACAACGGATATGAGGTAATGAAACAAAACCGAATTTCAAAAGTAATTTGAATTCTTGTTTGATTTTGATTTCTCTTGAATCCGTGGCTTAATCCTTCACCAATCTTAGCCATCCATGTCGTGATTTCACTGCCGAGTCATCTCCTCCGTCCCTCCGCGCGCAGGCACTGTTCACTGTCCAAAAAATCATCGCCGCCCCGATATTGCCAGCCGCTGCACCTTCCCGGTGTTTCCCTGCCACTGCCACACCACTGCATTCAATCAGAGACCGTACCACCTTGTCATTCCCGCCCTGACATCCTCTTAAATGCTCCTGGCCATGCTTTAGAGCAGCCGCCGCCGTTCCTGCTTTTTCCGCCACCGCCTCTGCTCTCCCCTGTCTCACGGCCAACAACCTCGCGCCGCAAATTCGAGTACCCTGGAACCCACCTCTGCCAGCAAGAGCCACCGTACACCCCCTCATTCGTGCCTTGACCCTTACCTGGACCAGCACCGTAGTCATCTCACATCCCACCGCCTCGCCGACCTCCCTGCTCTCTCTTTCTGCTATCATCCTCTCACAGCCAACCTAACACGCCTCTGACCACTTTTGACATCGCAATACCTCGCCTGAGGCAGCCTGTACCTTCCCTCTGCCAGCCACGCCGCGCCCTCCCGACCCCTGCCTCGCATCGCCGCCGCCTTAGCCTTGCCCCTCGCCGGTGGTGCCTGGTCGGCCTTGGCCCTGCGCGCGCTCCCTCCCCTTCGCGCTTCGGCCCTTCTTCAACTTCCCAGGCCAGGCTGTCACCATGCATGGCCATTGCGGTCTACGGGGTGCGGGCTCGTGCCGCTGGCTACTACCCCCTTTCCCTTTGTGCTCGGCGCTTACCGCCCACCTGTTGCCCTGCTTGCCACATGCGCGCCGCTAGCCGCCGCTTGTCGCCTACATGCACCGTGCGTGTGGCCGAGTGCCTGAGCCGTTGAGTGAGTCAACCCACACACAAACAAAGAGAGAGAGAGAGAGAGAATAGGGAGGTTAGATGGTTACTGCTGTGGGATAGTCGAATGGGCCAATATGAAGTGTGCTAGCTAGAGAGGGTACGGGATGGGCTCACTGGTCGTGTGGGCTAAGGGAAAGTTAGATAAGTAGAGTGAAATTGGGCTGATAGGTACAAATATGACGAATTGATCTAAGAGTATATATTTGTATTATACCTAATATATACTATATTTTTTTGCTAAAATTTTTAGGTGTTTAAGTAAAAATCCATAACCTTATAGGGTCCGCCCCTGGGCCGTGCGATCTCCACAACAAATGTGCCGCCATGACATACCCTTCTCATCCAGGCGGAAAGACTGACCACCACAAGGATACTTGAATACTTCTTGAGTCTCGAACTCTTGCCTTTTATTCTCAATAGCAGTGTACAGTACAACAGTACAACCCGACAAGAACCAGCAAACAAGGAACGCTTTCCGATGCATTCTCGATGGAAACAAATGTTTAGGAAAGATCAAACAAAATCTCACCTATAAATTCTACTGAAAATCCACATGTTCCTTTCCTATCCTGGTGTAGCTGAAAATCAAGCCTGCTACTAAGGGTCGTCTCCTGAATGTTCAATTCTTCTTGTTGACGAGGTACACAAGATCACCCAGATGCTGCACTTCCAGGCCTGCCTTTTCACATGCTTCGAAGAAAAGTGATTGGTCCTTGCCAATTCTTCTACGCCAGCTCATTAGAAACATGGGAGACTTCAGAGGCACTTGAGTTCCTGCCAATGGAATGGATACACTCACTTCAGTTATTTCTTACATAATCTATGATGAAATACGGAGAGAGTACCTGAATTGGTTGTGATGGCTGTACAGCCAACATTCTGACCGTCCTGCTTGTGTTCTTTCAAAAGAAAGGATAGTGTTTTTACCAAGTTTGGATACTGTTTAACATCTAAAAGCAACATTGTATATCATATTTAGCACACAGCACCGTAGTAAGGTGTGACACAGATACTAAGATATACACTTACAAAGTGATATACACTTACAAAGTAAAATATCACTGGCAATAACAATGTCCCAATCTGGTCTGGAAATTGGAAATGGATCTCCCCATGTATCTGAAGGTTAAAAAGAAGCATCAGAAAATAATTTTGCCCTTTTGTGTGGTGAATCTTCCATGCAACTAAATGACATAATTACAAAAGGTACTACAGCTCCAGAGTTTTCTTACGCCTGATATGAGGTAACACATCCAAATTGTTAACTCTGCAGTTGTAAGCTATATTCTCTTCAATTTCCTCGTCATCGTAATCAGAGGTTGTGATATCCACTCCAAATGCCTTTTGCAGGAAGATGGCCAAAGCTCCCGTCCCACTAGGCAAAGACAAGAGGAACCAATGAACAACACATAGATAAACTGCAGAACATTTATCATGTAATCATTAGGGTACCACTGAATCATTACAAAGACCCAGTGCCACATATTCCAACGAGCTGCTTGGATTGGAAATACTAATTTTTTGCTGCTTGAAATGTAATCAGTCAACTTACTTGCATACATAACATTGCTAAGTCTCGGCCTCAATGCTAACAGCAAACAAGAAAAATGCTGAGACACAGTAATATTGATTTACTGATTTCTTAGCCAAATAACAGAGGGCATTACATAACTAACACTTCGGTCATCACTCATCAGTCCTAGATACAGTAGCCACTGGCCAAACTCTTATAAACCAGTGTGAATAGCAGGAAAAACTACATTTTTCATACTGCAAAACATAGCCTCCATACCTTCCTAATTCCAGGATCCTTTGACCATCCAAAATTGACTGATTCTTAACCAGCCAATCAGCAAATAAAAACGTTCCAGGCCATAGCAGGTTGGCATTTAGCTGATGACATGAGAATTCCCTTATGCTCAGTTCCTGCATGCCATTTTTCCAAAGGTGAACAAAATGATAAATATGGGAAAATAAGAGGCACGGTATGTTCTAATCTTACTAAGATTTAAAATATTATAGGATGGACTGCAAATTAGATTGAAAAAAAAAATCTTTTTTGCGAGGAATAAACACTCTACAATACGTGAATTACTAATTCAGGCAGGGATATCCTGCCTGTCAATCAGCAATCAATAATTCAGGTATCCTTAACTAAACTTGAACAATAGCTTATGTGGAATGGGGACAAATTATGAAACCAGGTAGACTTGTTATGAATATTGTGTATATTGATATGAGACCCAAAGGACCATATATATAGGAGAGTACAAAAGGATATGCCATATAGAGATAAGGCATATATGAAATAGAATACAACTCTATCTCCTTAACACCCCCCTCAAATACAAGGCGTATGCAATAGCATTGCATTTGAAAAAGAGTTAACACTAAAACAAGATAAATCCGAAGTCCGAATCTTGATGATGTCGTCGTTGCGTGCACCCTTTGAATAAACTGTCAAATCAAGCCGAAGAGAAATAGATAGATGCATGACGGCGCAGATCGAAGCCCAAGAGGCGACGGCGCAGTGCACAGAGGACGCGCGGTGGCCTTTAAAGCTCGGGGCGACGGCTAGAGAAGCGGCGGCATCATAACGACTTCTACGATCTGCACGCGGCTCAGAGAGTAGAGCGGCGGCTGCTGCCATCCAAAATAAAATTCCTACACTTCTATGACTGACAATAAATTTGTGGACTCGCACGGCTTGAACGAACTAAAAATCAGAGACTACGGATTTTGGATGGACGCGATGGAAGACTCACGAAAAATAACTAAAGACCGACTAAAATGATACTTAATGGGAAATTTTTTTTTCTTTTCGCTCAAAACCCCGAAGACTCCGATCCACCCCTTTTCCCCTCACTCTCCTCCCTCGCGCTCGCTCATCTCCTCCCTCTCTCACGGAGGTGGCAGCCAAAAGGCGGCGCGGCGCTGGCGCGGAGACGGCGCGGGCGCGGACGCTCGGGCGCGGAGCCCGCGTCTCCCCCTCACTCGGAGGGAAGAGCAGCAGGCTCCCCGGGGCCAGGCGACGACGAAGCGTCGTGAGCGGAGGCGGCGCAGAGGCCGGGAGGAGGAGGAGGTGGCGCGGCCCGTCGTCCGGCGGCGGCGGTGCGGGCGCGGCGGCCGGGAGGCGCTCGGGCGACGGCGCGGCCAGATCCGGGCGGGGCGAGGCGGCTTCCCGGCGCGGAGGCGGCCGGATCTGGCGGGGACGGCGAAGACGACCGGATCCGGACCGGTGGCGTCAGAAGAGGCCAGATCCAATCGGGAGGCGGCCGGATCTGGCCGGGCCGAGGACGGATCTGGTGCGGGGTCGCTGGATCCGACGGTGGAGAGCAGAGGCGGCTGGATCCTGGCGACGACGCGGGCGAGCGCGACCACAACGACGGCGGGGGCGGCGGCGGCGGCACGCGAGCGCAGGCGGGCGGTGGTCGGGAGCGGCCGGAGAAGGCCCGGAGAAAGCCGGATCCGAGCGGTCCTCGGGCGACGGCCACCGGACAAGCGGGGGAGAGCCAGATCCGAGGTGGCGCCGGCTGGATCCAGGCGGCCTCTCTTGGATGACGACTCAGCGGCTCCTCGGCGGCCTCAGGCGAGTCTGAATCCAAGCGGGACGGCGGCCGAAAGGGGACGGCGACCACGGTGACCGCGACGACCGCGAGCGGCCGGATCTCGGGTGGTTCATCCAGATCGGATCTGGCTGGAGGAGACGGCCGGAGACTCGTGCGTGGGCTCGCCGGCGAGAAGCGGAAGGAGGTGGCCGCCCCCCGGGAGTGGAGCACATTCCTCCCGGGGGTGGCGACGGCGGCGGCCGGCGGCCGGAGCGGAAGTAGATCGAGGTTAGGGTTTTAACCTAAGCTCTGATACCATGTTATGAATATTGTGTATATTGATATGAGACTCAAAGGACCATATATATAGGAGAGTACAAAAGGATATGCCATATAGAGATAAGGCATATATGGAATAGAATACAACTCTATCTCCTTAACAAGACTAATCTATAATATAGAATCACAATAACCATGCGTTACAAACACTTGGACATTGAAACGGGGTACAGATCCCCTAGAGTTGTACAGAAATCCATCGTGTGGATTTCTCCAAATGTTGGCCTTTCATTTCTTCTATGGTATGGATTAAGCCACATCATTCCCACTCCCCTACATCCATATCTCTTCCCCTTCCCTGGGAGTCCTTCGAGCAAGTATTAGCAATACATGGTATCAACTCAAAGAATGGCCACATCAGCGGAGGATGAGGAATGGCGGCCATCGTGATGGCAGCACCAACAACACCCGCTAGCATTAGAGGAAGACAAGGGGGCAGCAATGGGGCCGATCGACGGCGGCCGAATTGGCCACGTGCTGCAGCAGCCTGTTAGTTGTTTCGCTGACGCTCAACATTTGTGTTTGAATTCTTGTTATGGTCAGCAGCATTCATCGCCTTTTTTTAAAACACAAATGTATTTGTTGCTGCTTAGAATTGATCTTTTCTAATTATCTAGCAAGAGAGGCAGGAAGGAAGTTGAGTAAGAAGAGAGCATATCATAGTTCCATTATGTATTTTCCAGGGGTAAATCTAAATGGTAAGTTAATTTCCACCCAAATATATGAGGTGAGGCAATTAATTTCACTTCAAAATTCAAGGGGTTAATCTACACCATAGAAAAGAGGGGATGGACAAGATTTGTAGAACTCCACTCGGTGGATTCATAGGCCAACTCTAGGGGATCTCCACCCAATTGTCACACCATGAGCTCCATTGCATGCAGATAAGTGGGCATTTAGAAAAGATAGGCAAACAATCTTGCACCAAATATGAAAAAGAGTCGCTATGCTCATTTTCCTTTATCAAAATTTTCAGCTCAATTCCGACACAAATAATAGGATGGATTACTTTCTCCATCAAAATGTAAAGTTTGATACTCATCCTCAGAAAGAAACTTGATATTCCCAAACCAAAAGAAATGATTCTATATTAACCTGTTAACATCGACACCTCATTACTGGAAATGTTAAATATCAGTGGCATCTATTTTCTACAATCTCAGCAGTTATTATCCAGGAGTCTAGTCACCTTTGCAGTTTCAGGTGCAAAAACATCCAAACACCTTCCAAGTATACTTACCAAACATAAAGGATCTATCAAGGCCAACAAAGAAAAAACTAGAATTACTAATCAGACATGTAATAGCAAGAATCCAGCTCTATTTGTGAGGTTCAGTACGCTTTCAGGTTTCACCAATTACGAATCAATAAATTTCCTAGTCAATCTATTTGTTCACCACCTGATTATGGCAATAATTAATGATAAATCCCCATTTGACACTCCAAAAAAGTTGGAAAACCTACACAAGATCAAGATAACGTTGGTACCTGGTGCCAAATAAACCACCATTTTAATTCGTTCCACTCATCTACTTTTGCTGAGTTTGCAGCAGCCATGATACGTTGGGAGGAAGCTTAGCCTGTTATAACCATCAATGGTCAAACTAAAGAGATACTAAACCAGACCATTGCTGCTACTGTTTATTGGATACAATCACGCTAGTTCTTCACCGAACCTATTTGGCCCCGTTACAGCCTAAAACCCAGAAAACCTGTACCAAACCAAAACCGCAGGTGTTTCTTGGTCAATACCATCAAATCTATACCAGAAGACTGCATTATTGGTGCCTTATCCCTCCTGAAACATCCAATCCAAGTTGGACCCCAAGGAGGCGAGAAACAGACAACAGATCAAAGACTGCGCCTTTCTTGATTCCATAACCACAACGATTCGCACAAACGCGAAACTAGACTTCAGAATTGTTAGCTCTTACCATGCCAGGGAACTTGTGGACTCTCTCCACATACTCTAACGCCTGCTTCTCCTCCTCGGTGTCCACCTGCATCTCATCTTGAATCGCAGAAAGAAAGAAAGCAGCCATTAGGAGCACGCGGTGGGCAGCGGAAGGGATGGGGAGGCGAGGAGAAACGGTTGCTTCACTGGGTTTACCTCGGCCGTCGTCGCTGTCATCGCCGTGGAAGAGGGAGGCTGGGGAGAAGAAGGCGGTTTCCATGGATGGACTCGTGTTCTTGGCAACTCCGGGACTCGTCGGCCGGGCTCTCCGGCTAATTTCCGTTTCTTGGCCTGGTGGGCTTTGCTAGCGGTCGAAGCGTACTACAAAAGCCCGGTGTATATACGGTCCACAAAATCGGCACAATATATTATATTTATAACATTTCTATACACGTATGCAGCATTATAAATTATATATGGCAACATAAAAACATTTAAAAATTCTTATTTTATCAACAGATTTAACAGATCTTAAGTAATAATTGACATCTTACATAATATAAGACCTTGATATATTTGAAAAGTGGTGTAGAAATCCAAAACTATTGAATTGGTACGGTGTCAATTCTCACCCCTATGCAACAAATACAATAAATTCATAACTTGATGCAACAAGTATGGATTCCTCGGTGCAATAAATAGGCATTCCTACTGTACAATAATTTGCCTTGGTGCAACAAATCAAAACGCAATTGCAACAAATACTTCTTAGCAAATCCACTGCAACAACCAAAATTCATATTCCTATAACATTTGTGAAGGCACTCTGCAGTAAAATAAAACATCTCACACAACAATTTGAGAACGGTGTTACAACAAATACAAAAATTGCTTGCAATAAGCATACCAACGGACGTCAGGGGCCAGCAGTTGCCGACATACTCACTCCACTGCCTCACGACACTCTAGACGACACCGTGGAAGAGCGTGTCCCAGCCACGTCGATGCTCGTCGGTGGCATCTGCGTCGGGGTTGCGCACGTTGCAACAGATGACTGCGGCGTTGAACGTGTGGCAAGGCGACGAACACGGAGGCGCTGGCCGCAGTGCACAACGAGGAATCAGCTATGGTTCGAATCCTGGCGCAAGGATGAGGAGGAGGACACTATAGCGGGGATTAGGGCATAAGGCACCGTGGAGATGGATGATATGGAGGAGGAGGTGGCGATACAGGCCAAGATGGAGGTGCAGGCAATGCATTCATGTGTGCTCGGTTGCTCTCATCATGTGGTGGCATTATGTTTCCTGTGGATTAGAACTTGAGGGAGGAAGAAAGAGGGGATTTCGGAATGAACGAGTGGATGGGGATCGTCGGGAGTGAGTGGAGGTGGAGTTGGTTAGATAATGGTGGTGTGGATGAAAACATACCACGTTTGCATCCGAAATACTCAGACGTTAGGCCCGTTTGACAGAGCTCTAGCTCTAGAAAATCTGTAGATTTCCTAGAGCTGGTCATCTGTAGCTCTAGGAAATCCTGGATCTAAAGTTGCAGGCATGTTAAGTGCATTTACATGACTCATTTCATTTATATTATATATTAAATAAAAATATTTAAATCACTTTAATTTAGTCAACAAACTACAGATTCAGCATAGATCTCGGAGTTAAAGCTGTGCCAAACGGGGCCTTAGTATCATGGACTCATCGAAGATTCACATTCGGCTGGCTATGACAGTGGGCTCTATGGGCTGGTTGTGGTTCATGAATGTCAGCAGACCCTTACTAAGGAGCCTAGGAACGAACGGATCAGAATGAAGGAACCCGCCTCTATTGTATGCAAATCACCCAAACTCATGTACTGTTTGTACCTAGTCGTGAAGGAACGTAACAGGATAGACTCGTGTTTTTTTGACCCTATACACTCCTTTGTGCACCTCTCACAGAAAAATAATCTTTTAAGACCAGGTCTCAATATACGTGAGGTAGACTCCTCCCACATAAAACAACCCTATGAGACCACATCTAACGCATGTAAGGTTGAACTCAACTTAGAGTATAACGCATGACCAAATATGATTATTTTTCCACCCCCTTGTCTCTCGCTAGGTTCTTCCGTGGAGAGGACGGTGAAGCCTGTTCTGGTGCCATCACTTCTGAGAGTTCACTGTTAGATTCTTTGACAGATTCCCAGATTCAATATGCTGAAACGGATGATAAAGAGGTGCAATCAAAAGAACAGTGTGCTGCTCAAATTGAGCATAATGCAGAAGGCAAGCCACATGGTGAATATTCTGTCTTTGCACGCTCTGTTCAATCGCCCCTGATAAATGTAATGATAGCACTGCCTCATACACTAATAATCTGGATGTTTAGCCGTCTTTGAAATGTATAACCTTGTAACGCCCCCGTTTCCAGGGGCGCGTACGGACACGGCATTCCGTAACTATTCAAGCATGAACAGTTATGGAGTGTCGCGCAAGAGTATACCATTGCATGCTTACAACAAAAGTCCAGCATATATTTGACATAAGGATTAACATCCAGGCTTTGACAGCGGGGCGTGCAAGCCCAAAGTATAATTACATTACAAAAGACTTCCAGAATCCGCTTCGAGCGCGGCGAAGACCTACAGCCAAGGGTTCTCGTCGAAGAAGAGATCCTCCGAGACCTCCTCAACGGGGAGACTTCCACCTTCGTCTTGATCCTCTAAAGATTAGATTAAGCAAGCCGTGAGCCAATCAACCGGCTCAGCAAGTCCCAAAGGGACCCTAACTTATTACATGCACGGAACATCAAAGGAAGGGAGTATACTTGGTTTATTAATTCTGAGTGGATGCAGTTTTATTTGCAATCATTTTATAAAAGGGACCCAAAACTACTCCTCAAGATCTCAGGGGTTTTCAACAAGAGTTCATTAACCAACCTAAACAAGTTAAACATTTACAAAACTACTTAAGCTTTGCGACTGGAATCACCCAAGTGACACAATTCCAATAACCGGGAGCACGGCGTATTCGAATACCATTTGTTTGACTCTGCAGAGTTTGCTCAGCTTTACCCACACGATCCCTTAACTCCCGCTAAAGAGTTAAGAAAGACAGGTCGTTTCACTGCTCAACTCTTTATATAGGCTCTACCCGGTAGAATTCACTCGGGTCTGGATCTCACACACACACACACACACAAAACGAATAAATCATTGTCCGCTTCGAGTGAACTCTACCGTTGTTAGGCACCCGTACCCCGCCCTGCCTAACCTCACTGCTACCTCCTGTAGAGTTTCAATCGAGTTGAGCAGCTACTAGACAAGTGTTGACAAGTCAACTCCTGTGGTTGAGCGATCGCTGTGACATTTGCTCAGCGTAAGGGTTTAGTCCTTATTTATCCAAGGTCCGAAACCTCGCCAGGCCCGCGACCCCAACCTAGGGTAAGCGGTGGGCGAAGGCCGTCTCGCGACTCCCCACAACTCCCTTACCCTACTCCAAACCTAAGGTAAGAGATTGGGCAAAGACCGCCTTGCGGTTTCCCCACGCACCCTTACCTTACCTTGTGCACGCCGGCACTCTCCGCTCTAAGATACGGTGTCCCATACCACCCTACCTTAGAGTCGGGTTTGCAAATTCTATTGGCCCATTGCCACAACCTTATTAGTGTAACATTTTGCATGATGATAATAACCTACAGTTATCTAGATTAACAGATAATTATTTCTAGGGTTACATAGGCATGGCTACAAAATTAACAGGGCATTTGACAGTGGTAGGATTAACTACATAACAAGTCATTCTAAACATTTTATTTTATTTCAAACTAACATTTCACAATTAGCATAATGTAAATAGCATATTAACATAAATAAACATCATGGGTTGCAATATGATCAAAGGATTTGGGACTTGCTGTCAATCCGAATGATTTCCGCTAGCTCGAACGAAGAACCTCCTGGCTCCTGTGACTGCACTTGAACTTCCGGAGACTCCGACACTAGCGCAAACATATAAAACAAATTAAATCCAGCTTGAGACTAATCAAACGAGGAAAAATAAACTATTTAAAAAGGAGTAAAATGCATAAATCCTTCAAATGGAATTTTAGGAATTTGTTTGGGATGGATCTGTGGAAATGGAGGTCACCAATGGGTCTGGAATATTATCTGGAGCAAAGTGGTGAGATTTGGGAATTTTTGGGATTTTCTGTGATTTTCTAGGATTTATTTGGGTTTTCTGGATTTTTGGAAATTGAAAAATCCGGGAAAATCGGGTGAACAGTGCTCGGGCGGCCAACGCTACAGTGCGGCCCGCGCGGCCGAAGGCCAGCGCGGCCCACGGCGCGCGCGCTCTCGCGCGCGGGAGGGAGGGGGCCGGGGCGGCGGCCCACACCAGCGCGCGTCCGCGCGGTCCGGATGGCCGACGCGTGGACGGCGAGGCGGCTGGGATGCGGGGCAAGACGACGGCTCGGATGGAGATAGCGGGGATCGGACGGCTGCGAAATGACGAGAGCGGCGAAGCGGTACGAGGGAGATCCGACGGCCCCGGTTAGATATTACGGAGGGGATGGACGGGCGAGGGAGAGCCACGTCGCGGGGCAGGGTCGTCGTCTACCTCCAGCCGCTACAGTGCGGCCGAGGCAGAGCAGCGGCGGCGACGGCGGCCAGGGCGCAGAAGGGGTCACCGGCGGCGGGAAAGGGCACCGGCGGGCGCGGCTTGGCGAGGGGAATCCATTTTTGGGCTCCGGAAGGGGAGGGGATCAAGGGAGAAAGCGGGGGAAGAACGGGGGTGCTTCGGGTGTTTGGTGGCGGAGGGGGTCACTGGCGGCGAGGGAGTTCAATCGGGGGCGGCTACACCGACAGGGGACCCAGAGGCTCACAATAGCGGCGGCGAGGAGTGCTGGGAAGCGGCGGAGCGAGCTGGCCACGGGAGGGGTGCGACGGCCGGAGAGGAGCTTCGACGGCGGCGCTCCTCGGGCGATCACCTGGCCAGGGAGAAACACCAAAAGGATCAGCGAGGGGAGGAGATGCTCTCGGCGGGAGCAATCGAAGAATGAGGGAGAGGGGAGGGAGTTTGGCTCCGGGGTGCCGCCAGCTCACACGACGGCAATGGGGAAGCTCCGGGTGGCGGGGAATTCAATCGACCGCTCGGGGAGTTTCTCTGGAGGCTGGGGAGGCGAGTGGAGGTGGGGGAGTGGCTCGGGAAGCAAAGGAGGAGCAGGGAGCCGGAAGGGGGTTTTTATACCCGCTCGGAGAGGGGCGGAGCTTCGGGGAGAAGGCAACGGGAGGGGCTCCGGGGTCAACAGGGGCAGGTCGGCCGTCTCCTCCGCGGGATGGAGTGGTGACCGGGGTGACGCAGGCTCTGCACAGTCGTAATGGCGACGGGACGGCACAGGGAGCAGGTGAGGTGCGGCAGCGGGCGAAGCGCGTCCGCGCGCGGGAGAGGGAGGAGCCGGGGCTGACAGGCGGGTCCCAGGGCGGACGCGGGGCGACGCGTGGCGCGGAGGCGCCCACGGATTTGGACCGTGGCGGTCGGGACGGCGCGGGCGCGAGGAGGGGATCCGAGGGCGGCGCTGTCCGCGCGAGGAAAGGCGGTGCGGAGGCGGGCGCAAAGCGCAGCGCGCAGCGCTTCGCGCGTGCGCGAGGCGAAGGCGGGGAGGGGACGGGGCGCTAACGGGCGAGGGGAGCGGGAAGGCGCTGAGCGCGGGAGAAGGCGGGATCGGGGCGGCGCCAATGCGGGAGGGGAGCGGGAGGCGCCGGGGAGGAGAGGAGGCGGAGAGGAAGAAGGCGCCAGCGCGAGGGAGGAGGCGCCAGGCCGAAAAGGGAAAGCGGCGGCGGGGAAAACTTTCCCAAAAAGGAAAGTTTTCAAAAATCACTCAAAAATGCAGCAAAAATTAAGGAAATTTTTGTTTGAAATTTTGGGGCTTTTCAAACCATAACTCACGTTCCTAGTGGCACTTCTTTTTGTCAGAGGCATCAAAAGTTGGATTTATCGTGTTTTTGTTTGGTAAGCATGTCATAAGAGTTCAGCCCCAGGTGCCATTTCGTAGTTTTCATGCCGTAGGCAGAAGGCACTTGTGAGTCATTAGCTAACTTGAAAGGAATTTTATCCAATTTCTTTCTCACAATTTTTGTATAGCAAAACCAAAGTGCTCCCATTTCTGTGTTGTACGGCTATTGATGGTTGATATTGGTCCCCTGAGAATTAAATGTTTCACAGCGAACCATTCATTCAAATATGGAACAAAATGCTGGCATCGGGAAACAGTATTGCGATCGAGTCATATATGTCGTCAAGAGATTTAACTCATGCACGAAGGGAAAAAGGAAAATTAACTAGCTCAATTGATTCTTAACTCATGCACAAATGAAAAAAAAAACTGATTAGAAAGGAGAGCGAGTGCACAAAATTGCCATCAGTAAATGCAGATTATGGTATTCGTATAGTCTTCATTTGTCACTTCGGTTCACCTTGAGCTCACAACATTTTACACAGTTAGTAAAGAGCAGGGTGTGAGAGGCCGTCGGACAGATGCCGACATGAATGGGGAAAGATTGGAACTAGAAACAAGTAATACACACACATTTTTAGAGTGTTATCTACGATCAAATGAAAATCACAGTTTCCCCGATTGCCACCCTACGAATAGGCCGTCACACTCATCATTGTTTTCTTACATCAGTGATCGCAGGAACTTTGGCTGGGTAGTTAGACAAGTCCACGTCAAGCAAGTCTGTGAGGTCGTAAAGTCCTACAGGAGGGTCGACTTTGTCCTTGATTGGGGTTGTCATTGTTTCTTCCTGATCTGCCTGGTTGGATGATATGCTTGACGTCACTGGACTATTTGAAGCCACCACAGCGATGCCAGACAACTCTACATCATGTCCACTTGGCACGGCGCTACCTGAAGGATACTTTGTTTGTCCATTGTCTCCCTCATTGTGATTGTAGAGCACATATTCATTATAGGTAGGAGCAAACTGCATAAGAATGGAGCTCAGTAGACTAGAAATTGGCAAACTACAATGCTGTGTGAAAATAGAGCTCCAGATGCTGGGTATGGTTATGCAAAGATCCTGGTTACCTGGTGAACAGTGTCGTGGTAGAAATCATTGAATTTCAAAGCATGAAGAAGGCTTCCCCTGAAACCACCAGAAGGGCGCGCATTGGCACCTGCATACTCCTTGGAGGGAAAGACAAATAGGTGCCCGATAGCTGCTATGAGCATCTCAACACACAACACAAAGTTCTGAAGATCAGCAGCGTTTTCAGCATTTTTGATAAATCGAGATTTTGCAGCAAGGAAAACAAGGACACCCTGTAAGAAAAAAACGTTGGAATTACTGCATAAAACAAACTTCACATGATGTAAGAATTCCTTGACAAGGCCACATTGCGACGGAAAACACAGTTCCGTATCAACACTTGAGACAATAGGAAGCAAGCTAGTCGCTAACATACTTGGAAGTGGGAAAATCCATTGAATGCTGTTCTAGAGTTACCTGCCAATATGTGAGAAAAACAACTGATTTGATCATGATGAATTTTGGGACGGGATTATATGGCCAGAGTAGATCTCTGCACGCCGCATAGAATAATGCCAGAGCATATAGCGCCATTGAGTATGAGATTGTATATATGATAGTTATGTATAAATAAGATTGGTTGACACTGAAGTTGCCATCTTCATATTTTCCTTTTGCGTAAAGTATGAAGGTAATAACCACCAAAATAGGCTTAAGAATCACAAACTGCAAACAGCCTTGTTTGCATCTCCGTATAAAACGCCTGTTCAGTGACACAATTTCAATCAGCACTTGCATAAATATGACATATAGTTCTCTAAATATGTTACTGTGAAATGGCATGTCGAAGTATAAAATTGTTATGATAATCACTTAATATGCACAAAGGACGCGTACGCACCCATCTAGAGGAATAGCTGGATAACAACAAGTCATCAGGAACCACGATGGTTTCAGGGTTCGGCCACTCAAACTTACCACCACAGCACCAGGACCCCCAACCCATGCCAAGCAGAGTGAAAAGAAATTGTAGATGACCCAAGCATCATAGCTGAAACATCATGAAATAGGAAATTTTAGCATAAGCTGGATATACATCTATTAGTTCAAGTACTGAAACCTACAACTGCGTTAAAAAAACAAGAGGTGAAACAACATGCAGACAATCTCATTCTCACATAAAACATCGACAGGGGAAATAACAAAGATGAGAAGAGGAGAAAAAAAGAATCATTTTAATGGCCCCATAAATTACATACAATGACAACTTTGGTCATGGCATATGCATGAGTTTTTGGAATTAGCCCTTCTGTAAGAATCAAGGTCATGTCCAAGTAGAATCACTTATATCATATTATGACCTGTGATGATGGTTTTGCAATTTTACACAAGAGGAGATCATTCAATGCGCTTTCTCCCTGTTTGTTTTCCTTCATGTGTTGTTGGCCTTAGGAAGACACCCAAGACTAATAGTGACAAGGATACACTCCAGATATCAAGGTCTGTTGATGTCTAAGCCCATGGGATTGGACAACATCTGGAAATCTGGATCCATGTGAGGTTGCGCACAAGGCATGATGGAACTTCTCTTTATTAGAGACAACTGAAGCTTATCAACGTCTAAACATTAACTCATAATATATAAACCCATGCATGGTGTTATGAACCTTAGTTCATAACGGGTAAACACCACCAAGAAGATGGCCGGATGGCGTCGGCGTAGGGAGAGAGGAGAGACTATAGACTAGGAAGACTTGATATTATTCTTGCTTGATGACAATAGCATGCGGTAGCCCCTTTATATAGATGGCTCCCCCTAACAGATCGAATCTAATTCCAATCCTATCTCTAATAATATGGAAACCCATATCATATCTCTAATTATATCTCTAACAATGGAAACTAATCTCTAACTCAAATAGAAACCAATCTCTAATTCCTAATGATAACTCGACTGGGCCCAAGGCCCACGCCTATAACACATGGTTGTCACGGCGCTTCGGCAAGTCGCTGCGAGAGCAGGGCGCCTAGTCAACTAGGTGTCCACCATGGTGACAATTAGACGATAGTAGTTAGACTACATAATAGCACAAATCAAGGTTTTAAGACCCGGAACCGGGAGAAATCCTGGCCAGCGGCCGGTTACCAAAAAAACTGGCAAAAAACCGGTCCCAATTTGAAAATAAAAACTTGAATTTTGGGATGTTTTGAAACCGGTAATCGGAAAAACTGGCCAGTAACCAAAAAACCGGCCAAAATTCAAAAATCAAAAATTGATACCGGCCGATTTTTTCGGTTACCGGTTTCCACCGATAGAAATGGTAACCGCCGGGATTTTGAACCCTGGCACAATTTATCTAAATAACCATGCCTTAAGAGGTTCAAATCGGAAGAAATCTATTAAAAAAGGGTCTATTCGTAATTTTTAAGAACTGCAAGGACTAAATCACAAAAGGCAAAAAAAATCCCCAATCCCATTTAACCCTCTCTCCAGAATCCCAATTGCCAGCGTTGCGATGTTTCTCCCTCTCTCCACTCCCGTCTCTCCCTCTCATCCACTCCACTTCACTCCAGTCTCTCCTTCTCATCCACTCCACTTCACTCCCGTCTCTCCACCTCTCCCTCTCATCATGCCCTGAGGAGGGGAAGCTCCCTCTCTCATCATGCCCTGAGGAGGGGAAGCTCCCTCTCTCATCATGGCTAGAGGAGGGGAAGCCAACCTGAGAAGGCAAAGAAGGCACCGACAGCGACCAAATCTGGGCAGCGTAGGCCAGATCCGGTGGTGGTAAGGCTCGAGGATGGCGGATCCGGTGGTGAAGAGGCCGGCGACGGAGAGGGCCGACGCGGAGATGGAGCCCAGCACAGGGGACGGCGCGGTGCGGCTCGGGAAGAGCGTCAGATGAGGCAACGGCAACACGGGATGAGGCGGCCGGCTCCAGATCTGAGCCGATGGCCTAGCGGCTGCAGCCCGAAGGCGGCCATATCCACGCGGGGAGAGCCAAAGGCAGCCAGATCTGGCCTAGAGGTGACTACCTAACTCCTTAGCCCTGGTCGATGAGCCTTGGCGTCCCCTTCCGACCGCCAAGACAACTTGGCGTCGCCTAGGTGACGCCGTGACAACCATGAACCCATGAGCAGTGTGCAGATGGATGGTCTCATGGTGATATTGATAGTATATATAAATTGTGTGATAGCAAAGGAGTGCTTAAGACTTAAGAGTTAAGAATGACACATGGCAAACCACCAATGGCAGCAGTCCTGAACAGATGCCAGACCATATGGACTTATGTGGTAACTGAAGAAAGAAATTGTGCATGTTGGCCATTAGAGAAAGCCAACAAAAAAGTCCCTGCTAGTTTTTATTTTTGCTACTTGTCCACAATAGGCCTTAAGATCCATGGGAATACAAGATAGCACGTCTCAACAGGTGAGCAAAAGCAAAAACCATAATCCCAAATACCAATTGATTCACATTAAGGGACAAAAGAAGTTTGAATTATAAGAAAGTGACTTACATCTCTCGAATAGAATTAAAATATATTGCATTGTCGGGCAGGATAAGGGAAAGAAATGACATCACTGCATAGACCTATAAGAAAAAGTCCTCAGGGTTAAAATGCGTAAGTGTTGCAAACATAAACATAACCAGTAAGATACGAGTGTTAAATGTAAATGCAGATCGGATGGAATGCAAATGATTACATCTATTAAGAAAAATAATCTACTGATGAACAATCGTAATATCATACTGCCCAAAACAATTGTGTTATACCGTTGATTTTATGAAACTGGGTATTTTGCTCTTTTCTCCAATTTACCACAATGTTATTGTAGCTGCATGGAAATTACCAAATAGTTCAACAGTCTTATAAATACTGCAAATTCACTTACAGATGAACACTAACCACCAGCCCACCAGCCTGAATAATCCTAAACACACTCTTAATATTCAATGCCATTTTCATCCAACAAAACCCCACAAAACCACAAATGAGATAGCTCGCAAAACCATGGACGCACCTACACTCCTATCGCAGGGCAGCTTGAATGAATAAACTTGCTAATTCAGCGCAAAATAGAACGAAAACACCCAGAAATCCGTACTGATCAGCTGCCCTCCAATCTTATTCCAATCGGAATATTAATGAATTCACCTGAACATCTAGAATAAAACCACAGGGAAAGCACGCAGCGCTCCTCTCAAACTCCATGCATTCGAATCGCCAGAATCAGATAGCTCCAGCATGTTTCATCAGACAGCACTTCAATTCCAATCGCAGCCTCACTGCCACAGCAAATTCGCCTCAGAACCCAAACTTGGACCCCGATCAAAACCTAAGAGCACCAAAAATTCCACTCGCAGATCCACACACAAACCTTGTGCCACCTGATCAGAGCCCCTGCATCCGCTTGGGGTTCCATCAGAGGTCAGAACCACGCATAATCGAAGCCGCCGCAGACCGACTCGCGAATCCACACAGACGGACTCACATTACAGCTCGCAACCACGAAAACCCCTCGAATTCGCCCAAAAATCGAAAAACTCGCGAAGGCAGCGACAGATCTGTGGCGAGGGAGCTAAGCAGAGGCGTTAGAAGCATACCGGGACCATGAAGATGATGCGGACGATGAATCGCTGGTAGATGGGCTCGGCGTAGTGGAGGAGGTGGCGGTAGATGTGGCCTAGCGCGATGACGGTGGCCAACGCGGCGCATAGCAGCGCCGCCGCCGTGTACGCCGCGGCCGCCCACTCCATCGGGGCCGACGCGAGCCGAGGCCTCCTGCTCTCCGCAACAGCGAGGGGAGACGCGGCGGCGAAGAAGCCCGCGTGCTCTGGTCAGTTCTGGTTGAGAGGGTGGTTGCGTTGGGGAAGAAGGGGAAAGGGGTTAACAGTGCTAGGAGGAGGTGTTTAATTAGCATTGGTTGGATTAGTTTAGTGGGTTTGATTTGATTTTTCTTTCGGGATTTGGAGGGGGGCCCGGTGTTCGAGGACAACGGCTGCTTGCTGCTGGTCGAAGAAATCTTCAGGGTTTTTTCTTCTCCTCTCGAAGCCAGCTCTGAATTTCTTCTTTTTTGGAAAGACTTTGCCCTGCTTATTTCGATTTGATATTTTGACTTTTGGTTTATTTTTCATTATTTATAAATTTATCTTTTTCTGAATTTTTGACTTTTTAAGCTTTTTGCTCGGTTCTTTTTTTCGTATTCGTTTGCGTTGTCCGTAATGAACTAACATATTTTTTATTTTTAAATTCTTTTAAATTTAATTACGCTAAATAAGTCACCTTCAGCTACAGCATTATTTCAGTCAATTACAGTGTAATTTCAGCTATACGTTACTATTTTTCAGCACAACCGAACGGGACCTTACTCTAAGGGCCTGTTTGGTTGGTGCCTAATCTTGCCATGCCTAAGCTTAGGCAATATGTGGCTGCCACAAAAAGTGTGGCTACCAAAATCGAAGCCACACTTGTGGCAAAGTTTGGCAAGAAACTGAGTCTATGACGTGTGGGGCCGGGTGTTAAGAAAGTGTGGCATGCCATAGTTACGTCAGTGAACCAAACAGCTACCTAAAAACTGTGGCACGGCTAACTTGTGGCTAGGCAACTTCTGGTCATGAACCAAACAGGCCCTAAATTTCAGAATTTTTTTCAAGTCTCTCACGTAGACTTGGGTTCTATACTTCTATATTGTAGGACCGTTTAGAATGTAGAATTCTATAGAGATTTCATATAAGTGAGGTATCTGACATCTCTTGTCTATACAACTTGTGCGAAATATCATGGCTTTCGGTGCCTCCTTGTAGATACTTTTTGTACCTAGATTCTGATAATCGACTTGCAATTTACTGGTGAGATATTCGTTGCTTAGAATCCACCACTCGTGCTGATGTGCAAGCTAAGTAGCTTGGCCAAGATGTGCACCTGTTGGATGGATAATGCGGCAGCTGACAGTAATCAACGTCTGAATATTGCAGTCCAAAGTTCAGTGTGGCAGTTACCAGCATGTTGTCGTTTATTTTAGCAAGTTAGCATCCGCATGTTAATATTAGCATATCTAGCATGACCATTATTATTGTCTGGAATCGAATAACAGTTTGCGCAACTTAAAATAGCTTATCATAACGAACTGCCCTCCCTGCTGGCTTGATTAGCTAATAGCTACGAGCGATACAGATAAAAATGTGTGTGTTAAGTGCCTTGAACAATCTACAGGTGTGTGACACGCTGTTTTCTTTTCTTTAGAAAATGCAACTGATGATATGATGCAACGGCGGGCCTTGTTTTGAGCTTTTCTATAGTAATTAGTTTTTAAATGAGATGTTTTTCCAACTAGAGTCTATAAATTAATTGTAGTAGATACCGTAGCGACTTCATCTATATTGGTTAAAATTGTACATGAGTTTCTCTTACTCTATTCATTTTTTCACAAATAATCAAAAATCAATAGCTACAGTCAAAAATCACCGGCCACAGCTCGAGAAAACATACCCTCCGAATGTGTTGGTTGCATGCCAGCTTGGCGACGATACCTATTGCTGATTCGTTCTTATCATGATGCTTAACTACTGCCTACTCCAAAAGTTTATTCGAATCCGAATCAAGGAGTGTATTATTTCTCCAGAAACTGTGGTAGGTGGAATTTTATGTGAAACAATTTAATTAGCCACGGAAAATTGCTGTGTTAATCGGCCTAAGCGATGGGCATAGGGCTTTTCTTTTAAGTCAAAAATTAGCAGTTTTTGACTTTTGTTATAATACCTAACTTTCAAACGGAGTATTTTCTCAAGACGGGGTCTACAAGTTAAACGATCTACATGTTAAAAGCCCAACAACTGTACCAGCCAAAATCACAAGTGAGTATCTATCTCTTCGTAATTTGTACCGTAAACAGCCAAAATTCAAAATTTTCAGCCAAAAACCATAAGCCGCAGCCGAAAAGAACAGGCCCATAGATTTATCATGGCACTCACAGAATACCACATAGGCGACAATTTTTTTTCCTGAAAGACACACATAAGACAATACGTGAGTTAAAGAAAAAAACAGATCTGTAGCACCCCACAAAACCATATAGAATACCATTATGGAACGTCATCACCAAAATAAAGAAGAATAATAAAGTAATAATAGAGATCACGAGAAAATTTATACTTTAAAAGTATGTTAATAGAGAACCAACAGAAACCGAAATAAATGTTTGAAATATGGGACCAGCCCACTTCTAACCAAATAAGAATAAATAAAACAACAAATAGTGACAAGCCACAGTATTGAAAACTCGAGTGCTCCTACCCATGCATGATGCTATCACTCCATTGGCATTTTACCTGAGAATGAAAAGAGCAAACGTGAGATTTGGAAATCTCAGCAAGTACTCAACAACGGTCGCAACACAGTGAGTAAAAGAACAGGTAATGCAAACAAGATATGGAAATGACAAGCAACGCAAGCGAGCAATTGATATAGGTTAAGTGCAATGAAGCTAGGTTATCAAAACACTGATACAGACTGGAGATAGAAATCACAAGAACAGTGACATTAAAGATAAATATTATTTAGCAAGTGATGACAATGGCACCGACGATTACTTCCCACGAGAATAATCAGGCACACCATTGTCCTCTACTGTATAACCGCGACGGGGTGTAATATTCTGAGTAACGAAAGTGTACGGTCCCTCGTACGTTACCAGGTGGGTGGAAATCTCCCATATATGTAGATAATCTCAGGCCAAGTAACCGTTATATTATTAACATGTTATATGGTGTGAATTTAAGGGGACTAAGAGAAAGCTAAGATAATATTAGGAGAAGTAACTTTAGTGATATGGTATTAGCCAGGTATCGTTGATGATATGATATTAGCCAGGTATCGTTAGTGATATGATATTAGCCAAGTAAGCTTGAATGGTATGGCAATTGTACTTCAATGACAAGTAATATGGAAACATGTGATACACGAAATGGAAGGGTCACGCCCGTGAGGTACTTGCCTTGAGCATGCTCGCGCGGATGCACTACACGAAGGACCTGGAATGCACAGCTGCACGAACGCTCCCTCACAGCTACGTGAGACCCTACACGATGGGATAGAAAGCAACTGGTCATGCACACGTGAGTCAATAAAGAAACGGCAGGAGATAAACTTGATCGGAGAGGAAACAGGTTCGCTAGCCCCACAGCCATGCGAAACGCCATTTGGCCAAGCAAACCACATTCGTCCAAGCCCCGCTGCACGACCCAACAAAACTACCATGCGAATGCATGGTTCGGTTGCACAACTGACTGACCGACCATGTGCCCGTGAAAATAACAGTCACGACCGCCTCAGCCACCATCGTCGCTGCCAGCCATCGTCGGCTGTCGCCCGTGCTGCGCCGCCACCAACCCGACCTACGTCACCGCCGTCCCTGCATGCACCGCTGCCGTCCCGACCAATGCTGTTGTTGGCCTGACCTGCGCCGACGCTAGGCCACATTGCCTAGCCTACGCCACCACCGACCTGCGCTTTGCCGCGCCGCGCCACCCGGCCTCCTCTGCGTGCTGCGCGTCGCGTGCCTTCACCCACCTCCAGCGTCGCGTTGTAGCCGCCACCGGCCAACGTCGCCACGGCCACCACCGACTGTTGCCTCCCGTCGGCCCCCGCCGGCCATCGCTACCGTCAACTAGCGTCATGGTCGCATGCACCATGCCCGCGCCTCTCAGCCGCCGCCCCAACCGCGCCGCTATGCTGGCCATCACCTGCCATTGCCACTGCCACCGCCTGCGCCACGCCCGTACCTCACGGCCATCGCCCCAGCCTGTGCGCCGCCCGTCGCCGACACGTCCAGCTGGCGCGCCGCCCACCGGTGGTGCTCTCAACCAGACGCCAAGAGAGAGAGAGAGATGAATATGGAGAGAGGGAGAGATGGAGAGATAAGAGAGAGATACATGGGAGAGAGAGAGGGTTAATATAGATTAGAGATAGGAGGGAGATCAGGGATAGGTTCTTTTCTTTTTTTTCGGGTGCTACAAGATCCATGCAAGGTAGTGCGTGCAAAAAATAAATAAATAAGGTAGCTTACCTAAAGTTTATTGGGTTAGTTTTGGAGTTTTGGCCTTTTAGGCGAGTCTATTGGTGTAAAACAAACAGTCCTACGATGTTTAGAGCAGAAGTCGGTTAGTGAGGTGACACCGTCGATCTAAAACGAAAGCAGGCTCTGCACAGCTTACGAAGCCTAACACAGCTCTCCTAGCACTATACGGTACCCTGTAAAGAATACCGGATGGTGCCAACATTTGGTCATAAATTAGTCGTTCGAACGCACATGAATCGGCTAAGTTTTATAGTAAAGGATGCTATGATTCCAAAGAGAACACTACGAAATTCTGGCAACAAAAAAATGACAGCTAAAGGCTTCAAAGTTGAAACCAAACAGTAGCTTCGAAGTTCAATGTATTTTGTGCTACACCAACAATCTGCACTGCAATGCACCAATTTAGACATGAAAATGAGCCGACTTATCCTAAGTCTGCCTGCCTGATCTCATGTAGATATTTTTTAGAGAATTACAGAAGCAAAAGACAATATAATTTATCACAACACCACGATATATAGAACAGTAGAGAGCAAGAGACAGAGACTTGAGCATTTCCTGTGAACCAGGAGCCTCCCCGTGGCCACCCCACAAATCACAGCGGCAGTGAAGCCAAAGCCAAAACCCTCTCTCCCAACTCGAATGCTTCGACGTTAAGAGAGTAGAGCCATAGCACATCAGTAGCGCACAGGGGAACATATTGTAAATTACTATAGTGATTTTATTATAGCATGATTTTATTCTTTTTAGTTTATGATTTATAACTTCTCTTGAATAAATAAATAAATAGGACAACTTCACCACCGTTGTTTTGAAATGGCTTAATGGGATAGACTTTTAGAAGTGGTCTATTGGTTTTCAGTTCGTTTCCACAAACATTCACACTAAGACCAAAAGTCATAAACCGCAGCCGAAAATAGATATTATTTTACACTGTAGCTTTTGATTAAGGCTGTAAATGAGCCGAACTCGAGCGAGCTTGAGATTGTTGTCGAGCTTCAAGCTGGGCTCGAGCTCGGCTTAGACAAAGCTCAAATTCGGCTTGTGTAGGCTCGGTGGCGCATGAATTAGCAAAAACCGAGTGAGCTCAAGCTTGTGTAGGCTCGGTAGCATATGAATCAGCAAAAACCAACATTCTAACCAGGGCAATTAGCCAATGAGAGAGCAATCAGCAGTAGTTTGTAAATTGTAATAGATAGATCGGACTTAGAGGTAGGTTTGCCAAGTTTGTATTAGTACCTCGGGGGCGGAGGTTGCGACAAGAGGCCTCGGGTGGGGCCGCGCGAGCACGATTGCACTGGTGGGGGAAGGCCGTGCGGTGGTGTCTTTGAGCGGCGGGGCACCGAGGTGGCCTTGGCTGGGGGAAGAGGCCGAGCAGCAACGGCTTCGGGAGGCCGGGCGCGGAGGCGGCCTCGGTCAGTGGGGAGAGGCCGAGCAGAGGTGGCCTCGCCTGGGGAAAGAGGCCAAGCGGCGGTGGTGGCTTCGGGTGATCAGGCGCGGAGGCGGCCTCCACCAGTGGGGAGAGGTCGAGCGGCGGCGGCTTCGGGCTGCAGCAGTGGCTTCGGGCGGCGATGGGGAGAGGTCGAGCGGCAACGGCTTCGGACGGCCGGGCGTGGAGGTGGCCTCATCCCGGGGGAAGAGGGAGGGAGGGGTGGCCAGCGGCGGCGTCGATGGAGACTGCACGGGATAGTGATGAGAATGGTTGGAGAGTCAGGGTGGACTGGCCGTGGCCCGTGGGTCAGGGGTGGAACCAGGCTCAGCCCAAGCCCCAGGCTAGGCTAGCTCATACCTAAGTCATTGTTCTCCATTGGCTTTGGTTTCTAGGTCTCGAACTATAGCTCACCTAGTCTGAGGTCTGATTTCGCCCCTGTCGTGGGCTGTGCGAGTTCATGATTGTGCGCTTGCGAGCTCTACCGAACTATTCGAGCTCAGTTCGAATATGCTCGTGAGTTTCAGATCAAGCTCGAGCTCGACTCATCTGAAGCTCAAATCAAGCTCAAGTCAAATCTATGCTGAGCTAAGCCCGAGTAACTAACGAGACTCGAGCTATTTTTACCGGCCTACTTCTGAGCTGTTTCGTTCGTATTAGCCGATTGGCTTAATCACCCAAAATCAGGATACTGCTCACTCCGAGTCCGAGTTACCTTCACGTAAGACAACCCTCGTCCCCTGGCTCCCTGTCCATTCGCCTCCCCATATAAACCCTCACCATCCCAGAGCTCCTGACTAGCTGAGCAGCCGTTCGTTCCATTTCTTATCGCTTCCTTCCCCCCTCCCCCTCCTCTCCTCCCCAATGGCCTCCCTTCTCACGCTCCCCTCCCTCTCCCTCTCCAACCCTAGCGCCGGCGCCGGCGCCGCGCCCTCCTCCCTCCGCCTCCGCGCCGCCTTCCGCTGCTGGGCGCTCCACCGCCGCGCCTGCGGGTGGGCGGCGGCAGCCGTCGCGTCGCCCAACTCCGTGCTCAGCGAGCACGCCTTCAAGCGGCTCCAGCTCCGCGACGAAGACGAGGGGGAGGATGGCGAGGGCGCGTACGGGAGCGACGGCGACGTGGAGGGGGTCGAGATGCTGGGCGCGGAGGAGGAGGGGTTCCAGGGGGACGAGGAGGAGCTCGCCATTGCCAGGCTCGGCCTGCCCGACCAGCTCGTTGCCACGCTCGAGAAGCGAGGGATCACCCACCTCTTCCCCATCCAGGTGACCTGAATTGCCCGATGTTTTGGCTTTCGAATATCTTAGTTGAGCCTGGCTTGAATTGCAAGTGTGGCTGTTGGGAGGAGGCGGGGAGGGGGAAGTTGTCGGTGTGTAGGATTTGGGGAATTCAGTTGGTGTTTTCTAAATTCGTGGTTCATAGGATTGTGTCGAGCAATTGAGGGGGCTTGCTTTGAGGCGAAATAGTGGTGACAGGATAGGTGGAACGTGACTCTTTCTAGTGGGGAAGTGAGTCGCTGCTACGCTAGTGCATGCTAAGTTGCCACTTGCCAAGCCCTAACACTTGGGAAAATTATGGTGTAATTTTTTCTGCAGTCCAGGATTAATTCAACAAGTATTATACGCTCCTACCAAACTAGAATTCTAATTGCCGCATATTGAGATTTGTAAATGCTTAGTGTTTTAGAATTTCATTGTAAGCCAAATCCCCTTTTTTCCTGCTTAAAGGCAGCCTATTTCATCTCCTACTTTTTACCCGCAGGAAGTTAGTAACTTAGGATAACGCATTCTCCATGTCATGTCCATGAACACAATGCATAACAAATAAAAAATGGTGCAGATAGCCAGATAAGTTAATTTTCCTTTGAATTGCATGCTATGTGTCACGTGTTTTCACTGAGCTCACTTTGACTTTAGAAGGCGCTTATTTGCTTAGCCTTTTGCTGATTTGTTTTGTCTGCTCCAGAGGGCTGTATTGATTCCTGCTCTTGATGGCCGTGACCTGATTGCAAGAGCAAAGACTGGAACTGGAAAGACGCTAGCCTTTGGTATACCCATGATCAAGCGATTGATTGAGGAGGATGAAGGGCGGAGCGTCAGGTACCCATTCGTCTTGCGTTTCAGCTACACACCTTGCTGCTCTAAATTCAGTTGATAATCCTCATCCACTCACTACCTTTGTTTCCCTTTTGTAGGCGAGGTCGTATTCCTCGAGTTTTGGTTCTTGCACCCACTAGGGAGTTGGCCAAACAAGTTGAGAAGGAAATAAAGGAATCAGCACCCAATCTCAGTACGGTGTGTGTTTATGGTGGTGTCTCATATAATGTCCAGCAGAACGCACTCTCGCGTGGTGTTGATGTTGTTGTAGGAACTCCGGGTCGCTTAATTGATTTAATAAACGGCGGGAATCTTCAGTTGGGAGAAGTTAGTTATCTGGTCCTTGATGAGGCTGACCAAATGCTTGCAGTCGGGTTTGAAGAAGATGTGGAAACAATATTACAACAGCTGCCAGAAGAGCGGCAAAGCATGCTTTTCTCTGCAACCATGCCTGGTTGGGTGAAGAAATTGTCTAGGCGGTTCTTGAATAATCCTTTGACGATTGACTTGGTATGGCCTTCACATTCCTTTTCTTTTCCTGCTGTTTTTGTTTGTATGTGTGTGTAGGGGGGGGGGGGGGGTTCCCTATTTACTGTGGCAGATTTGCTTTGGTTGCCATTAGCATAAAATAGGCCATGATTCCATGAATCAGTGTTATGGTGTATAAGGACATTCTTTCATGTGATTGCAGATACCATTTTGACTTTAGTCAGATCATACACGTTAATTGTTGTGATCTAATGATAATGATCGTGCTTTATGGTTCCTTCATGTAGTGCATATTGTTCAATACAAATTCTGGACACTAAATTTTGTATGTTCTATTAATAGAAACCAGCTACAAACTAGGTTTTTACAAAGCAATACTATAGGACTGGCAATGGCAACAGGAGGAGGGAGGGGGGGGGGGGGGGTGAATGGTGCCACACAATTTTCCTCGTAGTTTCGCAAATTCTTCACTTCAGTAGCTACATAACTATGAAGATCAGAATTGAAAGCCTAAAAACAAAAAACAACCCAAAACAATCAAGGGCTTAGCTTAGCACCTAGGTGGTCTGACCGGTCACAGACTTGCATTTTGACTGGCATCACCCTTGCGGTCTGACTAGGTTGTAGTTTGACCGGCGGCAAGCTCACGATCTGACCAGGCCTAGGAGTGATTTGACCGCTCCTCTGTTTCCAGAATAGAAAAGCAACCCGAGTCCAAACCACTTTTGGTGTAAACTTCAAAATCCATGATCAAATGAGATTAAACTATGTACACACCTTGCTGAGGGTCTCAAAAATCTATTCCATCCAAGGATCGGGATATAATTCTGGGCAAACTTCCAACATTTCCTTAAAATAAGTAAGGTTGCACCAAAACTAGGCAAAATTCAAAATCTTGAGAGACAACTTCCTCGTGGGTTCAGAACAACCAAGATGGCTCTAGATGTGTTCCAATATGTCATGGCAAGCAAAACCATCTGACGATTCAAAGCCAAAACTCTCATATAAAAGATTCTCAAGGAGTCCTAAGCAACCAAGAACTGGGCAACTTCAAGTTCGTGCAAAAACAAAGTGTGTAGATGGATGAGATTTGATCTATATGAGTCATCTTCATTATTTACACATACTTAGCACCAGCAAGATCAAGAAGGGGAGAGAGGAAGCAAAGTACCAACAAGACGAGCAAATTAACCAAGACAAGAAGTATTCATGACAGATGAACAAACTTGATTATATTGCTAATAGAATGAATGTTTTACAACCACTCTATGAGGAGAATAAGATAGCACACCAACACTCTTCTCTCTTAAACTCTAACCCTAACTCAAGATGTTTGGAATGGCTAGATGGTTGGCTTACAAGCTTCTGTCCCCAACTCGTTAAATAGATGAGGCATTTGGGGGAACCTGTTAACCCTACACAACACAGGTTTCACTTACTCAACTTACGCACGCTTTTCAAAGCACATTAGCACGAATCCGCTAAGTCAAGAACATTTGATCTGCTTGATCTCCTTAGTATATCTTTGACCTAAACCGCTCTCCCAAGAGCAACAATTTTGATCCATATAGCTTTCGGTATTTGACTTCTTACTAAAATACTCTTTATTGACCCGATCACTTCTGTAGCTTGCAAGCAATCACTATGTTTGCCACGTGTAGATGCACTAATGGCTTGGCATGCATCGGCAAGTTTCTTCCGTTCCGTTTTCACCAGATCACGCATCACTTGGATTGATCAAGTCACTTGGTGTAGCCCATTGCTTGAACCTTCTATTCAACGTTTCCCGTAATTCTTGTGCTATGCTTGAGCTCAACCATCTCACCCAGCATCCTTGACCGTTTTGGACCTCAGCGTCTCCATGAGTGTAGCTCCGATCTTCGCCGTTGATCATGGTTGACTCCAAAGTTTCCTGCATATCTAGAGACAAAGAAATTATTTCTGGACATAAATTCTTTGTAACTTGATCCACATTAGTCAAAACATGTTTCATGCAACATAAATGCAGTGATCAAACATAATTCAATTCAACCCAAGACCTATTTCCCAAAATTCAAGAGACAATCCTCAAGGCCGTTCTGACCGCCAACCAGGGGCCGGTCAGACTGGTTGAGCCCAGTGCAAAACACCCCTCTTTGGAAAAAAATGCAACTGCCATGAAAACCCCGGTCATACTGCCCGGCGGTCTGACCGGTGACACTTAGCGGTCAGACCAGTTTCCCTGACAAAAACCTCTGAAAAATGCAAACTATGCAAAATTTAAATTTCAACTCCACAAACTTAGCAATGGTTCATCACATAATATATTGGATCTTCTCATATAGTCCCTCAAATACCCATGAGATTATTTACTGTACATTTCTGTTATGCAATATGTCACCCTCGAAAGGGCCTCTAGCCGAGTGGTTAGAGGTCTCAGTAGCACCCCCCAGGTCCTGGGTTCGACTCCCAGTGGGAGCGAATTTCAGGCTTAGGGGAAAAAATCCCCTCGCCTGCTACCACACCAAAGCACAGGTTAAGGACCCACCATGACGTTGATCCCAAAGGATCCGCCGGTCGTCTCACAAAGGTCGGGCAATGGTCCCCTGTGTAAGGGTGGAGCAGGGGTTCGGGGGTTTTCTCGATCTGCGTGAGAAGACCTTCTTCTTAAGCAATGCCCGGGGGGATTCTTCCCCCCCGCAGGTCGAGTTTTTTTTTTAATATGTCACCTGCTCAGCCCAGAAGGTTGGCTTTAATTTACTTATGCCAGCCCAAATTCTTGGGTTTAAAGTCATGGTGCATGGATACATACTGCATGAAGTTAAGCTACCCCCTTGCTCTTGAAACTCTCCATAGGAATATTTGATGGATTTTACTATTGACATGTACTTTCTTTTGCTAAGTTGGCCAGCAGTTTGGTAGTACTCTTAGCCTCAAGTCACAATAACCTATTTGTCCATTCCCACTGGTTTTGGACTCTAAACATTCACAATACAGTGCGATCAGGCATAAGATGTTAAGACTGGCCTCGGGCATGTTGGTTGCACTTGCACTTGAAGACTCCTGATGCTGCTTTGTGGGATATAATTGTAGGCAGATGTATACTGCTATGCTTTATTTTTATTTTTTATGTCCTAATTAGTCATTTGGTCCCTCCGTGTGTTTAATTAGGTCGGTGATCAAGATGAAAAACTTGCTGAAGGAATCAAACTCTATGCTATCCCTGTCACTGCTACATCAAAGCGCACCATTCTTACTGATCTAATTACGGTATGTTAATGCAGCTCACGGAATCTCTCTCTCATCCTCTCTTTTCTATTTTGCTCAACTTTGTTAACATCTAACCCAGGGGATCAAAGCAAATGGAGCAGATAGTTAGAGCATGCATGATTTACTTGAATGTAACATTAACATAACCCGCGGGATCAAAGCAAATGGAACAGATAGATAGCACGCATGATTCAGAAACCAATAAGATAATGAAACCTGTCACACTTTATACAGCTATGTTGGTGTATCGTTGTGTTTATAGATGTCTGCTATAAATTTACTTCGCTGCAAAGTCCCATTGAGAGCATGATTTCATCCACCTGTCTTACATATCTGTTGAACCTTTTACTGCCTTTGGAGTGGTTCATGTTTACGATTAATGGGCTAGTCCGTTTTGCAGAGCCCTTGGCCACTTAATTATTTTGGAGGTCCCATATTTATAAGTTATTTCGTTTGATTAGTACAATTTTTCTAAATTCTTTCTTTCCAGGTATATGCAAAGGGTGGGAAAACCATTGTTTTCACTCAGACGAAACGGGATGCAGACGAGGTATCATTGGCATTGACAAACAGTATTGCTTCTGAGGCACTGCACGGTGATATTTCTCAACATCAGCGTGAGAGGACATTGAATGGTTTTCGTCATGGGAAATTTACTGTTCTCGTGGCAACTGATGTTGCAGCTCGTGGTCTTGATATACCAAATGTTGATTTGGTGGGTTCATAAATCCTGTTCACTTCATCTGATTCTAGATACTGTAATTCTTTAAAGCATCGTGCCTCACACATGATAACTTGGAGCTCTGCTTGTTGGCTGATGAAAAATTTTAAATGTGCAACATATAACTATGTTTGTCAACTTGTGCCTACCAAATTATCAGTATTTATTCCTCTAAAAATATATTTTGTGAACATTCTAAGTCTCAAACTCTGTTGTTAATATCTACAGTGCTAAAACAAGTTTTAGATAATCAATCAGGTCAAGAATTGTGCAATTAACACCTTCATCATGTTACAAAATAAATTCAAGTTGAAGTGTTGTTCTGCATTTAAGCCAGGCATGCCTTTGGGTTTTATATGAACATATCATCTAGCTTTGATACGTTTTATACGTCCGTGACCATCTTTCATGTGTTACTGTTTCTTTTCACTTTCTGTTAACATGTGTTTCTATTTCTTTTCACTTAATGTTAACTTATTAAATGCATTTCAGCATTGTGCTATTTGAGATGAACTTTAGGCATATACAGCTCAATTGATGAAATGTTTTCATTTTATGCAGATTATCCATTATGAATTACCAAATGATCCAGAGACTTTTGTTCATCGTTCTGGACGCACTGGGCGAGCTGGGAAAGCAGGAACTGCAATCTTGATGTTTACAAACAATCAGAGAAGGACAGTTAGATCACTTGAGCGTGATGTTGGATGCAAATTTGAGTTTATAAGCCCTCCGCCAATGGAAGAAGTGCTGGAGTCATCTGCTGAGCATGTCATCGCTACCCTGCGAGGTGTGCACCCAGAGTCGATTGAATACTTTCTTCCAGCGGCTGAAAGATTAACAGAAGAATTAGGACCTAATGCTCTTGCTTCTGCATTGGCACATCTGAGTGGATTTTCTCAGCCACCTTCTTCACGTTCTCTCATCAGTCATGAGCAGGTAAAAGTGGCACAAGGGCATTACACATATGCATGGTTACTCGCATTCTACCATTGAATGTAACTATTTTCTGCAGCTAATTAGGCATACCTTACACCTGTTCCACTATCAGCTTGATCCAGTTGTTCTAAGCTTTTGTTGTGCATTAGGCATTTCTTGTACTCTTGTTCTTAAGCAAGATGCCCTCAGATGCTTTCTTTCCCTCTATTAACATGCAGGGATGGGTGACATTGCAACTAACTAGAGATCCGGGATATGGAAGAGGCTTCTTTTCTCCTAGATCTGTTACCGGTTTTCTATCTGATGTTTCTTCAGCTGCTGCTGATGAAGTTGGCAAAATATACCTAATAGCAGATGAAAAGGTCATTTTCTCCTGTGCATTTGGTCCATGAGCATGCAGTTCTGAAGCTGATGTCTGATACTACTTCCTTAGCATTCATATCTTCTCCACTTAATGTGCATTACATCCAGTAGTACACACTACAGAAATTGGCGATTTGTATGACTCCCTTGTCATGATGTCTACACCACTCCTGTTTATTTCCATATATTTTTACTTGCTCTTTCTTTTGCCCTTTACATCTGCCAAGTTTGGCACGGTGTTTGAACCCAATTTTGACTACAACCACAAAATAAATGCTTTTTATCTTTAGTGTCCAATGAAACATCAAATACTTGTGCTCAAATACTTGTGCCATAGTTAAATATGAGAAGCATCTTTATTTGGTAACAGAAATGCTGTTTGGGTTATTGATTACATAATTCTGGCCTATGGTTTGGCTTGGACATTGAATATGGAGCAGTTAATTGTACTTATATTTTATAGATAATATTTTCGGAAAAAAGTTCCATGTATAGTAATTCACCCGACATTATAAGGTACAATATCTTTCCCATGTCTTCTTTATCCCGATGAATTCTCAGTCTGTCTATGCATTGCTGATTGTATCAGGTCCAAGGAGCGGTCTTTGATTTACCGGAGGAGATTGCAAAGGATTTGTTTAGTATGGAACTGCCCCCAGGAAACACCATAAGCAAAGTAACGAAGGTAGTTTTTGCAGCTCACTCTTCTTGAGTTAATTGATGGCCTGATGTGGAATACATTACGGTGTTTCTTGTTGACTAAATGCTAAAAATTCTGACCAATGCAACTGGAGCTAAAAGCCTAGCCCCATTTTTCTTCGCTGCATTATCTATTTATCTCCAACCAAGCCACCTTAACAATCTGCTACTGCTGCGCAATACCTGTCACCGCTCTTGTTTTGGATGAGCTATCAATTCTCAGTGAACTAGTGTGATGACGCCCCCCCCCCCCCCCCCCTCTATTTTCTGCTTGCAGCTGCCAGCGTTGCAAGATGATGGCCCTGCTACCGATTATTATGGGCGATTTTCAAACTCTGACCGAGGTTCCAGGAACCAACGGTCCAGGGGTGGACCAAGAGGCCGTGGTGGTTGGGACAGTGAAGACCGATTTCGCCGTGGTGGCAGGGGCTTCCGATCTGACAATGATAGTAGGTCAGATGATGACTGGTCAGGTGGTGGGAGAAGATCGAACCGTTCATCATCCTTCGGTGGCCGCTCATCGTCTTACGGTAGCCGTGGCTCATCATCCTTTGGTGGCCGTTCATCATCCTTTGGTGACCGTTCATCATCCTTTGGGACTAGGGAGAGGTAAGCTTCACGTCATCACATGATCGCAGATATAACATAGCAAATTGCTATTCTAGATGCACACACATCCAGGTATGAGTTCTTAGGTAGTTCATTTGGCGTGACATGTGATGATCACTTCTGGATCTTTTTAAAACTCGACCCGCGGGGGTAAGACGACCCCCGGCGTTATATTAAGAAGAAGATCTTCTCACGCAGATCGAGAAAACCCTCGAACCCCTGCTCCACCTTTACACAGCGGCATCATTGCCCGTGAGAACGACCAAACGACCTGGCAACAGCCTTTAGACCTGTGCTTTGGTGTGGTAGTAGGCGAGGGGATTTTTTTCCCCTAGCCTGAAATTCGCTCCCACTGGGAGTCGAACCCAGGACCTGGGGGGTGCTACTAGAGCGCCCTAGCCATTACGCTAGAGGCCCGTTCGCACTTCTGGTTCTTTTTCATCCATGTTCTTTTCACCAAGTAGATGCCACCAGAGAAAATGAAATGTAACGAGGAGAAAATGAAATGTAACGAACTACATGAGATTTGCATTACATGGTAAATTAGACTTTAGAGTATTAAAAGTAGTCTTTTCCTTAAATTCTGTGGCAAGTATTAAACCAACCGATCTCAGGGTGTTCCTGTCCGAGATGTGTAACCTTGCTTTTCATGAGCTCACTTCTTCCTCTAGAACTACACTTCTGTCAAGTCACCTTAGTATATACCAACACATGTTTCATAGCTAGTGCTGACCAGTGAAATTAATGATTAGTTTGTTAGTTATCTCTTAGTACAGGGAGGTTATCTCATGATCAGAAATTACCTTATCCTTTTCTTCAGTATGAAAGGAATTACTTACCATACTACAAGTTAACCCATGATGCTTTCTTAAGCTAATGATTTCATCTTTCGCAGTAGCAGAAGTTTCAGTGGTGCTTGCTTCAACTGCGGTGAAACAGGGCACCGAGCATCAGACTGCCCAAACAAGTAGATGCTAGAAATGACATGCCTCCCTGCCGCACGGGGCTGCTCCTTTTGGGCCTGATCAGCTTCCAACAAGCGGCTGGACAGTTGAACACATGCCAAGGAAAAATTGAAGCCCAGTCTACCTTCAGCTGATCTATATATGCCCGACATTGTTGCCTGACACGGATCGTGCGCTAGCTACAGTTTTGCGTCGTCATTTCGTCGAGAAGATTTTGTCATGCTGATCACCCAAGGAGAGCCTTCTGTTTATTCACGTAACTAGCAAGGTGGACCACACATTTGCATGGATATCATCTTTAAAACATGTTTAAATACCTTGGCAATATATATGTGATTTTGCTTAATAAAAAATAGATTATGTGGAACTCAATTTGTGATATTTTAATGTTATATATTATAGGAAAGAAGATACTCTGTTTCCTAATACTTGTCCTCTATGACTAAAACTTTCTTTCCCAAATAGTTGCATAGAAAAAGTAAACATAGCATGACGTAACATTTTTCATTTATATTATCATTGTCTTTTTCTTTCATTATTGTAATGTTTGTCTATACTACATACTCATAATGTACATTACATAGCTTATCTCGGTATAGCTAAGTACATATCCGTCAATATATCATACCCTTGTTCCTTCCCACAATGATTTCGTTTTTGTGAGAATTTTTAGTTTATTATTTTTTCCTTAGCAGCTGTAAATCACATGCCACTGACTTTTATCCTATAATAGATTGCAATTCTTAATTTAGATATATACTAATCAAATTCCTCAACTTATTTTGTATTTTTCTCGAATTAGCATATTTTTGGAATTTTAATTCTGAATAAAACTAAAATTTCTATTTTCACTTAGTTAGGAGTTTAAAAATCGCTAATTTCCTTTTATTTTTACACTAAATTTGCATATTTTTGGATTATACTTGTAGACTTTTTTTTAGTTTTAGGCCGGAATCTGTACATGGATTTGCATATATACAAATCAAATTCCTCGCCTTATTTTATATTTTTCTTGAATTAGCATATTTTTGGATTTTTTAATTCTGAATAAAACCAGAAAAAAATCTATTTTTCACTTAGTTTGGAGTTTTAAAATCACTAATTTCCTTTTATTTTTATTCCGAATTTACTTATTTTTGGATTATACTTCGTATAGACTGTCTTTTTAGTTTTAGATTGAAATTTGTACATGATATTTTAATATTATATTTTATAAAAGAGAAGATTATCTGTTTCTTAATACTTGTTATCTATGACCAAAACTTTCTTTTCTAAATACTCGCACATGAAAACAGTAAACATAGCATTTTTCATTTATACCATTATCATCTCATTCTTTCATTATTATAATGCTTGTTTATACTACATGCTCATAATGCAATCACATATATTATACTAGTATAGCTGAGTGAACATATGTCGAGGTATAACACTCAATCCCTCCACCCTGTAAAGGTCCACTAAATAAAGGGTTAGGATTTTTCTTTTTGAGACAATTTTTAGCATATTCACTTTTTTGTTAGCAACTGTAAACCGCTTGTCATCGACCTTTATTACATAATAGATTATGATTCTTAATTTATATATACAAATCAAATTCCTCACCTCATTTTATTTTTCTCGAATTAGCATATCTCTGGATTTTTAATTCTTCTATTTTCACTTAGTTTGGAATTTAAAAACAATTGCTAGTTTCCTTTTTTATTTTGAATTTACGTATTTTTGGATTGTACTTCTTATAGACTATCTTTTTTAGTTTTAGGTTGAATTTATATACAAATCCATTTATTAATTTTTATTTCAAATTTGTGTTATTTTTTATTATACTTGACATAGACTGTTTCTTTTAATCTAAATTTTATTTTTTTATTTATTTTCAAATTTATGCTAGAATTCGTATAAAATTGAATTGCTGATTTTTATCTAATTTTTATTCTAAATTTTAGCTACGTAGTTTTTTAATTTGGAGTTAGCATGAAAATCAAATTGCTAATTTTATTTTATTTATCATTTCTATTAATTTTTTAATTTAATTTCAAATTTCATTTTTACATTAGAATTCATATACAAATCTAACTGCTAATTTTATTCCAAATTTCCGCTATGTAGGGTTTTTTAATTTGGAGTTTGTATAAAAATTAAGTTTCTAATTTCCTTTTGTTTTTTATTCCGAATTTATGCTATTTTTATTTAATTTTGAATTTTAGTTTATGTTAAATTCGTATACAAATCCAATTGCTAATTTTCATCTAATTTTTATTCTTAATTTCAATTATGTATGGGTTTTAATTTAGGGTTTGTATGACAATCAAATTTTAATTTTATTCTATTTTTTCTTCTGAATTTATGTTATTTTTTATATTATACTTGATATGGATTCTTTCTTTTAATCCAATCACACTGCCGTCATAAATCGGGCCGTCGTCAGAATTGTTCGCGCCAATTGGAATCTCTCTTGTCAAATGTGAAACAGCTTTCGGTAAATATCAAGGTTGGTTGTGGAAAGGTTTGATCTGTTGTTCCCGGCAGCTCGTGCTTTTGATCTGCGCGACATAAACCACATACGAAGTTATCCCTTCGGTAAATGCAACGCAGCGTACGACTAGAGATACAAACCATGCAGAGCCATGGTTCAACATGATGGTTGATGGTTGGTCAGTGAGGCAAAACTACCAGACATGGAGATGGGAGGAACCTCGTTTTCTCGTGTTGAATTGGAAGGATCATTCCCGCGTGCTCTTGAGATGACGTGCTGCTCACAGCAGTGCGATCGGTGTCGATATGCGTACGTATTTTGCACGTGATCGAGTTGGACACGGTCGCGAAAGAGCGTCTGGTGTATCAGGATCGGTAGGTCGATGTATGGGTTGGTCGGCAGCGTCAGACGGTAGCAAGAGACGTCAAAACATGACGACATCAGGTCACAGCTGGAATTGAACCTAGCTATATATATATATATATAAAAGAAGCCAGATTCCGGGTTAATTCTGCCACGATAAACATGCGATTGACCACCAAATCTGAACCAAAGCATATATATCGGACGTGCTACCGTTGCATATGTCTTTTACTATTGATTACAGAATCTGTGTACACTTGTACAGGGAACAGTCCATTCAGTAAGGCCATGTTAAAAACGGCTTTTGGTTTTCCGGAGCCGAAAATTATTTGAAATATGTTGGCTTTTTAATACAGTATTTTTTTTCTTTTACATTATCCGTAAAGATATAATAGTTTTTTTTCATCTTCTCTATTTCTTTTTATTTTTTCTTTAATTGAATGTCTCAACCAAAAGATAATAGCCGTTACAGTGCTCATTTAAACCAAAATCCACCAGCAAACTCTCTCTCTCTCTCTCTCTCTCTCTCTCTCTCTCTCTCTCTCTCTCTATATATATATATATATATATATATATATATATATATATATATATATATATATATATATATATATATATATATATATATATATATAGGAAAAATACTTTTTACTCCCGGGTGTAATTACACCCACCTCTAATATAGCACCTAAACAAACTTGAAATACTCTTTTATCACTTTAGGTATATTCATATACTAATTATAAGATACTCCAATGTGAACCATACAAAAAAATTGCAAGGAAGTCCATAGTTTTTAGCGTATTTTGTAAATACCTTCGTATACGCATATAAAAAGGAGTATGTCGAAAAAAATGTACATACCACCTCTGAAAAATTGTTCATACCACCCAAATGACCTTAAATACTCGTATACTACATGTGCATACCCTCCGTTACGCAAGATACTCCCTACGTTGTGAGATACAACATAGGGTGTAATTACACCCAGGAGTAGAAAAGAGGCTTCATATATATATATATATATATATATATATATATATATATATATATATATATATATATATATATATATATATATATATATGACGAGTGTTTCATGCACCCTGATGTCTAGGCACCCATATTAATACCCGTTGATACACACACACACACACACACACATATATATATATATATATGTGTGTGTGTGTGTGTGTGTGTGTAATTACACCCATCTCTACTATACCATCTAAACAAACTTGAAATACTCCTTTATCACTTTAGATATACTTGTATACTAATTATAAGATATTCTAATGTAAACCAAACGAAAAATTGCAAAAAAAAGTCTATGGTTTTTAACGTATTTTATAAATACATTTATATACACATATAAAAAGGAGTAATTCGAAAAAAAATACATATCACATCTGAAAAATTGTTCATACTATCTAGATGGTCTTAAATACTCATATACTACATGTACATATCATCCGTTATGCGAGATACTCTCTATGTTGTGAGATACGATATAAGGTGTAATTACACGGTAAGAAAAGAGGCAAAATCCATAGCATTTCGTCGTTAATATGTACGTAGGTCACAGGGCCTGTTCTTTGTGGCTAAAGCTTATGGCTTTTGGCTGCGGTTTGTGATTTTTGGGCTGTTAGTGCGAGAGATTATAGAGTAACAGAAACTCACGTACAGCTTTTGCTGATATAAATAAATTCGGTATAGTATGTACTATAATTAACTATTAGACTCTATCTTGAAAAGATACTCTTTTTAAAAGTTAATTACTATAGAAAAACTGAAAAACAGTTTTTAAAAACTGAAAAGAACATATCCACACTTACATGTACCTGCTTGGGTAGTTGCATGTATCATCTCCTCATCGTGATGCTAGTACTACCCCAAGAAACAATTATGCATGACCTTTCGTGCGTTGTGTATCATGTGTACTACTGGTGGTGATCGGTTCGGCTGAAAAGCTCGTAGCTTATGGCTGAAAACACTGTAGCTGGCTGAAAAAAGCACTGTAGCTGACAGAAGCTTATTTAGCATAATTAAATTTAAAAAAATTTAAAAATAAAAAAAAATATGTTAGCCCATTACGTATAATACAAACAAATACGGGAAAAAAAGAACCGGTAAAAAAGCTCAACAAAAAGCCAAAAGTTCAGAAAAAGATGAAACTTATGAATAGTGAAAAATAAACCAGAAGTCAGAAGCCGAAGCCGAGTTGATCGGAGGCATGCAGCATGTTTCAACATTAAAGAAAAATGCAGCTAGTATCTTCTAACTGTAGTCGAGTTTATTTCTATAGAAAACAGTGAATACTAACCGCTCCACGTCGAGGCTAGAGAGTTACACGCTACTCACATGACAAGAAAAAGGTTACAGCGATTGTTAGAAAGTGACAGAGATCATGCACATGCCTTGAGCAGATTAGCCAAACAAATGACGTGTTATTATCGAGCCACTGTTCCAGGACAGCTGAAAAATTGAGAATAAGAAATCTTTTACCAGGTAAGTGTCGTTGATGTAGATACATGATGGATTTTTCAAACCCCAGCAGTCAGCACATATATACGTGGTACAGGTACGCAAAGAGTAGGACCAAAACTACAGCTACTAGTTGTGTATATACAATTTCCATAACCATAGATCAAATCCATTCGCAGCCTTCCTTGGCTGTGAACATCGTATAATTCCCACCCATAGGCATGGTACATGGTTGTGTATATGTCATCCCATATGTTTAGTGAAACAATTTTAAAAAGGAAAACTACACCTTTTGTGGCTACGTCCAAGCTTGCTCATGACCGTGAGCACGACTATTTAAAATAATTTTTAACACTTTACAGAGGTTGTACAGTTTTAACCACACGAGATAATCAATTTTTACTATCAACAACTTCACGCTTCCTTTGGCGTGTGACGAAAGTTGATTATGTTATATCCTTTATATCATCGAGTCCTAACCTTGCACTAGCCCAAATGAACGTTGAACCTCTCTTAGGTACACCTCTAAACGAAGGCCCTTACTTAGGTCCGTCCCCCAAGTAAGCATTCACCATTGTATTAGCACCTTGGGCAGAGCCAACTTGGGCCAATTGTTCACGTCAGTTTGCCCATTGGGACCTCCGCATTTGCTGACGAGGGAGTACTGTTGTAGAGGTGGCCCAACCCCCCGCGGCGAGGTATTGCAAGTGTCCCAATATGTAATAGGCCCAATAGTATAGTGAACCAGCAGTCCATCAGATGGCCAGCCAATTTGACCAAATCCAACATATTGCAACCACAACAACTAAGCACTGAATTGCATCAAATCAAATCGAGAGGGACACAGAGAGAGAGAGAGAGAGAGAGAGAGCGAGCATGCACAATCCCTACTGGTCCTCGGTGGCCTGGTAGAACGCGCCGTCGCGGTGGATACGACACCGCGCACCGGAGATCTGGAGGGATCAGCGCCGCGCGAGCAAGGTAGGCGGCGCGGCGCTGCGCTCGGTGGCGCATGGCATCCATGAGGTCGTGGGCCTTCCGCTCGGACAACCGCGCCTTGTGCCACATCGTGCGTCATTTTTGGAAGGTTTTGGAAGCCGGCCTCGTGGAGGCGGTGGGGAGGGGCGAATGCGCGATAAGAGGTACGGTGGGGTGGGCGAGCGGCGTGGCAGGCAGCGCGGTGGACGGGGCTAGCAGCACAATGGAAAGGCCGGCAGCGCGGTGGACGGGGCTAGTGGGATGGGGTGTAGCGGTCGAATCAGATCGGGGATGGGGAATTGGGGATTGGCCAATGGGCTGGTCCTAGGGGCGCCGCTGCCTGGTTGGGTTGCGCACACACGAGCCAAACTAGGCTCATGACCAACTCGAGCTCGGCTCAATTTTTTATGAACTTGGAGAGGGGCTCGGTTTGACTTGAAAATTCATAAGCCCAAGCTGAGCTGGTTCGCGAGCCTCGAACTAATTTTCCAGCCCTAGTTGGTGGCTTGGGGCACACATCATTTATACGATGTTAGTAAATCAGTGTGATAACATATGATATTACTGTTCAGTCTAGAATTTCTGTGTTTTGTTTTCTTCCTGCGAATTAAACACAATATCATATAAGATTTCTGTGTTTTTTAATCCTCTGTTTTGGCATCGTCCATTGTTTGGCACCCGCCATTCTATTCTATTTCTGTGTTTTTCTATTCTTACATTTTTCATTCCATCGAATCAAAAGGTCCTTAATAGGTTGACTTGGATAATCTACGTTCGCGCAGTTGCCGTTGTTTCCAAGACACGTGGAATCGAATCGAATTTTTGGGGGCAGCCTACTTGACGTTACACATGTGCGTCCTGCATTACTACACGCATGCGTGCAGCCGTCTGTACAGTAGAATATTGGAATACTAGCAGATTGATCGTATAAAACCAATATATTACTGCAAAGTAGTACTCTCGGGTTAGCTACGATTTAATTAAGGCTTAGCAGTACACAATCGATCAAAATACCCTGCAAATCAGTTACTGGTAGTACTCGAGCAGATCGCTGCTGACAGTACAGTACAGTACAGTACTCCTAGGTAGCTACTACGATGATTCCTACGTATTGTGTCTCCAGTACATGATGGGAGTATTCCCCTTCTTCTTCTCCGTGGTTAAGAAAAATTAATTCCATGCAACCGAAGCTGCTGCAATGGGATGTGCAATACTGACAAAACTTAAGTTTCATTCTTCTAGCTCATTTTTTATTATTTCTAAATTTCATCTTTTTCTGATTTTTGGTATTTTTGAGCTTTTTATCGGTTCTTTTTTCTTGTATTCGTGATGGGCTAATATTTTTTATTTTTAAATTTTTTAAATTTAATTACGTTAAATAATCTATTATTAGCTATAGTATAATATTAGCCGGCTATAGCACAATCTCAGTTATAAATCACTTTTTAGCCAAATTTAGCGAGCTATTAAACTATTCTGGGGTTTCTGGGATTGATGTGCAGGTTCCAACAGGGCCCTGACAAAAAAAGATTAATTATGCTGGGTTCTCACCGGCCGTGTTATTAAATAATTGGAGCAAGGTCCATACGTACGTACGGTTCGCAACAGTCCATTTTGACCTGCAATTTGGAGTGGCCGCCATCATCTCGAGTTGTAACGGTAACTCACCTTTCGGTAACCGTCCGGTTTTACTAGGACGCGGTTTCCTGTTTCATTTGCCATTTTCTTTATGTATTCTCTTCTCGATGATAACACTCTATTAGCTGCTTTGATCATCTGCTTACGTACTTATATCCTCTGAACGAGCACTCCGATGATCGTTAGGATCACGCTACATGAGTTACGATCACATTGGATATTCGTAATGACCACAACTTCCAGTTCATAATGATCACGCTCAACTTTGACCACAAACACCCATAAAGATATATGGTTAATAGAGTGGTGCCACCTAAAAAGAAATAGAGAGAAAAACAGACAAATAGAAAAACCGCGTCCGTTTTACTACCCTTTTCACTGCACTGCAGTCATGCCAACCATCCACACTCCAAACAATTTCTTCTGGCTTTTAGAACACTGGCTTTTTAATATTGTTTTTTCTTAGCTTTTTTTATTTTTATTTTTTTCCTTATTTCTTTGTATTATCTGTAATAATATAATATTTTTAAAATTTAATTATTCAAAAAAAACTAATAGCCATATTTTCAGCCGCTGCAGTGCTATTTTAGACAGGAGTTACTTTAAACACTACCATCATCTTGATAGTTCCAGGAGAAAAAGCTCTATGATCGTATCTGAAATGCACAGCGCACATGCATGGAGTTTACAGGAAACGGTGCAGGCCCTTCAAATTTAAGTGCTATCGATCACACCTGATCGGTGGTTCACTTTGTATACATTGATCCTTCATCGATGGCAAAGCAAATGAACTGGAATGGGTCGTTGACTCGACCCGACCTCCTTTGCATCCCTAGTCTAGATGCTAATGTATGCTTACGATTACAGAGAACGTACGAAGCATGCATGCATGGAAATTAAACGCTACTCTCTAGCACGACTGGAAGTTTATACCGCACGGCACATATATGATCCATCCATTACTCCGGTCTTTTGAATAGAGCAGCTAGCTAAAACGAATCCGAAAATTTTTAAAAGAATTTGATTTGTTGATTGAATTTGATTCCTAGTGAATCTCAGCTAAATCCTGCACTTAATATCACCATCCAAGTCCTAATTTCCCTGCTACGTTGTCCCCAGCGGAGGATTTTTGCGTGGCATTGTTCATCACCCAAAAAATCCCGCCGCCACCTCTGGTTTTGCCGCCGCCCGAGCTCTCTCTCGCCTTCTTGGTGCTTCCTCACCACTGCAACCTAGCAGGCTACCGTACCCCTCCTCTGCAACCCTCGCCAGCTCCCCTTGACTGGCAAAGCGCCAATGGCTGCAATTCACCACCACCGCCGATATTTTTGCCACCACCGCCTCTACTCCCTTCTCTCTCTCAGTCGACAGCTTAGCACTGCCAAATCTCGCATGACTCCTCACTTGGCCGACCTGACACCCCTTTGCCACAAGCACCGAACCCTGCCAAAGTCTCCCGTGCCTCCCCGTTGTGGACACGCGCCAAAGCCTGAGTGGAGGCCATTCAGTGCCAAATCGCCTTAAGCCCACTATAAAAGGCGTTGAGCCTTTCCATTGGGTTCCATTAACATCCAGGTAGCTCTATACACCGCGATTTCCCCCCTGTCGGACGTCGCCTCGCCATTGTCGTCGTCGACCACCCAAGTGAGCCCGATTTCAAATTTTTTGTATCCAGTTGATTTCGTTTCAATTGCTTGCTCCTGTAGCTTCCTCATAACCCTAGGAACACGATCGAAGAAGCACCATGGCTAGCCGAACTCATAACTTGTCAGCCACCATTCTCCTCGCTCGCTGAAACCAGGCCGTCGTGGACAAGCCGCCACAGAAAACCCTAGCCTAAACCAATCCTACCACTGTCACCCCTCACCCTAAGGATGCTCAAACACCAACGCTTTGACCTCCTTAACCCTTGAAACTCACCATTGCCATTCAAACAGCTCGTGGAGGAAAGACCTCGCTGCCGGTGAACGTCGCTTCCTCTGCCACCGCCGACCCCAAAAATGGAACTTTAACAGTGCCAAGAACCCAACCATAGCCTCCGATCCCGTCGCAAATCACCATATCTCCGTTGATCGTTGTCGCTCTCCTCCTTTGTTTTCGGTGCTGCAGTGCCGACAATCTAGATAACGGCAAAGACAATCAAGACACCAACGATTCTTGGAGCATCCATGCATACATTGTACTTTTTCTAATTTTTTACTGGTAATGCTGAGCTACAGGGCATACTCTTTTTTTTCTTTGCCAAGGTTTTCTCAAGTTGAGTTTTTACTCGGCAAAGTTTTTAACAAGTCAACTATTTTAACATTAATAAATCTCATCATTATATTTCTACAATTTATTGTCCCTTTTTCTATAATTTCTACAATTTATTATATATTTTCTATAATTTCTACAATTTAGTGTGTCTTTTACGAATTATACATATTTTCTTGAACTATTACTTTTTTTTAATTTTTGGGGTCAAATGGGCCAAACAGGCTAGCCGTGCCTCATGGTCCATTAGGCTAAACAGGCGTTTGTCGATCAGCACGAACCCCCTCTGGATCGTACCTGAGCCACCGCCTCAGCCCATGGGCCAACACGGCCTGTTCAAGTTGACGAGCTAAACGGGCTATATGATGCCTATTTTGGAAGGATTGAACCAGTCCGAGGACTAAGTGTTTTTGCGCCGTTGGGCATGATGTGTATGTAAACCCCCCAAATTCCAATTCCATTTTTTGGTCATTTTCTTTATACCGACACTAGTGTAAATAAAGGCTATATTTTTTTGGGCCTGCTGCTTGTATATTTTGATTTTTACTATAGTAACTAACTTTTAAATGATCTCTACTCTTAAAAGAAGGAGTTGAAGGTGATGGTGCATCCTACACCTCCTCCCACCCCTTCTTAAAAAAACAGCCCGACTAAAAAAAGAAACCACTTGCGTTTTCTCGCCTCCTCCCCCGTTGTCCGCATATCCCACCTCCTCCTCCCCCCGCGCCGCCGCCGCCTCCTCCGCCGCTCCTCCGCGCCGCCGCCTCCTCCTCCTCCCCACCCCGCGTCGCCGCCTCCTCCTCCTCCCCACCCCGCGTCGCCGCCTCCTCCTCCCGCCACTCCTCCGCTCCGCCCTTGCCTCTGCCTCCTCCTCCTCCCCCCGCTCCTCCGCTCCACCCCTCGCCTCCTCCCCCTAATCCACCGCTGCGCCGCCGCCGCCTCCTCCCCCCACCCCTCCGCTCCGCCGCCGCCTCCTCCCCCGCTCCGCCCTCGCCTCCTCCTCCCTACCCCACGGCGCCGCCTCCTCCCCCGTTCTCCGCATCTCCCCGCCTCCTCCTCCCCCTGCGCCGCCGCCGCCGCCTCCTCCTCCTCCCTACCCCGCGCCGCCGCCTCCTCCTCCCGCCACTCCTCCGCTCCGCCCTCGCCTCTGCCTCCTCCTCCTCCCCCCGCTCCTCCGCTCCGCTCCGCCCCTCGCCTCCTTCCCCTAATCCACCGCTGCGCCGCCGCCTCCTCCCCCCACCCCTCCGCTCCCCCGCTCCCCCGCTCCGCCCTCGCCTCCTCCTCCCCACCCCACGGCGCCGCCTCCTCCGCTCCGCCGCCTCCTCCCCCGCTCCTCCACTCCTCCCTCTAATCCACCGCTGCGCCTTCGCCTCCTCCTCCCCACATCCCTCCGCTCCGCCGCCGCCTCCTCCCCCGCTCCCTCGCTCCACCCTCGCTTCCTCCTCCCCACCCCGCGGCGTCGCCTCCCCCCACTCCTCCGCTCCGCTGCCGAACCCTAACCCTAGACCAAATCGAGCCTTCTGCGCTGACCCACCTTCCGAGCGGCCTCTGCGTCAGTTCCCCACCTCTAGGATGCTGCCTCCGCCATTCCATTGCCTTGCATTCGGTGGCGGCAATGGCTGGGAACCGCACGGTGGCGTCTGATGCAGCTTCCGAGTCGGGGGTTTGGTCGGCCGAGGTGAGATTTCAGCTCCTCCTGATGGATGCTTCATAGAGTAGATAAGATGTTAATTAATTTTTCCCCTGTATTGGAAGGAAGTAAAAATTGTGAATGTTCATTTCCTCAGTTGTGCAGATTGTAGAATTTTGGCCTTGCAGTGACTGGTTGGTATATTTGCAAAGGGAATCTGAAGCTTTCCAGGACCCTGGTTCATGTAGCTCCTAAGTACTTATTAGATGGTATGACCTTTTTCCTCTCAGCTTCTGCTACTATTTGTAGACAAAGCTTTAATTGTCAACAGTGAAATACGAAAAATGAGTTCCATGAAATTTCTATTGTAATATATGTCATATGACTTACTACAACATCCTGATTATTAAATGAATTTAAATATTGTGTTTCTGATAGCTTCTATGAAATTTAAAATATTGTGTTTCTGATAGCTTCTATGAAATTTAGTTGCTTTTGGTTAGCTTGTATAGAAGAAATTTATGTTCATCCTAAATGTGGTTTTGACCAAAGTTAGTATTTGATGGGTGCATATGGTACAAAATTACCTATTTGAGTTTTTACTTGGCCTTTTGTTTTGTTGTTACAAGAAGGATATCCAAGCAAAGTTTTCGATAGCAGGAAGGTTGTCATATATTGGTCATAGACTCGTAGCAATCTACCATGCATCCCTCAATATCTTGATTTAGGATTTTTTTTAAGGACTTTCTTCATTTATGATGATTTGATTCGCTACTCCTGCTGTCAATGGGCAACAATGATCACGTAAGGATGCTTGCCTTTTGAGCATTCGAGGCAGCCATCTGATGTGTAAATGAACCCGGATCCATTTCCCTAGAATGAAGGAACGAATGCTGATGAGGGGCGATGACGATAAACCTTTTCTGAGAAGCATGCCTTTGAGCAATTGAGGCAGCTATGCGTATCAAATTAGAGCCGACCCTCTCCTCTCTTGGAGCCTATTCGATCATTCGCTAATGTTGGTGGTTCTGTGCCTAGGACGATCGAGCACCCACCACTGATGAGTGATAACCAGCACAGCTCCAACTACATTAGGATGAATAGATTGTGCAGCAAGAGATGTGAGGGTTGGCTTTGTACCTAATATTTTTTTAAAAATAAATTATTCTTTTTTATTTAATGCTCTTAGTCTGATGAAACATTTGGCAATGAGTCCTTACAAATAACAACATAGTGGAGCTTTTTCATTTTCAGATGGCAAGGGACTGAAGTGCTTGCTATGAAGGTTTGCGGGTACATTACTCCTTATAAAAAATGCCTTCATATGCGGGTAGATTACTTTTGTGATTCACTCATTTATGTACTCAATTCTCATGAAAAGTGTCTGTGATTTGCCCATTTATGTATCCAATTCTCATGAAAAGAACCAGTGGTTTGTAGGTATGATGTTTATTGGTACTTCAGTGAAGACACATGATGATTTAGTTGACTTTACACTTCTACTCCTTTTCTAGATTTTTGGGTGTACATGGTTAGTATGATGGAAATTAAAAAGGAAATGCAAGTTTGATGTGTCAGTAGAGAGGGAACTTCCGTTGTCATATCCTCCCATAGGCAGGTTAGCTCTTATCTCCATTCTCTTTGCATTTGCTTCTTGATTGATTCAACGAGTTTTTCTAATATTGTTTCAATCTGGGTTTTTATTATTGTTCTATTTATGGGCTTCAGCACTAAGATCCTGTGCTTGCAATTTCGCCCTGAAACGTAGATTTTTGTGCCTCTAAAATGAGAAACACATGTGCTCCAACATGACACTACATCTAAAATTACTCTATTAGTCATACTCTGTTGTGAAATGTAGATTTTGTGTCCCTCAAATGAGAAGCACCAATTTTTGTTTTTTAATTGCTTGTTTCTCTGTCCAGCTTGGTGGTGGCCTATGCTAGGGCTTTGAGCTTTGTTGTACTTCAACCTTTTGAGCTCAAGAGTTTTTTTGTTGTTCTCCTCAATGGCAGTTTAGTCTGGCAAATTTTCTTGACTACACAGATGGAAATCTGAAATCAAGAAATGCATGTAGTATATGCAACCTGTGGAGAAATTCTGAAATGCACGTGGGATTGGAGTTTTTCTGTGCCGTTGATTAAATGGGTATTTATGCCTGCTATTGATGGTATGTACTCAATTTGTCAATGTGCTTTTCTTGTGGGCAAATGGATCATTACCTACTGTAAAGGACTGCTGATAAATAATACTAGATTATATAACTCATAATAATATTTATGATTTTAAAGGACTGTTTGATTAAAGGACTGCCGATAAAAAATGGGTCAATGTTGGCCTTCGTCGTCAGAGACGGTGGCGAATCCATTGGAGTCGAGGAAGACGGTCATGTCACCTAAGATTCCGTGGTGCAAAGTTGTCGGGAGCCAATACAAGTAACTTGTAGGAGGAGGTAGAGGGAAGTGAGAAGAGTCTGGTAAGGGGTTAGGTTTTAGTCACTATTCACCATGGAGTCTTTTACGATAATAATAATTTAATCAATTGTATTTCAAGGATAACTATTAAATTTAACCGGTGTCTTTAGAGAGGGCTAGACTTCAATTTCAAAAACCATCTTTAGTATGACCATTCCATTTAATGCATGTCCATTGGAATAGAGCTTAATTAAGTAGATGATTTGTGATACTATGATCTAAACTATAAAAACAAAATACTATGAGTTTAGAACATGTTGTCTTATTTATTTAATATCCGTTGCAACGCACGGGCACTCTACTAGTACATCTTTTAAAAATGAGATGTATAAATTGATTGCAGTAGATACTATATTGGCATCAGTTGTACTAGTCAAAATCACATATGACTGTCTCTTTTTTTTTTGGTACTATCTCTCTCACGAACAACCATAATTCAAAAGGTATAAATCAAAAATAAAAAATCATAATTCAAAAGGTATAAATCAAAAATCATAACTCAAAAGAATCCACCCAAAACCATTAGCACATAGATAAATTAATACTAACAAGGAAACAAACGTACGTGCGTACTCAAGCTCGCCTTCATGCTAAGCTAATGGTTTGGTATTTCCTCATCCTAAATCCATGATCGGACATGGAATCGGAAAGGCCAGGCATTTCAGCATAAAATCCGCATTTACTAATCCTTTTGTGCAGGCGCTTCAGGCGTACGCATGCATGCAGGTTAAAGAATCCAAAAGGACAGTTCCGTTTTGTTTTGTTTTGTTTTGTTTTGTTTTGAGAAAGTTTCACATATGGAAAAGATGGTGGCGCAGTGGCACAGGACATTCATATGATAGAGAGAGAGAGAGTCAAGTCAAAGCCTGCCCAATTCAACGGTCCGCCAACTACCGTACGGTTAAAAAAAAGAAAAAGAATATCAACCAGATGGACCCTTCAAAATGTGCAAAATGTGTGTTAACATGGGTGCTATTATTTGCCCTCTTTTATTTTTTACCTGTGGTTTATAGTTTTTTAATAAATAAATAAAGTGATTTTTATCGTTTTTCAAAGCAATGTATCGATATTCGATTTGTTCATATAAATACTCGAGTTAGCATTAAAAGTCATCAACCATAATCTAATGTTTTGGAATAATTTGCACAGATACATGCCACACCTCTTCATACTGCCTGTGGCATCGTAGATAGGCCTGTTCTTTTCAGATTTTAAAAGCTGTTTTTCAGCTTTCCTACAGTAACTAGCTTTTAAATAGAGTATCTTTTCAAGATAGAGTTTACTAGTTAATTGTAGTACATACTTTACTAACTTCATTTATATCGGCAAAGACCGCATATGAGTTTCTGTTACTTTGTAATCTCTCACACAAATATTTCAAAAACCACAAGCCGTAGCCAAAAGCCATAAGCTCCAGCCAAAAAGAACAGACCCATAGATCGCAGCTTAGTTCCAACGCGGAAGCATCCTAAAATGGTTTGCGTTAAATTGGGCATGAAATAGAACTATTGATTATGTCCTAAACCAATTCATCAGAAAGCCTAGCTTGTTCAAAATCATCCGACCGCCTCTCTCTCTCTCTCTCTCTGTGTTAAAAAAAATCTGACAGCCCAATGTGTTCTTTTCAGTGGTTACATTCGTATAGTTTATGTGGTGACTTCTATGTACAAACCGAAGCTATTCTCGTCCAGTACATGAGAAAGAATTTCGAATGCTTAAAAAACAGAAACTAGAAGCTATAGAAGCAGTGCCATTTTCGAATTAACCAAAAAGTATGATATGATTTTGTCCATCCATGTAAACTCAAAGCTCATTTCGATTCAACCTCCCTGCAAAGACTTGACAAAAAAAAGGGACATAAATTAGACCCCAAACGCAAGCAAAACGTCCAAGGAACCCACAAAGCCGCCCACCCTCCCCTCCCACTCCAACCTGCTCCCCTCTCCTCCTCGAGCAGAAGCAGCGCAGCCAACTCCGCCGCCTCCTCTCCCCTATTAATTCTCCACTCCACGACGCCCCCTCGCAGATCGCGACGCAAGCTGCTGCTGCTCCTCCCCATGCCCATGCTCGCGCGCTTGTCCTGTGGGCTGTGACCTCTAGCGCGCGCTCCTCTTCGATCTTCCTTTCCGCCAAGGAAAGAACCGAGCAAGCGGGGGGCAGCCATGTCTGTGAGAGTGGCGGCGCCGGCGAAGGCGGCTGCGTGGCCGTACGTGGAGTACATGGCGCGGTGGGAGCGGCAGGTGGAGCGCCGGCAGCTGTTCCTCCGGAGCTACCACTTCTCCCGCGACGCCGACCTCTCGCCGCGCGCGCGGGCGCGCCGCGTCGTCTGGGCGGGGCTGCGCCGACTGCGCCGCGCCGCGGCGACAGGGCTCCGACGCCTCCGCGCCCGCCTGCGCCTCTGCTTCGCCTGGGCCTCGCGCCGCCGCCGCAGGGGCCACTTCCGCTACGGCCGCCTCTCCGGCGCCGGCAAGGCCCCGCCAACCGCGTCCGTGTGCTTCTGGTAGGGAGCAAGCGACATGGATCAAGCTAGAAAGCCAACGCGGTAGCACTTGTTGGCTTCTTAGGTTGGCGTCTGAAACAGGACAAGCTAAGCTAATTACTTAGATGAAAGTAAACTTAGCCGGTGAATGTCAGTAACTTCTATTCCGTGGAGTCAGTGCTTGCTTACTGCTTGACTAGAGAGGGTAAAGAGGGATTAATTATGTTCATGTTTTTTCCTTTTTTTTCAATTACCTTTGATGGTTGATGTACACACTACTCGGTGGTCTAAATATTTTTCTCGTCTTTCTTCTCTTGCCCTATGAATAAATGAATGAATTTAGTGTGGCAATTTCTTTTGAAAGTCTATGGACCGGGATGACACAGCATGAAAAGTTCACTGCTACAACTACATAGGATATTGACACACTTTGAAAGTTTAAGGACCGGGATGACATACTTTAAAAGTTTATGGACCGGAATGACACAACATAAAAAGTTTAAAGACCGGTAATGAACTTTACTCGTAAAATAATTTTACTGAGGTAGTCTCCTCCGCATTTGCTCTGTTCCTCTGTTCTTCGGGGATGCCAGTTTGTCCTTGTATATTCACGCGTGCTTGTGCATGCCAATACACAATTCAGACAAAATCACACCTTTTTCTTCAGAAAAATGTGAAATCTTTGAGGAGGCTACTGTGATGATATCTGCTGGTAATCTAATACCAATCATGCAAACTAGATGAGGAGAATTGGAACAGGAGAAGAGGGAGGAGAAAGATGTCTGGTCTCTCTGCAGGAGAAAGCAGTTGGTTTTTAGGTTGCTGAGGTGAGGTGAGCCACATTTCGTGCTTCAGCTTTATTTCAAGTGCACGTCGCGGTCAAAAGCAGCGGGCAAAGCATGGAAGGAACAGGATGCCAATTGCCAATGCGGCTTCTTTCTCACTCCCTTTTCCCTGTGCCCTTTTCCATGATACCCTTTATTACTTTCTCCCAAGGCCAAACTGAGTTTCATGACAGATTGGGAACTCTCTCTCTCTCTCTCTCTCTCTCTCTCTCTCTCTCTGACTGATGTGCACAAGTTTTGGGCTTGGATTGGCTGGCTGCACTCTTTCAGTCATTGTACATAGAACAGTGCACTGTGCACAACCTGCAGACGAAAAAAATACAAGCTTGAGATCGTCCTCGGTACAAGAGATTACCAATTTCTCGTGATCCCTCGGACTGCTCGTTCGTTCTAGACCGTCGAATGTTCGATTGACAACTACGAATATGATTGCTGAAAATGTGCGCAGCCATATGTGAAGTGACAACTTCAGGTTTCTAGAGAGAATTTTCTGTGCAAGCAACGCTTCTCCTACAAATGTTCTTCCTCCACAAACGAAGAGAATACATGGCATACTGTCTCTCTCATGCCCTGCCAGAATACATGCCATCAGTACCATCCATAATGGATTTCTTCAGTGCTAGCCTGAAAGTTGTCGGATGCCATTCTGTCAAAACGACTTTATGATTATACACTGGTACTGTACTACTGTACAAATAAATAATTCAAGAACTGATCCATAATGCTCCACGGATTAACTGATGGAGCAATTGATACATGCGGCCCACCACCATCAATGAATAGGCAGTTTCATAGACCATATTTATATTAGTTTCTACTTCTGTCTTCTTCTTAGAAAAGTTAAAAATTAATATGAACGTATGGTTTCTCGAACCGATTTCTCCCCTTCTCTCACTACCATCTCGCTTCGGGAATAAGGCAGGATCACGGGTGCATCACCCATCCCATTCTTCTCGCTTCTGTTACGCGCACATATCTCTCTTATTTTTTACACCACTCATTCTATCTTTATAAAAACTATTTTTTTCGGTCACTAAAACTATAACAAAAAAAACCAACAACAAAGACTAATATGAATGCTCTCGTAGTACCAAGCCTACAACTCAAGGGCATTATTTTAACCGTGCGTCTTTTTTTTCTTTTTGAAACTTTGCGTCTTCTATGTGTTACTATTAGTCTGACTCCAGGGTAAGTGGGTTCAGTCATTATCGCTATCATTGTTCTGGCCCATACGTCAAATTGAAAGACAAAATGCCGGGTTAATCAAGCCGGATTGATGCTGTATATTAAAGCAGTAGGCATCGTAGGATACACACACTCCAATAGTAGTATATCCAAGCTATGAGACGATGATGAGATCGAGGCCTGTACGGTATGGTTGTGGCTTATAGTTTGTGGTTGAAAATTTTAAAATTTAGCTGTTTATGATAAAGATTACAGAGAAAGATACTAGTTTGTAATTTTGGTTGATACAGATGTTGGACTTTTAACATGTACTACAATTAACTTGTAGATCCCGTCTTAAGAAAATACTCCGTTTGAAAGGTAGGTACTGTAGCAAAAGTCAAAAGCCGTTTTTAGAAGGCGTTAAAGAACAGGCCCTGAGCTTGGCTGATGGTGTTAGAATTGAATCACTCAATTCTCTCTCTTATTACTCTAAATAAACACACAGAGGGAGACTAATATAATATTAGTATTGAATCACCCAATCCTCTCTCTTATCACTATGGATAAACACACATAGAGAGACTAATATAATGTTGGGATTGAATCAATCTTTTCTATTACTGCAACTCTTTCTTTTTTCTCATCTTATTTAACAACTAGGACATAGTTTAAATAAGCCTCACGCACACATAGTCACTTGACCTGTACACGCACCCACTAAGTCCATTGGGACCTACTCTCATGCCACGACCTCCTGAATTCCCTCTACGATCCAAAAGACTTGTCCAATTTATTGACTCAGTCATTGCTCGGAAGTCTAGCACAACTTACGACCACAGTTGCTGCTCAAGCTTTCGACTACTCTCAGTTCTCAACTGCTATAGTGTTTTTGACTACTACGTTATTTACGACTGTTGTAGTTACGACTACTATAGCTACAACCATTGTAGCTACGGCCATGTAGTTACGACCACTGTAGTTATGACCACTATAACTACGACCACATACTATAGGTTCGACTGTGGCTTTAGACCACTGCTTTAGCCATGGCTCCGACCACGGTTTTGACTGTTCCTTCGACCACAACTTCGACTATGGCTTCGACCACGGCTTCTGCTGCTCTTTGACCATGGCTTTGATCACGGCTTCGACTGCTCCTTCGACTATGACTTTGACCATATATAAACCATTAAGATTAATTCTAACAGATGATCATGAATGCATGTGCTTTCTTTCTCTATCCCTGTGGTCTGCTGAATTTGGTATATGAATGATACGATTGCTTGATTATGGAATTGCGGTGCCAGGGTGCAAAAGCATGATGGAGCAATTGGATATCGACATTTGCTTGTCTGATTTGATCGATGGGGATGGAGTGTGATGTTTGAAATTGTGAGAAGAAAAGCAAGAAATCATCCTTCAGTTCAGTGCTACTTTAGATTGCTGAGCTACCTCGTTGCCGTTGCACTCAGGTTTGGGGAACCTAACAAAGACAAAACTCGAATCCAAAAGCTGGGAAAGAAAGCAGCCTGTTTGAAATGATGAGGACAGTATACTCCACTTTGTGAGTGCAAATTAGCAAAGCTAGTCTAGTTACTTACTTTAAGGTGAGCTACTGCTTTAGAAGTGGTAAAGATACAACTGCTTCGATTCTTGTTAGGCAGTAGTAGCAGTAGTAAGATCACTACAAGAAAACGGGTATTCCCTCACAGTCCCGTCAGCAAAAATAGCAAAAAAAAAAGGGATATTACCACACTGTTGATGGAGTTTGTAGTAGTACACATCCTGGAGAGTGCAATAGACTACACGTTAAGGGCCTGTTTGGAACAGAGGAATTTCACAGGAATTTTGCAGGAATTTTGCAGGAAACAGTTCAATTCCCGCAGGAATCGAGAAAAATTCCCGCATTCCAAATAGGGAGGATGATGGAAATACATATGTTTTACGTAATTTTTGGATTACGTGTAGTTAAACTTTTGAAATTTTAATTATCGATATTTTAAATATTTAGATTAGATATGTAAAAATTATATACATAGGTTTGTCTCGAAAAATATTTTTATAATATTATTAAATTTTATAAATATATTATAATAAAAATCAGTAATCAAACTTACGTCTCGATATAAAAAATCAAGGTAGGAACCTGCCGCGTTGCTAGCTTGGCTACACTCTATCTCGTACGGCGGAGGAAGGCAATTGCTGCACTGCATTTATCGTCGTTGTCTGCTCCCTTGCAGGGGAACGGCTCAGGTGCAGGGGCCCCTGCACTTAGCGCCGTGTAGGGGTGCCCAGCTCCTGACACGTGTCCCCTAAAAAATCAAAAAAATTCCGAAAAATTCAAAAAAATACTTAAAAAATCCGAAAAATTCTAAAAAGTACTTTTTGTAAAATACTTTTTATTATAAAGTATTTTTAAGTACTTAAAAAAATATTTTTTAATAAAAGTAAAAAATCAAAAATAAACTTAAGTACTCACAAAAATACTTTTCATACACAAAAATACTTTTTTAGAATTTTTCAGAATTTTTCAAGTATTTTTTTGAATTTTTCGGAATTTTTTTGATTTTTTGGGGGACACGTGTCAGGAGCTGGGCACCCCTGCACGGCGCTAAGTGCAGGGGCCCCTGCACCTGAGCCGTTCCCCCCTTGCAGCGCAAAGGCTTCCTTGCATTCGCGACTTGCTGACAAGCGGCCCCCCCCCCCCGAGATCTACTACTGATGCTGTGCCACCTGTCAGTCTCTGTTATTAGGGTATCTGTAGTGTATATAACCCAAAGGGTCTTAAGGTGGGTCCCATCTAAACCTTAAGACCAACTCCATAGTGTATATAACCCAAGGGGCCTTAAGACGGTCCCACATGGCAGATAAAGAAAAATTGTATTTTAATGCTTATGGCCAGGTCTTTAGCTTGAGGACCAGCCTTAAGCTTTTTTTGCTTAGGGTCTGCTTAAGGTCACCCCTGTAATGTATAAGTTTGACCTTAAGGTGGCTTAAGACCTCCTCTTTTCATACACTACAGATGCCCTTATCACTGTGTTGCTGTTAGGAAAAAAAACCAGTGAGGTGGCTCGTTTCGTTCGTTGTGCCTGCATGCAGTGCGGGCACATGGCCCTTGTTTATGCAGCAGCAGCAGCAGAGACCAGAGACCCCAGCAGCAGAGCTGCTGCTGGCATCTCCATCCGCGTTCATTCATGGATTTCAGGGACCAAATTACTACTCCTGACTGCTCCTGCTTGTGATATTTCATGATGTGCCGTGCCGTGCGCAGCGCAGGTTTGCATTAGTTTTGGGCTGCACCGCTGCATGCAGTGAGGGCAATGCAATGCTGCAGTAACAGGGTCTCTTCTTTCTAGATGTGATTTGTGGTTTTTAGGGCATGTTTGGTTCATGATTAGAAGTTGCCTAGCCACAAGTTAGGCGTGCCACAGTTTTTAGGTAGCTGTTTGGTTCACTGACGTAACTGTGGCATGCCACACTTTCTTAGCACCGGCCCCACACGTCATAGACTCAGTTTCTTGCCAAACTTTGCCACAAGTGTGGCTTCGATTTTGTTAACCGCACTTTCTGTGGCAGCCACATATTGCCAAAGCTTAGGCATGGCAAGGTTAGGCATCAACCAAACAGGCCTTAGGCTGTTTGTATGAGAGATTACAGAGTAACAGAAATTCACGTACGATTTTGCCAATAAAAATGAAGACAGTAAAATATGTACTACAAGTAATTAATAGACTCTATCTTAAAAAAAATACTTCATTTAAAAGTTAGTTACTGTAAAATAAACAAAAAAAATCAGTTTTTAGAAACTAAAAAGAATAGAACCGTAGTTATTGATGACGGAGACTCAGCGTCTCCTTTCGGACACAGGAAGAACCATGTGACGAGGGGTTATTGCTCATGACCATCGTTTTTGGTTATAACTTAATCGTTGTTGGCTTCTGAACAGTTTATCACTAGAGGGATAAAGTTTGATGATCAAAAGAGCTTCAGCTTCTGACTTTCGGTTTATTTTTCACTATTCATAAATTTCGTCTTTTTTTGGACTTTTGACTTTTTGTTGAGCTTTTTTGCCAGTTCTTTTTTTCCCGTATTTGTTTGTATTATACGTAATAGGCTAACATATTTTTTATATTTTTTAATTTTTTTAAATTTAATTATGCTAAATAAGTCTCTGTCAGTTACAGTGTTTTTTCAGCCAGTTATAGTATTTTTTAGCCATAAACCACAAAAAATACCCCAAATGATCACCCCTATGTTAACTGGGTCCGTTTTATATAGAAAAAATATTGGTCCGATCAACGAATCCTGGTCAATAGTAGTACTGGAGTTGTGTCAGCAGTGCGGCAGTGTCGGTGGTGTTAAGCAGGCTGCCCGTTTCATTGCTATTGCATAGCTGTGATGATTTGCGTGTGAAGACTGAGATGCACGGTAGCTAGATAGATGGATTTCTTGGTGGCTTTTACCATGGAGAAATACTAACCAACCGTATACTGTTCCAACAGAATAAGTGACAATCGTTGGATGCAAATCGCACGAATCTCAAAACTCCTCTGTTACTTCTGGTCCTCCGCCTCCCGCAGCGTCCCGTCTCCTTTCTCCCCCACTCTCTCCCCTTTCTCCCCCTTTCCCTGCCACCGCCATCTCCTCAAATCTCCTCCACCGTTAGCCTTGCCGCGCGCTGGATCCGACGGCCTGGCAGTGGGCAGCTGCGAGGGTGATGGACGGGGTACGAAGGCGATGACAACGACAGCTATGACAGTTAAGTTGGACGGGATAACACGGTTGGGAGAGTCAAGGGTTGCACGTCTAGACAACGACGACACCACCGACCGCAGGTGGTGGTGAAAGGGGTAGGGAGCGATGGAAGAGATGTGATATCATTAAGTCTTTTTAATAGTATATTGTTCAGTAATTACTCTCTTTTCCGTGATGGATTAGGCTCAGGCGTGCGCGGTGGTCGACCGGCAGCCGCGCGCGTTTGAGGTGTCGAGACTTAAGGCCCTGATCAACTTGGTTTCGGCTTCTGACTTCTGGCTTATTTTTTTACTATTCATAAGTTTCGTCTTTTTCTGAATTTTTGGCTTTTTGTTGAGCTTTTTTGCCGGTTCTTTTTTTTCCGTATTTGTTTGTATTATACGTAATAGGCTAACATATTTTTTATATTTTTAAATTTTTTTAAATTTAATTATGCTAAATAAACCTCTGTCAGATACAGTGTTTTTAGTCATAAGCCATGAGCTTTTCAGCCGAACCGATCACCATAGACCCACTTGACAAGGCCCCATCGTACCGTACGTGCAGACGCCGCGCTGCGCCCCGCACCGAACGCCCCCTAGGCCCACAAGGAGCAGAGATGATGTGTACTCGACTGGCACGGCACGGGCGCTGGGTGCTTATGCGTTGGTCTCTGCCGGCAGCAATCTGAACATCAAGTGCTGCACATTACAACGTCCCTCCCTCGTAAGCCAGTAGTGCTACCATCGATTTTTTGTGTTAGAAATTGAGGCACACGCATACAGTGTGCAGCACTTTTACGCAAATAACGCTAGCTATATTCTGCTTGCATTTTTCTCCTCTTCATCTGTAAAACTGTTACAACACTTCTATCGAAGAGGGACAGGAGCTGATTAATTACCCACCCCTTTTCCTGTACCGCTGTACGCGCATCTTTTACTTGCATATGTACAACACATGCACCCAGGGGCGGAGCCAGGACAAAATCCGAGAGGGGGCACACCCACAAAATCAAGTATACCAAATTGCTGGCCAGCAAATAGCCTTGCCATTTTGGGCTTCCAAAGACAACGAATGGGCCTCTACATCCATTATATCACAGATGAGTGAGAGCCTTTTAGTTGGGCTGAGTGGGGGCACTAGCATTAAATCTTGAACTACATACCTGGGCTCCTGCAAATTAAGTGGCGGTCTGTGCCCTCACTCGGGCCTCTTTGGGTCCGTCCCTGACCAGCTGGTCATAACCACTAACCAGTAGTAACGTTGCACGACGGCCAAACCAACAGATTACTTGCTAGCACGTACGCAGTGGAGCCATTGGCGCAGTGGGCGTACGCCTCCCGGACTGTAGTAAAGATCAGTGTGAGAGCATATTTAGTACAACACTCGTAATTTTCAAATGATAACACTAGAACACTTAGGTCTTATTTCTTTTGGCTTAAACTTTTTAACTTATAGCTTAAAACTATTTTTTTTGGCTTAATCAGCTTATAAGCAAGTCAGGTATAGGTTGTGTTTGTTTAGACTTAGGTTTTCTGGCTTTTTATTAGTCTTCAATCATGCATGAACACATAACAAATTCACAAATAATGCACGAACACATAACAATCAGCGTCGGTGGCGGTGAGTGCGGGGAAGGAGGCCGGTGGCAGTGGGAGCGGGGAAAGGGAGGCCGGCGGCATCGAGGCGCGGGGAAGAGGGAGGCCAACGGTTTTGGGGCGCGAGAAAGAGGGAGGCCGGCGGAGGTGTGGCGTGGGGACGAGGGAGGCCGGCAGAGGTGTGGCGCGGGAAAGAGGGAGGCTAGCAGCGTCGGACGTGGGGAAGAAGGAGGCCGACGGCGGTGAGCGTGGAGAAGAGGGAGGCCGACGTCGAGAGTCGTGGGGGAGATGGTGAGGGAAAAGAAACGGAGTGGGAAGGAGGAAAAAGGAGAAAAAATGAAAGGATTTGGAGTTATATATGAATGACATTTGTTGGGTAATTTTAGCGAACTTAAGTAGCAAAGGGATATTCTATTCCGCAAAAGCTAAAAGAGCACCTCCCCAATGGCTTTTGGCTTTTAGCCTTAAAATGGCTTAAGTTTTTTATAAGTTGGATGAAAAGGCCACCTCTTTGTTTAGGCTTTGACTTTTTTGCTTATAAGTCAGATAAAAAACCAAAACAAACAATGCCTTAATTTCAATAAGTAAGGCTTGGGTGTCATGATGTTAGTGTAGGTGACCTATCAGTGTATCCTAATCTATTTCTTATGAGGTAGAAAGATCTAGCTCATGCCAAAATACATCAGATTACAATTGTACTACAGTAGAATGTACGCAGTATTCTGCAGGATTGTGCATTGGTACTGTAGCAGAACTGATACGGCACACCGAGAGGGGAGAGAGAGTGTCGAAGTGTGGCTTTGTTCGCTATTATCTTCTTTGCTTCAGTTCTTGTGCAGGTAGAGTTTGGATTTTAAGAGAGAGATGTTTCAGCGAGTTCGCAATTATCATTCTATAATATGTTGTACGTGACAGTGCTTTGCCATGGGACTAATCAATATGTAGTACTGCGCCTGACTTGCAGACGGCAGGGGAAACCAGAGCAAATGCTTTCACAGCAATGCAGCACAGTTGCCAGATGCAAGCAGGGCAGGTTTTGATTCAGTGGTAAACTCCTGTTTAATGTGTGCACATGGACATCTGCGCTTGGCGTGCCAATGTGAAGCTTATAGATCTACCATTTTGCCTGTATATCTCTTCTCTACTAGTAGTAATTCTGTTCAAGTGTGATCCTGTTGTTCTTTCTCAGCTAGTTTGCCCAAGCTCGAAGTCTTGTTCCATTTCCAAGTGTTCGTTGGAGAAGGTTGCAAGAGCAGAACTAAACAAATAGGAAGAAGCTCTTAGAAGCTAAGAGAAGGTTGCACCAACTCAATATTTTGCCCAAGATTGCTCTTGCCGGAAAAGTGTATTTGGGAACATGATGGTTAAAGCATACGGGTTAAAAACAACACGGATAGGACGACAGCAGATTGATTTATCCAAGTGAAGCCGCCCGCCACGCCCCCACATAGAATGCCCCATGATGCAGAGAAGCTTCAGAATGGCAAAACTGATGCAAGAGGAGAAGGATGCCCCCCAGCAACTTGCACTAGGTCTGCTAAAAGAAATAAGTCTAGGTGATCTAGGGATCACTGTTCACATAGGTACATTAGTGTTAATCTTATGCGAATGATCAAAAAATTGTTTATACCGAAATTTGGACGAACAAATCTCGATGAGAACGTGTGGTGATGGGAGGTGGAGCAGCTGCTCCTGGGTTCAGAGCAATATTTGCGGTACAATTACACAGTTCCAAGTCTGCAGAGCAACTCAAATGACTACAAAAGAACTATGTTCAACAAGGTGTAGGGGGGTGGGGGGATAAGATTACAAGTGATCCTGGAAATATAAACAAACATTTGAGAGATTCAGAAATCAAGCCCATTCTCTCTAGCAGCATCAGCCAGAGCTTTTATGCGACCATGGTAGAGAAAACCACCTCGGTCAAAAACAACTTTAGTAATTCCTTTCTCCAAGCAAGACTTGGCAATCACTTCACCAATCTTTTGTGCCACTTCCTGGAAACCAACATTTACAACAGTGAACTTTCATCAGAAACAAAGCATTGCCTTTAGGCAAGAAACAACTGCAAAAGCATATTTTAGTTTGTTCATTTGTTGTTTCTACTCTGAATTGCAATACACTAACCCATTTTTTTTTCAGAAATCATCAGGGGCCTCTACCATCTGACTTGTAGAACATTTATTTTGTAAGTAGAGCTCAGAAGCATGTGCTAGCATGGAGAAGCTAGAAGTATAAAATCAGCAAAAACCCTGACAAATTTAAACAGCTTTCATTTTTCATGTGCAGAGCGGAGACATATATAAGTTTTATTCAGAGATACATCTGTACAAAGTCCCCTGAGATTAAGTTTCAATAACTAGTCTATCTTGAAGTTATTGGCATCCCTGCCAATATGGCTCCAAGGACCTCACTGGGTCTAGGCACTTAGTGGATTGAAATGAGCGTGATTGTTTGATCGATTGGATAAATATGGAATGCCTGCATATGTACAATCATCTCATGCAAAAGTCAAAAGTGTATTTACGAACTATGAGCAGTATCATCCGTATAGAAATAGGAAAACAGAGAGAAGGGTGCAGTGGCCATTCTTTGGAACATGCGATCATAAATTTGAAACTGTATATCTAGAACAAACACAAGAAACACTTTATTTGTACGTACTTTTGGGAAATAAATGGTACTTGAAGTACACTTTTTTGAATCAAGCTATTTAGAATCACAATGACAATTCAATGATAAAAAAATATTAGATATTAGAGAGTATCATACATGGCCAATTTCACAGCAAGTCCTTACTGAAACCAGTTTTCTTTTCCAAAGATGCTGCCAGTTAAAACGGGATGCAGTACTATGCAGTTTCAATTTATGAAAAGATAAGCATAGAACCACAAAACAAGTTGATAAAGCATTTGTATTATTTTGGTATGATACTGCCCAATATTACATATTTTTAGCCAAAAAAAAAACAGAGAAACGAATAAGTATGAATAACGGACTCAAAACCAACTTACAATTGTTGGCCCAGCCGAGTATTCTAAGTCCTTTGAAAGAGATTTGTGCATCGTGGAAGCTGAAACCAGAGTGAATGACTTTGTATCGTCGATCACTTGAGCATATAAATGCTTGTTTGAGCGGAAAACACTGAGTCTTGGCCTCTCTGTGGTGCCACTAACCTGAAAGGAATTATGTAAGATTACCAAAGGCGTGTATTTATGCATAAAGAACAGCAGATTATAAATTATAAGGTTTAAATGCACAAGCCAACAAAACAAGTTGTGCATCCATACATTTTCACACATTGTCTATTTGTATGCTCATGGTCGACTAACAAGCAATAATATGCAAGATATACATGAACTTCATATGACTGATATGAACTGGACGCCGTTTGACAGTGGCATTGAAGATGTGTTATCGTGAAGGCGCTGATCTCCCAGAAAACTTCTTCTCATTTTCAACTTGTACTGTGAGCATTTAGTCATGCATAGTCGAATATCTTCTGATGCACGTCAATATACCAGCATATGCACCTACTTCCCATATCTAAATTGCAATCTCTTGACTCGCGCACATCCAATGGAAGGCACTTCTCCGTAAAATTAACTAAAAATGGAAGGCATTAACCAGAGATAAAAGTGCCAAATTACACAGCTCCACAGATGTTCAGAAACTAAATGCTACTCCTTTTAAGCTACGGCGGCCAAAAAGGCATTTCGTCGAACACGTTAACGGCATGGCGTTGCCCTCACCTCGCACCTTATTAACTTCACGCTGCGAGCGCGCGCGCTTCTAATTAAATCGCTGGGCATTGCCGAGAGACAAGAAAATCCAAATAACGGAGGCTATTGCATCCTCGTGTAGGGTTACTACCTTCTTGCGGAGGCGGACATGGCGGGCGATGCGGTCGGCCTGGGGCGTGGACACCTTGACCTTGGCGACGACGACCAGGGCGGCCCGCCGCGACGGCGAGGGCAAGGGCGTGGAGATGAACGGCAGGGGTACGCCGAGGTTGCCGGACACGGACGCCGCGAAGGAGTGGGTGCCGGCGAGCGCCGGCGAGGCGAGCATGGCTCACTTGCGCTACGCTGCTCTTCACCTGCCTTCAATGGCTTGCTGTCTTTGATGGCCTTATCCTATCCATTGCGTCGCGTTTATTAGACCTGCTCAGGCTGGTGGCTTCTAAGTCCCAGAAGTCAGAGACTTGATATTAGAATAAACGCGGTGGCTGCTTAATTTTAGTATTTTTTTATTTTTTATTATTCATAGGAATATAATAGTATTTTTTATTTTTCTTTAATTAATGACTTAGAAAAAAAAACTAACAATCACTATAGTGCAATTTACTCACTAAAACCGGAAGCCGCAGTCGGTTAGAGCGGGGCTTGAGCTGATTGGCATAAATACAAAAAAGACCCCGAAGCTTTTTTTTTTTCAGAATCCCCTGATAGAACTCCAAAGACAAAAGATTCATCGAAGGCCAAGGGGCTTCTCCTCAGGGGCATGATTTCTTACTGTTAATATGTTATCCTTGTTAAATAAAATCGTAGCTATTGATATATACTAATCTAACAAACTAACAACTACGATTGCAATAATTGTTCGGTAAACATAGATTCTCGCAGCTCATCATTAATTAACCTAGGTACTGTTCAATTCAACTGTGGCTTTTAAATTTTGGCTGTAAATTTTAGCTGAAATAACGCTTTGGCACTATTTTTTTGGCTTTTGGCTTCTCTACCGTCCACTGCTGTATCGAAAAATGCAGTAAAAAACTATCAGCCGCAGCCTAAAAGAACATCCTCTTTAGTTGTTGTTAGCTTTTTATGTATTCAATTAAAGAAAAATAAAAAACATCGTTATATCTCCACAGATAATGTAAAGAAAAAAGAGAGAAAATATGTTAAGATACTAGCACGTTTTAAATAGTTTGTGATTTCTAAAAAGCAGAAGCCACCGTGGTTTAAAACGACCATAGTCTAGCATGCATCATAATTTTTTAATGTACGTACAAACGATCAAGTAGGGGGAAGATAGATGAGACTACGAGTAACAAAATGATCGGGGTAATCTAGATTTGCCAAGCACTTATTAACACTTAAAAGTGCTCACAAGATAAAAGGTAATGTTTATATCGGTTTCTATTTAGAAAATTCAAAACTAGTTTAAATATCTGCTTTTTAAAAATGGCTTCTGCACTCCTCTTATTACCATCTCACTTTAAAAATAAGATAGGGGGTCATGAGTATATCACACACCTTACTCCTTTCGCTTCTGTCATGCACGCACATTTCTCCTTCACTTTTTCTATTATTCGTCCCCTCCTTTTAAAAATAATTACTATTTATTTTCAACCAAAAACTATAAATTATAACTAAAACTATCAGCAAAAATCAATTCTACCGGTCCCAAAATAATAGTAGCACGTTTTACTAGTATGTGCTCGGATCTTGCTTCAAATCAGCACGCACCCTACATGACATGCTGCAAGCAGTGCCGAGCTTGAGCCAAAGTTTAGAGGGGCCATTAGCAGGTGACGATCGATGAAGTATGCAAGCATGGAACCAAGTTTCTGTTTTAAATAACTTTTGATTTTTGGTTTGAAAAAGTTGATTTTTGAATGAAATGATTTCTTAATATAGTTTCTATAAATTATTTATAGAAATCACTGCAAGAATTATTTTAAACGAAGTAACTTCTCAACAAAATACCTCTTACTCTCTTATTTTCTCTTACAATTAGATAAAAACAAAAATTCAAAAGCCAAAGTAGAACAGGTCTAATAGCCACCTATTCAACAAAAGATAACAGACAGTTAGGCCAACTATTTGAAAGCCTCCATGATGCTCCCTCCTGCTGGTAACAAGCTGCGTGTGATCGACCTCCTGCTGGTTACAAGCTGCGTGTGATCAACGCTTAAGCTAGGGTTATATTTTAGGCTGCGGATTATAATTTTTAATTGAAAATTTTAAATTCTGTTTGTTTATGAAAGAGTATAGAGAGAAATGTCCATGCACTATTTTAGTCGATATACTGTAGTTAGTACAATGTCTATTATAATTAATTTATATATCTCACTTTAAAAAATATTTTGTTTAAAGTTAAGTGACTGGAGGTAGGCCATGCGCTAGAAACTAAAATACACCGTTAGCACACCGCGACGTCCTGCGATCTTGATTGATAAATTGGCATGCGGCTATCGATCGGTGCATGCATGAACGGTTAATAGTACCATATCGGAATCGGACTTTAGAGGGGGGGGGGGGGGGGGGGGATGATTGGATGTCGAAGGGCCAGATGGGCCTGGGCCGTCAACTCAAAAGGCCAATTTATCACATTGGGAAAACGTCCCGTCGTTTTGCGGTTCCAGTTTGGGCCGAGGAAAAGGCATGCGTCTGGCTGCCTCTGCCTCCGACTAGGTAGGCGGCCAGGCAGGCAGAGCCGTCGTCGTTTGCTTCTCCCTCACCTCACCTCAGCTAGGGATGGCAATTGTACCCATTTACCCGCGTACCCGTGGGTAAATACCCTAATGGAGCCGGGTATGAGATGTATTTTCTACCCACGGGCATGAAAACGGGGGAAATTCTCTACCCATCGGGTAAACGGGTACGGGTATGGGTAAGCTCTACCCATACCCGTTTTACCCATTTACCCGTCAAAAATAAACCCTAACCCTACGCTACGCTGTGCACTCCCGTGTCCCGAGTCCCACTCCCGACTACTCACCCCCCAGCCGCCGCCCCGCCCATTCATTCGGTCTCACGGCCTCACAGCCTCACGCTCGTCTCCTCCTCCCCTCTACTCTACTCACGCCCGAGACGCTGGATCCGGCGGTCCAGCCGCCTCCCCGCCGCCGCCCCCACCCGCCGAGACGCCGGATCCACTCGCCCCGCCGTCCTCCAGATCGATCCGTCGCCCCGCCGCCGCCCCCACCCGCCGAGACGCCGGATCCACCCGCCCCGCCGTCCTCCAGATCGATCCGTCGCCCCGCCGCCGCCCCCACCCGCCGAGACGCCGGATCCACCCGCCCCGCCGTCCTCCAGATCGATCCACCGCCCCGCCGCCGCCCCCACCCGCCGAGACGCCGGATCCACCCGCCCCGCCGTCCTCCAGATCGATCCGTCGCCCCGCCGCCGCCCCCACCCGCCGAGACGCCGGATCCACCCGCCCTGCCGTCCTCCAGATCGATCCGCCGCCCCGCCGCTGCCCCCACCCGCCGAGACGCCGCATCCACCCGCCCCGCGGTCCTCCAGATCGATCCGCCGCCCCGCTGCCGCTCCCACCCTCCGAGACGCCGGATCCAGCCGCCGCCCCGCCGCCGCCGTCCTCCAGATCGAGACGCCGCCTCGCCGCCTAACCCACCCGCCGGGACATCGGATCCAGCCGCCGCCGCCGTCCTCCCCGACCTACACCCTTCGTCTTCCTCACAGGTACATCTGCCCTCCGTTTGATCTCGGCGTTGGGGGTCTTCGTGTTGCTTCCCCTGTGGTCCATTGATGGATGGATGGTTCATATAGCATATTGTAACATTGCATAGTTTGTTAATGCATTTGTCTCCAAGTAAATGCTTAAGGGCCAGACTGGTTTTAGGTTAAATCCATGCTTTTTTGGCTCATAAGATTAACCTGCAGATTACTTGATTTGGAGATTAAATGATTTGGCTCAAGGGCCTGCTTGGTTTTGTGTGTATTTTGGGTTGATGATAAGGTTGAATCACATGATTCACTGGATAAAATCAGTTTGAATTGTCAACACAATTTATGAACAATATGTCAACACCAGTCAGATACACATGCTGTAAACTTCGTTTGTGCCTACAGAAATCATGCCTACAGAAACCAATCAGAACAATATCAATTTTGATGGCACGGCTGGTTCAAGAACAATGAGGCAAAATCATGCCTACAGAAATGATACACATGTTGTAAACTTCGTTTGTGCTATTAGAAGCTCCTTCGTGCTATTAGTTAGCTGCTGGTTGTTGGCATATAACAATGAGTTAACTCTGGTTGCTGGTTGGTGATGTTTGAATGTGAATATGTGATGTACTCAGTTCGCGGGTAAACGGGTATGCCCGCGGGCGACGGGTACCCGCGGGCGACGGGTATGGGCGGGGTTTTTTACCCGTGGGCGGGTACGGGTATGCCCGTGGGCGAAAAATGGGGTCGCGGGTACGGGTATGGGCGAGCACTACCCGTACCCGCCGCGCCCGATTGCCATCCCTAACCTCAGCACCACCAGCCAAGCCGCCTCCAGCGACTCCTCCCCAACCCCAACTCTCGCAAGCCGCAGCTCTCCCAGGCGGCCATGGCGGCGCAGAGGCTCCTTGCGGCTAGCACCAAGATTATCGGGGTGGGCCGCAACTACGTCGCCCACGCCAAGGAGCTCGGCAACCCCGTCCCCAAGGTCCACGCCCCTCTGATCTGATCCCCTCTGCTCCGATCCCGAAGCCCTGGGCTCTGGGCACCCTTCGCCCCGCGCGGTCTCTGACGGCGGCCGTGTTGCGTTGATGATTGCAGGAGCCGGTGCTGTTCCTGAAGCCGACCTCCTCGTTCCTCCACGCCGGCGTGGCCACCGCCGCCATCGAGGTGCCCGAGCCGCTCGAGTCGCTGCACCACGAGGTCGAGCTCGCCGTTGTCATCTCACGCCGCGCGCGCGACGTGCCCGAGGCATCCGCCATGGACTTTGTCGGAGGTGCGCACTGACGAAATGAACTCTAACAGGGGGATGCCTTCCCTACGCCTACGCGATTACCTGTCTTAAGAATTGTGTTGCAACTTGCAACGAGTGATCTGAGGAGGAAATTACCAGTCGTGCGGCAAGAGGGTGGGTTTTACATTCTCGTTCGTGGAGGAAAATTAGTGTGATTGCAAAGTTTGGTGACAATTCATATTGTTTTATTTAGCCCATAAATCGACTAGTATAAAACCCATTTTACGAAAACTATGTGGGAACATGGATTTGGTAATCAGAATGATTTGGGCTTTAGTCTGGCAGAGAATGAGGGCAGTGACCTTTAGCAATTCCAATTAAATGTTAGCTTTTATTATTTCACAAGCCTGCTGGAAAATGGAAATGTGGAATTTAGAATAGGCAAGCTCTTGGCCATCATGCTTGTTCAATGCCTGTTTTTCCTTGGATAGGCGGATGCAAATATGTTAATCGCACATAGAATTCCTGAAGTATATAACATTTTAGTGTAATGTTTGGTGCTGGACGTGTTCTCGGTACTCATGGTCGCAAATGGCCTGGCTTGTCATCTATTTGTGATCTGAGTTCTTCATGAGAGGGGAACTTGAGTGAAAGGCTTCCAGTGTTTGGCTATACGTAGTCTTGTTCGGTGGGTATCCCCTCTTTCTTTTAGTACTCCAGAAAACTGTAGGACCAAAGATGGTAACAGAGAGGGGTGAATGGTGTCTTAAAAGTTTTTCCCAAGTATTCACTTATCTTTTGCTCCGATAGCTACAAAGTTATGAAGATTCAGACTCAAAATCTAGAGAAACACGGAGCTGTACCACTATGGAAAACCAGAGACTCTCAGAGATGAGCAAAACAAGTCAGAAAACAACTTAGTTGAACTTCGACTATGGTGGTCGATGACCAGACATCAGTCCAGAACCAACGTGGTCGAAATTCAACTTGAACGGTCAACGACCAGAGAGTGGTTGAAAACCAACATGATCGAAACCAGCATGATCGAAACCAGCGTGATCGAAACCAACGTAGTCGAAAGTCGACATGGTCTGAATTTGACTTAAGTGGTCAACGACCAGAGAGTGGTCGAAAACCAATGCAGGCGATGACAAGAGAGCAGTCAAAAGACCAGCGTAGTCGAGGACATTGAGTGGTCGAAACCTACGTGGTCGATCACCAATGAGCGGTCGAAAGACTAGCGAAGTTGAGGACCAATGAGTGGTTGAAAATCTACGCGGTCGAAGGCCGATATGATCGTAATCTACGTGGTCAAAGACCTGAGAGCAAACCCAAGTGTTTGAAGCAGGTTGAGATCCGACCGATGTAAACAACTACCAGTGAGAGGTCGACCTGTAAGTGGTCGAAATCAAAATGGTCGAACCAAGTCAAAACACGACTAGAGAGGTCAATGACCAGTAAATGGTCGAAAACTAAGGACTGCGGTACTACAACTACAAGGCTTGTGGTACTACCTTTTGCAACAGAACAACAGGTTTTCAACCGACCACGAGAACCAAAATAGATAGAACTTTTGATCAACTAAACCAAAAGCCGTTAAACTTTGTACGTGTTGTAGGGGTGGCCCAACCCCCCGTGGCGGGGCCTTGCAACTTGCCCAATATGTAATAGGCCCAATAGTATAGGGACATATGTATAAAGAAATGTACCAATGTACACCTACCTTTTGTAATTATTATAATTATTATGAGGGTATGATAGGAATTTCCGATCCGATCCCACTCATGTATATATAAAGCCCCCAAGAGGGGTATGAGGGGCTAAATCCATTCATTTCATACACGAGCACTCTCTCCTGTCATTGACTCTTTAGTTAGTCTCTTTCTTTACTGTTTGGTTCGCAGCCACAACAGTACGTATATTTCTTAAGGTCTCAGGAGACTATTCCATTCCTGGATATGACAAATTTGACACCCTTTTGCAATTTGAAGCAGCGCACACCAACCAAGAACTAAAAACCAAATCTATGATCAGATCTTGCTCGTGGGTAGAAGATAGCCAAGATGGCTTTGAGCACGTTCCCACATGTACAACAAACATGATCACTGAAGGAATCAAATCAAAAGACCTCGGATCAAGAAATCGCTCAACAGGGCCAAACTCAAGTAAAAACATGATTTCTTGATAAACTTGCTATTGAAGTGCATAGATGATTGGAGATCGATTTCAAGAGGTTATCTCCATCTCGTCCATGTCCTTGGCACAGCAAGATCAAGAGAGAAAAAAAGCAACTGAAACCAGAGCAAACTGAATCAGACAAAAAGATACACAAAATGTATATCAAAGATTGATTTGTTACTCACTTGAGATAATACGTTTTACAGCCACTCCACGCAGGAGGACAAAGCTGTAAACCTAGAGCGCGCATACACACTCTCTAACCTATCTCCCATAGGAGGGAGGAACTAGCCACCAAAAGGCTTAGTCAATCTTCCCAAACCCTAGCTCGTGCCTCCCCTCCCCTTATATAGGCTTACAATCTGAACCAAAACCTAATAGATCCACTCATTAGGCCAAGCCAGGGATAACCCGTTAACCCCACCGAACACCGGGTTTTACTCACGCACGCTCCGGTATTGAGCAATTTTACCAAAATGACCATCTACCGCTTTCAACGAAGCTTCCCGCCTCCTTTTCCATGAAGCATCGTCCATGCTTCGCCACATTCCATGTGGTCCCAATGACTTGCCGCCAAACCTCTCACGTGTCCGGATCCCACCGAACTGTCTTCGCTTGCAAACGGCCCAAGTCACTTGGTGCACCACATGCCTCTTCTCGCACATGACGGCACCCGGCTTCCTTAACCTTCTGGACCTCGACTCCTTCCTGAGCCTAGTCTCGGTCCACTTTGCTGTTGCCTATCATGTCCATCACTGGTAGCTCTCGCTTTGGTTCCTTGTCGTCTCAACTTGCAACCACCCCGTAAGCCTCAGTCATCTTCAGCATCTCCCTGACCGTTCTGGATCTTAGCACTACCCTGCGCCTAGTCCCGGTCCTCCTACGTCTCATCATGACCTAGCTCTGAAATCCTGCAACCAACACCAATGAGGAAACTGTCATGTAGCACTGCAGGATACACGAAGACATCAATTGGCTAAGTTTATCCATACATTGCACAATACAAAAAGTATGCTCCCAAATTACTGATCTTAATCTTATGACCAAACAATAAACACATGTGCACACAAGTAACAACACTGTTGTAGGGGTGGCCCCCAGCTAAGCCCAGCCGGCCTGCTAGAGGGTTGTAAGGCCCAAAATAGGATATGTGTAATGACGTAAATGCCCCTGAAAGGGATGCTTGAGTGTAAGGGTATAGTTGTAAAAGCAATCCCCATGTGGATATATATATACAACACAGGCCACGGGGGAAACCCTAGGCACTTGCTCACCTAACTCTCCACTACCATACTCTCTCTCTGTTTGGTCTGTAACCAACACCTAAGTTAAACCATGACCCAAATTCCAGAGAACAACATCAGACCACCGAGAGAAGCCAGTTTGACTGCCAAGCACAGGCCGTCAGACCGTTGGCTGGTCTAACACGAGTACTCGAGGTCTACGACAGCCGATCGCAATGCCCATGACTATCGATCGCGAAGTCTACGACTACGACCACATGTGAAGTGTACGACTACCGACCATCGACCATCCATGGTCGTTCAGGCACTGTAGCTTTCGACCATCGACTATTCGTGATCGATCTGCCGATCAGACCACCCAACACACGGCCGTTCGGACTGCCCGACTATAAAGTCGAGGACCACGCCTCCGACTACTGTCAGCGATCGAAGTCTACCGGTCAGACTGCCAAAACAAAGCGGTTAGACCGCTTAACCTGAAGATTCTAGTAGACAGCCCAACCAGAATGCATTCTTTTGCAAAACCGTTAAAAACTAAACTCAACCTCCGCAGATACTTTAATCCAAATGTCAATTACTCATCACAACTATGAGGTGACCTCCACATAGTCTCATAAAAACTGATCTGTTTGGGGCTCACTCTGTGTGCTGCCTGTTAATGTAGCATGCATCAATAGACAATAGTACAAGTCAAAAAAAAGCTATTGAGTTTTTTTTTCTGCTGTGACAAAATAAAATTAATATAACTACTTACATCATCGGCTTTCCCAGGTTATGCACTTGCTTTGGACATGACTGCAAGGGAACTTCAATCTGTCGCTAAGGTCTGCACTAGCAGTTATAGTTTCTTTGATCTTATTCTACCTTTTCTATTATTAATTTATTATTGTTTCTTCCCATCTGCCATTCCTGGTGGTTGCTGAAAGATAGATAGCAGCATTTAACTTAAGAAATTCAGCAACCAGCTGCACATTGTGGTCTCAGAAGTTTCTTCTTTTCCATGATCATGTCAATAGATAGTTGAAAATAGATAGGAACATTCAACTTAGTAAAGATTCAGCAACAAACTTCACATTTTAGTCTCAGAAGTTTGCATCGTTTATATGATCATGTCAATTAATAAAACACAAGCCAGGTACTTTTCGTTTGAGCTAGTTATTATTTGTTAGTATTATCTTCCATACAATAAATTTCTCATCATGGTTTTCGGACTTACTTTTGTGCAAAATCTGTAGTAATTAATTGATCAGCATGACCTTGTATTCTCATGGACTAAACCCACAGACCCTTAATGTAAGATATTTTTCTATCTCACACTTTCTGGTACTTATTAACCAATGAAATTTGTAGTCTGCTGGTCTTCCTTGGACTTTGGGTAAAGCACAGGACACGTTCACTCCAATTAGTGCAGTGGTAAGCAATGGTTTCTCTTACTCAAATAAAACGGTGTGGTAGGACCGTAGGAGGCTCGAGACATTATTATTTTTTCATTTGTATGCATTTGTTTGTGATATACCGAACGTGATATATTAAAGTTAGTCAATGCAAACACATGGAATACGCACTAGTCCTCTTTATGATTATTCACATAGAGAAATAAAACATAGCAGTACTAGGAAATAAGTTCATAGCATGAAAAAAATGTAGGACAGAGGTAACAAATTGACACCTCCTCTCATCCTCTGTTGTGGTCTCGTGGCTTCCGAGCTTTGAATATTCTCCATGCCATTCTATTGACTTAACATGGTATTGGCAATTCCATTATTGTAACAAGCTACGCTTTTCACTTTTTAATGATGGTTTCTCTATCGAACAGATTCCGAAATCAGCTGTCACTAATCCCGATGATCTAGAGCTCTGGCTAAAGGTAATTATATAAAATATGTACTGAATCTATTTGTTGCAGGCTTGCAGCCTGAAGTAATAGTAGATATGACATACATTAACGAGCATTGAGCAACCATATCCAGGTTGATGATGAGCTTAGGCAGAAGGGACCTACGAGTGATATGATATTCAAGGTTCCTTTCTTAATCAGTTATATCAGTTCCATCATGACATTAATGGAGGGTGATGTGATATTAACCGGTAACAAGATTTATCTACACACAGCTGCTTTAGTGCATTGGAGGATCTGTTTGTGGTTTATTCATGGTATCTTCTGTAGGTACTCCTGAGGGTGTAGGTCCTGTCCGAGTAGGGCAGAAGATCAAAGCTGGTATAACTGGCCTCATTGATGTCGAATTTGATGTTCAGAGGCGCAAACGGTCATTTTCTACTTGATGCTGTAAGCATGAGACTATGGTGTGCCACATCTTTTTAGGGCCATGCCAGTCATGTTGTTCTACTTGATTTGATTGTATGCAAGAAAATAAGATGTTAAGGTTATTCCTTGATGCAACTAAAAAAATGGTTTCGTATTATTGATTTCATGAAACTGAACTATATTTATCATAGAATTCTTGTCACATCCGACAGTAGATGTGCTCCATGGTGGGATTGATATATTGTGGCTTCCTATGTAATAATGAACATGAAAGCATAAAAATTATTATGGCATCTGCCTGTCCAAAATTGTTCTCATGCATCACATGGGTGATTCTCTGGAACTTGGTCCTTTAATACTTCATTACCTGGCATGACCTAGACATTGTGTAGTGCTTTGGTTTCTCTATCAGAATATAACTTTGGATGATCATGCACTTTCCACAGAAAATAACTTTGGATATGATCGTTGACTTTGAGCTGTCTGCAAGTGAAAGTAGAGCGCAGTCCTCAGTCATTACCACTTCCTTGAGCAACTGCAATTCTGCGAATCGTTCTGGAGTCCCCTCCTCTCTATGTAATCCTGGATTTATTTATGGTTGCATGTTCAGAGAAAACTATGCTTCCATGAACTTGTCCCTGTTGATTGATGGGAGTCATAAGCTCCATTTTCTGCAGTATGTTGTAGAAAGGCATTGTAATGTTAATAATGGTAAGATTTTCTACATTAAGCTTGTGCCATGTTTTGGTATCTATATCCTTGGTTTTTCCTCTGCTATGACAAAACTGCAGCACTAATAAAGAACATGTAGATGCTACGCTTTTTTTTTAAAAAAAAACTACTTGTAAATGCTATGCTGATTTAAATGACCTCTCTGCAAGCGTACGACTTGTTACACACAGCCACACCGCCCACCCAAGCATGTTGGTTAGTCCGCTGCTGCTAGTCAGCAAAGATATGAAGACCCATACTAAACGGTTTTAAGTTCTAATTTTTTATTTTTGATTTATTTAAGTTAAAAGTTATTTGAAATGTATTGACTTCTAATTTTGAATTTTTTGCCTTTTTAGCTTTTACTTTTTCTTATTTCTTTGTGTTGTCTATGATGATACAATATTTTTTAAAATTTTTATTTTTTTCTTAGAAAAGCTAATAATAGCTATAGTATAATTTTAGTTAAGAACCATGACCAAAAACTTAAATCAAAATCTAGTTAAAGCACCACGGTAATCACGTTGCTTCCCCCTTGCGTGCCTTGTGACAACACGGCAGTAATGGAAAGTAACTTATAACCTTTTTAATTCCATAAATTAGCACGTTGAAGTGTATATTATTGGAGCCTTGTGTTAAAAGATGAAGTGACTGAGTGAGTGGGAGGGCATCCACATCACTGTCCCTGAATTACCTGGCCATCGTACTGGAGCTACGCCTAGACACGGCAGAGATCTTTCAGTACAGTATGACAAGACGGCCGATCTGAAGCGTTGAGTCCTTGATCAGACGGTTAGGATGGACCCGAAGGTTGGTAGGCACTGCATCCACATTTCCATCGTTACAGCTGTGAACTGGTGAACAATAATGCAAGCATAGGATTATATTAAATCAAATGGTTTCCCTAGTCACTGCAAGATAACATTAAATATGTGGATTTGACGCCATACTACAAGCAAAGAGTGTATTTAAATATAGCAATATATGCTATTCTGCTCAACTGGATTTTAGCTTTTAGTTTCTAGCTTTTTAATTTTATCTTTTTTTAGTTTTTGGTATTTTTTGTTTTTTTGTATTTCTTTACATTATCCGTGATGAAATAACATTTTTTATTTACTTTTTATTTTTTTTAATTTAATTATACTGAAAAATCATACATCAGCTATAATGAAAAAAGAGAATTTCAGAAGTCACCAGGTTTCAGACTATAGGTAACTAAAACACCAGGTATTGTAATTTTTTTTTGCTTTAAGGACCATGTTTTAATATAGTAGTTTCACAATGCACCAATTTTGAGCTTGTTCCACCTTGTCGCCGTTGCTCATCCACAAGAGGATGGAGTCACCGCTGCACATGGCTGCCCAAGAGGGCCCCACCTAGAGATGGCAACGGGTAAATACCCATCGGGTATTGCCATTCCATACACGTACCCGTTAGGTGTAAATTTACCCGTCGGGTTACCCGTATCCGCACACGGGTAGGAAAATTTACCCATACCCGTACCCGCGCAGGTATTACTACCCGACGGGTAACCCGTACCCGCAAGCATACCCGGTTCAACACATAAGAATATCATCAATTTAGACATTCATTAATCATACATGCCAAGCACAAAAACGTCTAATGATCAAAATTAGTACATCACATAAACATACTTGACATGATCATATCAACATATGACAAACAAATAAACAATCAACAACAAGTAGATAATAAAATTAACATTTGAGTGGGATGTCTAGTTTTCTAATGCAGGTATTCATTACCCGCGGGTAGGCGGGTATAGGTAGTATATACCCACACCCGCACCCGCCTACCCGGCGGGTAGAGGATTTAGCCCAATAACGTACCCATGGGTACATAAAATTTTCCATACCCGTCTCTTTATCGGGTAAAACTCGTCGGGTATTCGGGTATCGGGTACCCATTGCCATCTCTAGCCCCACCTACGTCATCGCCTAGGTCGTGGACTACGCCTGGGTCGAGGAGCAATTTGTGCTCTTTGTCAATGGCACGGCGCTGATCGTCGGGAGTATGAATGAGGGGCTGTACAAGGATGCCAAAGCGATATTCCAAGGGATGGATGAGAAGGACATTGTGAGAAATTGAAAATCAATCCTAACCATCTAAATCTAGATCTAACGGTTGAAATGCACCAAAATCACTCTGACTTTAGCCCCCAAAGTCAGAGAATCTCATTCCCATTGTGGCATACAATGCGATGGTCGAAGGCTATAGCCAGACGGAGGAGACGGCAGAGAATTCGTTGGAGGTGTTCAAGGAAATACAGTAGGCGATCGAATTTTCAGCCAACGGCGTCAACATTCGTGGGCGTGCTTGGCGCATGCTTGCTCTTGTCATCACCGGAGCTCGGGAATCAGGTGCATTATATTGCTAGGTGATCAAAAGCAACCTATTCTCCAGCATCATGGCCGGAAGTGCACTACTCCAAGTATGGTCGCGTTGAGGATGACCGGAGGATCTTCGATCGGATGGTGGAGAGGAACGTCATCACGTGGACTTCGATGATCGACGGGTATGGGAAGAACAACCTTTCTGACGAAGCTCTTCAGCTGCTCAGCGAGATGCGAATGCAGCGGGACATTAAGCCAAACCACGCCATGTTCCTGAGCGTCGTGTCGGCGTGCGCTACACATGGCCGCCCGGGAGGGCCTCGCCGACATCGTCGCCAAGGTCGTCAACTACGCCTGGTTCGAGGAGTAGTTTGTGCCCTCCGTCTCCGTCAGCGGCACAGCGTTGCACCAGGCCATGCTAGGAGGACACATCAATGAGTCCATCTTACTAGCTAGCAAGCAATTCGTTCCTTGTGCCATGCTGATTGATCGGTAGCAATTGTTATCTGTAATCCTGACTTCATCGGGTTTGATAGCACCATCGATTCGCCAGTCAATTAGTTGGTGCGTGTGTTTTCAGTTAGAATGTTTAGCTAGTGTGAGCGTATTTCTGTTTCAGCACGACGTGCGCATGTAAGATCAAGGAGGCCGATTAGAGAGGTGAATAGACGGTTTTAAAAAATTCTCTTCTATCAAATTATTTCTATATGGCTAAAACAAGTTTATAATACAGAAGCTTAACTCAATTTGGTTTAGCACAAATAAAGCCTAAATCAACTAGGTTCACCTAAGTGCACCAACACCATAAGTCTATATCAAAGTTTGCAATTCTAGAAAGACAAGCATTCAATTTAATTCTATGAATGTAAATTGCTTGAATATAAATTGAGTACAAGAAAACAAATCACAAAGACAAGGTTCCTTTTTATAGTGGTATTCAGAGACTTGTCGATCTCCCTAGTTCACGTTGAGGTAAGCCCAGATGAATTAGATCAGCTCCACGAATTAAGCCAACACCTCAAATCCACTAGTGGTAACTCTTTCCTACTCTGGGTAGGTAATCTTCAACCTTCACACTTCGTTGGGTCTTCTCACAACCCTCTTAGTGAAGATCACCGCACACGACGCCTCCAACGCCGTCTAGGAGTCGACAAACACTAAGAGTAATAAGTCAATCCTCTTGCTTGACTCTCACCACGTGCAATGAATGCACAAGCTCGAGTGGATACGAAATCTACCTCTAGATGCAACAAATGCAATCTAGAGCCTTCCTCCTTGCTCACAAGGTGCAACACATGTAAAATTGAGAGGAGGACCTCACATTAGCTCAAGAGAATGTCCAAAGATGCAGCAAGCCTTGCACCAACCGGCCACATGGGGGTATATATACCTACACAACAAAAACTAGTCGTTGGAAGCAAAACCCCTGAAAAATTAGGATTTTCGGTAGTACCACAGGCAAAAGTCCGGAACTACCGCTCCCCTCGCAACGATCATAAAACTATCTGTTATCAGTAAAATCGGAAGTACTGCCGCACAAAGTTCGGTACTACCAATCATGGGAAGTACCACTTCATACATGCGGAACTACCGATTTCATCAGGGAGGAGAAGACTCCTACAAAGGTGTCTCTTTGAAAAAATGTACCGTAGGGTTTTCGGAACTTCCAAAGTCCGGTAGTACTGCTCACACAGAGCCGGTAGTGCTGACTTCTGGTAGTACCGCATAACACATGCTGGTAATAGCGGAAGCCAATCGGACCACTCACACAGAGTTGGTACTACCTATATCCGATCATACTGTGCAACACATGTCGATACTTTCGATCTTTGGTAGTACTGCACTACACATGCCGGTAGTTCTGATCTCTGGTAGTACTCCGCCACACAGGCTAGTAATTCCGATTTCTCTGACAAGTGCATATACTTCAACAAATATTGCAAAACACATTTGCAAATTATAATATCATGCACATTAGAATTAAACATAATTTTTAACAAGTTACAAAACATATTTGCATACTTTTAAAATCATGACACATGGTATAGGTACATGGATTTAATACGTTTGTAAAATACATTCACAAATCTAAGTCATACGTTACAAGGATTATATATAAGCTTCAAAAAATTACAAAACACATTTACAAATACAAGCCTTATATTACAAAGAGTAGGAAACATATATTTCAAACACTTGCAAAACACATTCACAATGTATAGTCCCATGTTACAAGAATTCAACACATGAGGTTTAACTATTTGCAAAACACATTCGCAAATATAAGTATCATGCTACGGAGATCTAGAGCAAATGAGGTTGAGCTATCAACAAATGATGAGATTCAAGGTACTAAACATGACCCTTCTTAATAGTATGACAAACTATATAAGTAATCCGGTCTTCCAACCAAACACCAAGACCAATAAAAGACTAGAAACATATCTTTAGCCCTAGCTAGTCATACCTTTGCCTTAAGCATTTTCTTTGAAGTTTGATGATGCACATCTTTACTTCAAGTTCGAGTCCTTGTCTTGATATGCATCAATCCATGATGCATCTTTCACTTGAACTTCATCAATACATGATCTCTTGACTTAATGATCAACTCATGAGCATCTCTTCTTGGACATGCATCAACTCATGATGTATCCGCTTCTTGATGGCATTCAACTCATGAAGTAATCTTCCATCACGCAGCTTGACTTGACGATCTTCAACACATGAAGTCATCCTCATTTGTAGAATCTAACATATTCATCCAACTTATAAAAATATTACTTCACAAATCAATCGTCATCAATTATCAAAACTTCACCATTAACTCGTAATGGAGGGACTAGATTTAAGAATCTTCCCTTTTTGATAGTTCATGACAATGTCAATAAATAATGAAATAAAAGATGTCTTGTAAGTATACAACATGTATATAACAATTGTATACTCTAGAATAAGATTCTTAAGCAATTAACTCATTTGAATGTGAGTGTTTAACTTTGAGATAAATTGCTAGCAAAATTTACACATCTGATTGTCATTAATCATCCAACCATTAACACATAATGGAGGAATTAGATAACAATCCGATTATGAGTATATATGAACTACACAAGCTATATATACTCAAAGGATATGTTTTAAAGTAAAGATTCTTAGTATGTGGAAAAAGGAATATGGATCAATACTAATGAAATCGCGAAACATAGGGTGAGCTCCCCTAAATATGTGCATATAAGAATGCATAGTGAGAATATATACACATATTCAAGTTAGACTATTTGGTGAAGTTCAATCTATATTTTGAATCCGAGGAATGCACTAAGCTATAAGAATGTGATGCCGAGTGCTTACCTTTGTGATTTTCACATTTTCATCAAAATGGGACTTAAGCAATATCATAATCAATAAACACGTTAGTTTCAAAATTGCATTTGTCGTTATATCCAAAATCATTTGTCATTAATTACATCCAAAATGAGACTAGGCAATATTATAGTTGATAAGCAAGTTAGTCTCACAATTGTATTTGTCATTATAACCAAAACCAACTTAATGAAGCTTGAACTTACAGCGCAAGGGTAGAGCCAGTAGTGGCTGGGAAAACCAGATCACAGTGTAAGTCATTAGCTTTAGCAAGAATAACATATGTAGTTGTTATCATGTGAAAAATACAACCGAAAATTGCCCCACACTCTATCTCTACCCCCTAAACTCTACATATTACTTATGTCGTCTGAAATTACTGTTCATTGTCAAACAAGCAGATCGATTGGTGATTCTTTAGGCTGGATGATCCAAGTCCTAATTCTAACAACAATACATCATAGAGATCATCAAGATTCTTCTGGACAAGCGTCCGGTGCTGATCGAGCTACCGGCTCCAACGACTCTAACGCCCTCCACTATGTGGCGCAGAATAACCACACGCGCCTAGTGGACATGCTGCTCAACAAGAAGCCTAAACTTGCCTACAAGCTCAATCGCGCGGAGCAGCAGTCGCCGCTTCACATCGCCGCCCACTACGGCTCGGCGGAGACCATCAAGGCACTCCTCAGGCCCAAACTGGTGCATTGTGCAACTACTATCTTAAATCATGGTCCTCAAAGATAAAAAAAATTATAATACCTGGTGTTTTTATTACCTATGACCTAAAACTTAGTGGTTTTTAAATTTTACTTAAAAAAGCCTCAAACAGTACCAACAAAGTTTTAAACTTGAAACAAAAGCTCAAATGTAGTCACGGCAAATTCCAAAAAAGATTTCTAGACATTGCCTTTAAATACTGCGGCACGAGCCCCTCTAGAGTAACACTAGCCTTTCCCACCCCACTGCACCACCTCCGTCCTCCGGCGTACGCCCAATGGCCATGGAGTCGCCCGACGCAGCGGCAGCGCAGCGGCTGCTCGCCGTGGGCACCAAGATCGTCGGCGTCAGCACCAACTACACCGCATACGTCAAGGGGCCGCCGCCCAAGGTCGATTGCCTCTTGCCTGGTTGCTCAAATGCCCAGTCCATCTCTTCTTCCTTGCCGGCCGGCCTCGGCCACAGCTTATATTCGTACATGCAGGAGCCGTCGTTGTTCCTGAAGCCGACGTCGTCGTACCTCCACGCCGGCACGCCGGGCGCGGCCATCGAGGTGCCCGAGCCGCTGGAGTCGCTGCGCCACGAGGTCGAGCTCGCCGTCGTCATCTCCCGCCGCGCGCGCGACGTGCCCGAGGCCTCCGCCATGGACTACGTCGGAGGTACCTGCAACTGACGTTTATCTGACAATGAAGTGCTTAGTTACACATCGATCTTTGTACCAAAACTCCCTGCAGGTTATGCGCTTGCATTGGACATGACAGCGAAAGAACTTCAGGCTGCTGCCAAGGTACAATATGTATTTTCTGTATTTCACCCTGTATTTTCTGTCTGATTTCTAGTTCTCAAAATTTAAGCAAGACGTACGTACAATGTGTAGTCTGCAGGTCTTCCATGGGCTGTGGCCAAAGGACAGGATACCTTCACTCCAATTAGTGCAGTGGTAAGCAACTTTAATTTGGCTTTCATCGTAAGTTGCCACCTTAATTTTCACTCTGACTGGTACGAATTGTTTCTCAAAACTGAAACAACCCTCACTCTTAACTAAATTAAACAATGCTTTTAACTTAGTTAAGAAATAAATGAGTGTGATTACAACACATCCAATTACATTACAGTGCATGCGGAGGGAAAATATTACAACATATGAATATACATGGAGTACAAAGTGATACCAAATCTTAATTAATTACGTCAGCCACAAATTGTAGAAAATTAAAAATACAGGGTTACATTATTCATCGTCATACACTCTCATTGCATGCAATATTACTGTAAGACCGAAGATGGCAATAGAGGGGAATGAATGATGTTTTAAAAGTTTCCTTCAAGTATTCACTTATCTTTTGCTCCGATAGTTACAAAGTTATAAAGATTTGGATAGGAACCCTACTCAAAATCTGGAGAAACATAGAGCTGTACCACTATGGAAAGCTAGAAACTCTCAGAGCTGAGCAAAACCAGTCAGAAAATAACTTGGTCGAACTTCGACTATGGTGGTCGACGACCAGACAGTGGTTTAGAACCAACGTGATCGTAACCAACGTGGTCAAAATTCGACTCGAGTAGTCACCGACCAGAGAGTGGTTGAAAACCAACGTGGTTGAAACCAGCGTGGTCGAAACAAACGTGGTCTAAATTCGACTTGAGTGGTCAACGACTAGAGAGTGGTCGAAAACCAACGTAGTCGATGACAAGAGAGCACTTGAAATGCCAGCGTAGTCAAGGACATTGAGTGGTCGAAACCTACGTGGTCGATCACCAGTGAACGATCAAAAGACCAGCGTGATCGAAGACCAATGAGTGGTCAAACACCTAGGCGGTTGAAGATCGATATGATCGTAACCTACGTGGTTGAGGAGAAAACCCGAGTGTTTGAAGCAGGTTGGGATCCGACCGGTGTGAACAACTACCAGTGAGAGGTCGACCTGTAAACGGTCAAAACCGAAATGGTCCAACTAAGTCGAAACACGACTAGAGAGGTCGACGACTAGTGAATGGTCGAAAACCAGAGTAGTTGAAAATTAGAGACTACGGTACTACCGCTACAAGGCTTATGATACTACCGTTTTCGACAGAAGAACAGGGTTTTCAACCGACCGCGAGAACCAAAATCGACAGAATTTTTGATCGACTAAACCAAAAGCCGTGAAACTTTATACGCATGTTTCTTAAGGTATCAGGAAGCTATTCCATTCTTGAATCGAAAAATCCATGACAAAGATGAGACCCTTTTGCGATTTGAGTAAGCACATATGAATTGAGATCTAAACCCAAAATCGTTGATCAGAATCTGCTCGTGGGTAAAAGATAGCCAAGGTGGCTTTGAGCGCGTTTCCACATGTCACAGCAAACAAGATCACCGAAGGAATCAAATCAAAAGACCTCGGATCAAGGAATCGCTCGACGGGGCCAAACTTAAGTAAAAACAGGATTTCTTGATAAACTTACTATTGAAGTGCTTAGATGATTAGATATCGATCTTAAGAGATTATCTCTATCTCGTTTATGTCCTTGGCACAACAAAATTAAGAGAAAAGCAGAAGATAGGTTAAACTAACCGAAACAAGAGCACCTCAATCAATAAGATGAATTCAAGAAGATGCAAAAGATTGATGTATTGCTCGATGATCGGTTTTACAGCCACATCACTTGGAAGGATAGAGCTCTAAGCCTAGAGCACACACACATACTCTAACCTATCACTCATGGGAGATAGGAGGAGCTAGCCACTAAAAGGCTTAGCCAACCTTTTCAAACCCTATCTCTTGCCTCCCCTCCTTTTATATAGGCTCACAACCTAAACCAAAACCTAATGGATCCACTCATTAGGTCAAACTGGGGATAACCCGTTAACCCCACTAAAAACTGGGTTTGACTCACGCACGCTTCTTCGGTATTGAGCAATTTTACCAAAATGCCCCTCTACTGCTTTCGACGAAGCTTCTCGCTTCCTTTTCCATGAAGCATCACCCACGCTTCGCCATCTTCCACGTGGCTCCAATGACTTGCCGTCAAGCCTCTCACGCATTCAGATCCCATCAAATCATCCTTGCTTACACACGACCCAAGTAACTTACCGCGCCACATGCCTCTCCTCATGCATGACGACACCCGGCATTCTTGACTGCATAGGATCTCGACTCCTCCTTGAGCCTAGTCCCAGACCACCTTGTCGTTGCCCGTCATGTCCATCACCAGTAGGTCCCGCTTCGGTTCCTTATCGTCCCGGCTTGCAACCACCTCGCAAGCCTCAGTTATCTTCGGCGTCTCTCTGACCATTTTGGACCTCCGCACCACTCTGTGCCTAGTCTCGGTTCTCCTACGTCTCACCATGACCTAGCTCCAAAGTCCTGCAACCAACACTAACAAGCAAACCGTCACGTAGCACCGCACGATACACAGACATCAATTGGCATAACTCATATATACAATGCACAATGCAAAAAGTATGCACCCAAATTACTGACCCTAATTCTAGGACCCAATAATAAACACCTGTGCACACAAGTAACAACATCCAGGTTAAACCATGACCAAACTCTAAGATTTCCAAACAACAGTTTCAGACCACCGAGAGAAGCCTAACTGACCACCAAGCACAGGCTGGTTAGACCGCTGGCTGGTCTGACACGAGTACTCGAGGTCTACGACAACCGATCGCAACACCTACGACTACAATAACATGTGAAGTTTACGACTACCGACCGTCGACCATCGACCATCCATGGTCGTTCAGGCACTGTAGCTTTTGACCATCAACCATCGATCATCCGTGGTCGATTTGCCGATCGGACCGCCCAACACACGACCTTTTGGACTGCCCGACTACAAAATCGAGGACCACGCCTCCGACTACTGTTGGTGTTTGAAGTCTGCCGGTCAGATCGCCAAAACAAAGCGGTTAGATCACTTAACCTAAAGATTGTAGCATACAGCCCAAGTAAAATGCAATCTTTTACAAAACCCTTAAAAACCAAACTCAAACTCCACAAAAACTATAATCCAAAGATCAATTACTTATCACAACCATAGGATGATTTTCACATAGTCTCACAATTACTATCACGTAGTTGTTTGTAATATACCGAACGTGTTATATTAAAGTTAGTCAGTGCAAACACATGGAATACGCACTAATCCTCTTTATGATTATTCAGAGAGAAATAAAACATAGCAGTACTAGGAAATAAGTTCATAGCATCCAAAAAAAAAGGTAGGACAGAGGTAACGAATTGACACCTCCTGTGTTGTGGTCTCGTGGCTTCCGAGCTTTGAATGTTCTCCATGTCATTCTATTGACTTAACATGGTATTGGAAATTCCATTATTGTAACAAGCTACGCTTTTCACTTTTTAATGATGGTTTCTCCATTGGACAGGTTCCGAAATCAGCTGTTACTAATCCCGATGATCTAGAGCTCTGGCTAAAGGTAATTATACAAAATATGTACTGAATCTATTTGTTGCAGCCTGAAGTAATAGAAGATATGACATACCATTAACGAGCATTGAGCAACCATATCCAGGTAGATGATGAACTTAGGCAGAAGGGACCTACGAGTGATGTGATATTCAAGGTTCCTTTCTTAATCAGTTATATCAGTTCCATCATGACATTAATGGAGGGTGATGTGATATTAACTGGTAACGACATTTTTCTATACACAGCTGCTACAGCTGCTTTAGTGTATTGGAGGATCTGTTTGTGGTTTATTCATGGTATCCTCTGCAGGTACTCCTGAGGGTGTAGGTCCTGTCCGCGTAGGACAGAAGATCAAAGCTGGTATAACTGGCCTCATTGATGTCGAGTTTGATGTTCAGAGGCGCAAACGGTCATTTTCTACTTGATGTTGTACGCAAGAGACTATGGTATGCCACATCTTTTTAGGGCCATGCCAATCATGCTGTTCTACTTGACTTGATCGCATCCAAGAAAATAAGATGTTAAGGTTATTCCTTGATGCAACTAAAAAAAGGGTTTCGTATTATTGATTTCATGAAACTGACTATATTGATCATAGAATTGTTGTCACATCCGACAGTAGATGTGCTCCATGGTGGGATTGATATATTGTGGCTTCCTAGTAATAAAGAACATGAAAACATAAAAATTATTATTGCATCTGCCTGACCAAAATTGTTCTTATGGATCACATGGCTGGTTCTCTGTAACCTGGTCCTTTAATACTTCATTAATTTGGCTGACCTAGACATTGTGTAGTGCTTTGGTTTCTCTATCAGAATATAACTTTGGATGATCATGCACTTTCCACAGAAAATAACTGGATATGATCGTTGACTTTGTGCTGTCTGCAAGTGAAAGTAGAGCGCAATCCTCAGTCATTACCACTTCCTTGAGCAACTGCAATTCTGCAAATCGTTCTGGAGTCCCCTCCTCTCTATGTAATCCTGGACTTATTTATGCTTCCATGAACTTGCATTGTCCCTGTTGATAGGAGTCATAAGCTCCATTTTCTGCAGTATGTTGTAGCACGGTATTGTAATGTTAATAATGGTAAGATTTTCTACATTAAGCTTGTGCCATGTTTTGGTAGCTATATCTTTGGTTTTTCCTCTGCTATGACAAAACTGCAGCACTAATAAAGAACATGTAAATGCTATGCTTGTTCATTTGTATATTACAATGACCTCTCTGCAAGCGTACTTGTTAATACTTCGGTTACTTGCACAATCAAACCGCCCCACCAGGCACGTTGGTCTAGTCCGCTGCTGGTAGTCAGCAAAGATATATAATCACGTTGCTTCTCCCCTTGTGTGCCTTGTGACAACACGGCAATAATGGAAAGTAACTTATATCCTTTTTAATTATATAAATTAGCAGGTTGAAGTGTATATTATTGGAGCCTTGTTTTAAAAGATAAAGTGTCTAAGTGAGTGAGAGGGCATCCACATCATTATCCCTTGACTTACCTGGCCATCATACCGGTGCTATACTGCTATGTGACAACCAGTATTTTTACCGTAGGTAAAAACACTAATTAACATATTATTATTCGTTTTAGCCGATAGAACATCGCTCTAACGAATAATAAACTTATCAATAGAATAATAATTAGAAACAAAACAACCTTATTACAATACTATTGTCACGCAGGGCTACAGTCCGAAATAGAGCTTAACCAATTCAGCCCGAATATTACAATAATTGGAAAGGAAGTGGTACCACTAATTATTATATAAAGGCAGAGATAAGTAGATAGCTACCCACTAATGTATTCGATTTCACATAAGCGGCTCCCAACCGCCTTCTACTCCTCTCAACCTTCATAGGAGTTTTCTGCCTCGTACACGTCATACCCCAAACCGATTTCACTTTCTTTGGTAAAGTGGTCCTCTACATAGATCTCGGCTTAACCATGTATCTCATCGTCTTGACTCAAACTCTAACAAAGAGAGTTAATAACAAGGGTGTGTACAACAGTACTCAGCAAGCTTATTTGACAAAATGCATTGTATGCTCCTAAGTTAACATTTTTTGGAATATCCATTCTCATCCTCATCCTCATTTTTATTTTCTTTCTTATTCTCATTCTCATTCTCTTACTCTATCATTTTCATTCCCATTCTCTCTCTTTCCCTTTCTTTTTCTCATTTTCATGACTTATGAAAAACAAAGGTTTTTAGGTTGTGAAAGAATTTCATATTATTAATTTAAAAATTTAATGAACACTCGTATAGTGGATAAAAACCTCCACTGGTTTTGTAGCCTCCAATCTTGGAGACATACATGAATTCATGATTTATATAGCACCGCGTAGCCTTGTACCACTTTATCCATAGTCACTTTGATTCTTGTAGTAAGTGGATCTTCGCATTTTCTTAGATGCAATGCCCAAATCAGAGCTCAGGACTTTTACTACCATCTTAGTATATTATATCTCCACCCAACTACTCTCAACCGGCGGCCCGGGGCGGTTTCTCACCCTCACCTGATGCCCATCGACCTCGATATAGTTGTTGGTTGGGGCAGTCTAACCCTCACCCAACACTTGAAAGCATTTAAGCCCCTAAAAATATTTTGGTAATTAATGACAACGTGTGCATATGAGACTAACATGTTTATCAAATGCTTGAAAAGTTTAGTCCCGAAATTTGCTTGACGACTTAGAGATGTATGCTATGAATGACAAGAAGATCGACATGGCTTAAGACGAAGGTATAAGTAGCCTAGGATCTCTTCTAATTTTACCAATATTTGGAGATTGGGTGAAAGATCGAATTTTAGGCTAGAAATCGTACTATTAAGAAGGATCATGGCTAGTAGCTTAAAAGTCATTTTCTTATACCATTGGATCAATTAGAGGTCATAAATGCATTTGAATTTAATTTCTAAAGCCAACTATGCACTCTTAGGAAAAAGGTATGACTGCAAGTTCAGGGGCGGTACTACCGTAGTGTGGTATAACCACAAATAAGAAACAGTAGTATCGCACCTCGGAATGACTGAAAATTACATGGAGGTACATTATTTCCAGAGAGGTGCATTTTGGAGCACTTTTGCTCCCTAGGAAATCGGTAGTACCGGAGTGAAATGGACGGTACTACCGCAGAGCGGTATGACCGCAAATAAGAAATGGTACTAGTGCATCCCGATCTGATTGAAAATAGTTGATGGTATGTTATTTCCAGAAAGGCACTATTTAGAACATTTTTTCTCTATGAGAAAACGGCAGTACCGGCAGTACCGCACTCAAGAAACGGTACTACCGCAGTGCGGTAGTACCAGACCCTATGAGGGTGATAGAACCGCATCACACAGTAACGGCTAGTTCAGAAAAATTTATTGCACACAAATTAGCAATTGGACCCCAGGTGCGATAGTACCAGCTGATACATGGCGATACTACCGCATTTGCTGATTTTTTAGGGTATTGCCCTCAAATGGTCGAATTTGAGAGTGAGGGGTATACATACCCCCTCACTAGCTCTAGGATAGTAAGAAAACACTTCATTGAATATCATTGAGCTTGTAGCACACTCTACACATCTTATTTACTCCTATTGCATACAATTTGAGGTAGTTGAGCCCAATTTAAGTGTATTCATTCACTAGTTGATCCTTGGCACTTGAATTTCTTCAAGTGAAGCCTATGGTTTATTACTCTTGGTTTTTACCGGCACCTAGACGGCTTGAAGGAGGTTTGCGCGATGATATCCTCAAAAAGCTTGTGAAGAAGCCCAGCGCCATTTGTGAGTGGCTCGGTGGTCGCCATCTCCGAAGCGGAGGAAAAACAACCAGTAGTGGATTTGGGGAGTAAGGCTTAATTCGCGGAGCCGATCCAATTCATTTGGACTTTTCTCAACGTGGACTAGTGAAGATCGGAAAGTCTTCAATGCCACGTCAAAATATTGCGTGTCTCCATTTTGGTTATCTTTTTGTCTCTACTATTCCACATTTATATTTATAGCAATTGAGTTTGCCATATCTTGTTAAGTTAGAAACATATTTGTAGAAACTTAGCTTGTAGTGCTTTAGTATTACTAGAATTGTGTAGGTCTTGATTTGTGGTAGAAATCTTGCTTAGTTCTAATATTCTAGAAATTAGCTTTTAAAGAGCAAGAGTTTTTATAACCTCCTATTCACCCCTCTCTAGTCGGTTATCCTTGATCCTACAACGCTCCAATGCATAATATATCACGTCCACGTCCCTCACTTCTGGCCTCTGTACCAGTTATAGGTTCCTACGGCCCGCGTCCCCCACTTTCTAGCCTATGTACCAGTTCTAGGTTCCTATGGCTGAATCCCCCACTCCCGGTCTCTGTACCGGCTCTAGGTTGCTCCCCCTAATTATGATACTTACCTATGTGGAAAGTATAATAACTTCGATAAAGTTACTGATTCTACCCATTTTTAGACGGAACATTGGTTGATACGAATTATACAGTCCATTACACAAGTGAAGCCTTTATTTTCTTATATGTTATCCACATGTAGAAGGTCCCATACATGCCTATTTTTCTTTTTCTCCTGCCCTGGGAACCCTCCACTCACCTCTTATTTATTGGTACGACAATGGCTTTCCCAACTGCCTACCCTTATCTCTTTCATGTCTTTCTCATAACATTCATCTGATTTAAACATGTTTTAATTTTGATGCAGGGTGATAATAATTTAATAAGTAAATATTTGTTTTACTAAAGATCCTATGATTATATGTTAAAAGGAATGCTTGCCTGGAATGGAATTTAATTCATATTCAGGTAGGATCAGGTGAAGTCCTTCCTGTGACTGGGATTGTTGCCTGTATTTAAATATGTAGGCTACGACTTAATTTACAGAACATAATAAGATGCGATGTGTTGATGTGTTTGTGCTCTTAGGATAACCCGGTTATGGTAATCATAATTAATTTCTATCCGGTACTCATCGCTTGATGTTATCGTGCTAGCATTAGGGGATGTGGCTTATCTAGGAGGTATGTTCTATGTTTTGTTGAATTTCTAGGTATTTATTGTTCAGATGAGAGTAAGCAGGTACACACACGAATATATCTGTAAAATATTTCTATCAAAATTTACACATGCAATTGTGCCTATTCCATTTTTACACAAGTGCGTACACATTTATCTATTTCTCTAAATAATTCTGGGCCTCAGGGTTACTTGGATAAAATCCTCCCTCTCGGTACATATTCTTTTCTCGTAATTGGTACGTGCGTGACAAGTTAAATTACAGATACAAAAAATTAAATCTTAAATGAATAATTAAATAAATTATGCTAAGGCATCTCAGTGCTATCCCTGAATTTTATTTTAGTCATTTGCAAATTTTTATGGCTCAATTGCTATTTTAATTGCTACCCATAATTTTACTTAATTGCGTACAAATTTTAATTCACCGGTCCGGATGCAATTAAAAATCTAATTAATTCTTGATGGGTTTTTACCGTTTGTATACGACTGACATTTTAATTAAGTATTTAAATGAGCCTCGGAATAATCCAGCAAGCACATATCAATTTAATCTGTACGCATTAAATTAATCATCTACTGACCACATGCAGACCGTGGTTATCGATTAAATTAACGGGAGATTCATGTTTTTGCCACTCTTAAGATTGGCCAATTACCTCTGTCACTTACATGTGGGACCGCCTGAGTCACTGACAACGGGCCAAGGTGGCAAATCTGTTGCTCCTCACCTCATAAGGGTGGCAAAAACATAAATTTTCCCCGAACCGGATGGTGGTGTCACTCAACAAGACGGCCGTGAGGGATGCGCTCGCCGAGCGGCTAGCTTGAGTAACTCGCAGCGGTTAACATCGACTACGGGTGGGGCAGGCCGGTGCTGGAGCCTGGCGGTGTGTCTCGTGGCACCGAAAATGTCTTACTGTTCATTCCACTGTTATGTAAAATAAAGGAGTGTTATATGTCTTGCTAATATCTCCCACTTCCCAGAAAATCTCATATCCAGCCAGATCCTAGCGAACTCTACAGAAAATATCGTATCCAGCCAGATCCTAGCGAACTCTTGTTTATCAATATAAAGCCATACTTGGCATTACCAAAGTTCCTCCGTAATACCAAAGATTAGCATTTACAGAAGTTCTTGCCTCTTGGATTAATTCTGCGCTGCAAATTAGCATTTACAGAAGTTCTTGCCTCTTGGATTACTTCTGCACTGCAATCAATTATCTCACAATTTCGACAATTTAGGTGTTGAAACACCCGTGTGGAACTTCTTGATGTAGTCGCAGATGTGATCACTGATTTCCTGTGCTCTCTCCTGCTGGACGAAGTGCCCAGCACCCTTGATTACCACCACCTCCTCAAGCATAGGCACATCTCTCTTGAGCCCACCCTTGTGTATGTAGCTTTTGACTCCTGGGTGATGGTATGCCAGGTCACCGTCCCCAACAATGAACTTAGTTGGCACTTGCACTTTTGCTCCTGTCCATGGTGCCATCAGTTCCCAATTCCTGTGCATGCATGTCAGAGCCTCAGAGACTACAACGATGCAATCCTCTAGTTTTTTAGAATATATTATTGCGAACATGGCCAGTGCCACGATATTCAAAATCTACTAGAAGAAACATTATACCGTTCAAATCAGATTTTCATATTTATGACGAATCTTATTCAAACAACGATTTCATATTCATGATAAATGTTTCTGGACTTGACTAGAATGAACAGATCTTCCCGGCATCTTGCTAACTGCAGTTCATGTAGATTGTGAGCTCCTGCTTTCTGTGTTCAACACAGGAGTAGGATGATAGGAGAGAATGGTAATACTAAGCCATGACTAAAATACACCGTCAGTCAAACATATCTAGCTTACAAGATAAACAGAGATGAATTGACGCAGACACAGAACTATGCTCTTAGTCCTATTCTAGAATTTGTAAACTTAGAAGTTAAAGGCAAAATGTTTCAGCCATTATTATTATCAGTATATCACAATCAGATGCACCATGGTGCATCTCTCTAGTGGCTTGTCAGTTGCTTGAAAAACTATAGTCCATCTGGAAATAGATGATACATGTGTGGTTCAGAAGTTCAGTATGTGCAGGTGTGCAGGACAGTTTTGGGATAATGTGACATGTATGATTTGTGCAGATGATGGTTTAGTTTCTAGCTAAAGAAAATTTAAATAATTAACAGACTTACAGGTCTAAACAGCGGTAGTAATTAATGCCACCAGCAAAGCCAGTTTTTGCATACACACTTGCTAGGTAACTGATATCTTCCTCGGAGAGCCAAGAAGGCAGTGTTATTTGCTTGTTGCTTGCCCGCATTTTCTCAAGGGACATAGCAGAAGAACCTGTGGTTTTAACACTCAATGCCATTTTGAAGAACCTCTTCAATTCAAAACTAGCAAATTCCGCTTCAATTCCAGGTTCCTGCCAACCAATGTGACACTTGTAAAGGCAAGTTTTGGAAATCACCTGCCTGAAGTCTAAGTATGGACTTCACAAAAACAAGAGGAGCACGAGTTAAAGATGATTCAGAAATGCAACAAGTCCGCACACTGGTCCAAATTATTGGTATATAACTCATGCTATTATAGCTAAATAATATCTATTCACTCATCCATGCCAATACATTTATGCTAAACCAAAGACAACTTAGGTTGAAAAGTATGGGCTTCACAAAAACAAAGGAGGAGCACAAATTAAAGATGGTTCAGAAATGCAACTCGTCCACATAGTGGTTCAAAGTATTGGTACACAACTCATGTAATTATTGCTAAATAACATCTATTCATTGATCTATGCCAATACATTTATGATAAACCAAAGATATGCTCTTCCATGTTAAAGTCTTACGACCACCCCCAGGAGCCGTACGACCATGTTGTTGTCGCTACGTCTACCTCCTGAGTCGTTACGACCACTCTGTTGGTTTTCCAACCACCCTGACAGTCGTTACGACCACATTATGACCTCTCCGATCACGTCTCGCTAGGGCTGTAAAAAAAGCTCGAGGCTCGCGAGCTGCTCGAGCTTGGCTCGCTCTAGACTCGATTCGAGCTTGGCTCGAGCTCCAAACGAGCCGAATTCGAGCTTCATCCTAAGCTCGCAAGCTTTAACGAACCGAGCTCGAATAGCTCGCGAGCTTAGGATTTTTTACCCCCTCCCCAATTCCCCCCGCCCCCGGCCCCACCCCTCCCTCCCGCCTCTCCTCTCAAATTCACCCCCTGCCCCCCAGGCCCCCCCCCCCCCCCCGCCGCCACACGCCCACGCGGCCATGCCTCTCCCCCACCCGCGGGCCTCCGCCTGCCCCCACCTGCGGCCCCGCCCCCGCCGGCCGCCGCCCCTCGTCGCCCCCGCCACCGCCCCTCCGCGCCCCCCGGCCCCCCCCCCCGCCGACCCCCTCTCCCGAGTCCCGCCCCCCGTCCCCTTCCTCTCCCCCGCCGCCGCCCCTCCCCCCAACCCCTTCCTCTCCCCCGCCGCCGCCCCCCGTCCCCCTCCTCGCCCCCCCCCCCCCCCGCCGCTGCCGCCCCTCCTCTCCGTCGCCGCCACTGCCCCTCCTCCCCCGCCGACGCCCCTCCTCCACCCTGTTCCCCTCCTCGGCTCCTCGCCTCTCGCCCCGCTGCCGCCCCCCTCTCCCGCCCCCCGTCCCCTTCCTCTCCCCCGCCGCCACCCCCCCGGCCCCCCTCCTCGCCCCCGCCGGTCGCCGCCTCTCCTCGCCCCCCGCCGCCGCCCCTCGTCCCCCCGGCGCCCCTCCTCAACCCGGCCCGCCGCCGCCCCTCCTCTCCCCCGCCGCCGACGCCTCTCCTCCCCCCGGCGCCCCTCCTCGACACGGCCCGCCGCCGCCCCTCCTCTCCCCCGCCGTCGACGCCTCTCCTCCCCCCGACGCCCCTCCTCGACCCGGCCCGCCGCCGCCCCTCCTCTCCCCCGCCGCCGACGCCTCTCCTCCCCCGGCGCCCCTCCTCCCCCGCCGGCGCCGCCCCTCCTCGACCGGGATCCGGCCACGCAAGTACGCACCGAGCCTACACGAGCCGAGCTCGAGCCCAGCTTAAAGTTCGATGTTGATCTTAGGCTCGCTCGAGCTCGGCTCGTTTACAGCCCTACGTCTCGCTGCTCCGACCATGTAGTCATAACTTCAGCTAAAGTTATGACCACGTTCACCGCCGCTACGCTGCACTTCCTTTGACCACGTAGTAGGCTCGATCACCGTAGTCGTAACTGGATTACGACCATGCAGTGATTCTGTCAACCACACTGAAGGCTTTATCGACTGTCGTTGTTGTAACCCTTACGACCACTGCTTTTGCTCCACGACCGTGGTCGTAACTCCTTTACGACCATGTCTTCAGCACCTGCGGACACCTTCGCTCGATCGCCGTGGTCGTAAGTCGTTTACGACCATGTTTACGATCACGATGAACTCGATACTCGATAATTTTCCAGAGCCAAACAGCTCTTTCTTCTCTTCTTTATTTCTTTCTCTCGATCACACCGATCGCTACGATCGCCCTGATCGCTCTCTCTGTTTTTCTTTGCAATCTCTTCGTACAATGCTTTGCACTTTATACCCTACTCTACGACTACGGGGCGGACTCTATTACGACTCTACCACGGACTCAACAGACTGACTCGAATTCGTACACGACCACAACTACCAACTCGTACACGACTCCAACTTATACACGACTTTGACTTCTAAACTGAAAACAAGATTACTAACTCTAACAACTATCTCCTTAATCTTGTTTCTCTATCTTGATCACGCCAATCTTCTCTCTTACTTCCGCTTCTTCCTTGCATGCCTTCCTGGGCTGGAGCACCTGCTCCCACAGCCACCTTGTCGTTACCTGAGCCTCCCATCTTTCTCCAACACATATCTCGGCTGAGATCACGCCACCTCCGGTCTTTGCATTTACCCATCCCATTGACGCCGCTCCCGCGTATCCTGCTTTGGCCTGGAACACTCCAGCGCCTCGTGCACCTTCTCGCCTTGATCTCCCTTTGTGTTGCATGTGCTCGACCTGTATGTGTGCCGGATACGTCTCCCAAACCGGTTGTATGCACACCGTGCGCTTGTGGTCCACGGGCGAGACCACTGCCTCTCGCTCCGACTGCATGCGTTGTGTCTCTATGAGACCCGCCTTGACCCGGGCCACTTCCCTCAGCATTGTCTGCATGAAAATGGAGTCCCGCACCTACATGCGCGCCATGCATGCCTCCTACTGCCTCTGCACCTCGTCCGTCTGTGTCTCTCTTTGATGAATAAGTCCCTGTACTGTGGTCTTTGTGGGGCTGTGGTAGTTTTTTTGTTTTTTGACTGCTTTAGGACAGCATCTGCTTTTGCTTTAGGACAGCATCTGCTTTTAGGACAGCATCTACTTTTAGGACAGCATCTGCTTTTAGGACAGCATCTGCTTTTGCTTTAGGACAGCATATTGACCGCTTTAGGACAGCATCTAGGATAGCATCTTAGCATATGCTTGGCTGGTTCTCAGCCTATAAATATGTATCTCCAACCCCTCAGGTTGGTATGGCATTGTGTGAGCAATAAACAAGAAAACTTGCCCCATCTCCTAGTGTCATCCTCTCCATGAGAGTAAGGATCTTGCTATCACCAAGAGCAAGAGTCCAGCGACTAACAAGTGGTATCAGAGCCTTAGTATCCTGTAGCCTGAGCATCTCCTGCTCATCTCCTTCTCCGGCCTCGCAGCAGCCCCGGCCGGTAGCAACAGCAGCTCCGGCTGTCCCCGCTCACTCCTCTCCGGAGACGGACGGCAGCTCGTCAGAAGCAGCCCTCTCTCCACGCAACAGCCCCCCAGTAGCGCGCCATGTCCGCAGGGCAGTCTCAGCGCTCGGTCGCCTCGAGCATGCGGCGTCAGCAGACGGCCGAGCTCGTCGCGGCAGAGCAGCGCGAGCGAGCGGCGGCAGAGACCGCTGCGGCGGCGGAAAGGGCGTCAAGGCTGGCAGCGGCGGAGCTGGCAGCAGCCAGGGCGGAGGTGGAAGCAGCGGCGGCGGCAGATGCAGCGCGTGCGGCAGCAGCAGAGGTCAAGGCTCTGCGCGGCAGCAACAGCAGCTCCGGCTCTGTTGATGGCGGCGCCGACGCGGACCCTCAGCTGCTGGAGAGGGAGGCAGCGCAAGGGCGAGCGGCGCAATGGGTAGCCGCGCACGCCCACGAGCGCGGCGGCAGCCCAGACAGGCGCGGACGCGCCGGCGGCGCTCCTGGAGGAGGCACGCACGGCGGCAGCGTACGGGTCGACGGAGAGCGCGGCCCTCACAGGCAACGTGACTCTCTCCCCGGTTCGGTACCGTGGTCACCACGAGTACCAGGCTGTCGTCAGGGACGTCGGCCCCGGCGGCGGGTGGCCTACCCTCACCAAGACCAACTACGTCGAGTGGGCTGCGGTGATGAGGGTGAAGCTCCAGGTGCGGCATATGTGGGATGCAGTCCGGTACGGCGACGTCGACTACGACCAGGATCGACGGGCGCTGGATGCTCTCATCGCCGCAGTCCCGCCCGAGATGCAGTTCTCGCTTACCAACAAGCGGACTGCCAAAGAGGCTTGGGACGCCATCGCTGCAGCACGCATCGGCAGCGACCGCGCCCGCAAGTCTACACTGCAGGCACTACGCACGGAGTGGGAGCACCTGGCCTTCAAGCCAGGTGAGGACGTTGATGACTTTGCTCTCCGTCTCAACACTCTGTTGCAGAAGTTGGTGCAGTTCGGTGACGATACCTACGGCGAAGAGAGAGCTGTGGAGAAGCTCTTCCGCTGCGTCCCCGAGAAGTACAAGCAGATGGCTCGCTCGATCGGGTCTCTGCTGGACCTCTCCACGATGACCATCGAGGAGGCGTTGGGTCGCCTCAAGGTCGTCGACATCGATGAGCCACAGCGCCCCTCGGGACCCGTCACCATTGGCGGGAAGCTCCTCCTCACTCGGGAGCAGTGGGAGGCCGGCCAAGGTGACAAGAAGAAGGGGGAGCCTTCTTCCACGACAGGCGGCCGCAAGAGTGGCAAGCGCGGCAAGCCGCGCAAAGGCGCCCAGGGCGGCGATGCTGGCAAGCAAAAGCCGGCACGAGACGACTCTTGCCACAACTGCGGCAAGCTTGGTCATTGGGCCAAGGAGTGTCGACAGCCACGACGCGGCCAGGCCCACGTCGCGCAAGCGGAGGAGGAGCAGCCGGTCCTGTTCATTGCTCATGCGAGCATCGAACTACCTCCAGCGGCACCGGCCGCAGTGGCTCTCCTCCACCTTGACGAGCCAAAAGCACACGCCCTCCTCGGCGACAGTTCCGGCAATGACAAGACCGACGGGTGGTGCCTCGACACCGGCGCCACCCACCACATGACCGGGCGGCGGGAGTTCTTCTCCGAGCTCGACTCAGGCGTTCGAGGCACCGTCATGTTCGGCGATGCCTCCGCCGTGGAGATCAAGGGTGTCGGCTCTGTCGTCTTCGTCGCCAAGACTGGCGAGCACCGGCTGCTCACCGGCGTCTACTACATCCCCGATCTGCGGAACTCCATCATCAGCTTGGGACAGCTGGATGAGAACGGCTCGCGCGTCGAGATCGAGCACGGGGTGCTGCGAATTTGGGATCTTCGACGCCGCCTCCTTGCCAAGGTAACCAGAGGCGCAAATCGACTCTACACTCTTCACGTGCAGGTGGCACAACCCATCTGTCTCGCAGCTCGTCGGGACGACGAGGCGTGGCAGTGGCACGAGCGCTTTGGGCACCTTCACTTCGAGGCCCTGAAGCGGCTCAGTGCCACGGAAATGGTGCGAGGCCTGCCGTGCCTTGACCATGTGGAGCAGCTCTGCGACGTCTGCGTGTTGACGAAGCAGAGGCGACTCCCCTTTCCCCAGCAGGCGAGTTTCCGAGCCAAGGAGAGGCTCGAGCTCGTGCACGGGGACTTGTGTGGCCCGGTGACACCGGCCACACCAGGAGGACGACGCTACTTCCTGCTGCTCGTCGACGACCTCTCCCGCTACATGTGGGTGATGGTCCTCGGCAGCAAGGGAGAGGCTGCGGACGCCATCAGGCGCACGCAGACTGTTGCGGAGGCGGAGTGCGGCCGCAAGCTGCGCGTGCTGCGCACAGACAACGGCGGCGAATTCACGGCGGCTGAATTCGCGTCGTACTGCGCTGATGAGGGCATTCAGCGCCACTACTCCGCGCCGTACAGCCCGCAGCAGAACGGCGTCGTCGAGCGGCGCAACCAGACGGTTGTGGGGATGGCTCGGGCCCTCCTCAAGCAGAGGGGGATGCCGGCTGTCTTCTGGGGAGAGGCGGTGGTGACGGCCGTCTACATCCTCAACCGCTCGCCTACCAAGGCGCTCGACGGCAGGACGCCGTACGAGGCTTGGCATGGGCGCAAGCCGGCGGTCTCCCACTTGCGGGTCTTCGGCTCCCTCGCGTTCGCCAAGGAGCTTGGCCACATTGGTAAGCTCGACGACAGGAGCACTCCGGGAGTGTTCATCGGCTACGCGGAGGGCTCGAAGGCCTACCGCATCCTCGACCCTGACACACAGCGAGTCCGCATCTCGCGTGACGTTGTGTTCGACGAAGGGCGAGGCTGGACGTGGGACAAGGCGGTGGACGACGGTTCGACTTCGACTCTCAGGGACTTTGTTATCGACTACGTCCACTTCGAGAGAGCCGGGGGAGCTAGCAGCTCGTCTTCACCGAGCTCGTCCACCTCGACACCTTGCTCGCCACCAGCTCCGGCGAGTGCTCCACCACCTTCGGCACCGGCTACGCCCCACTCTTCACCACCGGCTCACCACTCTCCTGCACCGGCGGCCACACCACCGGGATCGGCCCCAACAGCTTCGGTCCACGACGAGCAGCGCATGGTGGAGTTCGCTACTCCGCTATCTCACGACGAGGACCGCGTCGACGTCTACCACGACGACGAACCTCTGCGCTATCGTACCATGGACAACATCCTCGGCGAGTTGCCCGTCCCTGGACTGGCGCAGCGCGACTTCGAGGCGGAGCTGCACTTGGCGTGCGACGACGGCGAGCCTCGCTCCTTCGCTGAGGCGGAGGGAGACGCGGCGTGGCATGTCGCGATGAAGCAGGAGATGGACGCCGTCGAGCGGAACCGGACGTGGGAGCTGGCGGATCTTCCTGCCGGTCACCACGCGATCACCCTTAAGTGGGTGTTCAAGCTGAAGCGGGATGAAGCCGGCGCCATCGTCAAGCACAAGGCTCGCTTGGTAGCACGAGGCTTCGTGCAGCAGGAGGGGGTCGACTTCGATGACGCCTTCGCACTCGTCGCGCGCATGGAGTCCGTTCGTCTTCTCCTCGCACTTGCAGCCCAGGAGGATTGGCGCGTCCATCACATGGACGTCAAGTCCGCCTTCCTCAACGGCGATTTAAAGGAGGAGGTCTACGTCTGTCAGCCGCCGGGATTCGTCATCCCCGGCAAGGAGGGCAAGGTTCTCCGCCTGCGCAAGGCCCTCTACGGCTTGCGGCAGGCACCACGAGCCTGGAACGCTAAGCTGGACTCCACCCTCAAGCAAATGGGGTTCCAGCAGAGCGCACACGAGGCTGCGGTCTACCGGCGGGGCAAAGGCGGCAATGCTCTGCTGGTAGGCGTCTACGTCGACGACCTGGTGATCACCGGCTCCAAGGAGGCCGAGGTCGAGGCGTTCAAGGCGGAGATGAAGACCGCCTTCCAGATGAGCGACTTGGGGCTCCTCTCCTTCTACCTGGGGATCGAGGTCCACCAGGACAGCTCCGGTATCTCCCTTCGTCAGACCGCCTACGCCAAGCGCACCGTCGAGCTGGGCGGGCTCACCGACTGCAACCCAGCCCACACTCCTATGGAGGAAAGGCTGAAGCTGAGCCGCGACAGCACGGCGGAGGAGGTGGACGCGACGCAGTACCGGCGCATCGTGGGCAGCCTTCGCTACCTCACGCGTCCGGATTTGGCGTTCGCCGTCGGCTACGTCAGTCGGTTCATGCAGCGACCGACGACGGAGCATCAGCAGGCCGTAAAGAGGATCCTCCGCTATGTTGCGGGCACCTCCGACTACGGCTTGCACTACCCGAGGTGTCCCGGCGCGGCACACTTCATCGGGTACAGCGACAGCGACCACGCAGGCGACATTGACACCAGCAAGAGCACAAGCGGGATTCTCTTCTTCCTCGGCAAGTGCCTCGTTAGCTGGCAGTCAGTCAAGCAGCAGGTGGTGGCCCTGTCTAGCTGTGAGGCCGAGTACATAGCGGCTTCCACCGCTTCGACTCAGGCGCTCTGGCTCGCTCGACTGCTTGGTGATCTCCTCGGCAGGGACACTGAAGCAGTGGAGCTCAGGGTGGACAGCAAGTCCGCTCTAGCCCTGGCAAAGAACCCCGTTTTTCATGAACGGAGCAAGCACATCCGGGTGAAGTACCATTTCATCCGAGGCTGTTTGGATGAAGGAAGCATCAAGGCAAGCTACATCAACACCACGGATCAGCTTGCGGATCTGCTCACCAAGCCTCTTGGAAGGATCAAGTTCCTTGAGCTCTGCTCCAAGATCAGGATGGTTCGATCCTCCCACAAGACAACGCACAAGACTTAGGGGGAGAATGATGAATAAGTCCCTGTACTGTGGTCTTTGTGGGGCTGTGGTAGTTTTTTTGTTTTTTGACTGCTTTAGGACAGCATCTGCTTTTGCTTTAGGACAGCATCTGCTTTTAGGACAGCATCTACTTGTAGGACAGCATCTGCTTTTAGGACAGCATCTGCTTTTGCTTTAGGACAGCATATTGACCGCTTTAGGACAGCATCTAGGATAGCATCTTAGCATATGCTTGGCTGGTTCTCAGCCTATAAATATGTATCTCCAACCCCTCAGGTTGGTATGGCATTGTGTGAGCAATAAACAAGAAAACTTGCCCCATCTCCTAGTGTCATCCTCTCCATGAGAGTAAGGATCTTGCTATCACCAAGAGCAAGAGTCCAGCGACTAACACTCTTCACACAAACCTGTTTACAAGTTTTTAAAGAAATCTTGTATAACCAATTTGGAGATCTCTTTACCTTCATTAACAAATCTCTGTTCTTATCGTACACACGCAAAAACTCATCCTGCAGCACCACCCTGCACCCTCTTTCTGTCATCTGCCCTAGACTAAGTATGTTGTTGCATAGACTTGGTATATAATAAATCCCTGTCAACAACTTCTTATCTCCATTCTTGCATTGTAACATCATCGTCCCTTTGCCTTTTATCTCCACCGTGGAGCTGTCGCCAAACTTGACCTTGCCGTCGAGCTTATGAAACATGGAGCGATCTCCCGTTATGTGGTTGCTTGCTCCATTATCCAAGTACCATTGATCCGTGTGATTGTGGCTACCTTCCTTCGTGCGTAGTTTTGAAACTACGTTCTCTTCATTCAGTATCACCATGGCCAGCTCCTTTTCAACATGAGGAGAGAAGTAAAGCGATTTGTTATCTTCTTCTTCGTCTTTGGCGAGATTCACCTCCCCGTCCTTCTTCTTGCTTTTGCAGTTCGAAGCATAGTGCCCATACTTGTTACAGTTGAAACACTTTATATGGCTGCGACATCCTAATACGTAGTGCCCGTATTTGCCACATTCAAAGCACTTGACATGTGACTTATCACGGGATCTTTCACTACCGCCTTGCCGAACCTTGTCTCCATGGCCACCCTTGCCGCCTCGACCACGCCACCTCCCGCGGTTATTTGATAAGCCATGACCGTCTCTCAAATCTCCCTTTACTAGCAATGCCTGCTCGTTACACGACTGAAACCACTTCAGTAACTCCTCATGTGCCTTGAGAGAGCCGGTGACCTCGTCTATCCTCTTCTTGTCCAGATCGGGGGAGTACATAAGTATTATGACAACAGGTATGTACTTCTCCGGAAGCACGCGCAAGTACTTCTTCACCGTCATAGATTCCTCCATCTTGTTGCCAAGAGAGTTAATCTGATTGTACAATGAACCCAGCTTGCCGGCGAACTCGTTCACCGACTGGGTCTCTCCCATCTTCAGGTTCTCGAACTCGCTCCGCAAATTCTGAAGCCACACCTCCTTGACATGATCAACTTCCTCGTGCATCGTTTGAAGCGTCTCCCAAGCCTCCCGTGCCGTCTCCTTGTCCATGAGCTGATGCATCATCGCATCTGGCACCGCCTAGTAGATGATGGCCAAAACTGCCTGATCTACCTTGTCATCCACCTCCTTGTCATTCCCCTTCGGATCGGCTACACCCTAGACTCCCTGGGCGCGCATGTTTGCCTTCATCTTCATTGCCCACACCAAGTAATTGTCGGTCGTCAGAAGAGGGTAGTAGAGGGAGATTAGCCCACCCTTCGTCTTGTCGCCCATGATCTTCATCACGCTCTGATACCACTTGTTCAAGTCTTACGACCGCTCCCAGGAGCCGTACGACCGCAATGTTGTCGCTACAACCACCTCCTGAGTCGTTACGACCACTCTGTTGGTTCTCTGACCACCCTAACAGTTGTTATGACCATGTTGTAGCCTCTTCGATCACGTCTTGCTGCTCCGACTACGTAGTCGTAACTTCAAAGTTACGACCATGTTCACCACCGCTGCGCTGTACTTCCTTCGACTATGTAGTAGGCTCGATCACCATAGTCATAACTCGATTACGACCACGCAGTGATTCTGTCGACCACGCTGAAAGCTTTATCGACTGCCGTTGTTGTAACCCTTATGACCACAGCTTCTGCTCCACGACCGTGGTCGTAACTCCTTTACGACCACATCTTCAGCACCTGCAGACACCTCCGCTCGATCATCGTGGTCGTAAGTCGTTTACGACCACATCTGCGATCACGATGAACTCGATACCCAATAATTTCCTAGAGCTAAACCGCTCTTTCTTCTCTTCTTTATTTCTTTGTCTCGATCACACTGATCGCTACGATCACCCTGATCGCTCTCTCTGTTTTCCTTCGCTCTCTGTTTTCTCCTTGCAATCTCTCGGTACAATGCTCTGCCCTTTATACCCTGCTCCATGACTACGGGGCGGGCTCGATTACGACTACTACGACTCCACCACGGACTCGACAGACTGATTCGAACTCGTACACGACCACGACTACCAACTCGTACACGACTCCAACTTATACATGACCTTGACTTCTAAACTGGAAATAAGATTACTAACTCTAACATTCCAAAATGCCAGTGACACCTTACAAGTGATGAGCTGCAGTTTGCATAAGTAATAAGAAACTAATACCCCTCAAAAAAGAACTAAGAAGACACCACTAGAAAGGGAACTGCTTGCAAACAAAGAAGGGAAATTTTATAGGCACACACTAAATTAAACCCTTGGAAGATCAATTGACACGAAAATTTGACATACCAGCCAGACATGCACAACAATGAACTTCTACAAGAATGCCTTATACTCCTATGTCCATCTATGTCACTAATGTAACAAGATGAAGCTCACATGTGAGCACCACTTTGGGCTTGTATTTGGTACCACACCTGTAGCAATCGAAATGCAACTAACTTGCCCAGTGCAACCAACTGAACCCCATAGCCCCACACCCTTGGTGATAATCTACCCATGTGAGTTTGGATCACAACTGAGCAATCTCGTCTCTTTCCTCCTCTTTCCACATGCAACCACATGTCTCACAACCCACATAGGTCCTTGATTATTTGAATTGATAAACTAAAAAAGCATGCCAGCGTCATCTCACCCCTCGTTGGGGAAACGGAAGCAGAAAACCAAAACTGCAGAAATTGCTAATCATGTTCAGAATCATGCTAAATTGTGGGTGCCAAGCATTAGCAGCAGGGACATGCAGTAGCTGATAGCTCTGATCCCTGGATTAATTACTCATCAGATGGTGGCCACAGGAGCAATAGCGCACCTGGAATCGGCAGACGTAGTAGTCGTCGCCGTAAGCGCGGCGGAAGTAGTCGAGGGGCTTCTCGGAGGGGTGCCTGGGCATGAAAGCGACGCTGAGGTTGACGAGCGCGCGCACCCGGTCCGGCCGAAGCAGGCACAGGTTCCACGACACGATGGTGCCCCAGTCGTGCCCCACCACGAACACCTTCACCGCAGCACCGACGCGTCAACCACCGCCAATCTCGCAACCAGACAATTTGGGGATAGAGAAAAAGGAAAAGGCGGGCGTGGTCGTGCGCTTAATTAATTACCTGGGGGAGCTGGAGGGCGTCGAGGAGCGCGACGAGGTCGCCGACGATGTGGAAGATGGTGTAGGAGGTCGGGTCCGGAGGCGCGGTGGTGCCGCCGTAGCCGCGGAGGTCGGGGGCGAGGCAGCGGTAGCCCCGCGCCGCCAGGTGGTCCATCTGGTGGCGCCACGAGTACCAGAGCTCCGGGAAGCCGTGCACGAAGAGCACCGCGGGCGCGGAGGCGCCGGCCGGGCCGGCCTCGGCGACGTGCATCGAGATTCCGTTCGCCACCACCTTCCGGTGCCTTACCGGCGCCGCCGCCATGGTCTCTACTCTACTCTGCCGCTCGCAGTCTCGCTGCGACGCCGTGCCGTGCCGTGCTGGTCTCGGATGCGGAGTGGAGTAGTTGGCAACTGGGCGGGGCGAGACGTTTTCGGTGTGTTTGGTTCGTGATGGAGGTGTATTGTATATCCTGACTGAGTGGATGCAGCTGAGTGGAATTGTATTTCACAAAAAGAAGATGTTTGGTGAGGTTACATAAATGAATGTAAAAAAAATTGAGATGTTGTTTGGTTGCCTGTATGAGCGGATGCAGTCTACCAAACCTGAGAGGCTGACACGTGGGACCGCATAAGATACACTGCATCAATCTATCCAGGATGGCCAGTGAAGCTCATTTTGAGCGTATCCACCCATCCAGGATGAGGGCGTATTTTTGCATCCACTCATACAGATAACCAAACAGACTTTTTCTCAGATTATACGAATCCACCCAGTCAGGATAAAGGAAATTCAGGCAACCAAACACATCCTTTATTGTTCCCACTCTGCAGCCTTTGACCGATCTGTGCGTTGCGTTCGTGGACACGACGCCCGTCTCGCGCGTTGCTGTGAACGTGGGCCGAAATGGAGCATTGCACGGCCCAAACTACAAACTAGGCCAGGCACAAGCGGCCCATTAAATTTCCCATTTCTAGTTTGCCATGCGCCCACCTCCCATCACCAGATCCTCTCAAAAAAACCGGGGAACAAAAAAAACCACCGCTCACCAGATTAACAGGTGTTGTATTGTTTTCTGCAATAGGGTGGTGATCGGTTCGGCTGAAAAGCTCATGGCTTATGGCTGAAAACACTGTAGCTGGCTGAAAAAAGCACTGTAGCTGACAAAGGCTTATTTAGCATAATTAAATTTAAAAAATTTAAAAATAAAAAAATATGTTAGCCCATTACGTATAATACAAACAAATACGGAAAAAAAAGAACCGGCAAAAAAGCTCAACAAAAAGCCAAAAGTTCAGAAAAAGACGAAACTTATGAATAGTGAAAAATAAGCCAGAAGCCGAAGCCGAGTTGATCGGGGCTTCTTTTACTCTTATCTTACTCCAGAATATAGAGTCATGAGAGCATTAAGCACCTCACTCCTCTCGCTTCCATCTCACGTATCGCTTCTTTATTTCTTCCACTGTTTGCTCCCCCTTCTAAACATCATTTCTTTTAATCACTACTTATTTATTTTTATTTAAAAATTATCAACTGTATCCAATACAAACACCTCTAGATTGGCGATAAAAATTAAGCATTTCAAAGCATGGCTAATTGGCTATGAATCGAACACATGATTCTACAGTACTGAAATTTCAATACACGAATAACTTGTTTCACAACTACGAAACGATGGTTAAAATTAATTTAAACCGTACATGACTAGCGGCATGCCATGCGAACACGCGATTGGTCATTCAGTTGAGCTCGATCAGAACTTGCTGATGAAGTCGTAGATGTGCTCGCTGACCTCCTGCGCCTTCTCCTGCTGGATGAAGTGCCCCGCGCCGGGGATCACCACGACGTCCTCGAGCAGCGGCACGTCGCTCTTGAACCCTCCCTTGTGCAGGTAGTCCTGGATGCCGGCGTAGTGGTACGTCAGGTCCCCGTCCCCGACGATGAACTTGGTCGGCACCTGCACCTTGGCGTCCGCCCACGGCGCCGCCAGCTCCCAGTTCCTGTCCATGTTGCGGTAGTAGTTGATGGCGCCGGTGAAGCCCGTCTTCTCGAAGGCCGCGCCGAAGTAGTCCACGTCGGCCTCCGTCAGCCAGGGAGGGAGCGGCGACTCCTCGGCCTCCGGCTTGCCGGCCGCGCCGGCGGTGAAGCGGTTGCACAGGATCTGCCGCAGGATGTACCTCGCGTGGGCCGGAGCGAACTCCTCCTCTGCAACCCCGGGCTCCTGCACCGTGCATGAACACAAACCTCAAAATCAACATCAGAGAATTAATCGTACCGTGCCATGCCGTGCTGTGCATGAACACAACCTCAAAATCAACATCAGAGAATTAATCGTACGTGCATGAACACAAACATCAAAATCAACATCAGAGAATTAGGCCCCGTTTGGCACAGCTCCACCACCGGCTCCTAGAGCTGTTTGGAGCCGTTTTGTGCCAAACGGGGTAAAACAAAATAGCTCCACCCAAGGAGTCCCTTAAAACATGCTGAGACAAAAGATATGTACGAGATGGAGCTGAAAAAAGTAGCTCCACCCGGCTCCATCCGCAGGCCCGCATGTCACTGCCCTTGTACTTTCGTGAATTTACGCGATCTGCCACCGGCTCTTCTATTCTCCCGTTCCCGTTCCTCTGTTCGGTCTTCTCGTCTTCGACCGTGAAGGGAGCGTCGCCGCCATTAAATATTGGTTGCTAATACTTTGTGTTATTTTAAATTTTTTTAATTCAAATTTACTCGGATGAAAAATCATGTAAAAACATACAGCTCTTGATGTTACTACAAGCCAAATAGACAGGGGTATATTGGACAATTGACATCTCTCAACCATGCATGATAAAACAGGTGGAGCTATTTTGCCAAACATTCTACTAAAACAGCTCCAGCTCCACTGGTGGAGATGTTTGTGGAGCTAAAGCAAAAAAAAAAAAATAGCTTCACTTGTGAAGTGGAGCCGTACCAATCGGGGTCTTAATCTGGAAAATTTGGACTGCTGAAAAACTCGCGCACGTCCAGAGGATGGATAAAGTCGGGTTGTTGCATCCTGTGCTTACATCAAGTGGAGAGTGCAATACGCCAATATATACTATACACTTGTTCACTGCATGCCCCTAATAAAAAAGATCTGGGAATTGACCGCAAATTGTGCCGGTATGCCGGCGCTGAATCCCTCGTTGGAACCCACAATTTCCATTAAGGCTCTGCACGAGCGGTGGGATCGCAGCAGCTTGCGGATCAACAGAGGTTACAGGGCGGGGAAAAAAAGGAATGTGCGCGACTTCGCTTATCATGTTGGTGGTGTGGCAGATTTGGAAGGAGAGGAATCACGGAGATAGTATCCAACTCGAAAATCTGTGAGAAACCACAGATATCATATCCTGTATGACAGATTTGGAAGGAGAGAAACCTATCGACCATAGCCAAGAGCTATCCATCATAATTTAAAATAATAATGCCAAGGCTGTGATCGTTTTGGCTTCAGCTTTTAGCTTCCGGCTTATTTTTCACTATTCATAAATTTCGTCTTTTTCTGAACTTTTGGCATTTTGTTGAGCTTTTTTGTCGGTTCTTTTTTCCCGTATTTGTTTGTATTATACGTAATGGGCTAACATATTTTTTATATTTTTTAATTTTTTAAATTTAATTATGTTAAATAAGCCTCTGTCAGCTACAGTGTTTTTTCAGCCAGTTACAGTGCTTTTCAGCCATAAGCCACCAAATGATCACCACATAATCAGCCCAGGCATGCATGGATGTACGCTCTAGGCTTGGGACCTACTAGCGATCGACATCCTGTAGCTAATCACCCTCTTGGCCTCTACAGTTTTTGCTTTCTTCTCTTACCGGCCCTTCTGTTTTCCCCTGGTTTCTGTCGATGTTTTAATATCGATCTTATGTACGATTTGTTTGGATTCAAGAAAACTCTTAAAAAACTTGATGTATGAACCTACGGAGTAGAGACACTAGAAATTTTATCCTAGTTCGGACATTCTCCTAAGAGAATAACAACTCTACGTCCAATATAATTACTAGTTGCTAGAAATGGGTTACAACAGAGAATTGCACAAATGGCTAGTACTATCTTGCGTGAATGATTCACCCATTGTCCCTCCTCTCCCTTTGGCATTAACCTTTAAATAGCCGGTAAAACGATGGCAGTTGTCCCACACTAGAAGACACTTTGACGTTTCAAATGATAACCGCCTAATGGAAGTTTCTGTCAGAGAGACATAAGAAGCCGTTCACCGTGTAACGGTTGTTGTCAGAAAGAGATCGTGTGGGGTTAGTGGACTAACGTACGTTCTAACCACCTTATCAAATGAATCAACAGTGTAGTTTATTATCGTAAATAAGTTGGTTGGAGATAGATTTGTTGTAGGAATTTCCATGACCACAGAGTGGTCGCAGTAAAACTTATGACTACATAGTCGTAGAAAGATTTACGACCGTGGGATAGTCGCAGTAAGACTTACGACTATGTGGTCATAGAAAGACTTACGACCATATAAGTAGTCGCAGTAGAACTTACGACTATGTGTCGTAGAACTTACGACTATATGATCGTAAAAGTGCTTACGAACGACTGTCCAACTATATTTACCTCTTATTAATAAAGGGGTATATTTAAGGAATATAATGATGTAATAATTTAAAAATTACTCTATCTTCGCCAGTTTTATTTTGTGATCCTCATTTTCTTCTACTTCAATGAAAGCTAGCAGAACCCTGCTGTTTTTCCAGAAAAAATCTACAAGATACCCCGGAGAATCGATATCTGGCCTGCAAGATGGAAAGAAGGGAAGCAAATCAAGGGCACATAATTGCTCACGTAGGCCGTCAAATCGAATGAACTAATTAGGATGTTTCATTTCCCATTTGGATTTGCCCCCTGCTAGCTCCTCCTCTATAAAAGACCATGCATTGGCGTACGCATCGAGAGCAAGGGAATTAATTAGCAACCGCGCGATCAGAGCGAGAGCGCACGAACGTGAAGCAATAGCAGGTTAAGCGGCGGCAGCAATGGCGCCCGTCATCCTCCAGACCGATGTGCACTGCTTCGGCTGCGCGAGGAAGATCCGGAACACCATCAAGAACCTGCTTGGTATGCACGCACCACGCACGTGTTGATACTGCATCGACCGATCTGACAATGCGTCTTGCTGTGCATGCAGGTGTGGAGAGGGTGTGGGCGTCCCCGGATTCTGGGCTGGTGGTGGTCACCGGGACGGCGGACGCGGCGGTGCTCCGGAGGCGGATCCAGCACAGGATGAGGAGGGCCGTCACCATCGTGAGCGACGGCACGGAGGACCAGCTGGACGACCACAACTATGGGATGACGCATCTGGCGCCGCCACAGTACGCCCCGCGGCCGCCGGGATACCCGCGGTACTACAGCTGGGGGACGACGTCGTCTCATCCGCATCACTACGCCCCGCAGCCGGCGGGCTACCCGTACGGCGGCAACCACTACTGGCAGTCGCAACCCCGCCATTACGTGCCCAGCGGCACGCCGACGTGCCTCGACGACGAGATTCCCAACAAGCATTGCTGCTCTATCCAGTGATCGACTGGGCGAGCGAGACGGCGACGTACGTACGCCTGATCGAATCCAATTTTACTACAGTTTGGACGGAATGGACGAACAGGTGTAGTAGTATCTTTTTTTTCGTGTACTACTACTACTGTGCAAGCCATGGAGTCTGTGCAGGGTTAATTTTCACCACCCCCACAGGACTTCTGGTTCCCTGTTGGAACGATAAAAGTTTTGCTTATGTTGATTTTTCCTAGGAGTTTGAAATTTGGAATGCTTTCACTGTACAAGTTTCAGTATAAGTCAGAGTCTAATTGCTAGAATAGTAAAGTATTCGTGCGTTACAACAGAGCGACCAAAGGGTGTGATATATATTATGGTTTTTACCAAAGGGTCTAAAGATGGACCCATCCAACGGATCTCACCTCCCCACCCCCAAGCCAACTTTTTACGATTGCTTCCATACTGAAGTGAAAGAAAACAGCAGAGGAGATGAGCGTAGGTTGGCTTGCCTGGAAGCGGCAGATGTAGTAGGTGGGGCCGTAGGCGCGGTTGAAGTAGTCGGTGGTCTTGACGGCGCCGGAGCCGGCGCGGATCATGATGTGGCGCATGAAGGCGACGCTCGTGTTCACCAGCGCCGTCACGCGCTCCGGCCGGAACAGGCACAGGTACCACGCGATCAGCGCCCCCCAGTCGTGCCCCACCACCACCACCTAATGTTCCATCCATCACATGCACAATCACGTAATCCAGCCCGGTTAGTTGTGCACGGCTATCAAGCACGTATATATGTACACTTAACACTACTAGCAGCAATAAATATGGTAGAATTGGCATACTCTACAAATTAAACAGTACTATTGCACGTACTATTCACTATAATTAACACTGGGATTCGATTTCAACGCCTTCATCTGCTCTGTGATGGCATCCATTTTTTTAAGTTCAGAGCATTGACCAGTGACAATACATCCCCGGATAACACTCTTCTAGAGTAACGCTAATTAATTTTTAGATGAAATTAATTACTAACACTAAGTAGGAGCACCTGACTTTCCGAAGCGGCTTCTTCCTTTCTTTCGCTCCTGGCTCGCTCTGGGATAAGACAAGGGGTCACAGACGTTTCACGCATTCCATTCTTCTCGTTCTCGTCTCGTGCACGTATCCTTCACCCACTTTTCCCACCCCTCGCTCCGTTCTTCTAAAAACTATTTTTTTTCAACTTCTACTATTTATTTTTAGTTAAAAGACATCAGCTACAACCAATATAGAGTGGCCCATAGTAACGCAGTACTGCTCCAGTGCACACCACGTATTACAATTGAAATAACATCAATGTATTTTGTTATAATCTTGTCTTCCATGGGTTTCCTAATATAAGTCCCAATTCTACTGTACATATAGACAAGAACCACTAAATCTGAGAAAAAGATATATGATAAAAAATTACTTGTTTAGTGTCTATAATAAATTTATATTATAGGATAATGTATTTTAAAAAATAGAGACTCCTGTTTCAAGACAAGAGAGTTGAAGGGATGGGATCGAACATCGAACCCTTTCTTCACGTCACAAAATCAGTCACCAGCGTCACATGGTAGTAGCAACGTCTTCTTCACTAAAAATTAAAAAAAAAAGAGGAAAGAAAAAAAAGACCAGCGTCACATGGTAGTAGCAACGTCTTCTTCACTAAAATAAAAAAAAAGAGGAAAGAAAAAAGAGGCTCTTTTGCATCCAAGTTCGATACACCCGCCCAAACCACGTTTTTTAATAGCGGAAAGAAAACCGTTACCAAGTGCAAAACGTCAGATTGAATCGTAGAAGATTGTGCGGACACGTCTGTACCTTTGCGAGGCCGAGGGCGTCGAGGAGCGCGACGACGTCGCCGACTACGTGGAAGGCGGTGTAGGAGGAGACGTCGGCCGGCGCGGTGGTGCCGCCGTAGCCGCGGAGGTCGGGCACGACGCAGCGGTAGCCGCGCGCGGCCAGGTGGTCCATCTGGTGGCGCCAAGAGTACCACAGCTCCGGGAAGCCGTGCAGGAACAGCACCGCCGGCGCGCCCTCGCCGCCGACCTCCGCCACGTGCATGGAGATGCCGTTCACCTCCACCGTCCGGTGCCTCACCGCCCCCTCCATGCTCGATCAAAAACCCCCCTCTGCTCTCGCTAGGTTTCTTGGCTAGCAAAGCTGTGTGCGCAACTCGGGTGCGATGCGAGGGAGGGATCAGCAGCTAATGAGCTGCTATTTATTATCCTTGCAGAGAGGAGAACGTGAGACAAATGTGAACAGGGAAAAGATAGGAAACGAAGTGGAGCTGTGGAAGGGTCAAACTGAAAAGGCCGAGTAGCATATCCGTGGGATTGGGATCGTCTTGATTTTTTTTTAATTGGTGAGTACAATAAAGACGTATTTACAATACACACGACGTTTTGACCAGTCAACGCATCGACGTGTACTCAAAGAGCACTGTGCATATAAGACGGCTACTGGCATATCCGAAAAGCATGCACACATCGGCTACCAGTTTTGTGCGCGTTTCGAATCTTTTGATACGCGTTTCCGTCGTACGGCCAAGCCGAGAAGCAAACGAAAGGCGCCATGTGAACTCACATGCCACGGCCATAACCATGCGCAATGACTCGTGTGATTTTCCAGAGATTATGGTTTGCTCATTTTGGCTTTACTTCTGATATTTTATTTATTTTTTACTATTTTTAAATTTTATCCTTTTCTGATTTTTGGCTTTGTTTTGAGCTCTTTTGCTGGTTCTTTTTTTTCCCATATTCGTCTGTATGATCCGTGATTGGGTAATCAGTTTTTTCTATTTACAATATGCACACAAAGACAATGCAGAAACTCTAGAGTCTCATAGAATGTGGGCACGTATGTTAACCACTGAACGTATACACGTACACGTGTACTCAAAGAGCACTGTGCATATAAGAGAGCTACTATAGAATGGCATGCCGTTGGGAGGCATCCCGACGGCATACCTCCCTTGCACTGCTCCCCCTACTCTTTCTTCTCTCGAACCAGTGCCACCCAGCGATCCATGGAGGAAGAGGAAGAGTATCTCGTCGCTGCCCGCCATCGCCGCGTGGCCCCGGACAACTTCGCGCGCCTCCTCCATCGCCCGCCCCCCTCCACCACCACCCCTGGAAGGTGGCACCATCGCTGCCTCGTCACGCAGCCCCCCGACCCCTACCCACCCAATCTAAATGCCAAAGCCGCCGTTGCTATCGCCCTCCTACCCTGCCCATCGCAGGACCACCGCCTCCTCCCGACCTCCTTCGATACCCGGGGGAGCTAGATTTTTCTCCTCCAACGTCAGATCTGACGGTGGAGGAGAGTGAGAGGATGACGACGACAAGGAGAGGAAGAACAAGGAATGGAGAGGAAGGAGTTGGATCACCATGGAAGAGATAAGGGAGCAAAGTGGTGCGGCTGCAGGAGCTTAAAAAGCGATGTGACGGTATATCACCGCTTAGTTTTCTTCTCATATAACAGTAGCCCAAAAATACGGCACCACCGACTCGAGCCTGAGCGAGTGTGCTGCTCACCTGACAGACTTACCAACCGAACAACGCTCGGTCCGCGAGATCCTCCGACAGACTTGAAATGAAAGGGAGAGGCTCACGATGCCACAACTTTGGATGGTTCCATTGCGAAAGTACAGTGCAGATCTAATTCTATAGTGCGACCGCTACAAAGCAAAATAGCAAAACCAAACACAGTGGTTCGCTACAGTAATAATCAGTGTCTGCTGCACTACATTAGCTACGGTACTTTGCAGTTCTTTCACATTGTTTGCCTCTGGCTTTGCTCATGCAACGTGCAAGTCCAAAGGATCCGGTTCCATATTTGAATGACGTTGATGATGACGCATCACGCATAGCAGCACGTGGATGTGGGGATGCGTGGGAACTGGCAAGTCGAGTCGGCACAGTCCAAGGGACGTGTAACGGAAAGCCTCATGAGGGGTTGGCGTTGGATGTTCAACCGGTATCGAGAAATTTCCTTACAACAGCTCTGATTATGGACTTTGGATTTTCTTTTTGAAGCAACATGCCTAAAAAATGAATTTGCGTATGCTGGGCTCCATGCATACCTTTGAAGATTTTTTTGAATTATTAATGATTTGCCACTACAAAGAGGTGTATTTAAGATTTGCCACTTTATTTGTTACCGATGTGTCTCGTAACTCATATATCAATGAAGCGTCAACTGAAAAATCATTGAATGAGGATCTAACGAAGATATAATAATCCTCAATTTATTACGTTATTTCGAATTTTGTTGATGACTGTTGTCAATCGTATGGCGAAGTCATCAATTGACTTCGACTCTATCATGCGCAGCACTTCGAACTCCGACTTGAGGGTCCACACCTTGGCTTCCCTCACGCGCATGGCTCCCACATGCATGGTCTTCAATGCCTCCCACGCGGCTTTGTTTGTCTCTTTTTTAGCCAGCAGGAAGCACGTGTCTTCGAAGACACCTTGGTAGATGGCAGCCAATGCTATCTGGTCCTTGCACGTGTCGGTGTCGTTGGGCTCGATGGCGTCCCATATGCCTTGGGCTCTCATATACACCTTCATCTTCATTGCCCACATCGTGTACTTACTCCTTGTGAGCACGGGGTAGTAAAGCGACACTGTGGAACTCTCCTTCGTCGGTGCGCTTACCGATACTGACACCGCCGCATCGACTATCTCCATACTTTTTGGCATGATCTTGGGTATAAATCAAGTTTTGATACCAATTATTGGAGATATACCTAGGAATTACATACTTGATTTGCCCGTGGACACATGCTTTCACGGGGAACGAGATGAACACTGGAAGAAAAAAAATATAAAGAACATTTGTTTGGCAAGACCGAACTCAGCTTAGCCTCCTTTTCTTCTATTCAACTCACCATCTTTAACAGACTGATTACAAGTATATAAATAGACACTCTATGATCCGGTTTCACTGGCCATCACTCTACGACTTGCGCACACCACGCACCACGACTCCACGACTCGTACATATCGCACACTACCTGAAAGACTTGGCCATTACTCGGACACCCAACTTTTACCATGGCTTCTCGATTACGCCTACAACTACGAGTCCCTCTATGACTGCCCCCGGTTACGGTACTCTTACGACTGCTACAGTACACATGACTGCTACAGTACCCCACAATTGCTACAGTGCACACAACTGCTACAAATATTTTTACGACCACAACCACTTCCGACCACAAATACTATATGAACGCACGACTTCGATTGTGGTTTCGACCATAACTCAGGGCTACAACCATTAACAAAAAGACTCCTACGACCACTTCAAAGTATCAGGATTAATTCTAACAGACAACGCATCCCTCCCATGACGTGGCGGGGGTGTCACGGCGCTGGCGATGTGTTGAAAGGGAATGGAGAGGGAGACCACGGACATGAGGAAGATGAGCGAGGCAAGGGAAGTATGTATCTCTCCCTCACTTTCCCCTCTATTCATTTTTTCTTTAAAAATCACTTTTTTAATCACTGCTATTTATTTTTAGTTAAATCTATCAGCTGCAGTTACTACGAACATCCCTAAATTGGCAACAAAAATTACGCATTTCAAAGCATGGCTAATTGGCTATGAATCGAACACATCATTCCACAGTACTGAAATCTCAATACACGAATAACTTGTTTCACGACTACTAAACGATGGTTAAAATTTATTTAAACCGTACATGACTAGCGACATGCCGCGCGAACACGCGATCGGCCATTCGGTTGAGCTCGATCAGAACTTGCTGATGAAGTCGTAGATATGCTCGCTGACCTCCTGCGCCTTCTCCTGCTGGATGAAGTGCCCCGCGCCGGGGATCACCACGACGTCCTCGAGCAGCGGCACGTCGCTCTTGAACCCTCCCTTGTGCAGGTAGTCCTGGACGCCAGGCCAGTGGTACGTCAGGTCCCCGTCCCCGATGATGAACTTGGTAGGCACCTGCACCTTGGCGTCCGCCCACGGCGCCGCCAGTTCCCAGTTCCTGTCCATGTTGCGGTAGTAGTTGATGCCGCCGGTGAAGCCCGTCTTCTCGAAGGCGGCGGCGAAGTAGTCCACGTCGGCCTCCGTCAGCCAGGGAGGGAGCAGCGACTCCTCGGCCTCCGGCTTGCCGGGCGCGTCGGCGGTGAAGCGGTTGCTCAGGACCCGCCGCATGATGTACCTCGCGTGGGCCGGGGCGAGCTCCTCCTCTGCAACCCCGGGCTCCTTCACCATGCATGAACACAAACCTCAAAATCAACATCAGAGAATTGCCATGCCGTGCCGTGCATGCATGGACATTATCCAATTGAAAAACTATGACAACCTTATCTAGAAAGTTTGGGCACCAGGAAAATGCAAGGTTTTCGTATGGACAGCCACACAAATTAAACAGTAGAGGCATTGTTCCTACTTAATTTTTAGCACACATCTATATCAGTTAAAGTTTTATCATATATGCCCTCAATAGCCCAACAAAAATGCTACTACCATGCCTACAATTAATCCAAAAAAATAGAAATCCAAACCCAAAGTCATTTATGACTCCACTCAATTTTTATCGTGGATCCGCCCTGATCGTTGCATCCTATGCTTACATCAAGTGGAGAGTGCAATACATTTGTTCACTGCATGCCCCTAACCAAAAAGGACCTGGGAATTGACGGCAAAGTGCCGGTAAGCCGGCAAATTGGAACCCACAATTTCCAAAAGGCTCTGCACGAGCGGTGGGATCGCAGCAGCTTGCGGATCAACAGAGGTTACAGGGCTGTAACAAAAAAGGAATATGCGCGCCTTCACTAATCATGTCGGTTGTGTGGCAGATTTGGAAGGAGAGAAGCCGCAGAGCCGCCGCGTCTTTGAAAATAATACAGTGAGTGGTCCCCTGCCTTAGACGAGGAGAACCCGTCACCCAACCCATAGTGAGTGATATGAGTCATGCTGATCGATATTGGTTGTGTGGGCATAGTGGCAAAGCATTAAGGAAGTCAGTATTGATAGCGGCGTGCAACCAGTTTTGGGGGCGGTGTCGAATCTAAGGAGGGGCACACATGTGACTGGTGGTGAAGATTGTGATTGGAGGGAGAGGGAGAAGGTTGTGGCTTACCGTTGAATATGAGAGGGTGATGAGAAATTGAGGAAGGCAATTTAGGACTCGAGGGGAGGCGGTGGTTCAGTGGTTGGAGATAGTGCTGACTACCGAGGCGTGTAAGTGAGCAATTGAACTACGATTGTGGAGGAAGGGGGGCACTGATATCCTGGCCCACTCGTCCGCACGTGGATCAAAGGAGGGGTGTAGGGGTGAACGGACAAACTCTATTTTTATATTAGCAGAGATGTTTTTAAGAATTGATGATATGCTCGGTCTACAATCCTACACATGTCATGTAACCTGACAAGTGACAATGAGCATATTTTGTACAAATGTCTGTAGTTGAACATTTAACAATGTTGACAAAAACTTAATAACATAATTGTTCTTTTCGATTTTTAAACCAACTTTTAACTTTAATTTTTTTAATAACTACTATTTATTAAATTAATAAACTAAAAACGCCCGCATCTAATGGATCTCACCAACCCCATCCCCAAGCCAATTTTTTACGAGTGCTTCCATACTGATCAAGTAAAAGAAAATAGCAAAAGAGATGAGCGTAGGTTGGCTTGCCTGGAAGCGGACGATGTAGTAGGTGGGGCCGTAGACGCGGTTGAAGTAGTCGGTGGTCTTGACGGCGCCGGAGCCGGCGCGGATCATGATATGGCGCATGAAGGGGACGCTCGTGTTCACCAGCGCCGTCACGCGCTCCGGCCGGAACAGGCACAGGTACCACGCGATCAGCGCCCCCCAGTCGTGCCCCACCAACAACACCTAATGTTCCATGCATCACATATATACGTATAGATGTACACCACTATCAAACACATATATATGTACACTCAATACTACTAGCAGTCTAGCAGCAATAAATATGGTAGAATTGGCAAACTCTACAAATTAAATAGTACTATTGCACGTACTATTTACCAATAATTAATACTCTGGGATTCGATTAATTAATTTCAAGTTTTCAACGCCTTCATATGCTCTGTGCCGGCAACCAGTGACAATACATCCCCCCATTACACTCCTCCTAGAATAACGCTAACTAATTTTTAGATGAAGTTAATAACGCTAAGTAGGTTCTCTTCGAATTGTCTTATGTTTGGAGTAGTTAATATAAATATCCAACTTTTTAAATTGGCTTCTCTATTTCTTTCGTTTCTATCTTGCTCAAAAAATAAGGTAAGAAGTTATTGACGCATCACATATTGCACTCTTTTTGCTCTCGTCTTATTATACATCTCTCCCTCACTTTCCCATTGCTCGCTCTATTCTTCTAAAAGTTACTTCTTTCAATCATTAATATTTATTTTAAAATAATATTAATTTATTTTGTTATAATCGTGTGCTCCATGGGTCTCATAATATAAGTCTAAAATCTAAATATGGGAATAAGGTAATGTTATTAGACTATATATATCATCATTAAATGGTATACTTTAACTACGTATCTACTTTTACAGCATTAAAAGAAATATATATAATAAAATCATTGTAATAACTATACATTTGATTTTCATAATAAATTTATATTATAGGATAATGCTTAAAAAATAGAGACTTATGTTATGTTTCAATTGAAAGGACGGGATCGAACGTCGAATCTTTTGCTTACGGTTACCAAGTGCAAAACGTCAGATTGAATCGTGGAAGGTTTTGCGGACACGTCTGTACCTTTGCGATGCCGAGGACGTCGAGGAGCGCGACGACGTCGCCGACGACGTGGAAGGCGGTGTAGGAGGAGACGTCGGGCGGCACGGTGGTGCCGCCGTAGCCGCGGAGGTCGGGCGCGACGCAGCGGTAGCCGCGCGCGGCCAGGTGGTCCATCTGGTGGCGCCACGAGTACCACAGCTCCGGGAAGCCGTGCAGGAACAGCACCGCCGGCGCGCCCTCGCCGCCGGCCTCCGCCACGTGCATGGAGATGCCGTTCACCTCCACCGTCCGGTGCCTCACCGCCCCCTCCATGCTCGATCAAAAACCCCCTCTTCTCTCGCTAGGTTTCTTGGTTAGCAAAGCTATGTGTTGCTGTGTGTGCAACTCGGGTGCGATGTGAGGGAGGGATCAGCAGCTAATGAGCTGCTATTTATTATGCTCGCAGAGAGGAGAACGTGAGACAAACGTGAAGAGGGAAAATATAGGAAACGACGTGGAGCTGTGGAAGGGTCAAACTGAAAAGGCAGAGTAGTATATTCGTGGGTAGAGGTGGAGCCGCCGCCGGCGACGAAGATGGGGACGGCTGTGGTCATCTTCGTTCCTTCCGTGCTCTCTCAATAAAAATCAATAAAAAAGGGATAGACTATTGCACAGACGACTGAAATTTTTTTATCTTTCAATCACGTAAAGTTGCACATTGAATCACCTGAAGTTGCACATGTTTTTTTGGAGGGGGCTACAATTTTAGTTGATTGAGAGTGCAATTTCAGGTCACCTGAAGTTGCACTCTGAATCACCTAAAGTTGCAGCTGTCTTTTTTAGGGGGCTTCAATTTTAGTTTCAGGTGATTGAAACATAAAAAAATTTCAGTCACCTGTGCAATAGCAAAACTGATAAAAAAACTTTGCGCTGTAGCCGTGGTTTGCAGCCATGGTGCCGGCATCGACTCGTGTGGACAGCTCCGTTTGCACTGTTTGCCTCTGACTTTGCTCGTGCAACGTGCAAGTCAAAGGATCCGGTTCCATATTTGGAAATTCCGCATGTGGCCTGGCATCTCCCGTGGATCCGTTTGCACTTGGCATCTCCCGTGGCTGCTGTCCCCTAGTGCAGCTCAGCCATAAAATGGCCCGAGGTCCCTCTATGTTGACAGCCCCATTTAGAAGGCAAGTATTATTTGGGAGGCACGGACGAGAGCGCTAGAGAGGAGAGAAGGGAGGAACGAAGGTCGTGAAACCGCAGGAATTTTGAGTCATTCGTGATTTGGAATTTGAAGATTGCACTGTTGCAAAAGTTATAGATTGACTTGCGAGCATCAAGAGGAGGTATTTTGCATTGACCTGTAACTGTAGTTTTAGCACTGTGATTAGCATTTAATTAGGAAATCACATGCTTCTTAGTAGAAAATTTTGGTAGTTAGCCCTGTGTAGTTGGCCATTGCCTTTAGTTGACGTCGAAGAAACAACGTTGTTATTGTTGCAAAATCGTTATTACTTTACCATTATGTAAATATCATTGCTTATGTGTAGATAATTTTAAAACAATCGTGTTATGGTGCTCCACAAATAATATTTTATTTTTTGTACCTAAGAATTTCTAAAAAAAATTAAAATTGCTTCCTTGCAAAATTAATGTATTTTCCTGAAAAAAAATTCAGCGCAGACAGCCGGCACCTCGCGCGCCAACCCATCCGAGCGCTATCTGACCACGCCAGCCAACTCACGCGCCACACGACCGTGCCAGCCCATCTCGCACGGTACCCAGCTGCGCCACCACATCTCGTGCGTTGCTCGGCCGCGCGAGGGTGCAGAAAGAGCTTCCCACGGCACCAGCTACTACTTCGGGAATTACGGCGAACAGGGGGGCACATTTGCCCAAAATTCCCATAATTGTGTGACGTTGATGATGCTGCATCACGCATAGCAGCACGTGGATGTGGGAATGCATGGGAACTAGCCAGTCGAGTCGGCGTAGTACGGAGAACGTGTAACGGAAAGCCTCATGAGGGGTTTTGGTGGCGTCGGATCGGGAAATTTCCTTACAAGAGCTCCGATTATGGACTTTGGATTTTCTTTTGGAAGCAACATGCCTAAAAATGAATTTGCTTCTTACAACTTTGATCCAAGAAAAAAAACGCACACATCGCAAATAAACAAAGAGAACACGGAAAAATTTCTGAATTTCTTTATTCTCTTACTTGCTCCATCTTTTTCCTTGCTTTTCTCTCGCTTTTTTCTTCTTTTCTTACAAAACTAGGTACAAGCCTCCCCAATATATAGAGATAAAAATATCCTACTTGCATACCTATTCGGACTTCAAGTTAGACTCAACTTCAACTTGAGTTATACTCGAAGTAGACTCTACTACGTCTAGGACTCGAAGTCAAGCTTATTTATAACAATCTCCCCCTTAATATTGACTTGACATACTCTAGCTTTAGTCTCAATACATTATGAACTATCAGCTACGCCTCCACATGAAGCATTCTACATGCAAGTTACATGTAGGAATTCAACTCAACTGGTACGAGTCCATCTAGATGCAAAGATTCTAAAACAATGAGGCAGTCGGACTCAACTATGATTTACTAAACTCATACTTGACACAGAACGGTGACACATCTCCTCAACGTCCCTAACTCAACTCTTCATCAGAGCACTATTGATTCATCATCGCTGAGCGCTTTAGCAACAAACACTTTCTTTATCTTCAGCTTGGGGCATTCTAAAGCAAGGTGTCCATAATCGTTACAATTATAATATCTCACTTTTGCCTTATCAAACTTCCGATTCTGATAGCCTTGGCCACCACCCCTAGAAGTGTTCTTGCTTTCACGCTTCAATGATCGGATCTCCCACTCAGCGCGGGTCAACAAGAACTATTCGTCACCTTTGTTATTATTATCATGGATGCGTTCCTCATACGCCTTAAGACGACCGATAACCTCCTCCATGGTCATTATCTTTAGGTCTCTAAATTGCTCTATGACCGAAGCAATCGGGAGAAATTGTGAGGGAACAATATGAAGGAATTTCTTTACCACATACAACTCTTCCACCTTCTCACCAAGGGCCTGAATCTTATTGACGATGACCGTCGACCGGACGGTAAAGTCATTGATCGACTCCGTTTCCTTCATATGTAGCACCTTGAACTCGGTCTTGAGAGTTTGTACCTTTACTTCTTTCACACGATCAGCACCAAGATGCATCATCTTCAATGCTGCATAATTGCTCGTCGTGAGCATCAAATAATGCAGCAAGACAGCGGAACTCTCCTTCTCCATCATACTGGATGATGCCTCATCACTAGTGACACTACTTCCCAGAGTACGCGACATGATCTTGAGCACAGATCAAGAACTCGAGCTATGTTGAAGTGGCTCTTGGACCGAGGGAACGGAAAAAAAACTGTGCTGTGTTTTTTCTTTTTTCCCTTAAACTTGCTCTTGCCTCTTCTTCTAAGTTCTCGCTCTCGTGCGCTTTTATTGCTAGAACAAGGAGCCGACTCGGAGGCGCCACATGCATCTTATGCCTCCGACTCGGAGTTGGAAAACTGATTCGCCTGATGCCGATTTTTCTTGTCTCAGAGTGTCTCTCACGCTTTTATTGCTTCTCGGTCAGCCCAGGACAGCAGCACAATCTGCTGGCTGTTTCCCTCTTTTTCATTGGAGGACATGGCTTTTTCCTGAGCTGCACATGCAATGCTTTGCTTTTAACTCTTTTTTTGCACATGGTTTGAGATTTGATGGATAAAGTGAAGCCTTGTCTCTCACTCCTTTGGTTGTGCTTGTGTTTTCTTCTTTCTGTCTTGTCACTTTCTCCCTTGTGTGGAGACAGGCGCTGGCTCCAAAAGAGATTTCTCTTTCCTGCTTTTTCCCTTTGTCACGCGCGAACAAGTCTTCGGGTCTGGCTTCGCGTCGAAGATTTACGTACGCTCCGCGTGAAGGCTTCTGGAGCGCTACACGAACCGAAATGTGTTGAAACGAAAATCAGCTTTGACGATTTTTTCAGCGACTCGATTTTTGACTAGACTCTGATGTTACTTATTACAACTTTGATTCAGGAGAAAGCACACACATCGCAAATAAACAGAGAGAACACAGAAGAATTTCTGAATTTTTTTATTCTCTTACTTGCTCCCTCTTTTTTCTTACTTTTCTCTCGTTTTTTTCCTTCTTTTCTTACAAAACTGGGTACAAGCTTCTCCAATATATAGAGATAAAAATCTCCTATTTGCATAGTTATTCAGACTTCAAATTAGACTCAACTTCAAATTAAGTTATACTCAGAGATAGACTCTGCTACATCTAGGACTCGAAGTTAAAATTGCGTCGGCGCACCCCCATTAAGGATCTTTACCACTTCAAATCAAGTTCTCCTTTTTTTTTACCAAAGTCAAAAAGAAACAATGGCATCGACGCACCTCGGCCGACGGTTTTTAGGCCCTGATCAATATGGCTTCAGCTTATTTTTGCACTATTCATAAATTTCGTCTTTTTCTGAACTTTTGGCTTTTTTTTGAGTTTTTTTACCGGTTCTTTTTTTCCTCGTATTTGTTTACATTATACGTGATGGGCTAATATGTTTTTTCTATTTTTAATTTTTTTTAAATTTAATTATGGTAAATAAGCCTCTGTCAGCTACAGTGCTTTTTTCAGCCAGCTACAGTGTTTTCAGCCATAAGCCATGAGGCTTTCAGCCGAACCGATCACCACCTTAGACGGGTGTCGTAAGTCCAAATGAAAACCTTATAAATGAAATCTTATGCACTGTCATATTTTATACTAGCTAGTTTTTAATTGGAATCATATTTCTACGACTCTTAAATTGGTGTTTTTAGAGTTTTAGTCCCTATTTGCGAACTGAACTACGCTTTAAACAGTGATTTGGCAAACTGGTTTTGTCAGGCACATGATAATAGTGGGGGCTCAGGATAGCCATCCTTTCCCAATTTATCCTTTTAGCTTTAACCTATTCTTTTAGCTTTTTAATTTTGTCTTTTTCTGTTTTTTTACTTTCAGTGGCTTTTTTTGCTTTTTTCTTGTCTTTCTTTGCATTGCCGGGACTGGTGTACCTTTTCCCCCCCATTTTTCCATTTTTAATTTAATTACGCCAAAAAAGTTTACAGCAACTACAGCAAAAAAAGATTAAAATAGTGCCTAATAAGCTTAAAAACCAAAAACATATACCCAAAGTGCACCCTATATACCCAAATGTGCACCCTTACTCCCCGTACTTTTTTTTTCTTTTGCGAGGGCCATTAGTCCATTACTCCTCGCCCAGCTATATGGTGATTCACTGATTTGTGCATGTTTCTTTAGAGATTAGGTGCATCTGTTTTTAGTTGTGGTTTATGGTTTATGATTGTGGCTAATGACTTTTGGTTTTGATACGAGTGATTGTATGACTAAATGCAAATAACCGATAAGCTGCTTCGAAAAAGTTATCCCGATAAGACGCTTCGAAACAATAGTAAAATTCTGTTTGTTTATTCGAAAGAAACCATAAACTAAAAGGAACAAACTATCCTTAGAAATTGGAATATGCTTAAAAGGTTATCTTAATAAGATATTTTGAAACAATAGTAGAGTCCAATTTATTTCTTTTAAAAAACATAATCTAAAAGGGAATAACCATCCTTATAAATTGGAATATTTTTCGCCCCATCTCCGAAGCGATTGATAAGGAAAACGAGTACAGTTCCCCACTCTGTATTTTGCAATTCTCTGTATTCCATGATGTACTACGTACCTATGAGTGTCAGGCTCAGCAGAATTATCTGCATGCCTTACCTTTTATTTTCTGCACTAAGGGTGTGTTTAGTTGAGCTGTGGCTTCTGAAAAAACTGTTGTGAGCTGTGGGCTGTGGAAAAGCTGATGTATGTTGTGGGCTGTGGAAAAGCTGTAAGCTGTTTGGTTCAAACAAGTATAAAACTTATCTCCTATATCTATTTTCCTTGAAACAACTGTGAAACATCTCTCTATTTTCACCATTTCAAAAAGCAGAAAGCCAAAAGCAGGGTCCAAGGTGCTTTCAAAACTGTACTACCCAAAAGTAACTGCTTCTGAAAAAGCAGCTTCTGGTTTTCACCCTTTTAGTTGGCTTTTAGCTTTTTAGAAGCAAAAACAGCTCCCAAAAACTCAAACAAAGCACCCTAAAGTACTACTAAAGTAAGTGAGTAACCATCGAACGGTCAGCAAATCATTACTTGACCATAGCCTAGACTTGAAAAGCCTCGTACTGTATATGCATACGTGTGTACGTACTCCGGCCGGCCGATCCGCCAGAGGAAGGGAAGCAAGGTGGCGCCGATGATGAGCAGCTGGAACAGCGCGGCGGCAATCCTGATGAGCTTCTCGAACTGGCGCGCCCGCTTCTGCATCACGTCACACGGACTCGTTGACCTGCGAGGAGAGCTGCCAGGGCGCGCCGCCCGCGCCCGTCAAGGCCGCCGTGCTCGCCAAGAACAAGGAGTTCGAGAACATCATGCGGGTCACCAACTCCCTCATCAAGCAGGCCTCCGGAGGCGCCGCGCCGGCGCCGGCGCCCTACTCTCCATGAGATCAACTATTTAACTCTCGTGCTCGATCCTATACATATGCAGATATGCTGTAACCTTTTGATGTTCTGTTCTTTGATCGTCCAAGTCTTTTAATACTAGGTTAGTACTTATTTTATTTTGCAAAATTTTTATCTGCTATAAATAAATTGATTGATTAATAACTCTGTTTGTCGTTCTTGACATGTTGCTTGTTGTTTGCTATGTTCGTTGTTAATATAGGAAAGGATTGCAGATAACAAGCTCTCATGTCAACTCTGGAACTATTGTCATAATCATCATTAAACTTTCTCTTGAAACCAATCCGCATCGTTAAACTTAATGTATGCAGTGTGCATGGTCTCACAGTCGAACACAAATCGAGAGACAATCATCAATCATGTGACAGATGAATGCAAAAATTCCAAAAATCACATGGAAATACGTCGGAGCTTGATTTTCCTCCTACAACTATTTTTATGATACTTTCCTCTCCACTGGTACACAGCTGTTTGAAACTTCTCCAATGATGTGGGGTGGTTATGCTCGTTATTGCAAGAGACTTGTGCGGCCGAATTCAGGTAGCTTTAAGTGGGCTGAATAATCCGGATTTGTCCTGCCATATTTTTCTAGGTCCTCAACCTGCAGGCTATGTTGGGCCTTTTCTGGTCCCCATGTATCTTCCACAATTAATATCAATTGATGTAGTGCAGAGATAACTTATCACTTTGTTTCACTTTGAACCAAAATAGACCGGATATAATTTTACTTTGCACTAGCCCAACCTTGTTCGACTCAAATCAGCTCTACATAATGACAAGTTGGTATACACAGTTTTGACTGATCTGTTTCTTCAATTTGATTACCTTGCTTGCGATTGGAATTGATTTAATTAGTGTAAAGTAAAATTTTATTTGATCCACCCTAATACAAAGTGCAAGTATGGGTTAATTCTTGTGCAAAGTGAAACAAACGATAAGTTCCCCGGTGTAAAATGTAATTTACTCATAAAAACAAGTATTGGTATTTATGAAGACCGAAGAGAAATACTTTAAAAAGTGAAAAAGATATGTTGGCCTCGTTTTTCTGGGCTGGGGCTAATATTTTTTGTTGCACCTGATATGTTTAACGAATAGTACCGATAGATTGAAGCCGAAAATAAAAGCCAGCAGAAAAATCGAAAAGAATAGGACCTAAATATGAATTCTAGCTTTTGTGCTACCAGTATTGGTATTTGGAATGGCCCAAGCAGACTCCGGCAGCCAAACCTGCATACTAAGGGCATGTATAATGGTATAGACAACTGTTGTTTATAATATTCTTTATGCCATCTATAGACTGCACTCAGCTCACACAATAGATTTTTTTTGCATGTCTCTAAAGACAATTTCTCCATGCTACAATATTTCTTGGTTGTCATGTTATAATCGACTACTGCACGAGAGATGACCCAATTCTCTATTCTTCCTCTTCTCTTCTCCACATCATCTCGTGTTCTACATGACAAAGTTTATAAACCGCTGATATCACACCATTATACACATAAGGTGGTATTCCTCAGTACTGGATCTGATCTGTTCCTCCATGTACGTACGGCATATGTACAACCAACATCACCTGTCCGCATAGAGTAGCAGTCTAGCAGAAAGAAGCGTTTTATATTTAACTAGGAATTGACAGAAAGGGTATTGTACTTTCATTGCATACTCATAAACTCTTTCAGAAAATATATATTGTTTTGGTTTGCGCAAGTGTTACTGATTTGACTAGTAGCAGTCGGGGAGCTTGAGCAAAAATCAGGGGGGGGGGGGCTACATCAATAGACCTTGTTTTAATCATCCGTAAAACAAACCCGGGGGACTCTCCAGCCAGCGGTTGCGTCCATGTCGACTTTCCTTTCTCAGCGGTTGATGCGTGAGCGTGTTTTTTGCTTCCTCTCCGCTTGCCGCGTGTGCGCACGCTCGCTTTGTCTTCGCTTGACGCGTGCGTATGTGTGGTTGCTCTTAATCAGCGGTCGCCATCTCAGTCCCTCCCCCAGATCTACTCATGCTGCTCTCCACCGGCGTCGCTTGCTCTGCCTCCACCGGTCAAAGTTGAAATTGTTGAAGAATCATTTAAGGTCAACAATGTCTCAAGAGTGGTTAAACGGTTTGGCAACTTTATGTATTGAGAAGAAATTATTGGATGAGATTGATATCAATACCATCATCAATGACTTCGTATCTAGAAATGTTAGAAGAAAATTTTAAGGTAATATATATGAACTCTTTGATATGAATTTTTCTTTAATACATAACGCATTTTAAGTGTTTGTTGGTAAAATTATATATATATATATATATATATATAGTATAAATAACAGGGGCACCTAGATGTCTGGACACCTAGTCTCCCTACCTTTGGATTGATTTTAGATGCGTGCTAGTGTGATTGAGACTTTCCATCCATGATTAAGACTTTCCTTCCATGATTGATTTAGCATGCCTAATATATTACATACCATACATACCATTGCTCTAGCACGTATCTAAAAGCAATCTAACGGCAGGGAGCCTAGGTGTCTGGGCACCTAGGTGTCCCATTTCAGCGTCCTCTATATATATATATATATATATATATATATATATATATATATATATATATATATATATATATATATATATATATATATATATATATATATATATATATATATATATATATATATATATATATATATATATATATATATATATATATATGGGAGCGTCTATTGCACAGTCGCCTGAAAAAAAATTCATTTCAGTCGATTCTGATAGCCGTTCGATCCTAATCGTGTGGTGGCTATTACAGGCCTAATTTACTGTGTCTTTTGTATGTCCAGCCCACTTGCATCTTTAACGGGCGCCCACTTCCGAGATTTCAACCCGTTATGACCCAACTCGAAACCTCAAAGCAGGAGATATATTCCACGGTGCTGGCCCATCTAAAATTGTTAGCCCAAAAAATAACCGTAAAAAAGTGTAAATGGATCCGACACGGTTTCTTCTCCTCTCGAAGAAAACCTAAAATAAAGCACAGAAGAGGTTTGCAAAAGAGGCGGCTACAGCAAATCCAAGAAAAAACAAAAACCAAAAACAGAAGACAGGGATTGCAGAGAGGCGCCAGAAGAAAATCAGATAGGAGATGACGAACTGGCATGTGCAAATGGATCCGACATTGCAGAATCCTCAGGTTTCTTTTTCTTAGCTGTTCTTCCCTCCGCACGATTGGCAGAAAGGCGGCGGAAGCAAAATCCAAGAAAAACAAAACGCATAAGAGGAGGATTGCAGGGAGGCAGCAGAAGAAAAAAAAGAGAATGACGAACTGGCCTGTGCTAATGGATCCGAGACTGCAGAATCCCCAGGTTTCTTTTTCCTATTTCTTCCCGTTTGCTGCATGTGTACTCTGATTCACCTCCCAACTTGCTGTCATCTTGTTTTCTTCTGTCAACTATAATTCTTTCCGAATAGTAATGGTTGATCTGAAACAAATCAGCACAACAATTTTCCAGTCATTATGATAACCAGTAGCATCTAGTACATCCAATCACTACAAAAATGTGCTAAAAAAAGTATAACCCAGACTAGTTCAATGTGATTTGTCTACTGTAGTCATGCGCAACGCAGTAAAATGCATATGATAGTTCTCCCAAATCGCTGACGTCGTCTTGGTTTCTTCTATAAACTATGTTTCTCTAGGAATATTATTTCTTCTGATTGATCTGAAACAAATCAACATAATAATCTCAGTCTATTGGTAATGCAGAAGTAATGATTCACAAAAAAATGTATTAATGTAATATACATTTTTTCTATTTAAAACTTTATGCAATTTTTCCTAGGTTATGTGCCTTTTTATCACATAACTAAAGTGATTGGATTGGATGTACTAGATCATACCGGTTACCATAATTTCAAAATTATCAAATGCAGGACAATATAATCATGGATCCCGGAGGACAATCACAACCTACAATACTGAGAAATTTGGATGTAAGCCTTCATGGTAGTAACATCACAGAAGAATACCAGGTAAACTGTAACAGCTAACTACATTATAAAAGTTGCACTGCATGTACTATAAAATTGCACATAAATTATAACTACAAATATTAATTCATGTGGCCAACAAAAATGCAGATTCATATACATGAACTTGCGCATCTATTAGTAATATATTAATGATATGAATGTCAGGCAATTTATTCTCCATAAAAAAACAAAAAACATGATGCAACTAACATTAACATATAACATTTTGCAACAGATAAATCTATCACAGGATAGCAACAGCACATACACAAGTTTGCTACAACAGATGGATATACTTGGAAGCCAAAATGCTGAAGATTTAAAGGTATGTCACTACAATTTTTTTGAGTTAATACTTGAAAATCAAATTATATTGTCATTACACAAAAAAACATAAGAATTTCTTTGACAATCAGGCCCCACAAGGAAGTTTCACATACCTCCTGACGTCTCCATATGCATTTGAGGTAAGGCTGAACAATTTACAAATGTACTCATTGTAAATTGTAAATTGACAATATGATTGCCTTTGAACACAGAACCACCTGTATATGACCACCAACATGATTGATGAAAATGGACAAATCAAGGCTGAACATCTGCAGAATAGATGCATAGATCACAATCAACACAAAGAATATACAACAAACAACGACACAACAAATGTAAGCCATGGTGAAAATGCAGACAATGCTGAAAATGAAAGCTATGATGTGGAGACTCACATGAATGGTAAGTTAATTTTCAGTATTAAATTGTTTGCAAATTTGTACATATTCTTTCCCGCAATTTTTTTATAATGACATGCATAAAAGAAAATTATACCTGCTTTGTACAGACATACCTGATCAAGTCAATGCAGAACATGTTGAAGTTGATGAAAATCAGGTTATTGCAGAAGATGAACACGTTCAGGCATCAATAGTTGGCGAAATCAATTCAGAAAACAATGTAAATGAGATTCAGACAACAAAAAATTTTGAAAACATAACAGAAGAGGACATTGAGATATTCCTAGAAAATGAAAGTATCAAGGCAGCACAGAAAGGGGATATGCAGATAGAAACTCATCATGTTCCACACTTGGACATGACTTTTCAAACGGAAGATGAAGCACAAAAGTTCTACAACAGCTATGCATTCATAGTTGGTTTTTCTGTGCTCAAAGCTGGAACTTATCTGTCTAGAAAGAAAGAAGCTAACAATGCTGTCACCAGGGTAACATTCAGATGCAATAAGTCGGGAAAGCCAAAAGAAGGCGATCAGCTAGCCAAACGAAAGGAAGACAAGTCTGCAGAACCATCAAAGAAAAGGAAGAGAAAATCCAAAGAATGAACCTCAACAGAACCAGCAATAGGAAAGCGAAAAAGCAACACAGTAATATTAACCGGATGCCCTGCAGCAATGGTTATAAAGCTGAAAGATACTACATGGCATGTTATACGTCTCAATTTGGAACACAATCATGAGCTCAGTCCCCCAGGAGAGTCAAGGTTCTTGCGATCACACAAAAATATGTCAGATGCAGAAAAGAAACTAATAAGGACACTCAACTCAGTGCAAATACCAAACAGAAAGATAATGGCCATATTGTCGTTTCTGAGAGGCGGCCTGTCAGCTGTGCCATTCACCAAGAAGCACGTGAGCAACTTGAGAACATCAATGAGAAAAGAATTGAATCAGAATGATATGATGCAAGTACTTGCATTCTTCTCACAGAAGCAATCGGAGGATCCTAGATTCTTCTATACATTCCAAGCAGATGAAAATAACACAGTGAAAAACATCTTCTGGTTAGATGCGAATTGCAGGAGCTGTTATTACCAATATGGAGACTGTGTAAGCTTTGACACAACATACAGAACTAACAAATACAACTTACCTTTTGCACCATTTGTTGGCATTAGTGGACATGGTGATAATTGCTTGTTTGGGTGTGCATTTGTAAAGGATGAAACAATAGAAACATTCACATGGCTATTCAGAACATTCCTAACTTGCATGGGAGGCAAAGCATCAATTACTGTTATCACTGACCAAGACATTGCCATGAGAACAGCAATAGGCAAAGTTTTTCCAGAAACAAACCACAGAAATTGTTTGTTTCACATTCAGAAGAAGGCACAAGAGAAAGCAGCAATGTGTTTTAGAAGAATCCCAGGTTTGTATGATGAATTCATGGATGTACTAAACAACTCTCTTACAGAAATGGAATTTGAGAATCTATGGGTGGAAATGATTACAAAATATCAAATTCAGAACATCAAGTACTTTCAAGATATGTGGAATACAAGGAAGAGGTTTGTACCTGTTTATTTCAAGCAACAATTCTACCCTTTCATCCAGACGACTGCAAGAAGTGAAGGCACTAACTCGGTTTTCAAAGACAATGTTGCATCAACGTACATCATAATAAGTTTTCTTGGAGAGTATCAGAGAATAGTTGACACAATTGAAGAAAAGCAGAAACAACAGGACTCAGTCACAAGAGGGACAAAACCATCATACTGGTCTGAATATTACTTTGAAAGACAAGCTGCAAGATTGTACAACAGAGCTATATTCTACAGGTTCCAGCAAGAATTGAAAGGAACAACAAAGCTAAACACAGAGGAAAGAGAACTGAATAAAACATATGAAGTTTTCAAATCAGAAACTCATGCTGTGAGGGAATTCAGACCAAGAAGATTTATAGTGAAGATTGACAAACAAAATGAACAATACAGCTGCATTTGTGCAAAGTTTCAAAAAGATGGCATTCTGTGTATGCACGTACTCAAAGTTCTAATTCAGATGAACATCACTGAGCTCTCAGAAAGATACTTCCTTGACAGATGGCGACCAAAAGAAAAGAAGAATATTAGAGCTCATGATCACAACAATCCAAAAGACCTAGGTGGTGAAAATAGTCAACTAAGATTCAATATTTTGTCTAGGAAGATGGTAGATTTTGCATCTCAAGGATCAAAGACAGCAGAGAAATGTGCTTACATATTGAAGGAAATGGATAGGATTGAACAAGAACTTGAAAGCATCCCATCAACAGAAGCAACAACAGATAGATCTTCACACGAGAAAAGCAACATGTATCATCAAATCTCATCGACTGATCTAGCAGAGGGAAGTACAACTATTAAGCTCAATGACCCGCAAAATTCAAACCCAAAGGGTAGACCACAGAAACAAAAAGGAAGATTGAAACCACTTGCTGAACAATTGAAGCATATCATCACATGTAGCCATTGTGGATCACATGACCACAATGCGCAAACTTGCCCTAAGATGCACGAAGACATGAGCAGCACAAGAAAAAAGAAAAATTCAACACGTAAAGTAACAGGTAATTCATTGGCAATAAAACAAGTTACTTTTTGATATGCACGTTCCCATGACAGTAAATAAGACTAACATACTATTTATCGTTTTTTATATGCAGGACCAACCGGAGGAGTACCAAACAAGAAACACAAGAACAAAGGGGCGACTACAGAAAACAACTTACCGACAGAAGAATAAGACTAACATACTATTTATATATGGTGCAATGCAAATAAGCATGAAGAGCTAATTATTAAGGCTATGAAAAAAACAGAATTATATTTATTGAAAGGAACAATGTATGAATTATGACTTGTACTTTTCATTTCGCACTTGATTGTTATTGTTTAGTATTTGTACTGTTAACATAATCTACCATTCAAGACTTATTTGAGGCAGCTTCGAATAATTATATACCTTGGGGAGCACACGAATAAACAAAACATTACAAATAAAACAAAAATGCAAAAAAACACATTAATGTAGAAACAAACATACAACAGCACACATACATCAACTATCCAGTATACTTCCCATTCAACCAATGAACATTTGAACATTCGACACCACATGCACCTTGAGTTGCAACAGATAACAAACAACACACAAGTAACATCTCCCCAGTATACTTGTCATCACTAAGTATTCCTATATATAGCCTACTAGTATTTACAATACTTCAGCATTACAAAATAGTAGTAAAAGCATATCTGTGAATACTAGAAACATTAACTACGGAGCACATTAACATACAAAATCACATGTAGATAATCTTTGGAAAACTCACATCTGTCCAGTGTATTTGCCTTGCACCTACAATTAGAAACACATGACGCGTGTAAAAAACCACTGTCAGCAGTACAAAAAAGCAAAAATTATGAAGAAAATTTAAAAACAGAATATACTTCACAAGTAATTACCTGAGGTTCAAAACCTCTCACTAGACTTTTGGCATCCTCCAACTGGTTATGTGTGCTAAAAATCATTTCATTAGCAATTTTGGCCCTGATATTAGCAATGTCCACATGGGAGAACTTATCCCTAAGCTGCACTCGAGGACTCCAAAGCTCCATAAACTTTAGGACGAATACTCCACAATTAGAACTGACCAAACAAAAAGAAACAAAACTGTCATTTTTTGTGTTTGCACACAAGAAAATACAAAATGAAACAACACAAGACTAGTACAACTTGAAATTCACAACAATTTACCTAAAATGCATTACAAAAAAGGACAGCAACACTAGAACAACTTGAAAAACTAAATTTCTTTAAATATCTACCTAAATTCCAGAACTATCCATGAACTCTACAATCATTCGTTATTGCACAGACCAGAAGATAAGCATCAATTTAGTATTAAATAACCATCTATGCATGTTAAATAACTTAGAAACTGACCAAGTTTTGCATAAATGGAACACATAGACCAACTTTCACATGAATGCAAACATAATAACATCTAAATAATCAGTTATGTAAAAAAAACTTGCACTTCAAATATTATAAAAATTGCACATCAATCACAGCTGTAACATTAGTACGTATGCACTACAAACTTATTTCAATATCTACCCATAACTACTTATACACTTCAAAAATGGATTATTCTAAGAAAACAAAAAAGAATTAGCAGGAAAAATGAGAAAAATACTTATTGTCTTGATGTGGAACAGTAGCCTGAACAGTATCAAAATCTGAAAAGTTCATCTGCTTTGGGACATACTGAGTCCATGCCTTCACAAAATTTGGAATCTAATCATACAAAACTAATATATGTTAGTGATAAAAGTGATTAGTAATGAAAAGAAAAAAGAATTTTCTAGGCAATACAGAAAACGGTAATGTTACTTACAAGTATTGACTTGACACGTTTGTGATAAGCAGAGTCTTTATTATAAAAGGAATCCAGAAATACAAACATTGAATCCTTCAAATCAACCACAAAAACAAACCAATGTTCTTGGAAAAGAGAAGGGAAAAATAACTACAAAAACAACAATATAGATAATTTAATGATGGTGGATAAAAAACTAGATCGAAGCATGTAATAAATGAATATGAATATTTAACTTACCAGATCACAGTGCGAAATAAACTTGTTAGCACGCTTAAATGAATTTTGCACAACTTTCATCATATCTTCCTTTCTCTTTTGATTATCCCACTTTTGTAAGAAAAATTCCTAAACAAACAATACAAAAGACAAGAAACATCACAATAAAGCGAACTAGCAAAAAATCAAAAGAAGAAATGAATAAAAAAGAGCTAACAAAAAAGAAATGATAACTCACACTCATGTTGTGGAAAAAGAAATGTTTCTTTGATTCACTCGGGTTGAGATCTTTGAAAAGCTTGTAACAGAATGCGTTGACAACATAGTTATCAAGTTTTGCTTTTCTCTTCAAACATTGCCCAAGGGACCAGAAGGTAACCTTAACACCACCATAGTCAATAGCAAACCGACTGCAAAAATAAAAATATCAAAAAACTATCAAAAATATAGCCGACATATAAAATTTCAAGCGCTATAAACATGGATCACTTACTATTTGTGATTTTCGATATCAGAAATCCGAACAATAGTATCAAAATGCATCAGCTCCAAAGCGGAAATAGAAGTTCTAATTCTGTTATCGCCATATGGTGAAGACTTGTATCTACTAGGCTGAACAAATCTTGAAGGGACATAATGTCTAGGCTGGTCATAAGAACTAGAAACGTCAACTGAATCCCTTCTCTCCACAGATTGATTTGAGGATATCCACTGGTTGTATAATTGATCAGACTCATCACACAAATTGTTGAACTTTGTCCTAAATCCTTTCTCTCCACAAAAAACAACCTCTTGAGATTCTTGGGAACTCTGCAAACAAGCAGTGCAATCTATAAACCATAACAGAACACACATGCAAGCTTATATAGTTAAATAAAAATCATGTCCTAACTCAACCCTTATAGATCAACTATTCTAGATAATGAAAGAAAAATTGTAACCTAGGTAACCTAGTTACTACAGGAGGTGATCCACATATCAACGAAACGTAGCTAGTGATTTTCAACAACTTCAAGACACTATTGAGAGGAAAAGTAAAACCATATATAAATTCGAACTGCAACTTGTATCATCTCCAGAAACCAAATACTGGCATATGTATGACCTTCCCGTAAGAAAAAATGACACGTGAAATACAGATACTTACAAGCACAACCACCTTGCCATCTGAAGTAACAGCTGCAATGGGCAACAGATCTTCTTGCTGATCCAAGTGCTTATTTTGCATCTGCATGCAATTAACTTGGTCCTCATCAATGCTAAAGTCTAAACAAATTAAATGCAGTCTTACATTGTAAAGTAATACTAATGATTTTAACAAAAAGGAAAAAAAGCAACAAACACGATATTTTACAACAAAAAAAACATAGAACAAAAATTGAAATTACATATGAAAATTACCTCATAGGATGATTCAAACTGGGAGGGAATACTCTTGTTCACCTGCTCAAAAGAAAAATAGACACATAAAAACGTAAAAAATATCGAACTATAAAACATTGCAAAATAAAATAAAAAATATTTTTTATACAGATGAAAAAATACAGTTGTAATGAAAAGTAAACCTAAAATTGCATAATGAATTGAAAATAGAGAAGGCATACAAAAACTACCTCATTAAATGTGTGGTACTGACTTTTAGAACAAGGGGATCCAATCTGGCAGGGGATACTTTCGATCATCCGATCAAAAAAAGAAATACAACACAGGTAAAAAAAGATTAACTCAAAAAATTTGCAAATACTCCAAAAAGATTTTTAAAAAATTGGAACAATGCAAAATTGCAGTAAGCATGAACCTAAATTGCAGAATACTTGGCACTGCAAGTTTTTAAACAATAAGTTATGAAACTTGTAATATAAAAAGAATGCAACTAATTGTAGAAAAAAATATATTACGATATACTTTGAAAATCAATTGAACAAAATAAATTGTACATACAAAAATAAAAAAGCATCAAACTAAGAAATACAACTCATTGCATAGAATCTTTACATTAAAATTGAAAAATAAGTTCAACATGAAGTGGCACAAGATATACCTTATTTTCAGGCATTTGAAGAGATGGACTACAAATAACAGCAGTATTTTGCGCATTAGTACCTTTATCAACATCATTGGAATGATCTTTACCATCAAAACATTGGTCTACAGAATGAACTAAGCATGAGTTGATAAATAAAAATCTAAAAATCACACCAAGACAACACAGTAAATAAGTGAACTAGGGTACTAACCAAGGCCATAAGGTGCAGAACAATGAACACTAGAACTGGTAATATTAATTGTTGCTTTATCATAGCTAATGCCTTCAAAATTCTAAATTAAAAAAACAAAAGGCAAGCATAAGAGCACAACTCAATGGGGAAAAAAGTCAGGTTAATTCACATAATAAACTTAACAAAGAAACAACATCCTACAAATCCAGCAGTAAACGAGGGATCATGATCTACATTCAACAATCTTGAAGTTTTAACTGTGAAAAATAAAATGAATACAATTAGTTTCTAAAGGGGATAACAAAATATAAAAAATCAAAAATGAAAAAATAATTAAACAAATTAAAATACTAACCTGGAGCCTTTGGTGTTAAATCAACATGACTGAGCTTGAAATCAACTTTTGGAGTGCACAAGTCATCATCTAATTATAAATTTTAAAATTGAAACAAAAAACAACAGTAAGAACACTTATTTATAGATGTGCACAACAAGCATATACATTACCCCACTTTTGTAATTTTCATTCATACCATTTTTCTTCGCTTCAAGGCAATGCTTATTGACAACAACGATCTACAAACAAAAATAAAAGTAAAATATGATCATAAAAATTTAATAAAAGAGACAAAAATAGAAGAAAAAACAAAAAAAGAAATACCTTTGAAATTTTAGATCCAATATCTGAATTGTTTATGTCTGGAGAAGACAACATGTAATCCAAACTAGCACTCTTATCAGAGCCTCCATGTCCACTGCTTAAACCAACAGGAAGCTGGAAAAAAAGAGAATGTTATAAAACTGAAAAGAGTGCTAATTAGGATGTAAGTAAACTTGTATTAAATGAATTCATACATTACCACCTGCTTAGTTGAGATGTGATAATTGACCCAAAATTTTTAGTTGTCGGAAACATTAAACTAGCAACAACCACATATTGATGAAAGGAACAAACAATCAAACTGATGGATACTTTATATGAATACAGAAAGAACAAAAAGACTTAACTTGGAAAATAAAAAACTAGCTTACAAAAAGCTATCCTAATAGATGAAAACATTATCAAACTGCAATTGACTGATAATTCAACACAAAAAAAAACTATACAACTACTGAATTGCTAGGAATTTTGTTATTTTTTGAAGCAAAGTTTTTGCTTTGATTCCGAGTTCCCATGTGCCAACTCATTCATGGGCAGTGATAGCTTTTCTTGTTTGGACGACCGGACAGTGACACCTATGCATGCCTGAAATGTAAGACAACACTTATACAAGAAATGCATATTATTCTATAGATTAGCTGGTTGGCAAAAAAAAACAAGAACAAACCTTTACAGAATGGCTCAAATGGGAGTTCTGATTAGAATCAATATACTTGCGTTGTGATCTTGTACGGGAAGCAATAGAATTATTAGATTCCTGGCTTGCAGATAATTTTCTCTTTCTATTCTTCACATTAGCAGCTCCTGACACCGAAAAACAAATGAGAACAAATAACATTAAAATAGCAACAAACAAAAGAATTGTGCATAAGGCAAAAGAAAAAAAAGAAATGCATAAAGTTACCATCATTGGATTGAATTTTGTTAGAAGATTCATCAGATGTAAGCTTGATAGTAGACTGAGAATCATTAATATGCTGCTGATTATCAACTCCTTGAGTAGAATTATCAGAAGGGAGCTTCAATGTTGATTGAGAATCAACATTTTTCTGTGCAAAACTATCCATATCATAACCAGCGCCTTCTTTAGAAGCATCAATAATGGTGTTGTCCTTAGATTTTTAGTCCTCAGAAAATTCTGGAGTATTGTTGCCAGCTGGCTTATCATCATCACAATCAGGAATAGAACTGCTTGATACTTGCAAATATTCCATAATTTCCATAACAAGCTCTTCAGCTTTCATTGAAGCATTAGGGTCAACTAGATTCTCAAATTTTCGAAACATATTAGTTATGTCATCTTTCACCTACAATTAAAAGCAATAAAAAAATGAAAACAATTAAATCATACAAAATCACAAAACAAATAAAAAAAATGAAACGTACCTTCTCTGGCAAACCATTGCCAACAATCATGTCCAAAGAAGTTCTAAAAGTAGAATTATCTCTAAAGTACAATCCATAGCACGTTTGATTGAGATCTTTGATCTAAAAAAAGTCAAAGAAAAAATATTTAAACTGTAACTACATTACAGAAGTTGCACTACATATACCAAAAAATTGCACATAAATTATAGTTGAAATATTGAAGCATGTGGCCTACAAAATGCAGATTCATACACATCTGTTTACCAGATTGGATGCCAGAAGAACAGGTAGACACAAAAATATTAGCATATAGATGAACTTGCGCATCTATTAGTAATATGTTAATGATATGAATGTCAGACAATTTATACTCCATAAAAAAATAAAAAATAAAACATGATACAACTAACAATAACATATAACATTTTGCGACAGATAAATCTATCACAGAATAGCAACATCACATATACAAGATTGCTACAACAGTTTCTAAGATATTTAAACTATAACTACATTACAGAAGTTGCACTACATATACTATAAAATTGCACATAAATTATAGTTGAAATATTGAAGTATGTGGCCAACAAAATGCAGATTCATACAAAACTGTTACCAGAATGGATGCCAGAAGAACAGGTAGACACAAAAAAAGATATTAAAAATATTAGCATATACATGAACTTGCGCATCTATTAGTAATATATTAATGATATGAGTGTCAGGCAATTTATACTCCATAACAAAAAAAATAAAACATGATACAACTAACAATAACATATAACATTTTGCGACAGATAAATCTATCACAAAATAGCAACATCACATATACAAGATTGCTACAACATATGGATATACTTGGAAGCCAAAATGCTGAAGACAAAAAGGTATGGCACAGGAATTTTGTGATAATACTTGAAAAATCACAGGGCAAAGAAAAGTATTACTATCAACAACCAATACAAAACATAAAAATGAAATGCACATTCATACACAATGCAGATTCATAAAATATTGAAGCATGTGGCCTACAAAATGCAGATTCATACACAGCTGTTTACCAGATTGGATGCCAGAAGAACAGGTAGACACAAAAAAAGATATTAAAAATATTAGCATATACATGAACTTGCGCATCTATTAGTAATATATTAATGATATGAATGTCAGACAATTTATACTCCATAAGAAAATAAAAAATGAAACATGATAAATCTATCACAGAATAGCAACAGCACATATACAAGTTTGCTACAACAGATGGATAAACTTGGAAGCCAAAATGCTGAAGACACAAAGGTATGGCATGGGAATTTTGTGATAATACTTGAAAATCACAGGGCAAAGAAAAGTATTACTATCAATAACTAATACATAACATACAAAATGAAATGCAAACATTACACATAAAACTCACCGGGCGCTTCCCATAGTTGCAACCACCTGTGGAGTCAGACTTGGAGAAATCTTTAATCATGTCACCTCTCCACACCAAAATTCTGGGAATTGTGGCTGGAGTAGAACAAAATCCATACTAGAGAAAATCAAGGTAATAAACCTGATAATAAAATTAATGAATCGCAATGAATACGAGTTTACAACTAACCAATAAAAGAGTAGTCAATATAATTCAAAATGACAAAAAGTAAGGAAACAAAAAAACTTACAGCCAGGAAATATATGCAGCCTCCCAAAGTTAATGACACGTGTGAAGAACTAGCCCTGTCTTTTTGATATTTGTGAATGCAGGTCATCAACCAGTCGTATACAAACTTTGACCAATCAAAATTCTTGATTTTATCAACATCTACTAAGGCACCAAAGTATTTTGTGCTAGGGTGTGTACTAGAATTGGGACAAAGAAATGTGGAAAGAGCAACTATCAGAAAGCATCTCATTGTTTAATCATTGCTTAGATTCTCTTTAAGCAATTCATTACCAAAAAACTTAATTGAGGGTAGTGTAGCTTGGTCAAACAATTGAAGCAAAGACCTTTTTCCACAATCTCTGTCAGCTTTAATTTCAATACCACCAATAGGTATTCCTAACACCATATGGACAGAAAATGGACTGACAGGTATAACCTTTCCATCAACAACTATGTCAGAGCTGGAAGTATCTACGTGGTCTGCTATCCATTGAGCAAAATATCTTGGAACAGAACAGTCTTCAAATTTCAAAAGAGAAGAAAAGCCAAACTGTTCAATAGCATCTCTCTTGGACTGACTGAGACCATTGAGAATTTCAGCAAAATATGAGGTATTACATCTACTAAATGCTCTTCGGACGTTGGCATCTTTAGAACATTTCTTAGATTCAACTTTATGACTCTACAAAATAGAATATAACATATGTTTAATGAAAATAGAAAAAAACAAAAAAAGGATATATAATAATTGTTAATCCATTTTCTGAAAATAACATTTCAACAAATAAGCTAATAGACAATAATTAAACTTCCAATATACTAACACTTGACAACACTACATTTCTATTAAAAAGAGAACCTATTAAATATGGCCAAACTGGAATTTGCACATGCAGGAAACTAAAATTACACATTACATGGAGCTGAAAGTTATGTTTATAAAACTTCTAAAACACTTGACACTAACAGGTAAATTCAACAAACACATGCAAACTTGGAATACAAGGTGGACACATGATATAATTGAACTTATGCTGAATAACATGGCACCATATTGAAACTCGAATACCACACCACAGATAAATTCTAAAACTTGCACACATTCAAGGAAAAAATTGCATATGACCTGATGCTGCAACATAAACTAACAATGGTGCAAGTTTTGAATCGTAGGCGACGATTGTGGATGTGACGATTGCATCTATGCCAACAGGTATACAAAAACTACAAGTTAATATAGTACATTGAACTATTAGCAAAGAAATAATTTAAGTCAACTCTATATGATGCATCCTAACAGTGTGTTTCATATTTCTTAGATTCAACTTTACGACTCTACAAAATAGAATATAACATATGTTTAATGAAAATAGAAAAAAACAAAAAAAGGATATATAATAATTGTTCATCAAACTTTAGTATTTTGCTTCTTAACAACCTTTTTTGCAGACTTTCTTTTAACTGCTTTCACAACCTGAATAATTAAACAAGGCAACGATATCAAATTTTTGTTAAACTGCTTAAAAATGAATTCATTATCTAAACTGATGACAAAAAACACATACCATTTTCTTAAAAGTGTTAAAAATCAACTCATCATCTAAAGATTCATCAGATGCTAAAAATTAAAATACAGCGGTCAGTGCAAAATAGCTTAAAAACAAACACAAAAAACAAGAATAAAAAATGAAAACGCACAATCTGCATCGACTTCATTAGCAGGACCACAATCTGAAGCAACATAATCACTATCATTTGCCGGAACATCGCCATCTCCACTAGAACTAGAATGATTGTGAGAATCTTCTTTAGCCATTATAAAACTACACAAATAACAAGAAAGCATGAATGTGAGAGCCATATCAGAGCAGCATACAAAAGCATTGTACAAATGCTTATTCAAAAATAATGTAAATTCTAAGCAGTAAATATTTAATAGAAGTTCCACTACATATACTACAAAATTGTACATAAATTAAAAGTGCAATATTACTACATTTATACTGCAATTTGTTTCCAACCAAACACATTATTAAAAAAATGCAGATCTCCACTCATCCATGTGTATTGGAGAGTATTGATTTCACACAAATGGAGAAATTAAAGAACATGTATACTAGCATAGATTAAAAAAAAATACATTATAGAAGTTCCACTACATGTACTACAAAATTGCACATAAATTAAAAACTGCAATAATAATGCATGTGGACTGCAATTTGTTTCCAACCAAACACATTAATGAAAAAAATACAGATCTCCACTATCGATGTGTATTGGAGATCATTGATTTCACACAAAATGGACAATATAAAAGAACATGCATATTAGCATAGTTAAAAAAAGTATATGTAACCGCACATCAACTAACAGTGCAAAAACACAGAAGGCATGACCCTCCAAAATGCCTTGACCTTAGTTTAGACCAAAATGTTCACTTGAAAATTTTTGAGAAAAACAGAATATAATTGCGCAGATAAAAATACATAGTCTGTTCATAGTACAAATGTATGTTTCAAATCAACATACATGCATGACCCCCCACCCCCCCCAACAAATACCTTGACCTCAGTCCAGACTAAAAATGCTCTTCCAATATGGACAATATAGAATGCTATTTTTCTTGATATGTACCAAACTAAAACTAAATGCAAAAACATTGTGCAGAAAAATAAGCTTATAGACAATAATGAAACTTCCAATATACTTACACTTGACAACACTGCATTTCTATTAAAAAGAGAACCTATTAAATATGGCCAAGCTGGAATTTGCACATGCAGGATACTAAAATTACACATTACATGGAGCTGAAAGTTCTGTTTATAAAACTTCTAAAACACTTGACACTAATAGTTTGCACATGGAAGCCATATGCAAACTTGGAATACAAGGTGAACACATCATATAATTTAACTTATGCTGAATAACATGGCACCATATTGAAACTCGAATACCACACCACATACAAATTATAAAACCGAAGAAACAAAAAGAAGGTCTCCCAAAAAAGGTCAATCAAATCTAAATAGATGCAACTGGGCGGAACACATTCTAGAAAAGATGGACGTAAGCAAAAACACTCCCATTTACTGAAATAACATTTCAACAAATAAGCTTATAGACAATAATTAAACTTCCAATATACTTACACTTGACAAGTTTTTACATGATATGAAATTCTTAATTTTACATAACTTAACTCCATATAATTGTTCAGATGTTATTTCCATGGTATAATAACACCTATAATGACGAAAATATTGGACAAACAATAGAAGGAACAATGCTAATCACAAACTATGGTGAACAAGGAGGAATAAGAATGGTGAGAATGCAAACTTCAAAAGAAAAAGCAAGAAAATATATGCACAAACCACATCATGTAAATCAGAGATACAAATTGCACACATTCAAGGAAAAAATTGCATATGACCTGATGCTGCAACATAAACTAACAATGGTGCAAGTTTTGAATCGTAGGCGACGATTGTGGATGTGACGATTGCATCTATGCCAACAGGTATACAAAAACTACAAGTTATTATAGTACATTGAACTATTAGCAAAGAAATAATATAAGTCAACTCCATATGTGCATCCTAACAGTGTGTTTCATATTTCAGATCTGTGGATGTTCAACATACATGCATGACCACCCACCTCCACCCCCCCAAATACCTTGACCTCAGTTCAGGCTAAAAATGAATCCATAAAACAGGTGCTAACAACATATGTTGGACTCAAAAAAGGTGGGTTGGGGGGAGGGAAATACCAACAACGCCTCTATATCTCACATACATCCTCTGCGACCCAGCACCGACAATGACCAGATCTACGATTTGCCTTAGCAAAGATTGTTGCATCAAGCATTGTGCACGAATAAAAACTACTGATAAGTTCATACTACAAATGTAAGACTCGAATCACACAACAAAACACACCACTGAATGGATTGTACAAGTAACTCACCAGCAACTCGCAGAATAGACAGTGCCGGCAAGCTGCACACGAATGGGAACGCAAAATCACCTCCTCTCTTGGCCGCCTCTTTTAGATCTAACCAAGGAGACAAACCGCAGATGAGATCGCCAAGCAGCCGAAGAGGTGCACCAAAGAGACTCTCGCCTTTTCCTCTCTGGCACTCTCTCGAAGCCTTCGCCTGAACACAAAACCGCACAATACACATGTTACTCACCAGCAAACACGCAGAAAAAGACAGCGCCGGCAAACTGCACAAAAACGGGAACTGCAAATCCCCAAATACTTACGTCTAACCGAGTAGACAAAACGCCGATGAGTCGGAGATTCCCAAATCACTTCGTCGAGCAGACGAACAGGCGCACCAAAAATCTCTCGCCTTTTACTCTCTCGCGCTCTCTCGCCGATGAATCGGAGATCCCCAATCACTTCGCCGAGCAGAAGAAAAGTCGCACAAAAAAGTTTCTCGCCTTTTCCCCTCTTGCTCTCTCTCGAATCCTCCGCTCTCTCTCTCTCTCTCTCGAAGCGATAAGTAGAGGCGCGTGGAACGATGAAAACAAAATTAAATTCGTACGGGCCAAAATGCTAACGGGCGGGCCAAAACGCTACGGACCCGTTTCGGCGAAGATCTCAACAAAAGATCCGACGGATGAGACGGATGACAAAATCGACTGAAGACAAATAAAATTCCAGGCGACTGTGCATTAGCAATTCAGTATATATATATATATGTGTGTGTGTGTGTGTGTGTGTGTGTGTGTGTGTGTGTGTGCGCGCGCGTGTGTGTAGATTTATATTTAGATATTTATACTATGGCCCCCTATTTCTAGTTTCGCCCTGGGTCCTTAAAATCCCAGGACCGGCCCTGATCACGTGTATGGCCTCTCCGGCGAAACGCGCGCAGCTGCCCCAGCCAGCACACGCCGCACCCGTTCGCCGCCTCGCCCAGGAGCCGCATGGCCTCCCCGCGCGCCCCCCCGCCGACGCGTTCAGGCTCTTCACCAAGCCGTCCACGCGCAAGGCGCAGTCGCGCACGCACCGCCGAAGCCGCGTATGGTTCTTGGCCCCGGCAGCGTGGACGTACCCGAAGGATGCCGGCGCGGTGCCGGCCTCGATGGCGACGCGCGTGTGCAGCTCCGTGAGGCTGCGCAGGTCGGACGCCGCCTTGGGGTCCACTCGGAAGGAGAGCGCGCGCGCAATGTCGGGGAACGGCGTCTGCACGCACGCCTTCATCAGCGGCTTCAGCAGGGGCTGGGCGGCGCATCCCTCCCGCCGTGACGTGGCGGGGGTGTCACGGCGCCGGCGAGGTGTTGGAAGGGAATGGAGAGGGAGACCAGGGACAAGAGGAAGAGAAGCGAGGCAAGGGAAGCGGCCATTGCTTCCGTTTCTCGAGACTCGAATTGACTGGCTAATCCGGTCGTGTGGTGCTGGTGATGTACGACTGTACTTGTATTTGTACGCGCGGGAGTCGGGTCATCGTTTGAGGTGGAGATGAGTTCACGTGCGTACGTACTCAGCCACCAATGGCTGGGAGAGGAGAGCAGGAGGGGAGGGTTGCATGCATGCATGCATGCAGCCTGCAATGCATATATGGCCGTGCATGTCGGGTGCCAGTCAATACTAAATGGTTACTAATTCCATTGCCCCCTTGGCATGCGTCTACCCGGCAATGCTCGTAAAAACGAATCGATCGATCGAGCAGATGGAGCTGATCGGCAGATTGCCTAGAAGCATGTCACACCACAGTGCAATGTGCTATCAACAATATAATATCACTAAAGAGTAGAGACTGAATCGGAATCTATGCTGAATACTACCACATTGTAAGAGCAACTCCAGCAGTAGCTCTCAAAACAGGGCCCCTACTTTTTATTTGAGAGCTCCCCTACTTTTGAGGACTCTGTTTTTTGGGTTGCATTCCAGCAGGAGCCCTCAAAACAGGACCCTCAAATTCATTCTTAGAGGGGATGACACATAGGACCCACTCCTGGGGGTCTGGAGGGAGCCCCTACTTTTGAGAGCCGAGGGGCAAAAAACTCACTCCAGCAGGGCCCCTACTTGAGCCCTCAAAAGTAGGGGCTCCCTCCAGACCCCCAGGAATGAGGGCTCGAGGGGGAGATTTGAGGGCCCCCTACTTTTGAGGGCTCAAGTAGGGGCCCTGCTGGAGTGAGTTTTTTGCCCCTCGGCCCTCAAAAGTAGGATGAGGGCTCAAGTAGAGGCCCTGCTGGAGTTGCTCTAAGAACATAAGGTGTTCCGAAGCTTGAAGTAGAAAATAGAGAGACAGGGTTTCATAATTTAATGCACTCACTTATGCACTTGTGTGAAAACCACTCTTGGAGGCCTCCTGAGCCGTTCTAAGGGCGACGACGACTTCCCCAGTGAAGGCCGCCGCCACCGTGCTTTCCTCCTCGCCGTCGCATCCATGCGTCTCCTAGGAGGAAGAAGGCGACGAACGACAGGCAGCTGGAGGCGGCTGAGGGACTCCACCTCAGCAGCATCGTCATCCCAATGCTCCAGAAAAAGTGAACTGCAACCTGGCGCCATGGAAGGCCAAGTGTTAAATACAGTGGTCTGGAATGGGCTAACTAGTAGTTATTAGGCCGAGCGAACGGCCTGGCCTATACTTGCTTCCTCACCCAAAAAAAAAACAAAAAGCTGGCTGGTGCTTTATTTACGAGGTCACCGGCCCATGAATGAGTTCGCAGGCATGATCTATCAAATCCATTCATTTTGTAATCAGTGCAGTGCTGATCAATGTTTGCACTAGTTTTGTGCTTAAGACATTTGGTCAAGCAGCCGGTACACAATGTAATAACCTTGTTACTGAAAGTATCATTCGTGTTGGATTTGTTAAGAAACTTGGGCCTGGGCCGGCAGCCCAGGGCCCATGGTGGGCACCTCATTGTAGTCTATAAATAGAGAGCCATACCTCCTCATTATGTACACATGAATGAAAGCAATAAAGAAAGATCAGGAGTTCTCTCTATCTCTCTGTGTGTTCAATCTATTCTTCTGTGATTCTGTGATTGATTTGTTCTTGTTCTAAACAGAGGAATCGCTCGGACTGGTCACCAGCGACGGTTTCTCAACACGTTATCAGCACGACTTCGCTCCGGTGAACGAGGTAATCATCGAAGCACATATTGAATTTTCTAGATCGCTTTTGAATCCGTATTTTCTTTTCGCGCTCTAGATTGAAATTCTACGGTGCAAATCTGCCCTAATCTATCGCGAGCAGACTTGAAGTCGCCGGCACAATGTCGATCGGTAGATTGTGAAACGGGGTAGATGTTGATTGCACTGTAGAACGATGCAAATCCACCCTAAATCTACCGCGAGCAGATCTGAAATCGCCGACACAATGTCGATCAGTGGATTGCGAAACGGGGTAGATGTTGATTGCATCCTAGATTGAAAAACGAAATCAGAAATTTTTGCATAATTCCGTTTGATCCTGCATGATCAATACACGAAGAAATTTTGCATGTTATCTATTTCGGTTTTGCATTGGCATATGCATGGCATCACACAGAAAAGAAAAAAAAGGAGAAGCACTGCGCGCATCAAGCCAATGCCGCGCCTGCATGCGTGTGCATCGCCGGTCTAATGTCGGCTTGCCGCCGGTCGTTGGATGGCCGCTGGCCGTCGGCCTGAAGCCGAAGTCGGCCCGAAGCCGCAGCTGGCGCTGCTCGTGAGGTCACGGCCGTGCCGCCACTGGAATCCGCGCCCGCACACGCCCACAGCCGGCCGCCACCGCCTCTCTGCGCCGGCCCCGACCGCGCCCGCATGCGTCGACCACCACCGCCGCACGGTGCCCGGCCGGACGACACCCGGACCACCTTGGCTTCCGCGTCGCCACACCGCAGTGTGCACCACCTAAGGCTGCCGCGTCTCGACCCTCCGACTACCGCCCGTATGCGGCCGTCCACGCTCGATCCTCGCGCCCGCGCCCGTACGCATCGGCGCCACCGAGCCAGCCTCGCGCGCCACCCCGCCGTCGACCGCGCCCTTCCAACGCGCCCGCATGCGCCGCCGTCCTTCGGTAGCCCGCACGTCGGCCGCCGCCGTACCCAAGCCGGCCCGCAGCCGCCTCGGGCCACCCGTAGCCGCGCCACCGGCCGCTTGCCGCCCCGCAAGGCGCCGATCGCCCTCCGCCCATAGCCGCGCCACTGGCCGCTCACCGCCCCGCAAGGCGCCGACCGCCCTCCGCCCCGCATGGCGCCACCTTGGCTCCTCCGCTCGCGTGCCGCAGCCCGCAGCCGCGCCACCTCCGGTCGCCCCCTTTTTTTGCGCCGCCGCCGCCATGAGTGGAGGGGAGGGGAGAACCTAAAACCCCTCCACCTCCTGTTATGCGGGCTGAGCCGGCCGTATTGGCTAATGGGCCCTATGCGGCTGGGCCGGGGGGCGCAAGAAAGGCCATGTAGGCCGAAAGGAGATGGGCTGGGGTGGGCTGAAAAGAAGCCCGGCCGGAGGAGAGGGAGGCAATTTTGCAAAAGGGCCCCGAGAATTGTAGAAATTACCGAAAGGCCCTAAAACTTGCATCTAAGTCCATAATTTTGTGAAAGAGTCCCGGTAATTCCGAAAATTGCCGATAGGACCTCTAATTTTACGAGCGTGTCCAGAATTGTGCAGAAAACCCCTCTGTAAATCAGAAAATTGCGCGAATTTTCTCTGAATTGAATAATTTGCGTAAAAACCCCCAGAAATTGCAGAATTTGCTGAAATTTCATATTTTAGCATAAAAGGGCATCGGGAATCCGAATTTTGAATTATTTTTTAGCATTTGAAGCTTATTTATTTATGCCATTATTATTCTCTATATTTTCTGTTTTTATTTACTGTTTTGATTAATTGTAATTGTTTTAATTGCTTTTAATCACTGAAAATAGCAGTAAAATTTATAGAAAATGCATAGAAAATTCTGAAACATTGCGAGAACCTTTTGTACCATTTATTTTACCCGAAGTGAATTATTCCGTGCATGTCTACCAGTAGTAGACTTATACACATTTAGATGACTAGCATCACGAACTGGGAGTTCGAGGAGCTGGCCCAGCATGGTCAAAACTATCTGATGTTGGCATCCGATGTCGAGATTGTGCTTGGAGCCAGGAAGCTCCGCGCAGCTATTGGATTGGCGGACCGTATGACGCCCAACCTCTGTCTCACTCTTAAGAATGAGTACATAACGGAGAATAGCGCGCTAGCACTCTGGACCGCACTCCAGAAGCGGTTTGAGAGGATAAAGTACACCATTCTTTTCCAAGCAGAGCAAGAGTGGATCAGACTGAGATTTGCCAACTTTAAGACGGTCGAGGAATACAATTCTGCCTTGCACAGGATTTGTACCCGAAAACTGAAAATTGAGAAAATCCTTCCACCCCAATGTAGTATAATCCGCTCGCAATTATCGTCAAGATGGCTATGAGGAATATGCCGAATTGATTGATATGATGCAAATTGCGGAAGCTCAGGACGAAGTTCTCCGCAAGAACTAAGTCACTCAGCCATCTGGTAGCTCCACTGGCCGTGAAGCCAACGCCGGGCGCAACAAGGTGCGAAAGCCCTTGATAGAGAAAAGGGGAAGGAAGGGTAAGACCGCAGCCCAGAAAGGCAATTCAGATGCTCCACGTGAGAATAAGGCTAGCAAGCCAAAACGGGATGGCAAAGGGCACATGAAGCCCACTCTGCATTGGTTGAGGGGGAGCGTTCTGAGCAGCTGCCTGCGCTGATGGTGTTTGAGACCATTACGACAGCAACACCCCTCTCGACCTAGAAGCAGCCACCGTCATGATTTCTTTTGAAGAGAATATCACCCCGAGAAAATAGCAGAAGAAGTCCAGTGCACTGAATGCATTTCGACTTTAATTGTCATTTATTTTGTGTGAAAGAATATGTTAGAATTTGCATGGATGGTACTTAAGAATTGTTATCTTCTCGTGATGGTTGGATGATATTTGAAGAATTCATTCATTTATTCAGTTTATGATGGCATGATATGTTCTGATATTGGAATATTTTATTTATGTGCTGAATGCCTTCTAGTTCATATTAATAAAATACCATATATTAGAACGCGTGTAGCGCCCTATGGAGGGAGTGTGCTTAGCCAGCAGCGGCACAACACATACTATCTTAAGAGAGATTGAGTATTTTTAGTCGATTCGTAAGAGCACTGACAGCCTTACGACAATCGCCAGAAGCGATACATGTATAATTGGTTCGGGAAGAGCCACAATGGGCACAACTTTGGTCATTGAAGAAGCCTTATTGTACCCAGAATCGACTAGAACTTTCCTAAGTTTTAAGGATATCCGTGCAAATGGTTTCCACGTTGAGACTGAAGAAGAGTACGGTATGAAATACCTGCTCATTATGAAGCGCGAAGAGAATGAAAAGAACAGTGTATTAAAAAAAACTTCTTCACTAGAAACTGGGCTATATTATACCAACATTAAGGCGCCTGCAGCGTACACTGTTCTGAAAACAGTGTTTAGAAGCTCTGAACTCTTCTGTCTCTGGCATGACAAATTAGGCCACCCAAGTCTTAGGATGATGAGAAACATAATAAATAACTCACATGGGCATAATATTACTGTGAAGAATTTCCCGAATCATAAAGATTTTGTGTGCCCTGCATGTGCCACCGGGAAACTAATAACTAGACCCTCCACTCTGACAGTGAAGGATGAAGTCCCTGCATTCCTGGAACGCATCCAGGGAGACATTTGCGGTCCCATTCAGCCCGTCTCAGGGCCGTTTAAGTATTTCATGGTGCTCATTGACGCTTCTTCGAAATGGTCATATGTGGGTTTGTTGTCCACAAGAAACCACGCCTTTGCAAAAATTGATCTCGCAGATCATTCGCATCAGAAATGTGTTTCCAGATCATCATATCAAGTCCATTTGAATGGACAACACCAGAGAATTTACTTCAAAGGCATTTGATGATTATTGCATGGCGATGGGAATTGCAGTTGAGCACTCGGTACCGCATGTCCATACTCAGAATGGTTTGGCAGAGGCTTTAATTAAAAGAATTAAATTTATTGTCCGACCCCTTTTTGCATAAAAGTAATTTGCCAGCTACATGTTGGGGACACGCAGTCCTTCATGCAGCGAATCTCATCAACCTTAGACCTTCGGCCTACAACATCCACTCACCTATGCAACTAGCGCAAGTGTCACCACCGAAAATTTCCCAACATTAGGGGGAGGAAATCAACCCCTTGATGATGAATGTCGGGAAATTACGTGGCAAGCCTGGGGAATCCATGCAGATGACCCGCGCACTAGAGAAGTCTAGAAGATAATAGAAGTCCAGAAGACAAAATAGATTTGCAAGCATTAGCAAATCAGCTGCCTGATCACTTTAGTGATTTGAAGAGCGTGACTAAGTCGCATGTGCCTGCACGCACTGCACCGGAGAGGGTTGAAATACCAAAGAAAGCAGAAGGTATCTCTAATCTCGTCCAGAGGCCTCAGAAAAAAAATGAGGACGAGAACTCCGGTTCCTCAAATCCTTAGTAACCGGGGACGCCTGGCGAAAAATGATAAGCGGGATTTATCACAGCCAATCACTGAAGTCCCCCAGAATGAGAAGGGGAGCCAGTTGAGACCTGGCACGAGTATGACACCTTCCAAAAAGGGCATACCGGATCTGAATATCCCCATCGGCATGGATGTGCGCGCACACATCGGAGCCAAAAAATTAAAGGGACTTGCCACCGCAATTGAAAGAAGCGATGCGCAAGGTGAAGCTTCAGAAGAAGCAACTCATGAAGAAATAGCTATAAATTATGTGCACACGGGAGAGTCCCTGAATAGGACAACAGCTAATATCGATATCTACTTCGCAAAGAAAATTGCCACCATCATCGATCTTGATCCCGAGCCTGCATCGCTCGTTGAATGTAAGAAAAGATCAGATTGGGAAGATTGGAAGAAGGCAATAGCAACTGAATTGCTATCTCTGAATAAAAGAGAGGTGTTTGGGCCCGTATGCCGCACACCTCCCCACATACACCCCGTTGGGCACAAGTGGGTATTTGTTCGAAAGAGAAATGAAAGAAATGAAGTAGTGAGATACAAAGCAAGGCTGGTAGCCCAAGGTTTCACTCAACGTCCTGGAGTTGATTATGAAGAAACCTACTCCCCAGTCATGAGTGAAATTACCTTTAGATATTTGATCTCAATGGCAGTGAACTTGAACTTGGAAATGAAATTAATGGATGTTGTGACTGCATACCTTTTATGGTAACTTGGATTCGGAGATTTACATGAGAGTCCCTGAAGGAATCCCTCTCCCGAACCAAGACAGAGCAGACAAAAATCTGTACAGTGTGAAACTCAGAAAGTCACTGTATGGACTGAAACCATCTGGAAGAATGTGGTATAATCGCTTGAGCGACTTTCTCTGCAAGAAAGGCTACACAAACAATGAAGACTTTCCTTGTGTATTTATACGGCGATCCCAGAATGGATTCTGTATAATCTCTGTGTATGTAGATGATCTGAATATCATCGGGACAGCCGAAGACATAAAAGAAACAAGCTTCTACTTGGAGTCAGAATTTGAAATGAAAGATTTGGGCAAGACCAAGTTTTGCTTAGGCTTGTAGCTTGAGCATGTTCCTGAAGGAGTCTTGGTACATCAGTCGACCTACACCCAGAAGGTGTTTGAAAGGTTTGGCTTCGAGAAGGCATTTCTCTCGAAAGTACCGATGATCGGTAGGTCTTTACAGCAAGAAAAAGATCCTTTCCGACCAAGGGAAGAGGGGGAGGAAGTCCTGGGACCGGAATTCCCATACTTGAGTGCAATGGGAGCAATCATGTACTTAGCAAACTGCACTAGACCGGACATTGCATTTGTCGTGAACTTGTTAGCAAGGTACAGTGCAGAGCCCACCAAAAGGCATTGGCAGGGTATAAAGGACACCTTCCGATACCTCCAAGGAAGCAAAGACATTGGATTGTCTTACAGAAAGAATCAAGATCTGAACTTGATTGACTATGCAGATGCTAGGTACCTGTCTAACCCGCATACCGCTAAGTCGCAAACAGGCTATGTATTTCCATGTGGTGGAACTGCAATTTCCTAGAAATCGTCTAAGCAAAGCATTGTAGCTACTTCGACGAACCACTCAGAAATTATAGCGCTATATGAAGCCGCACGAGAGTGCGCTTGGTTCCGCTGAACGATTCACCACATGTAGCAGTCATGTGGAATGAACATTGTGCAAACCCCACAATTATCCATGAAGATAATGCAGCTTGCGTTGCACAAGTGCAGACGGGCTATGTAAGCATATCAACCCTAAGTTCCTCTATGCTCATGAATTGCAGAGATGGACAAGATTAAAGTATTGTACACTAAGTCATGTAGACTTGTTCACTAAGTCACTCCCCGCATTTAGCTTTGAAAGGTGCGTGCGTGGAATTGGAATGACGAGACTTAGAGAAGTGCAGAATTCAGGGGGAGAATTCTCACAAGCCCGCTAATAAATCTTGATCATGAAGATTAAGTACCCAAAAAATAAAGTCCTGCAGACCAAATGAATTTGGGTGAATTGTACTCTTTTTCCCTTGACGAGTTTTCCATGAAGTTTCTCGACCAAGGTTTTTAATGAGGCAATTCGTGCATCGCAGCATCACATGTATCATGTGCTCTTTCTCCAAATTTTTCCCACTGGGTTTTTATGGAGTTTTAGTGAGGCATGAACGTGTCGGATGAGTGCCCAAGGGGGAGTGTTAAGAAACCTGGGCCTGGGCCGGCAGCCCAGGGCCCATGGTGGGCACCTCATTGTAGTCTATAAATAGAGAGCCATACCTCCTCATTATGTACACATGAATGAAAGCAATAAAGAAAGATCAGGAGTTCTCTCTATCTCTCTGTGTGTTCAATCTATTCTTCTGTGATTGATTCGTTCTTGTTCTAAATAGAGGAATCGCTCGGACTGGTCGCCAGCGACGGTTTCTCAACAGTATTAACCCGAAAGGAAAAAAAGATGACTTAGAAACAGCCCTACTTCCCTACTTCTTCTGCTTTAAAATGCACCATTAGACCAATGGAGATGACTCTGTTTTTTTTTCAACAGGACAAAGGATTATTTTCCTAGGTAAGGAACATCAACATCCAAGGTAGGAGCCGATGGGGACTCTTTTTACTCTTAGGCCCCATTTTAAATAGTTTTTGTCTTCTAATTTCGAGCTTTCAAAAGACAAAAATTGTCTAAAACGTATTGGTTTTTCAACGTAGTTTTTTCTTTTGCGTTGTTTGTGAAGATATAATGGTATTTTTCTTTTTTTCTCTTTTCCTTCATTTTACTTTAATTAAATGCATTAAAAAAACTAAGATCTTTACAGACTTACAGTATCATTTCAACCAAAAAATATAAAAAAAAGAACTGAAAAGGACATAACCTCGCAGCCAGCCAGAGGCCAGTGCGTCGATCCCACGAAACATCTTACTTAGTTGCAGTTACAATTAGTTAACGCGAGCTAGATCAGAAGAAAAAGAAGAAGACACGAAAAGAAGTTCTCGATTTAAAATGAGGGTAATTAGGAGCTCTTGTTCCGCTCGCTTAAGAATCCCTCAAATTTTGTCCAATGTGCGTGCGTAGCATGCAGGCGAGCGGTGCTCATGGCAGCTGCTGCGGAGGAGGCGCGGTCTTGATCTTGCTGATGAAGGCGACGGCGATCCTGATCATCTTCTGGAACTGGACGAGGCTCTGCTCCAGGATGAGCCGCACGTCGCCGGTGAGCTCCTTGCAGCTGAGCGTGCACGACGACACGTCGGTGATGGCGCGCGTGGCCAGCGTCTTGGCGACGTCGTTGGCGCCGGCCTTCATCGCCGCCGTGGCGCCGTGGACCTTCTTCATGGCGCTCTTCATCGTCACGGTGCAGTTCTCGAGGCACTTCTTGAAGTCGGGCACGCTGGTGTTGAACCCCGGGAGCTTGCCCTCGAACACGGTCGCAGCCACCGCGCCAGACTCCGTCGCCGCCTCCATGGCCACGGCCACGAGGGCCGAGAAGTCCACCTGCCCCGGGGCGCCGGCGATGGCGGCACCGCGGTCCGACGCCGACGCCAGCGCGGTCTGGATGTCGAGGAGGCGGGGGCCCAGCTCGCGCACGCAGAGAACGGGGAACGGCCCTGTCATGCAGGCGGAGACGAGCGGGCTAGCGCCGGGCGGGACACGCGCGGCGTCGGCGGCCGGGAGGCCGGAGAGGGAGGCGCATAGGAACAATACGAACAGGGACGAGCCCATGGACGCCGCCATTTTCTTTCTTTCTTCTTTGCGCTTTACTGTGTCGTAGTTCTCGATCTAACGTACATATATATACGTCCATGGCATTGACCAGGGAGTGGTTCTTGGTTCTCCTCGTTGGTGTGGTTGGGAGTTTTCCCTGATGGTGCGCGCGTCCATGAGAGGCCGGGAGAGAGCAGAGGAAGCAGGTAAAGTTGTGCGAGTTTCCCGCGCGTTTGAGGTCTCCGTGGAAGGTTTGGACGTGCGCGGCAGGGCAGTGACAAGTGCAGGAGCAGATCAGAGGGTTGGCGTTGGCCTGCACGTTGCCTCCACGCACTGTTCTGTTCTGTTTCCTTCGTTTTGCAGGGGGTAATCTATGTATTTTATTTTCAGAAAGTGAATTAAATTGTTTAACACTAGCGTCTATCGTATCATGGGATACTACTGACTTCCGTTGTCAGTTTGCCACCAGCAGAGTTGAGCATGAAATCCGTCACTGCATGTGGCCAGGCAGCCAGGAGTTCGATCGAATTTACAAATCAGCGGCCACCACCCCGTGGAATATTGCATCTCTCCGCTTCAGACAGAAGGGTTTCAGAGAGAGAGAGAGAGAGAGAGAGAGAGAGAGAGAGAGAGAGAGAGGGAAAATTGGCATTTCGGCAACACTAATTTTTATTCCAAGGGCCGAACAAAAATACAAGTAGGCAGATCCAGAAATAATGACTTGGACATACACATTCTCACTCTCCTCCCAATCCTGGGAGCAACTGACATCACATCACAGCATCCATCCACCCATAAATATAAGAACTTACTAACAGCTGCTACCATGTAGTTTTTACCGTGCACACTGGGCTAAATTAACTCTTGGCAAGATTCATCACCGTGCGTGGGCGATCCTAGCGGCCCATCTCCTGCATGGCTGGCGGGCAGACGGCGGCGCGGCGCTCCATGTTGAGGTGCCAGCCGAGGGCGGGGTCGTAGCCGCGGGCGGTGAGCTCCCTGTGCTGCTGGCAGAGGGCGCAGGGCTCGCAGCAGAAGTGGACGCAGCAGTCGCAGCAGGGGGAGTCCGGGAGGCCGTACTGCGCGCGCATCTTGGCGCGGTAGGTGCAGGAGTAGATCCACTGGCAGCCCGTCAGCGCCATCAGCAGCGCGTACAGCGCCCCGCTCGCCCCGCACGACGTCGTCCCCCTGTCCACCATCTCCGCCACCCGCCCGAACGTGATGCACGGGCACCAGCACGTCAGGCAGCCTGCGGCGGCGTTGGTTAACACAAGGGAAAAGTTAGTGGTGACAAGGCCATGGAAGCTAACGGATTAACGATGACAAGGAGGTCGCGGGGCAGAGCAGAGGCCGGCGTACATAGGCCGCAGTCGTCGCAGCAGTCGAAGAGGCCGGAGGACCAGGTGCTGGCGCCGACGGGGACGCCGGTCACCGGCGCCACCACGGACGGCTCGGCGGTAGGCTTCGCCGGGTACATCTCGATCGATGGATATTGCTAGCCGCTGCAAGATACAGTTGTCTCTGGCTGCGGCGTCGATGTCGATCGCAAGCTGTGTATATTTGTTGTTTTGCTTGCTCGGCTTGCCGGCAACGAGAATGAGCTAAACTAGCTGGGGGTGGGTGATGCCGTGATGCCAAGACACCCCCTTGCTTATATAGGCACGTCACGTAGCATGTGGAGTTTTTTTTTTTTTTGAGATGCAAGGTATGAATGCGTGTCTCGTTCGGCTACCGGGCCATCGCTTTGAATGGTAAAAAGACGGTTAATTAGGCCACCCAGTCCAACAAGAGTTTCGTTGACCCTAAATTAGCCCTACGTCATAGAGGCAGGCAGGCAGCCTGGCACTAAAGCTCCATCGTGCGCAAGACATGCTTTTTTTTCGCGTAGGGTGACTTTTGGCTATAACTTATAGTTTTTTAAACAGTGGATACTGAAGATGTTAATATAGATAGATGGTGACTGTAGCTTACGGTTTTCGCGATAACAACAAATGACTAAGACGTCAATATGGATAGTATATGCGATTTTAGGTTTAAAAAGTTATCTGTTAGTTTTGATTTCTAAGACAAAAATCACGAATAAAAACAAATAAAAAACCAAACCTATATATGAGCAATTTTGATCCGATATATTATTTGGCGTGTAAGAGCAAGTCTTATAATATAGCCTTCAGCTGGCTGTATGGATACTTACAGCCCACTTATCAGCCTACTCATATAGTAGTTACAGCCAGCTGAAGGCTGTATGATCTACCCCTTCCTCTCACAAAGTTTCTTGGTTCTTGTGCTTCAGCTGGCTGTAAGCTTACAGCCCACCTCTCTTCTCTCTCCTCCACCTCAGCATATAGTCAGCTTACAGCCTCTTAGAGCAAGTACAATAGTATAGCCAACTAGTGGCTATAACACATGTCCATTTCATCTATAGTCTTCAAAAAAATAGTTCATACAATAAGATAGCTATTACAATAACTATTTGGCCCCACGTGTAAGAGAGTAAAATGCATATTTTTACGTGCTATAGCTAGCTGTAATTTAGTAGCCAGCTTCCTTCTCTCTCTGCCACGTAAGATTTGATTGATATTATATTTGCTATAGCCTGCTGACTAAACTTTATTGTACCTGCTCTTATAATACTTGCTCTAACATGCATGATTAATTAGCCAAAGTCTTCGGCTACGGCGGACACAGCAATTTGCATGTGCTCGGCGGTTGGGGCCGAGAGCTCCGCCTGCGCGCATGCTCCTTCCTCCATCTGTCGTTTGTTTGCTAGCTTTCCTAATTACTTGCCTCACTTTTTCCAATCCAATGTCTACAGAGGATGCATTTTTGCAGATTTATGAAAATATCTTCTTGTTTTTTAGCAAAAGTATGAAAATATCTTATTACCTGTCATGAAATTAAAGGCTGAAAGCTGAAAAGCACGCGTAGAGTTGCTTGTAAATAAAGTATGAGATGTACTCTGTGTAACTTGGTGATCATTTGAGCTTATTTTTGGTGGGTTATGGCTGAAAAGCACTGTAGTTGACTAAAAAACACTGTAGCTGACAGAGGCTTATTCAACATAATTAAATTTAAAAAATTAAAAAAATTAAAAAATATGTTAGCCCATTACATATAATACAAACAAATACGGGGAAAAAGAACCGACAAAAAAGCTCAATAAAAAGCCAAAAGTTCAGAAAAAGACAAAATTTATGAATAGTGAAAAATAAGCCGGAAGCTATAGTCATCCCCACTCACAACTAAAAACATTTTCTTAAATATAAAAACTGCGCAAGAGCTCTGCCAATCACTAGTATAGAAGAGAAAGCAGTTTAAAAACCGAGTATTACATCAAAACGAGACAAAACGCAGAACTAAAACTGAAATGTCAGATCTCATTTGATCTCTACTGCTAATTAATTAAGATGTGGACTGTTATTTGCCAGCAATTGGCATCCTTTTTCTGAAAGAAGAAAACCTCAATGTATACACATTAGCAAAAAAAAAAAAGTCTCCACACAAATAGGTTCGATTGTTAGAGAGAGGGAACACGGTAAATATTAAGAAATCTAATCTTGACGTCATATATGTGCTATTTACAAAGTTCATATTTTTGGGGGGCTACAGGAAATAGCTTTTGTTTGTGCATACGGAGACATCAACACAAATAACGCACACGATTTTAAAATTAAGAAACTACGTGAAAAACCACTTCTCTTGTTTTGATATCCGGAGAAGCCAAAAGATAAAAACTCGTAAGGACAAGCTGCTCGGATACTCCATCAATTAGCTTGGTCTAGGCAGGCATGCATGCAGTTTCGGTGCACTTTCATGCGTCCAATGCCAAGTCTCATCATGGAGGGACCGACCGCTCGACGCAACGCGGTTGCAAGTTGCTGCGACTTGCGAGCAACCTCTTCCGCGGCCGGGGACCCTCCGTCCAGTCAGAACATTGCGCGCGTGACCGTGCATGGCCCGCACGTTTCTTCCTTCGAACCATTAGTCCACCACTAAACCGTGTATGACGTGCGTACGTAGCAACGTGTGCTCTCCTTGTTGGCAAGGGATCGGAGACGACTTCATCCAACAGAATTCTAAACGAAGCAGCGGGAACCAAGAAGTGGAGATAACATGGACCAAATAAATCACACTATGCAATAATATTTGATAATATGCGAATCTCAAAGCATGGTCGTCTATTCCTTCGGCCACTCCGCTCCCGCAGCCTCCCTCTCCCTTCTTCCCCGCTCCCTTTCGTTCTCCCTCCCTCACCGCCGCCATCCCTCAACTCTCCTCCACCGCCAGCTCCGCCACGTGCTGGATCTGGCATTGGGAGAGGGAAATCCGCCTCCTCCACTACGAGTTCACCGTCCCCCAGGCATAGAAGGAGATGAGGGGAGGGGCGATGGACGGGGTAGGAGGGCGGTGGGTGGAGCCAGAGGGCAATAGCAGTAGCGGCTGTGGCAGTTAGGTTGGGCGAGGTGGCACGACGAGGAAGGGTCAAGGGGCTGCATGGTGAGGCGGTGACGGCGCCGCACGCCCTGTGGGTGGTGGAGGAGGGGACAGAGGCGGCGGAGAAGGCACGCGGAGCTGTCCAGAGTGGTGCGACAACGACAGCCGATGATGAGATACACCCTATACCGTTGAATGTCCTCGCAACGATATATTGTATGGTTGTTGCTCTCGAAAGTTTTACTGTTAGTTAGGCTCAGGTGTGGCAACCCCAAGCAACTTTACCTCCATGCCCATGCATAGAAAACCAAGTGATCCAATCTATAATGGCAGCAAAGTTCAATCATTGCAAATTCCTAGCATGTTTATCTTTTTTAACATCCAATGATTGCTGTTTGTGTTTATGCTCTTTTACGGGAGTCCATAGCAGCCAAAGTGGACCATGCTCCCTTTCCGACTTAAAGCACTCAATGATATTTTTCAATACATATGTAACTGTGAATTAATAAATCGGCTCTCTATATAAAGAACTAAAACATATGTAGTGCCACCCCCCCCCCCCGGTTTTTTTGCTCAAGCTCCCCGACTGCTACTAGTCAAATTAGTAACACCTGCGCAAACCAAAACAATATATTTTTTCTGAAAGAGTTTATGACTATGCAACGAAAATACAATACCCTTTCTGTCAATTCCTAGTTAAATATAAAACGCCCCTTTCTGCTAGACTGCTACTCTATACGGATAGGTGATGTCAGCTGTACATATGCCGTACGTACATGGAGGAACAGACCAGATCTAGTATGGAGGAACACCACCTTAGGTGTATGATGGTCTATAAACTTTATCATATAGAACATGAGATACTGTGGAGAAGAGAAAAGGAAGAATAGAGAATTGGGCTGTCTCTCGTGCAGTAGTTGATTATAACACGACAAACAAGATACAGTGTAGCATGGAGAAGTTGTCTTTAGTGACATGCAAAAAATAATCTATTGTATAAGCTGTCTTTAGTCTATAGATGATATAGAGAATATTATAAATAACAGTTGTATATACCATTAGAGCAACTCCAGCAGAAGCCCTCAAAACATGGCCCCTATTTTTTATTTGAGGGCTCTCCCTACTTTTGAGGACTCTGTTTTTTGGGCTACACTCCAGCAGGAGCCCTCAAAACAGGACCCTCAAATTCATTCTTAGAGGGGATGACACATAGGACCCACCCTCATCCTCATCCTACTTTTGAGGACAGAGGGGCAAAAAACTCACTCCAGCAGGGCCCCTACTTGAGCCCTCAAAAGTAGGGGCTCCCTCCAGACCCCCAGGAATGAGGGCTCGAGGGGGAGATTTGAGGGCCCCCTACTTTTGAGGGCTCAAGTAGGGGCCCTGCTGGAGTAAGTTTTTTTGCCCCTCGACCCTCAAAAGTAGGATGAGGGCTCAAGTAGGGGCCCTGCTGGAGTTGCTCTTACACATGCCCTTAGTATGCAGGTTTGGCTCCCGGAGTCTGCTTGGGCCATTCCAAATACCAATACTGTTAGCACAAAAGCTAGAATTCATATTTAGGTCCTATCCTTTTCAATTTTTCAGTCGGTTTTTATTTTCGGCTTCAATTAGCCAGTACTATTCGTTAAACATATCAGCCGCAACAAAAAAAATATCAGCCCCAGCCCAAAAAAGGGGGCAACATATCTTTTTTCACTTTTTAAAGTCTTTCTCTTCAGTGTTCATAGATACCAATACTTGTTTTATGAGTAAATTACATTTTACACCAAGCAACTTATCGTTTGTTTCATTTTGCACAAGAATTAATTCATATTTTCACTTTGTATTAGGGTGGATCAAATAAAATTTTACTTTACACTAGTCAAATCAATTCCAATCGCAAGCAAGGTAATCAAATTGAAGAAACAGGTCAGTCAAAACTGTGTATACTGACTTGTCATTATGTAGAGTGGATTTGAGTCAAACAAGGTTGGGCTAGTGCAAAGTGAAATTTTATATCTATTTTGGTTCAAAGTGAAACAAAGCGATAAGTTATCAGTTGTAAAATGCAAGTTACTTTTTTTTATTGTTGTTGTAGATTCCTTCTGCACTGCATCAATTAATATCAATTGTGGAATACGCATGAGGACCAGAAAAAGCCCAACATAGGGCCTGTTTGGCAAGCAACAAGCCGGTCGGCTTTTGACTTTTGCTACAGTACCTAACTTTCAAACGGAATATTTTTTTGAAACGGGGTCTACAAGTTAAACGTTGTACACGTTAAAAGCCCAACATCTGTACCAGCCAAAATTGTAAGTGAGTATCGGTCTCTCCGTAATCTGTACCGTAAACAGCCAAAATTCAAAAATTTCAGTCAAAAGCCATAAGCCGCAGCCAAAACAAACAGGCCCATAGCCTGGTTGAGGACCTAGAAAAATATGGCTGGACTAACCCGGATTATTCAGCTCACTTAAAGCCACCTGAATTCGGCCGTGCAAGTTTCTTGCAATAACGAGCATAATTACCCCACATCATTGGAGAAGTTTCAAACAGCTGTGTACCAGTGGAGAGGAAATCAAGCTCCGACGTATTTCCATGTGATTTTTGGAATTTTTGCAAAACTAAAATAACCATTCATCTGTGACATGATTGATGATTGTCTCTCGATTTGTGTTCGACTGTGAAACCATGCACACTGCATACATTAAGTTTAACGATGCTGATTGGTTTCAAGATAAAGTTTAATGATGATTATGACAATAGTTCCAGAATTGACATGAGAGCTTGTCATCTGTAATCCATTCCTATATTAACGAACATAGCAAACAACAAGCAACATGTCAAGAACGACAAACAAAGTTATTAATCAATCAATTTATTTATAGCAGATAAATTTTGCAAAATAAAAGAAGTACTAACCTAGTATTAAAAGACTTGGACGATCAAAGAACAGAACATCAAGAAATTACAGCATATGTATAGGATCGAGCACGAGAGTTAATTAGTTGATGTCATGGAGAGTAGGGCGCCGGCGCCGCCGCGGCGCCTCCGGAGGCCTGCTTGATGAGGGAGTTGGTGACCCGCATGATGTTCTCGAACTCGTTGTTCTTGGCGAGCACGGCGGCCTTGACGGACGTGGGCGGCGCGTCACGGCAGCTCTCCTCGCAGGACCACGAGTCCCTCTCGGCCGTGTCAATGAAGAGGCGGATGTCGTTGAGCTTGGCGTCGTCGATGCCGTCGCCCTCGGAGTCGTCGAGGTGGGAGACGGCCTCCTCGATGTCCTGAGCGCACTCATCCAGGCACTGCCACAGGTCGGTGTCCTTGACGATGTCCAGCTCGGCGCGCGCGTAGGTGCCAGCCGCGGCGCCGATGCTGGCCGCGGAGCGGATGGCGAGCTCGGCCAGGCCGCGCGCGTCGGCCGTCTTGCTGGCCGGGTTGGCGGAGAGCACGGCCGTGCAGACGTCCGGGTGCGGCGTCTTGGCGCACGCCTCCTTGAGGCAGCCGGCGGCGGCGGAGAGGGCGGCGGCCGAGAGGAGGAGGAGGAGGGCGAGGAGGAAGGCACGCTCGCTGCAGCGCGTCGCCATGGTTGTTTGATTCTTGGAGCTAGCTAGCTCTTGTGAGGTTTCAATTCTTTGAAGTGGTAACGAGAACGCACGGAGCCCATATACATATGCGATGGAGGGGGGCGCGCGCCCGTTGCGTACGTGTGGTGGGGAGTGTTTTGTGAGCGTACTCTTACCGCTTTGCGTCTGCATGGAGAGGAAAGCGATGCGCGCGCGGGTTGCTTTGTGGACGTGGACGGGAGCAAAGCGTGACAGCGTCAGCTCTCTCTGCCTCTCTCAGGCCCACATTTCCGGCGGCTGCCTCGATCGGCGGCGAAGACCCGACCTCCTCTCCTCTCCGTGCAAGGCGGAATAGCCGAGTGAAAGCGGCCTGTGTGCTGCTCGATCTGTGCTCGGCCGCACGTCCAGGCGCTCAGGGCGATTTCGATCCACTCGTTTTGGCCGTGCGTCTGAGCCGGCAGGACGAGAGGGAGGTTGCCCGCGCCGGCGGCACGCAGCGCGTTTGCGTCCGGCGGATCGGCCGTGAAAAGCGGCCTAGCGGCTCGCCAAGGCGTCGGTTGGCTGCCCTCGGCTGCGGAGAAGCTATCCGGCCTCAACTCTCCACGGCTCCACCAGAGCCCATCGAGTCAGGCCACACTTCATAGCTACTGACTACTGAGCTCCTCTCGAGGCTGTACTGCTTCGTCAGAATAAATCGTTTTGGAACCTTAAAATACAATTTTAACCGTTTATTTCTATTGTAATATATTTTATAAAATTTGATAAAATTATAAATTTATTTATTTTTTAGACAGATCTATATCTATGGTCATAACGTATGATCTAAACATTTAAAAAGATATTAATAAGTTCAAGTTTATAATATTTGATAGTTTGACTGCATGTAACTTGAGTTTTGTTCTTATTAGCCGTGGACGCGTCTCCACGGAATTCTTTTGACACCTTTTTCCCCCGCAAAGCTCTGGTAATCAACACGAGAGGCATACGTGATCCTGTATAATATACGATCTCCATCTCTAGTAAGTATGAGCGTATATACAGAGAATGTTTTGCAGACTCATTCGCGGTTCTTCATCGCAAATGATAGACAGGTACGTACACGGTAGATTTACAAATGCAACAGTATTAGTACAAGCTAGGTAATTAAGCTTGTGCATGCGTCGTGCATACATGCATGCTCTTAAGCGGTACAATTACGAGTGGACGCGTTGGTGAGGGCCAGGGCGATGGAGCACAGCTTGCCGAGCTCGCCGATCTTGTCGCCGATGTCCGGGTCGGCACCGCCCTCCACCTTCTGGCAGTCATCCATGCACGTGTCGCCGTCCGCCCTGGCCGCCGACACCCACGCCTTCACGCCGGCCACGTCTCTGTGCTCCTCCAGCGCGGCCTTGGACCGCCTCAGCTCCGCCACCGCCGCCTGGAACTTCCCCACGCACTCCTCCAGGCACTCCAGAGGCATGCCGCCGGGCATCTTCTCCAAGTTCTTCACGAACGACACCGTCTCCGCGCCGCTTTCCGCCGCCAGCGACAGCGACAGATCCGCCAGCGCCGGCAGGCCGGCCGCCGATTTGCTTTCCGGCTTCGCCGACAGCGCCTTCACGCAGTAGGCAGGGTGCTTCGTGTGCCGGCACGCCTCCTCGACGGTGACCGTGGCGGCGGCAATGCACCCGAGGGAGATCGAGACAGCGAGCACGACGACGAGAAGGTGACGGAGAGAAGCGGCCGCCATGGGATCTTGGTGTGATGCAAAGGGAATTCCTTGTTGCATGGAGCATGCGAGGTGTTCTTAAAGAGCGTGAGGCCGAGAGGATTTGCAGTTGCATGCACGGGGAGACCTAGCGGACGGACGGCATCCACGTCATCTGGTCAACCAAGTGGCTCCAACTTTGACCGGGTAAATTTCGTTTGGTGGTGTATTGGTAACTTAAGGCGCCAATAAACTGGTGATATAGATAGCGAAGTGCAGCACAGAGGATCATATATAGTTAAGTTTCCAGCCATTCAACTGAGAAAATATAGCCGGCACTGGAAAATGCTTGAAGAGAAATGCAATACTGCAAAAGAATTGGATTAATCATAGCTGAGTTCTACAATAGTTCACAAATCATTTGATGTTGTACATACACTATCATCCTTCTGAGGCTGTTCCAATAATGACTTATGTAACTAGGCATGTAATGTTCTTTTATCATATTTGGCGCAAGCCTAATTTTTCCATACAAATCTCTCGGTGTTTCATAATTAAATGCCAATAATCTCATTGCTGCTGGTGCCTTCACCAGGATTTGAGCCGGGTGGGGATAGCGCAAATTGGCGCGAACCGGGGCAGACGACCATTCTTTCTGTTCCTCTTTACCAGCACCGTTCTGCTGGTATTACAGGGTAGGAAAAGAGAGAATAGATTCTATACCATTGAGAAGTGGTTGGTTTGATAAACTGTGACGAGGCTATAATAATTCTTAAATTATTATTAATCTATAAATAATATTATTACGTTATTGTACTCTTTGAGTATACCCTTTATTCATAAAGGAGAAATTTAGCCAGATAATTGTAAGTCCTTCTACGACCACTCTTTGGTCGTAAGCATTTTCTACGACCGCTTCATGGTCGTAAGTTCTCCTACGAGCATGACTCAGTTGCGAGTAATTCTGCGACCACCCCGTGGTCGTAGACTCTTTTTACGACTAGTCTAACTTTGACTGGTTTATCTACGACAACTTATTACATCATGGATCTGTCTGATAAGGTGGTTAGCATGTACACTTATTCTCTAAAATAACTATGTATAACTTCTCTCTGGTAATAACCACCGCATGGTGAGTAAAATACCATGTCTCTAACAATAACTCCCATCAGACGGTTATCGTCCGAAGCATTAAGCCGTCTTTTGGTGTGGAGCAATCGCCACCACTTTACGTGCTATATAAGGGCTGACGTCAGGGATAAAAGGGGAGAGATAACGGAAGCAGCGCAAGATACTCCACATTGCATTCTTTCCCACCTGTAATCAGTTCATCGGGTAATAGCCACACAGGAAGTAGAATTATTATTCTCTCAAGAGAAGCCCCGAACCTGTATAAAATCCCTATGTCTTTCTCTGTGTGATCGTAGCCAGGTCATTGAGAAATCCTCTGAATCCAAATAATCATACGTAAGATTGATACTAAAACATCGACAAGTTGTATATTAAAGATAATTGTATCTAATATCTAGCAGCATAGTTGCGCAATAAATCTGCTAGTTTTGTTAAAATCTAAAGAGTTAAAATACAAACTTTGAGATCATGAGGGGGGCATGGCCCCTACCAACACCCCCATCCCTCTGCCACTTAAATGAAGTATAAGCCTGGCATATAAGTGTCTCTGTCATGCTTCGACCACAGGTGCAAAAATGACGGTGGCAGCGGCGATTGAACTATGTAGTCGTAGTGGTCAAGGCCGACAAAATGCTCCACGGTGCTTTGCAGAGTGGGCAATCGTTGTTGATGTGCGTGATGCTCTCGGCAATGCAGCTGAGGAGGAAATTAGTGGTGCACTTAGCCATGAGGGTGGCCCATGTCGCCGAGGCAGATGGTGCACGAGTCATCCTCGTTGTGGCCACCTCAATGCTGGGCCTCCTCATCGTCGTGGCAGCCAGCCTCCCCCTCAGGATGCAACTACATCCGTTGAGGACATATGCAACCATGATGGCAGCGACCATGGCCTATCAAAGACCCAAGCAATGTAAACCTGGAAATCTATGTGGCTTACGGGTGTGGAGCTGCCGTGTTCGTGGCCACGGGGAGGGGGAGCTTACAGTCCATGCTCGTGGATAGCGAGTACCACGGCAACAACAATATTTTCCTCGATGAAGTATATGTTATAGCGTGAAAGTTTTGAGAAATACTAACCCACCCCATACCGTTCCGACAGAATAGTCCACAGCCATTGGATCCAAACCATGTAAATCTCAAAGCATGGTCATTTATTCCTTCGGCTGCTCCGCTCCTGCAGCCTCTCTCTCCCCTGCTCCCTCATCTTTCTTCCCCGCTTCCTCTCATTCTCCCTCTCTCACCGCCGGCATCCCTCAACTCTCCTCCACTGCCGACCCAACCACGCGCTGGATCGGCGGCCTAGAGGGGTGCCGCCGCTGGATCTAGCGTTGGGAGAGGGAAATCCGCCTCCCCCGCTACGGGTTTTAAGTATACCGAAAGTGATAAAAAGGTATAAAATAGTCGTTTAAGTGGCATATTGGAAGTGAAAGTATGCACTCCTGGGAGTATGGAAAAGGCTTCATATTTCTCTCTGTGCGTGCTTGTTTGTGTGTGTGTGTGTGTGTGTTAACTCTAGCACAGAGAAATAGACTTCATTGCAATCAAATGATCAACACATCGATGATGCTATGTCACGTGCATTACTGATCCTTTTAGCCTAGTTTGTTTCTAGTAAAAACTTTGAAGATCCTGCCTAATCTCCCTACTATTGCTTCCCATTCTAGGTAGGAATCAATGTGTGGAGAAATGCGCGAGACGATATGGGCTTCACCCCGGAAGACTATGCTCGCCAGAGAGGCAACGATGCTTACCTAAATCTGGTCCAGAAGAAGATTGACAAGCATCTTGGCGCAAGTCATGTTGTCCTTGGCGTTCCCCTTCTGTCAATTCCTAGTTAAATATAAAACACTTCTTTCTGCTAGACTGCTACTCTGTGCAGACAGGTGATGTTTGATGTACATATGTCGTACGTACATGGAGGAACAGATCAGATCCAGTACTGAGGAATACCACCTTATGTGTATAATGGTCGGAGTGCTAGAAGAGGAAGGAGCTCGACGAGTGGAGGTAAAGCAAGTGATGCCGGTGGAGAGCGAGAGGAGTAGATTTAGAGAAGGGACTAAGACGGCGGCCGATGAGAGGGAATCGGATACATGGATGGAGGGTTGGATCTATTCGACAGGAAGGCACACGGAGGAAGAGGGGGGCATGCAGAGGAAGAGGGGGCAGGTCGACCGGCGAAAGAAGAGCAAGGTGAACCTCCAAGAGGGGGAGGAAGGGGAGAGGAGGTCGACCGGTGGAGGCGGAGCAAGTGATGCCGGTGGAGAGTAGCATGAGTAGATCTGGGGGAGGGACTGAGATGGCGACCGCTGCGAGGCAATCGATAGAAGAAATAGAGGACGAGCCTGGGACGCACGAATGGAAGGACGAAAGCGATGCGAAGTTAGCTGCAGTGTGCCACCAGGAAAACAACACGCCACGAGGAAAGCCACGCGAACATTTGGGAGCCGCCACGCTGTCGAAACCGCGCGTCACAAACGCTGATTAAGAGTGACCACACATACACATGCGTCAAGCGAAGACAAAGCGAGCGCGCACACACGCGGCAAGCTCTATTGATGTAGCCCCCCTGATTTTTGCTCAAGCTCCCCGACTGCTACTAGTCAAATCAGTAACACTTGCGCAAACCAAAACAATATATATTTTCTGAAAGAGTTTATGAGTACGCAACGAAAGTACAATACCCTTTCTGTCAATTCCTAGTTAAATATAAAACATTTCTTTCTGCTAGACTGCTGCTCTGTGCGGACAGGTGATGTTGGCTGTACATATGCCGTACGTACATGGAGGAACAGATCAGATCCAGTATTGAGGAATACCACCTTATGTGTGTAATGGTGTGATATCAGCGGTTTATAAACCTTGTCATGTAGAACACGAGATGGTGTGGAGAAGAGAAGAGGAAGAATAGAGAATTGGGTCATCTCTCGTGCAGTAGTCAATTATAACATGACAAACAAGAAATATTGTAGCATGGAGAAATTGTCTTTAGAGACATGCAAAAAAATAATCTATTGCGTGAGCTAAGTGCAGTCTATAGATGGCATAAAGAATATTATAAACAACAGTTATCTATACCATTATACATGCCCTTAGTATGCAGGTTTGGCTGCCAGAGTCTGCTTGGGCCATTCCAAATACCAATACTGTTAGCACAAAAGCTAGAATTCATATTTAGGTCCTATTCTTTTCGATTTTTCAGCTGGCTTTTATTTTCGGCTTCAATCTATCGGTACTATTCGTTAAACATATCAGGCGCAACAAAAAATATTAGCCCCAGCCCAGAAAAATGGGGCCAACATACCTTTTTCACTTTTTAAAGTCTTTTCTTCGGTCTTCATAAATACCAATACTTGTTTTTATGAGTAAATTACATTTTACACCGGGTAACTTATCATTTGTTTCACTTTGCACAAGAATTAACCCATACTTGCACTTTGTATTAGGGTGGATCAAATAAAATTTTACTTTACACTAATTAAATCAATTCCAATCGCAAGCAAGGTAATCAAATTGAAGAAACAGATCAGTCAAAACTGTGTATACCAACTTGTCATTATGTAGAGCTGATTTGAGTCAAACAAGGTTGGGCTAGTGCAAAGTAAAATTTTATCCGGTCTACTTTGGTTCAAAGTGAAACAAAGTGATAAGTTATCCGATGTAAAATGCAAGTTACTTTTTTTTATTGTTGTTGTAGATTCCCTCTGCACTGCATCAATTGATATCAATTGTGGAAGATGCATGGGGACCAGAAAAGGCCCAACATAGCCAGGTTGAGGACCTAGAAAAATATGGCAGGACAAATCCGGATTATTCAGCCCACTTAAAGCTACCTGAATTCGGCCGCGCAAGTCTCTTGCAATAACGAGCATAACCACCCCACATCATTGGAGAAGTTTCAAACAGCTGTGTACCAGTGGAGAGGAAAGTATCATAAAAAAATAGTTGTAGGAGGAAAATCAAGCTCCGACGTATTTCCATGTGATTTTTGGAATTTTTGCATTCATCTGTCACATGATTGATGATTGTCTCTCGATTTGTGTTCGACTGTGAGACCGTGCACACTGCATACATTAAGTTTAACGATGCGGATTGGTTTCAAGAGAAAGTTTAATGATGATTATGACAATAGTTCCAGAATTGACATGAGAGCTTGTTATCTGTAATCCTTTCCTATATTAACAACGAACATAGCAAACAACAAGCAACATGTCAAGAACGACAAACAGAGTTATTAATCAATCAATTTATTTATAGCAGATAAAAATTTTGCAAAATAAAATAAGTACTAACCTAGAATTAAAAGACTTGGACGATCAAAGAACAGAACATCAAAAGGTTACAGCATATGTATAGGATCGAGCACGAGAGTTAAATAGTTGATCTCATGGAGAGTAGGGCGCCGGCGCCGGCGCGGCGCCTCCGGAGGCCTGCTTGATGAGGGAGTTGGTGACCCGCAGGATGTTCTCGAACTCCTTGTTCTTGGCGAGCACGGCGGTCTTGACGGGCGCGGGCGGCGCGCCCTGGCAGCTCTCCTCGCAGGTCAACGAGTCCGTGTCGGGCGTGTCAATGAAGAGGCGGATGTCCTTGAGCTTGGCGTCGTTGATGACGTCGCCCTCGGAGTCGTCGAGGTGGTAGACGGCCTCGTCGATGTTCTGAGCGCAGTCGTCCAGGCACATGTGCAGGTCGTTGTCCGTGACGTTGGCCAGCTCGGCGCGCGTGAAGGTGGTGGCCGCGGCGCCGATGCTGGCCGCGGAGCGGATGGCGAGCTCGGCCAGGCCGCGCGCGTCGGCCGTCTTGCTGGCCGGGTTGGCGGAGAGGAGGGCCGTGCAGACGTCCGGGTGCGGCGTCTTGGCGCACGCGTCCTTGAGGCCGCCGGCGGCGGCGGAGAGGGCGGCGGCCGAGAGGAGGAGGAGGGCGAGGAGGGAGGCACGCTCGCTGCAGCGCGTCGCCATGGTTGTTTGATTCTTGGAGCTAGCTAGCTCTTGTGAGGTTTCAATTCTATTCTTTGAAGTGGTAACGAGAACGCACGGAGCCATGCCATATATATATGCGATGGAGTGGAGGGGGGCGCGCGCCCGTTTCGTACGTGTGGTGGGGAGTGTTTTGCGAGCGTACAGACTCTTTTACCACTTCGCGTCTGCATGGAGAGGAAAGCGATGCGCGCGCTCGTGGACGTGGACGGGAGCAAGCGTGACAGTGTCAACTCTCTCTCTCCCGGCCCCCTCTCTCATCGACCTCCTCTCCTCTCCGTGCAAGGCGGCATTGGCATGGCAGGCTCACCGGCACGACATTTAATTTGTAGCGGAATAGCCGAGTGAAAGCCGCCTATGGGCTGCTCGATTCAGGCGCTCAGGGCGATTTCGATCCACTCCTTCCCCCGTGATCAGGCAAAGACATTACTTTAGGTGGTTAATTATATGTTTTAGCAATGAGGTTTGGACGATGAAATCTAAGAGGTTGCTTAGGTCACATGAAGATGTTTCATACATCAATTTCAAAGCTAAATTCGCAGACAACAGACGATTCTAAAAGAATTATAGTACCCTTAGTAGTGGCATAGAATATCAGCTCTGTATAGAGTGCTGAATCCTAAAAATAACTTTTTCAATTCATATTTGATCTCCTGGCTTTATTTTGCCTTTACCCTCTTTAAGGATTCGGTATTCTCCTTCCTTACTTCACATTGTTCACTCATCAACACACAATAAAAGTATGAATAGGCCTAACTATGAAAGATATAAGTTTCTTATTCAAGTCAACAAAGTCATCAAAAGACTAAAAGAGAAGGTAATCTTATCTAAGCAAACATCTAATGACGTACTTAAAAAAAAAGAAAAATTCTTTAAACCTAGTAACAGAAACTGGAAGAGTATGGAATGCAATTAATAGTCAACAGAAGCCACAATGCATTAAGCACGCTTAAGGAATATCTCCACTTGATCAATTCACAATGAACATTCTCCTCTCAACATCACATCATGAGTTCTTTTCATATTTAATAGCATTAAAGTAACTAAAAAAAGTTGGTCTAGTATATCTTACACCACATGTATAGCATGTTGATGTCCCGCAAGTTCAACAGATAATTTCAGTGTTGCCCATCAACTACAATTACAGTCGAATCTAGAAATGGCAAGAGTTGAATAATTTATTACAGACCAGAAGTTAATACAGCCTGATCAATCCAATCCAGCAACAAGTTGTGGTCCCTTAAAAGAGGATATAGCACACATATAATACTTTGATTAATTTTTTAGCTAACATTACTGAAGTAAGGGCATTAAGCTATTAACTAAAAAAACAGTAATGCTGATAAACCTAACTTATGGCATCCCCACAAATCATTGCGCCTACAAGAAGCCAAATCTAACAACCATACCATTTCGGTTCAATTTTAGCACTTCAACCGGATTATATTCTGGCACAAGGACATCGGCAAATCATTGCGCCTACAAAACGCCAAATCTAACAACTATACCATTTCATTTCAATTTCAGCACTCGATCCGGATTATATTCTGACACAAGGACGTTGGCAAAAAGATTCACATCGCAATGGTAAAATTAAAGGTAGGGAAAATCCTAGTCGACCTGCATCCCCCTCAAAAACTCAACACGCTTCCTGACATTGGGCGAGAGCGTCTCGAGCACATCGGCATGCTGACCCGCCAAGCTCTGCAGCTTGTCTTGTAACCCAATCGGATCACAGAAATGAAAATCATGGGAAATCATAACAGAAATTGCGCAAACCTCTAGGTATAAGCCTAATCAACGCACCTTTAGCGCATTGACGAGGTCGGCGCGGTCCTCGGCGCTGAGAGCTGCAGGCAAACCGTACAAGAATGCGAATCGATTATTGAAATGATAAGGGGGCGGGAATATGGCTCAGTGGCGTGGAAGTTATTGGCGGCGGCGGGAGGGATGTGTTGCGGTCGGTGAGTAGTTGGTAGGCAATATAATATTAAGTATGAACTTACAGTCTCGTTATGAAATTAGTGTAATTGCATTATTCTAAATAGGCAGGTAATTAACATTTAATGTTCATTGCAATTAGGTGTTCCACATTTAAGTTGTTGCATTTCGGTCAACATATGAATGTTCTATTATTTCAACCATAGCGACATAGGGCAACCTAAGGTAAATGTTAGCAGTTACAGTGGTTAGAAGTGAGCCACACTTTGAGACTTCTTATCTTTTCACTCTTGCAATTTAAGGTATTCATCCGCCAGCACCAAAAAAACATGCAAGGAGAGGAGTATAGAAGGACAAGTACAATATCTAATGATGGCAGATGATCCAAAAAAATTGACTGCTGTCACTTCTGCATATGAGATTTCCCGAACGAGTGGTCCGTGGCGCTCCCGAATACGTAAGTTTTGGGTGTACTCAGGAACGAAGTCCTGGGCGTACTCAGGGATGAACCCTGAGCGTGGTCCCAAACGCGTAGTTTTGGGCGATCCTGAGAGCGAGTTCTCAGGCATGCCTGGACACGAAGATCCAGGGTAGTGTAGATTTGCACTCAGAGGCAAGCTCTGAGCGTGGTCCCAAACACGCAGTTTTGGGCGGTCTCGGGAGCGAGTTCTCGAGCGTCGCTGGACACGTAGTCCCAGAGTAGTGCTGGAGTTGATTCTTTTTGCGTCTCTATGTTTTTTGGGTTTTATTTGCCTATTGTGTATGCTGCAATGTGAATATCAACATCCAGGAGGAAGTAATGCTGCCTTCTACTACTTAAACATAAATAATTTCTCATCAACTCATATGCTAAACATCAGTAAGAAAACTTGTATCTACAAGATAAATAAAATTTTATTCGCACTTCTTATAACCACTTGCTGCAAGAGAATTGATAACGTCATGATAAGCAACTATTTTCAAAAATATAATTTCATAAATTTAATTATAACTTAAATTGAGATGACTAAGTGTAGGATGAGCAATTGAATTAAAACAAGGGAAAATCTAGAGCCTAGTGTGTAATGTAGGGGAAATGCTCAACTCCTTTCTATTTCAAAACTCGTCATACAAAGCTACTAGGACTGCTAGACTTAAACGAGTTGTTACGAGGCCGACTGTAGATAAATTGTCCACCACCATCGATTTTTACGGAGCACGTAACTTAGAGTGAGACGTCCTTAGAACGTAATCGGATTAAAATAGACGACCTATTCTATCTTCAGGCTAGTAGATAGCCCAATCTTAAAGACTTTATTAAATTAGACACGTCTTTTCTCTAATAGTTATCCCTAAATTTCCTGAGAAACTTTTCTCTTTCTTAGTCCTATCTCTTTTAAAGTCTATGGTTAGACCCTGTATCAAACTTGTATCAGACCAAGGGAATGTAACTGTACCTACATATGCATTTCCGGGTTAAGTCAGACATAATCGTTAACCCCTAGGATCTTAAGCCTAAGGCTGTCACGATAACAATCACCTCGACATCCAAGAATTGTCTTAATGCATCCACCGAAATATTGTTTCCTATGTCTGGTGCATTTCCCTAGGTTCATAAATATATGGTTTCAGGAACCTTGTCATAGTCTCCGGGAGCATAACATTGACAATGAACTTACAAAATAAAAAATTTTCGAATGAAAACTATTTCAGCATGACATTAGGAAATAAATATTTTCACAAAACCCCTTTGCATCATTCTATATCAATATTTCTTGCACCATAGTGTTTAAAGTTTTTGGAAAATTTTATTCATGCATTCTAGGAGGACATATATTATGAATAGGGGGAAGTGTCTACTCTTTCAATATCCTTGACCTAACATCCCTGGAACCTAAAACTGTACGGTGATACCATACCCCTGAGTGTAACAAATAAATCTCCATGCCTACCTATTAATTTAGAGAGATCTATTCAATCCCGAAGAGCTAAACCATGTCTAAAAGGCTAGTGCAAGCTTGTCTATGCATTCTGGTACCTGAATATAAATGCACATGCACACATATTAACAAGCAAAACTTATTTTAATACATCAGTGGCCAGCCTTGTAGAAGTAGGAGGCCGAGGGCCGCACCGGGACAGATCGGGCCGCAGGCGGAGTCCAGGGCGGTGACTGACTCGTTCCCAACGACGGCCGCGTACTCCTCGGCGGTGGTGACACTGGTGCAGAAGGACGGGGTCACAGGGAGGCAGCGAACTGGTCCGGCTTCGGGAAGCAGGCCGGCACAAGCGAGGCGCCCAGATCTAGCCGGAGGGCGGAGGCGGCGAGGCGAAGGGTGGAGGCGGCGAAGCGGAGGCGCAGGGCGGCGGCGGCGAGGCGGAGTGGAGGCGGAGGGCGGAGGCGGCGTCGCGTCGAGGCGGAGCGGAGGCGGAGTGCGAAGGCGGCAAGGCGGTCGCCGGTGGAGCGGGGGGCGGAGGCGGCACGCTAGGGTTAGGGTCCGCGCGAATGGGGATCGGGGGGCCCGGGACTGGGGGATAGGCACGCCGGCGGACAGAAAATGGGCTGGACCCTCGCGCGGTCGCGGCTGCTGCGTTTCTCTCGGTCTCGGGCCGAATTGTGGCTGTAAACACTTGATTTGGCCCAACTATATATATACATATGTATTATACCTCATATATACTAGGTATTTTGTCAAAAAAATTTAGGTGTTCAGCTGAACACCCATGAACTACTGTAGATTCACCCTTGCTGTGCACCTCCAGCGCGGCCTTGGACCGCCTCAGCTCCGCCACCGCCGCCTGGAACTTCCCCACGCACTCCTCCAGGCACTCCGGAGGCACGCCGCCGGGCATCTTCTCCATGTTCTTCACGAACGACACCATCTCCGTGCCGCTTTCCGCCGCCAGCGAGAGCGACAGCTCCGCCAGCGCCGGCAGGTCGGCCGCCGATTTGCTATCCGGCTTCGCCGACAGCGCCTTCACGCAGTAGGCAGGGTGCTTCGTGTGCCGGCACGCCTCATCGAAGGTGACCGTGGCGTAGGCAATGCACCCGAGGGAGATCGAGACGGCGAGCACGACGACGAGAAGGTGACGTAGAGAAGCAGCCGCCATGGGATCTTGGTGTGATGCAAAGGGAATTCCTTGTTGCATGGAGCATGCGAGGTGTTCTTAAAGAGCGAAAGGCCGAGAGGATTTGCAGTTGCATGCACGGGGAGACCTAGCGGACGGACGGCATCCACGTCATCTGGTCAACCAAGTGGCTCCAACTTTGACCGGTTAAATTTTGTTTGGTGGTGTATTGGTAACTTAAGGCGCCAATAAACTGGTGATATAGATAGCGAAGTGCAGCACAGAGGATCATACATAGTTAAGTTTCCAGCCATTCAACAGAGAAAATATAGCCGGCACTGGAAAATGCTTGAAGAGAAATGCAATACTGCAAAAGAATTGGATTAATCATAGCTGAGTTCTACAATAGTTCACAAATCAGTTGATGTTGTACATACACTATCATCCTTCTGAGGCTGTTCCAATAATGACTTATGTAACTAGGCATGTAATGTTCTTTTATCATATTTGGCGCAAGCCTAATTTTTCCATACAAATCTCTCGGTGTTTCATAATTAAATGCCAATAATCTCATTGCTGCTGGTGCCTTCACCAGGATTTGAGCCGGGTGGGGATAGCGCAAATTGGCGCGAACCGGGGCAGACGGTGATTCTTTCTGTTCCTCTTTACCAGCACCATTCTGCTGGTATTACAGGGTAGGAAAAGAGAGAATAGATTCTATACCATTGAGAAGTGGTTGGTTTGATAAACTGTGAGGAGGCTATAATAATTCTCAAATTATTATTAATCTATAAATAATATTATTACGTTATTGTACTCTTTGAGTATACCCTTTATTCATAATGGAGAAATTTAGCTAGATAATTGTAAGTCCTTCTACGACCACTCTTTGGTCGTAAGCATTTTCTACGACCGCTTCATGGTCGTAAGTTCTCCTACGAACATGACTCAGTTGCGAGTAATTCTGTGACCACCCGCGTGGTCGTAGACTCTTTTACGACTAGTCTAACTTCGACCGGTTTATCTACGACAACCTATTACATCATGGATCTGTCTGATAAGGTGGTTAGCATGTACACTTATTCTCTAAAATAACTATGTATAACTTCTCTCTAGCAATAACCACCGCATGGCGAGTAAAATAACATGTCTCTGACAATCCCATCAGACGGTTATCGTCCGAAGCACTAAGCCGTCTTTTGGTGTGGAGTAATCGCCACCACTTTACGTGCTATATAAGGGCTGACGTTAGGGAGAAAAGGGGAGAGATAACGGAAGCAACGCAAGATACTCCACATTGCATTCTTTCCCACCTGTAATCAGTTCATCGGGTAATAGTCACACAGGAAGTAGGATTATTATTCTCTCAAGAGAAGCCCCGAACCTGTATAAAATCCCTATGTCTTTCTCTATGTGATCGTAGCCAGGTCATTGAGAAATCCTCTGAATCCAAATAATCATACGTAAGATTGATACTAAAACATCGACAAGTTGTATATTAAAGATAATTGTATCTAATATCTAGTAGCATAGTTGCGCAATAAATCTGCTAGTTTCGTTAAAATCTAAAGAGTTAAAATACAAACTTTGAGATCATGCGGGGGCATGGCCCCTACCAACAACCCCATCCCTCTGCCACTTAAATGAAGTATAAACCTGGCATATAAGTGTCTCTGTCATGCTTCGACCACAGGTGCACAAATGACGATGGCAGCGGCGATTGAACTATGTAGCCGTAGTGGTCAAGGCCAACAAAATGCTCCACGGTGCTTTGCAGAGTGGGCAATCGTTGTTGATGTGCGTGATGCTCTCGGCAATGCAGCTGAGGAGGAAATTGTGGGTGCACTTAGCCATGAGGGTGGCCCATGTCGCCGAGGCAGATGGTGCACAAGTCATCCTCGTTGTGGCCACCTCAATGCTAGGCCTCCTCATCGTCGTGGCAGCCAGCCTCCCCCTTAGGATGCAACTACATCAGTTGAGGACATATGCAACCATGATGGCAGCGACCATGGCCTATCAAAGACCCAAGCAATGTAAACCTGGAAATCTATGTGGCTTACGGGTGTGGAGCTGCCGTGTTCATGGCCATGGGGAGGGGGAGCTTACAGTCCATGCTCGTGGATAGCGAGTACCACGGCAACAACAATGTTTTCCTCAACGAAGTATATGTTATAGCGCGAAAGTTTTGAGAAATACTAACCCACCCCATATCGTTCCGACAGAATAGTCCACATCCATTGGATCCAAACCATGCGAATCTCAAAGCATGGTCATCTATTCCTTCGGCTGCTCCGCTCCTGCAGCCTCTCTCTCCCCTGCTCCCTCATCTTTCTTCCCCGCTTCCTCTCATTCTCCCTCTCTCACCGCCGGCATCCCTCAACTCTCCTCCACTGCCGACCCACCACGCGCTAAATCCGGCGGCCTGGAGGGGTGCCGCTGTTGGATCTGGCGTTGGGAGAGGGAAATCCGCCTCCCCCGCTACGGGTTTTAAGTATACCGAAAGTGATAAAAAGGTATAAAATAGTCGTTTAAGTGGTATATTGGAAGTGAAAGTATGCACTCCTGGGAGTATGGAAAAGGTTTCATATCTCTCTCTGTGCGTGCGTGTTTGTGTGTGTGTGTGTGTGAACTCTAGCATAGAGCTATAGACTTCATTGCAATCAAATGATCAACACATCGATGATTCTATGTCACGTGCATTACTGATCCTTTTAGCCTAGTTTGTTTCTAGTAATAAACTTTGAAGAACCTGCCTAATCTCCCTACTATTGCTTCCCATACTAGGTTGGAATCAATGTGTGGAGAAATGCGCGAGACGATACGGGCTTCACCCCGGAAGACTATGCTCGCCAGAGAGGCAACGATGCTTACCTAAATCTGGTCCAGAAGAAGATTGATAAGCATCTTGGCGAAGGTCATGTTGTCCTTGGCATTCCCAGCAGTACGTGCTCTGTAATAATTGTCCCTCCTCTAGGCATAGAAGGAGATCAGGGGGAGGGTACGATGGGCAGGGTAAGAGAGCGGTGGGCGGAGCTGGAGGGCGATGGCAGCAGCAGCTGTGGCAGTTTGGTTGGACGGGACGACACGGTGTAAAGGGTTCAGGGACTGCATGGTGAGGCGGCGACGGCACCGCCGCCCTGCGGGTAGTGGAGGAGGGGGCGAGGGGTGGCGGAGGAGGCGCGCGGAGCTGTCCGGGGCGGCACAGCATCAACGGCCAGTGATACCGGCATTGTAAGAGGTCGTTTCGACCGCGTTAACAGTGATCGGTTTCGACCATGTTGTGAGTGGTCGGTAATGTCCATGTTGTGCGTGGTCGGTTTCAACCACGTTGAGAGTGGTCGGTAATGACCACATTGTGCGACCACATTGAGTGGTTAGTTTCGACCACGTTGTGAGTGGTCGGTAATGACCACGTTGTGCGTGGTCGGTTTTGACCATGTTGAGAGTGGACGATAACGACCACGTTGTGCGTGGTCGGTTTCGACCACGTTGTATGTAGTCGGTTACGACTACAGTGTGTGCGGTTGTAATAGGGCTTGTGGGACTGGTCGTGGAGGATCAGTCTGTTGAAGTCAAAGATGACTAGTGCAGTGATTACGTGGTCGAAGCTCGAGTGCTGCGGTCGAAGCCATGATCAAAGAAGCGGTTAAGGAGCAGCTGAAATGGAAGCCAGTGGCTGGAGTCGTGCCGCAAGTCGCCCGAGCTGTCAAGAAGATACCCACGATCGAGTGCCCGTGGTCGAAGATGGTCGTGGTCAAGTCGCCATGTGTGATTGGTAACGACCATGTTGTGTGTGGTTGTTACGACCACGTTGTGTGTGGTTGATACGACGGGTGCAAGAGGTCGTTTCAACCACGTTGTCAGTGGTCGGTGTTGACCACGTTGTGAGTAGGGGTGCAATTGGAGCGGATACGGTCGGTAATTGCTCATCCTGTATCCTATACCATATTTTTTCTCAGAGTCGGAGTCGGACATGGATAGTGCCGGATACGAATACGAACGTGGATAATATCGGTCACGAATACAGAACGAATATGGAGCGGATTCGATACGGTAACTATATTTCATCGGATAACACGCAAAAACAAAGATCCTAAATAATTAAACATAGATCATGCATATCAAGATAAATAATTAAATATAATATAGAAATATCAGGCATTTGAAAGTTGAGTACAAAGAGCAACTTGTATACATACCAACAATAATGAACAGAATAGTCATCTGGAACCACTTCCTGAGGACAATTATTGTGGCATCCCAAAATTTTGGTTTTTTACTTATTTATTTATTTATTTGGTTTAATTAGATTTTCTCTAGAAATTGATTTCCTTTTTCTTAAACCCTTTAATTAAAGCCTAGAGAGTAAGTTATTAATTTAGTTGAGTAATTGTGCCTAAAACAAGTTGAACTTATTTTATTTAGGTTCCTTACTTTTTCTAAATTTATGAGAATTTTTGGTATTTATTTAGAGTTTCCTACTATTTTCTAGCTTTTATTTTAATTTCTAGGATTTTCTGAAAATCGAAACCCAAAAAAAATTTAAATAATTTTCCAATTCGGATATTACCGAATAACTAGCACTGGATATTACCGATTATATATCCAGATATTCTCATATCCGACAGAAACTACTCTCCCGATTCCGATTCCAATCCCGATATCATATCCGGTAAAACCATCCGGTTACCGACTATTTTTCTGAAACACCATCCGAACTGACTCGGTCGGGTGGTCGGTCGGGAACTATCTGAACCGATTGCACCCCTAGTTGTGAGTGGTCGGTAACGACCACGTTGTGCAACCACGTTGAGAGTGGTTAGTTTCGACCATGCTGTGAGTGGTCGGTAACGACAAAGCTGTGCGTGGTCGGTTTCGGCCATGTTGTGACTGGTCGGTAACGACAAAGCTGTGCTGGTCGGTTTTGACCACGTTGAGAGTGGTCGGGTGCGACCACGCTGTGCGTGGTCGGTTTCGACCACGTTGAGGGTGGTCGGTAACGACCACGTTATGCGTTGTCGGTTTTGACCACGTTGAGAGTGGTCGTTACGACCACGTTTATTGATGTTGTAAGAGGTCGTTTTGACCACGTTGTCAGTGATCGGTTTTGACCACGTTGCGTGTGGTCAGTTTCGACCACATTGTGAGTGGTCGGTACCGAGCACGTTATGCGTCGTCGGTTTCGAACACGTTGAGAGTGGACGGTAACGATCACATTGAGAGTGGTCGATTTCGACCACGTTGTGCGTGATCGGTTTCGACCACATTGTAAGTGGTCGTTAGGACCACGTTGTGCGCAGTCGGTTTCGACCACGTTGAGAGTGGTCAATTTTGACCACGTTGTGCGTGGTCGGTTTCGACCACGTTGTGAGTGGTTGTTAGGACCACGTTGTGCGCAGTCGGTTTCGACCACGTTAAGAGTGGTCGGTAATGACCATGCTGTGCAACCACGTTGAGAGTTGTTGATAACGACTATGCTGTGCGACCACGTTGAGAGTGGTCGGTTTTGACCACGTTGTGAGTGGTCGGTTTTGACCACGTTGTAAGTGGTCATTATGACCACATTGTGTGTGGTCAGTTTTGACCTCGTTGTAAGTGGTCGTTACGACCACGTTGTCTGTAGTCGGTTACGACCACGGTGTGTGTGTGGTCATAACAGGGCTTGTGGGAGTGGTCGTGGATGATCAGTCTGTTGAAGTCAAAGACGACCAGTGCTATGATTGCGTGGTCGAAGCTCGTGTACTACGGTCGAAGCCATGATCGGAGAAGCGGTTAAGGAGCAGCTGAAGTGGAAGCCAGTGGCTGGGGTCGTGCGGCCAGTCGCTCGAGCAGTCAAGTCGGCGCAGTGAGTAGTTGTAGGCTTCGGCACGGGGAAGCGTGAGTGACACAGACCATACAGCGGTCGATGACCATGGTCGTAGCCGGTGGTTGTAGCCAGTGGCCGAACACTACGGTTATAGCTAGTGGTTGGAGCCGGTCGTAGCCTGTGGTCGTAGCCGATGGTGGAAGACGGTGATTGTAGCTCGCGGTCGTAGCCTGCGGGTGTAGTCTGTGGTCTTAACCAGTGGTCGAAGATGGTGGTCGTAACTGTTGCCCAGACCACACTATTCGGGGGAAGAAGCACAGGGGGAGAGCAAGGAGAAGAGCGAGAGAAAGACAAAGACGGGACTGTTTCACGTCCGACAACAAACGCCAACTTCCCTCTATGCTCTATATTCACTCTGATTTCCCCAAAATCTCTCCTCACTCACTACACAGAGGTTACAGGGTATATATAGACAACTGGTCCTCAAAGCACTCAACTGCTCCGCCGCTCGCCCGACCACTCAACCGCGACTTCGCTGCGCTTCTTTGTTCCATCACTGTCGACAGCTACAGTGCTCCATCGCAACTGCTGCCCAACCGGAGCTCTGACGACTGCTACTGCTGTGACCAGTCAGAGACCGCTGTATGGTCTGTGTTACTCACGCTTCCCCAAGCCGACACCTGCGACTACTCACTGCACCGACTTGACTGCTCAAGCGACTGGCCGTACGACCTCAGCCACTGGTTTCCACTCCAGCTAATCCACTATGACTCGACCGCGGCCATCTTCGACCATGGGCATCTTTGATCACGGGCACTCGACCACAGGCACTCGACCGCGACCATCTTTGACCACGTGCACTCGACCATGGCCATCTTCGACCATAGGCATCTTCGACCGTGGGCACTCAACCATGGCCATTTTCGACCATGGGCACTCGACTATCGATTATTGACCACGATAGCTTCGACGACCGACTACGACCACGGTAGTTTCGACTACCGACCAACGACACTCTTCCGACTGCGGCATCGACCACGTCTTGTCGATTGCGCCTTCGACCATGGCACCGACCACAGCTTGTGCCTTCAACCACGGCTTGTCGACTGCTTTCTTCAATCTCTGTGGCTACGACCACAGCAGAGTACTCTCCACACAAGTATAGTTGGCTACGACCACTTAAACAGTACTCAACACACAAGTATGGTTGGCTACGACCACTCAAACAGTACTCGACACACGAGTATGGTTGGCTACGACCACTTACACAGAACACACGAGGACACGATAACGACCACACATAGTACTCGAGCACACCGAGTACTTCGACTACTGACCAACACTGAATAGTAGCTACGACCACACAGTACAGACACGACCACCCAACAACAAGATTATTTCTAACAGTAACCAGTAGTCGATCTACCAATTCGAGTTGCTGTCGCAGTCAACCATGGAGTCATCGATACGGATCACACGTAGCCGTGTTCGAAGGATGGCCATACGTGGTCGTATGGCCGGAGTGCTAGAAGAGGAAGGAGCTCGACGAGTGGAGGTAAAGCAAGTGATGCCGGTGGAGAGCGAGAGGAGTAGATTTAGAGAAGGGACTAAGACGGCGGCCGATGAGAGGGAATCGGATACATGGATGGAGGGTTGGATCTATTCGACAGGAAGGCACACGGAGGAAGAGGGGGGCATGCAGAGGAAGAGGGGGCAGGTCGACCGGCGAAAGAAGAGCAAGGTGAACCTCCAAGAGGGGGAGGAAGGGGAGAGGAGGTCGACCGGTGGAGGCGGAGCAAGTGATGCCGGTGGAGAGTAGCATGAGTAGATCTGGGGGAGGGACTGAGATGGCGACCGCTGCGAGGCAATCGATAGAAGAAATAGAGGACGAGCCTGGGACGCACGAATGGAAGGACGAAAGCGATGCGAAGTTAGCTGCAGTGTGCCACCAGGAAAACAACACGCCACGAGGAAAGCCACGCGAACATTTGGGAGCCGCCACGCTGTCGAAACCGCGCGTCACAAACGCTGATTAAGAGTGACCACACATACACATGCGTCAAGCGAAGACAAAGCGAGCGCGCACACACGCGGCAAGCTCTATTGATGTAGCCCCCCTGATTTTTGCTCAAGCTCCCCGACTGCTACTAGTCAAATCAGTAACACTTGCGCAAACCAAAACAATATATATTTTCTGAAAGAGTTTATGAGTACGCAACGAAAGTACAATACCCTTTCTGTCAATTCCTAGTTAAATATAAAACATTTCTTTCTGCTAGACTGCTGCTCTGTGCGGACAGGTGATGTTGGCTGTACATATGCCGTACGTACATGGAGGAACAGATCAGATCCAGTATTGAGGAATACCACCTTATGTGTGTAATGGTGTGATATCAGCGGTTTATAAACCTTGTCATGTAGAACACGAGATGGTGTGGAGAAGAGAAGAGGAAGAATAGAGAATTGGGTCATCTCTCGTGCAGTAGTCAATTATAACATGACAAACAAGAAATATTGTAGCATGGAGAAATTGTCTTTAGAGACATGCAAAAAAATAATCTATTGCGTGAGCTAAGTGCAGTCTATAGATGGCATAAAGAATATTATAAACAACAGTTATCTATACCATTATACATGCCCTTAGTATGCAGGTTTGGCTGCCAGAGTCTGCTTGGGCCATTCCAAATACCAATACTGTTAGCACAAAAGCTAGAATTCATATTTAGGTCCTATTCTTTTCGATTTTTCAGCTGGCTTTTATTTTCGGCTTCAATCTATCGGTACTATTCGTTAAACATATCAGGCGCAACAAAAAATATTAGCCCCAGCCCAGAAAAATGGGGCCAACATACCTTTTTCACTTTTTAAAGTCTTTTCTTCGGTCTTCATAAATACCAATACTTGTTTTTATGAGTAAATTACATTTTACACCGGGTAACTTATCATTTGTTTCACTTTGCACAAGAATTAACCCATACTTGCACTTTGTATTAGGGTGGATCAAATAAAATTTTACTTTACACTAATTAAATCAATTCCAATCGCAAGCAAGGTAATCAAATTGAAGAAACAGATCAGTCAAAACTGTGTATACCAACTTGTCATTATGTAGAGCTGATTTGAGTCAAACAAGGTTGGGCTAGTGCAAAGTAAAATTTTATCCGGTCTACTTTGGTTCAAAGTGAAACAAAGTGATAAGTTATCCGATGTAAAATGCAAGTTACTTTTTTTTATTGTTGTTGTAGATTCCCTCTGCACTGCATCAATTGATATCAATTGTGGAAGATGCATGGGGACCAGAAAAGGCCCAACATAGCCAGGTTGAGGACCTAGAAAAATATGGCAGGACAAATCCGGATTATTCAGCCCACTTAAAGCTACCTGAATTCGGCCGCGCAAGTCTCTTGCAATAACGAGCATAACCACCCCACATCATTGGAGAAGTTTCAAACAGCTGTGTACCAGTGGAGAGGAAAGTATCATAAAAAAATAGTTGTAGGAGGAAAATCAAGCTCCGACGTATTTCCATGTGATTTTTGGAATTTTTGCATTCATCTGTCACATGATTGATGATTGTCTCTCGATTTGTGTTCGACTGTGAGACCGTGCACACTGCATACATTAAGTTTAACGATGCGGATTGGTTTCAAGAGAAAGTTTAATGATGATTATGACAATAGTTCCAGAATTGACATGAGAGCTTGTTATCTGTAATCCTTTCCTATATTAACAACGAACATAGCAAACAACAAGCAACATGTCAAGAACGACAAACAGAGTTATTAATCAATCAATTTATTTATAGCAGATAAAAATTTTGCAAAATAAAAATAAGTACTAACCTAGAATTAAAAGACTTGGACGATCAAAGAACAGAACATCAAAAGGTTACAGCATATGTATAGGATCGAGCACGAGAGTTAAATAGTTGATCTCATGGAGAGTAGGGCGCCGGCGCCGGCGCGGCGCCTCCGGAGGCCTGCTTGATGAGGGAGTTGGTGACCCGCAGGATGTTCTCGAACTCCTTGTTCTTGGCGAGCACGGCGGTCTTGACGGGCGCGGGCGGCGCGCCCTGGCAGCTCTCCTCGCAGGTCAACGAGTCCGTGTCGGGCGTGTCAATGAAGAGGCGGATGTCCTTGAGCTTGGCGTCGTTGATGACGTCGCCCTCGGAGTCGTCGAGGTGGTAGACGGCCTCGTCGATGTTCTGAGCGCAGTCGTCCAGGCACATGTGCAGGTCGTTGTCCGTGACGTTGGCCAGCTCGGCGCGCGTGAAGGTGGTGGCCGCGGCGCCGATGCTGGCCGCGGAGCGGATGGCGAGCTCGGCCAGGCCGCGCGCGTCGGCCGTCTTGCTGGCCGGGTTGGCGGAGAGGAGGGCCGTGCAGACGTCCGGGTGCGGCGTCTTGGCGCACGCGTCCTTGAGGCCGCCGGCGGCGGCGGAGAGGGCGGCGGCCGAGAGGAGGAGGAGGGCGAGGAGGGAGGCACGCTCGCTGCAGCGCGTCGCCATGGTTGTTTGATTCTTGGAGCTAGCTAGCTCTTGTGAGGTTTCAATTCTATTCTTTGAAGTGGTAACGAGAACGCACGGAGCCATGCCATATATATATGCGATGGAGTGGAGGGGGGCGCGCGCCCGTTTCGTACGTGTGGTGGGGAGTGTTTTGCGAGCGTACAGACTCTTTTACCACTTCGCGTCTGCATGGAGAGGAAAGCGATGCGCGCGCTCGTGGACGTGGACGGGAGCAAGCGTGACAGTGTCAACTCTCTCTCTCCCGGCCCCCTCTCTCATCGACCTCCTCTCCTCTCCGTGCAAGGCGGCATTGGCATGGCAGGCTCACCGGCACGACATTTAATTTGTAGCGGAATAGCCGAGTGAAAGCCGCCTATGGGCTGCTCGATTCAGGCGCTCAGGGCGATTTCGATCCACTCCTTCCCCCGTGATCAGGCAAAGACATTACTTTAGGTGGTTAATTATATGTTTTAGCAATGAGGTTTGGACGATGAAATCTAAGAGGTTGCTTAGGTCACATGAAGATGTTTCATACATCAATTTCAAAGCTAAATTCGCAGACAACAGACGATTCTAAAAGAATTATAGTACCCTTAGTAGTGGCATAGAATATCAGCTCTGTATAGAGTGCTGAATCCTAAAAATAACTTTTTCAATTCATATTTGATCTCCTGGCTTTATTTTGCCTTTACCCTCTTTAAGGATTCGGTATTCTCCTTCCTTACTTCACATTGTTCACTCATCAACACACAATAAAAGTATGAATAGGCCTAACTATGAAAGATATAAGTTTCTTATTCAAGTCAACAAAGTCATCAAAAGACTAAAAGAGAAGGTAATCTTATCTAAGCAAACATCTAATGACGTACTTAAAAAAAAAGAAAAATTCTTTAAACCTAGTAACAGAAACTGGAAGAGTATGGAATGCAATTAATAGTCAACAGAAGCCACAATGCATTAAGCACGCTTAAGGAATATCTCCACTTGATCAATTCACAATGAACATTCTCCTCTCAACATCACATCATGAGTTCTTTTCATATTTAATAGCATTAAAGTAACTAAAAAAAGTTGGTCTAGTATATCTTACACCACATGTATAGCATGTTGATGTCCCGCAAGTTCAACAGATAATTTCAGTGTTGCCCATCAACTACAATTACAGTCGAATCTAGAAATGGCAAGAGTTGAATAATTTATTACAGACCAGAAGTTAATACAACCTGATCAATCCAATCCATCAACAAGTTGTGGTCCCTTAAAAGAGGATATAGCACACATATAATACTTTGATTAATTTTTTAGCTAACATTACTGAAGTAAGGGCATTAAGCTATTAACTAAAAAAACAGTAATGCTGATAAACCTAACTTATGGCATCCCCACAAATCATTGCGCCTACAAGAAGCCAAATCTAACAACCATACCATTTCATTTCAATTTTAGCACTTCAACCGGATTATATTCTGGCACAAGGACATCGGCAAATCATTGCGCCTACAAAAAGCCAAATCTAACAACTATACCATTTCATTTCAATTTTAGCACTCGATCCGGATTATATTCTGACACAAGGACGTTGGCAAAAAGATTCACATCGCAATGGTAAAATTAAAGGTAGGGAAAATCCTAGTCGACCTGCATCCCCCTCAAAAACTCAACACGCTTCCTGACATTGGGCGAGAGCGTCTCGAGCACATCGGCATGCTGACCCGCCAAGCTCTGCAGCTTGTCCTGTAACCCAATCGGATCACAGAAATGAAAATCATGGGAAATCATAACAGAAATTGCGCAAACCTCTAGGTATAAGCCTAATCAACGCACCTTTAGCGCATTGACGAGGTCGGCGCAGTCCTCGGCGCTGAGAGCTGCAGGCAAACCGTACAAGAATGCGAATCGATTATTGAAATGATAAGGGGGCGGGAATATGGCTCAGTGGCGTGGAAGTTACTGGCGGCGGCGGGAGGGATGTGTTGCGGTCGGTGAGTAGTTGGTAGGCAATATAATATTAAGTATGAACTTACAGTCTCGTTATGAAATTAGTGTAATTGCATTATTCTAAATAGGCAGGTAATTAACATTTAATGTTCATTGCAATTAGGTGTTCCACATTTAAGTTGTTGCATTTCGGTCAACATATGAATGTTCTATTATTTCAACCATAGCGACATAGGGCAACCTAAGGTAAATGTTAGCAGTTACAGTGGTTAGAAGTGAGCCACACTTTGAGACTTCTAATCTTTTCACTCTTGCAATTTAAGGTATTCATCCGCCAGCACCAAAAAACAAGGAGAGGAGTATAGAAGGACAAGTACAATATCTAATGATGGCAGATGATCCAAAATAAAATTGACTGCTCTCACTTCTGCATATGAGATTTCCCGAACGACGGCGTACTCAGGGATGAACCCTGAGCGTGGTCCCAAACGCCTAGTTTTGGGCGATCCTGAGAGCGAGTTCTCAGGCATGCCTGGACACGAAGATCCAGGGTAGTGTAGGTTTGCACTCAGAGGCAAGCTCTGAGCGTGGTCCCAAACACGCAGTTTTGGGCGGTCTCGGGAGCGAGTTCTCGAGCGTCGCTGGACACGTAGTCCCAGAGTAGTGCTGGAGTTGATTCTTTTTGCGTCTCTATGTTTTTTGGGTTTTATTTGCCTATTGTGTATGCTGCAATGTGAATATCAACATCCAGGAGGAAGTAATGTTGCCTTCTACTACTTAAACATAAATAATTTCTCATCAACTCATATGCTAAACATCAGTAAGAAAACTTGTATCTACAAGATAAATAAAATTGTATTCGCACTTCTTATAACCACTTGCTGCAAGAGAATTGATAACGTCATGATAAGCAACTATTTTCAAAAATATAATTTCATAAATTTAATTATAACTTAAATTGAGATGACTAAGTGTAGGATGAGCAATTGAATTAAAACAAGGGAAAATCTAGAGCCTAGTGTGTAATGTAGGGGAAATGCTCAACTCCTTTCTATTTCAAAAACTCGTCATACAAAGCTACCAGGACTGCTAGACTTAAACGAGTTGTTACGAGGCCGACTGTAGATAAATTATCCACCACCATCGATTTTTACGGAGCACGTAACTTAGAGTGAGACGTCCTTAGAACGTAATCGGATTAAAATAGACGACCTATTCTTCATCTTCAGGCTAGTAGATAGCCCAATCTTAAAGACTTTATTAAATTAGACACGTCTTTTCTCTAATAGTTATCCCTAAATTTCCTGAGAAACTTTTCTCTTTCTTAGTCCTATCTCTTTTAAAGTCTATGGTTAGACCCTGTATCAAACTTGTATCAGACCAAGGGAATGTAACTGTACCTACATATGCATTTCCGGGTTAAGTCAGACATAATCGTTAACCCCTAGGATCTTAAGCCTAAGGCTGTCACGGTAACAATCACCTCGACATCCAAGAATTGTCTTAATGCATCCACCGAAATATTGTTGCCTATGTCTGGTGCATTTCCCTAGGTTCATAAATATATGGTTTCAGGAACCTTGTCATAGTCTCCGGGAGCATAACATTGACAATGAACTTATAAAATAAAAAATTTTCGAATGAAAACTATTTCAGCATGACATTAGGAAATAAATATTTTCACAAAACCCCTTTGCATCATTCTATATCAATATTTCTTGCACCATAGTGTTTAAAGTTTTTGGAAAATTTTATTCATGCATTCTAGGAGGACATATATTATGAATAGGGGGAAGTGTCTACTCTTTCAATATCCTTGACCTAACATCCCTGGAACCTAAAACTGTATGGTGATACCATACCCCTGAGTGTAACAAATAAATCTCCATGCCTACCTATTAATTTAGAGAGATCTGTTCAATCCCGAAGAGCTAAACCATGTCTAAAAGGCTAGTGCAAGCTTGTCTATGCATTCTGGTACCTGAATATAAATGCACATGCACACATATTAGCAAGCAAAACTTATTTTAATACATCAGTGGCCAGCCTTGTTGAAGTAGGAGGCCGAGGGCCGCACCGGGACAGATCGGGCCGTAGGCGGAGTCCAGGGCGGTGACTGACTCGTTCCCAACGACGGCCGCGTACTCCTCGGCGGTGGTGACGCCGGTGCAGAAGGACGGGGTCACAGGGAGGCAGCGAACTGGTCCAGCTTCGGGAAGCAGGCCGGCACAAGCGAGGCACCCAGATCTAGCCGGAGGGCGGAGGCGGCGAGGCGAAGGGTGGAGGCGGCGAAGCGAAGCGGAGGCGCAGGGCGGCGGCGGCGAGGCGGAGTGGAGGCGGAGGGCGGAGGCGGCGTCGCGTCGAGGTGAAGCGGAGGCGGAGTGCGAAGGCGGCGAGGCGGTCGCCGGTGGAGCGGGGGGCGGAGGCGGCACGCTAGGGTTAGGGTCCGCGCGAATGGGGATCGGGGGGCCCGGGACTGGGGGATAGGCACGCCGGCGGACAGAAAATGGGCTGGACCCTCGCGCGGTCGCGGCTGCTGCGTTTCTCTCGGTCTCGGGCCGAATTGTGGCTGTAAACACTTAATTTGGCCCAACTATATATATACATATGTATTATACCTCATATATACTAGGTATTTTGTCAAAAAAAATTTAGGTGTTCAGCTGAACACCCATGAACTACTGTAGATTCACCCTTGCTGTGCACCTCCAGCGCGGCCTTGGACCGCCTCAGCTCCGCCACCGCCGCCTGGAACTTCCCCACGCACTCCTCCAGGCACTCCGGAGGCACGCCGCCGGGCATCTTCTCCATGTTCTTCACGAACGACACCATCTCCGTGCCGCTTTCCGCCGCCAGCGAGAGCGACAGCTCCGCCAGCGCCGGCAGGTCGGCCGCCGATTTGCTATCCGGCTTCGCCGACAGCGCCTTCACGCAGTAGGCAGGGTGCTTCGTGTGCCGGCACGCCTCATCGACGGTGACCGTGTGTAAGATCGAGGAAGTCGACTAGAGGGGGGGTGAATAGGAGGTTATAAAATTTTCGTCTAATTCTAATTAGCAATTTTAAACTTGATGGAGTAATAGAGCAAGATAACACTAACACTAGCACAAGTGATTGACTAAGAGCAATAATGAACGGTAGAGAACAACAATTGCTACTCTAACTAAGCAAGCAATCAAATGATATAAATAAAGTGCGTTGCTTGGAAGAATATGATCACAAGAGAGCAAACCACAATTTTGACACGGTTACTTTTTACCGTGGTGATCGGAGACTTGCCGGTCTCCCCTAGTCCACGTTGAGGTAAGCCCGAACGAATCGGACCGGCTCCACGAATGAGCCTAAGCACCTCGATCACTATTGGATGCCCTTTCCCTCTCCGGGTAGGCGAGCTCCAAGCCTTCACAATCTTCCGGGCCTTCTCACAATCTTCTTGAGAAGATCACCGAAACTCCGCCAAGCCGTCTAGGTGCCGGCAAGCACCAAGAGAATAGACCACTGCGGCTTGATCTCACTCAAGTGCTCAATGGATCAACTAGAATGCAATGCACTTGAATTTTGGGTCAACTACCTCAAATGAATGCACAAGAGAGTGAATGAGGTGTGAGAGGTTGCTCTAGGCTCAAATGTATTCAATGGATGTTCAACACAACGTCCTAGTTCTGGTGGGGGTGTATTTATACCCTCACCCACCTCAAATAGCCGTTGCAATAAACAATCCTGAAGAATTCAGGAAATCCGGTACTACCGCAGGCAAAACCGCGGTACTACCGGACCCTAGCTGACCGGTCAGAACGGCTATGTCAGAGAGTCAGAAGTAACCGTTGGTCAATGAGTGCGGTACTACCGCCGTTAAAACCGCGGTACTTCCGGACGTCCGGAAGTTCCGCCCCAAGCCCGGTACTTCCGATCTCAACGAGACTAAGTCTTATTCTCGGCGCTCTCTGGAAAAAACGTTCCGCTCGGGTGACCGGAACTTCCGCACATGCGGTAGTTCCGCAGGTAAAACCGCGGTACTTCCGTTTTCCGAGAGGCTAAGTCTTAGTCCGGGCGCTCTCTGGAAAAAACGTTCCGCTCGAGTGCCCGGTACTACCGGCAGTCCGGTAGTTCCGCAGGTCAAACCGCGGTACTACCGTTTTCCGAGAGACTAAGTCTTAGTCCGGGCGCTCTCTGGAAAAAACGTTCCGCTCGGGCGCCCGGTACTACCGGACCTGCGGTAGTTCCGCCCAATACACGCCGGAACTACCGGATTTTCTGACAATGCACAGATTTGATTTGATTTTAATTTCTAAGTGCATGCATGATCCTAAATTGATCCAAAAGGCACATTTGAATATGATCAAGCAATCACCATGATCCCTCTTAATAGTACGGCGTCTATCCTATAATCCGGTCTTCCAGCCTAACTCCAAGACCGGTAAAACAAAATAGATACCTAAACTATTTACCTTGTCGCCCTAGAGATCTTGAATCTTCATGGGATATTTTGTGAGCCTCTTTCTTTGCTATTTGAACATATCCTTTCAAACACTTAATGCACACATTAGTCCCATATTTACATAAATTCATTAATTACCAAAACTAACATTTTTAGGGGCCTAGATGCTTTCAATCTCCCCCTTTTTGGTAATTGATGACAACAAGAGCAATTTATGAGAAGAATTTAAGATTTGGATATACTTCTAATTTGCAAGATGTATATCACAAGGACTTTGAAATTTTAGCAATTTTTAGAACATGGGGAATTTTTGCATTTTAGGAACTAATAAGAAATAGCTCCCCCTAAACATGTGCATTAAATTTTGCAGGAATTTATTTGACATGATTTCATCATAGCACATTTACCAAAATTCAAAGATACATAATAGACAAGTAAATAGGCATTGCATTAAGGACAAGACATAGTTCATTACAAAGCATCAGAAATTAAGATACTAAATGACCACAGAGATTAAGCAACACATTAGGCATTACATGGTTCATTTCACCATAGTTTATTACAAGGCTAATAGATAGGCTAAAAGACTTAAACTTCTTCTCCTCCTTGCTTCATTTTCTCCCCCTTTGGCATCGAAGTACCAAAAAAGAGGAGCTAGTCCTGAGCTGCACTGGGAGAAGGAGGACCACGGCGGCGAGTACGACGTCCATAACGAACTGGAGAAGGCGGATGAACTGCACTCTCCAAGGCAGACACACGATCACCAAGGGAGGACACAGTGGTGATCAAGACATCCTGGCGCTCCTCAAGACGAAGAATGGCGGAGTAGATCTGAGAAAGCGACACATCGCCCTCGCCCTGGGGAGGAACAGCTGCTGCCTGAGGCTGAGGCTGAGGCTGAGGCTGAGCACGGGTACGAACAGGAGCAGGAACAGGGGCCTCTGCGCGAGGCTTGTATGGCTTGTGCGGGGTGCAGAGTGCTCCTCGGTACCCAGTCTTCCTAATGATTAAGGCCATAATGAATGGTGCATAGTTGATCCTTTTCTGCTTGTCATTTTTATTGGCGTCAATCCCCCTGATGATAAGATCCACCACATCAAACTTTTGGCCGCGCATAATGTAATCAATAACATTCCACGCATGGCCACGAATAGCATCATAGTTCCCACTCTTGGGAAAAATGGTGTGGTTGATGATCCTGTTGACAAGGCTGGGAATAGGGAGTAAGCCACCTGTCGTCCCCAGAGATTGTTCAGCTGAATGGTCATAATACTCTGAATATGCAGCAATAGGAAGAGCTCGCTTGCTGAACACCTTCTCATATGTACTGGTCTCCGTCCCAAGTGCTAGCTCAAACTCGTGCCTGGTGCACTCAATAAACTGGGTCCCTGTCATCCAACTCAGAGTCTCAAAGTTTGGAGAGATGTGCAGGGTAGCATAGAACTGCCTGATCATGTTGTCCATGTAATTGCATTTGAATGCAACGAGTTGATGAATATCGGCTCGCTGGAAGAGCTGATAAGCACCACTGAACTTGTCGATCTGCGACAAGTGATCCCAGTCCACATACTTATGGGCAGCAAATTTGCGAGCAGGACTATACATCTCTCGGTACACCTTCTCTTGAAACTTGGAATGAAACTCGGGATTCATTGAGTTTCGAGGGCGTACATACTGATTTCTGCGACGAAGAATGGCATAATCTTCATTTGTGATTTTGTCGAGGTCCACTTCGTGGTCTGCAGTTACCTCAGGCATCTCTTCATCTGGGACTGCATATTCCTCGCTCTCATGCGAGGCCTCAGATTCGCTCTCATGCGAATCCTCTGAGTCACTCTCAGGGTCGGAGGCGGGACCTTTGCCCTTGTGCGCCACTGACTGAGATGCGGGAGTCGAGGAGGATTGACCAGCATTGCCCCCATAAGTCTTGTGGGAGACGTTCTTCATCCTCGGCATCTTCAATGACATAGAAGGATAATCAAGGTATGAAGTAGAATAAGCAAGAGTAGGTTTTAAATTGAAAGCAATGAATTCTTGCTGTTCCAGGAAACACGGAAGTACCGGCGGCAAAATTGCGGTACTTCCGGGAAATCCGGTAGTTCCGGCATTAAACATGCGGTACTACCGGGACCCCGGAAGTTCCGGCCAATTCGACCGGTAGTTCCGGTTTTTCTGGACATTTCTAGGGCAAGACAAAAGTTGAATCTTTTGGGGTATTTCTTGGATTGAATCCAATGCATGTTTGTAAAAACATTCCAATACCCTAAATAACTATTTTGCCCAAGAAAATTTCAGCAAAAGTCATCACATTTCAATTTTAATCTAAACTCCACCTAGGGTTCTAAGAACAAGGTAAAAAGTGGATTTTGATCCGATTTACCTTGTGAAGTCGAAGGAGGAGAACCCTGGGAGTCCAAGGAATCACCCAAAAACGAAGAACTCTCCTCGGATTCAAAGATCGGGAGAGGAGGTAGGTTCTTGGGAGAGAGAGAGGTTGGAGGAGAGGAAGAGGAGAGGAAGGGGAGGCTGCAGTTTGGGAGGAGTAAAGATGAGAGAGAGAGAGAGAGGTTACAGGGATAAGGAGTAACGGTTGGAGGGGTTTGCGATTTTGGAAACCGCACTGAATCCCGCAGAATGCGGTAGTACCGCGCGTAACACGCTGGTAGTACCGTGGTCACAGAAATTCCGGAAGTTCCGCGGATTACACTGCGGTAGTTCCGGTTTTTCTGTCGGGTGCGGAAGTACCGGACAATGAACTGCGGTAGTTCCGGATTTTCTGGAACTTTTCAGAATTTTAGATTTAGAACTTGAAATTTTGCAAATGATCCCTAGTTTTGCATCCAACTAAAGTCATTCAGGATCATTATGCATCAATTTAGCTAATGCTATATTTTGAAGCTAATTTTTATGAATTTAAACAAATTTTTGACCAAAAAATAGGGAAAAACCAACAAAAATCCATATGAGCACAACAATTGAGCAAAATTGGATGAAATGAGATTTCAAGCTACATTTGAGTAGTCTATGACATTTAATTCATTCCTCAATTTGCAAAAGCGGCTTTCATCTAATGGTTTGGTGAAAATGTCCGCTAGTTGATTTTCAGTTCGGATGTGGCTAATCTCAATATCTCCCTTGCTCACATGATCTCTCAAGAAATGGTGGCGTATATCTATATGCTTGGTTCTTGAGTGTTGAACGGGATTATTGGATATCTTGATAGCACTATCATTATCACACAAAAGAGGCATCTTATCAAAATTGATTCCATAATCCAACAATGTTTGCCTCATCCAAAGTAATTGAGCACAACAACTTCCTGCTGAAATATATTCGGCTTCGGCGGTTGAAAGAGCTACGGAATTTTGTTTCTTGGATGACCAACACACTAGTGATCTTCCTAGAAATTGGCAACTACCCGAGGTGCTTTTTCTATCCACTTTGCATCCCGCATAATCAGAATCCGAATATCCAATTAATTCAAATTTTGCACCTTTGGGATACCAAAGCCCTATGCTTGAGGAATGCTTTAAATATCTTAGAATCCTCTTTACGGCCACTAAATGGCACTCTTTTGGAGAAGCTTGAAAACGTGCACACATGCATACACTAAACATAATGTCGGGCCTAGATGCGGTAAGATAAAGCAAACTACCAATCATGGATCTATAAAGCTTTAAATCTACCGACTTACCTTCTTCGTTGAGGTCTAGATGCCCGTTTGTTGCCATGGGTGTTTTGATAGGTTTTGCTTCTTCCATTCCGAATCTTTTGAGTAGATCCTTCACATACTTTGTTTGGCTTATAAACGTCCCATCTTTAAGTTGTTTGATTTGAAGTCCAAGGAAGTAGCTTAGCTCACCAATCATCGACATCTCGAATTCCCTAGACATCATCTCACCAAATTCTTTGCAAAAGTCTTGATTAGTAGAACCAAATATAATATCATCAACATATATTTGACATACAAAGAAATCATCTCCAATAATTTTTGTGAATAGAGTTGTATCTACTTTACCAATTTTAAAGCCTTTTGATACTAGAAAGTTACGCAGGCGCTCATACCAAGCTCTAGGAGCTTGCTTTAAACCATATAGTGCCTTTGACAATCTATACACATGATTAGAGTATTTAGCATCTTCAAATCCCGGGGGTTGTTCCACATATACTAATTCGGAAATTGTACCATTAAGAAATGCACTTTTGACATCCATTTGAAACAATTTAATGTCAAAGCATGATGCAAAAGCAAGCAAAATTCTAATTGATTCAAGTCTAGCAACGGGCGCAAAAGTCTCATCATAATCTAAGCCCTCGACTTGAGTATAACCTTGAGCTACTAACCTTGCTTTATTTCTTACCACAATTCCGTTCTCATCTTGTTTGTTCCGGAAGACCCATTTTGTGCCAATGACATTGTGCTCCTTGGGTCTCTCCACCAAAGTCCAAACATCGTTTTGGGCAAAGTTATTCATCTCTTCATGCATAGCATTTATCCAATCCGGGTCATCTAATGCTTCTTCTACACGCTTAGGTTCAAGTGAAGATACAAAAGAATAGTGTTCACAAAATGAAGCTACTCTAGAGCGAGTTTGAACACCCTTACTTACGTCACCCAATATTTGGTCAATTGGATGATCCTTGGCTATTGCATTGTGAATCTTGAACATATTTTGCGATTGATCCTTTTCTTCATCTTCAATAACTTGAACATCGTTCATTGTGGAAGAAGAGGGTGGTTCCACTTGTCTGGATGAGCTTGGTGATGTTGGATCCTCTTTTGGCTTGATGTCTCCGATTTGCATGTTCTCCATTGCCTTGCGAAGACTTTCATCTCCTACATCATCCAAGTTCTCATGCTCTTCTTGAGAGCCGTTAGTTTCATCAAATTGAGCATCACATGATTCTTCCACTAAACCCGAATTTTTATTATAGACCCTATAGGCTTTACTATTTGAGGAATACCCTAAAAGGAAACCTTCATCACATCGACTTTGAAATTTTGAGAGCCGAACACCTTTTCTTAGAATATAGCATTTGCAACCAAATACTCTAAAATAAGAGATGTTCGGTCTCCTTCCAACAAGAAGCTCATAGGAAGTCTTTTTCAGGAGTCGATGTAAGTAGAGGCGATTTATGGCATGACATGCGGTGTTAATAGCTTCCGCCCAAAACTTGTCGGAAGTATCATATTCATCAAGCATTGTCCTAGCCATTTCAATTAATGTTCGATTTTTCCTCTCTACAACTCCATTTTGCTCCGGAGTGTAGGTTGTGGAAAGTTCGTGCTTTATTCCAAGTTCATCACAAAAGTCTTCAACTTTTGTGTTTTTGAACTCGGAACCATTGTCACTCCTAATTTTCTTTATTTTAAAATCAAATTCATTTTGAGCCCTTTTTGAAAAACTTTTGAAAATCCCGGAGGTTTCACTTTTGTCATTTAGGAAGAAAACCCATGTATATCTAGAGTAATCATCCACAATGACTAAACAATAGCTATTTCCTCCAATGCTCTTATAGGTTGTTGGCCCGAACAAATCCATATGCAAGAGCGCTAATGGCCTAGAGGTTGACATGATACTTTTGGAAGGATGAGAATTAGCGACTTGTTTTCCGGCTTGACAAGCACTACAAAGTCGATTTTTCTCAAACTTTACATCCTTCAAGCCAACCACTAAGTCATGCTTAAAAAGCTTTTTAAGTTGAATCATTCCCACATGACCTAACCTTCTATGCCACAACCAACCTAAGGAAGTTTTTGCAATTAAACAAGTTTTCAAACAAGACTCATTTGAGGAAAAATCTACCAAATAGAGATTCCCAAATCTAAAGCCTTTGAAGACTAGTTCATTATTATTATCTTTTGAGATTACAACATTTTCTTTTGAGAATGTGCATGTTAAGCCTAGATCACATATTTGAGCAACGGATAGTAAGTTGAAATTTAATGATTCAACTAAAGATACATTAGAAATTGAAAGGTCGTTTGAGATAGCGATTTTACCCAATCCTAATACCTTTCCTTTGCTATTGTCTCCAAATGTGATTTTGTCATTGCTTACATTCTCAAATGTGGTGAACATCTTCCGGTCTCCGGTCATATGTTGAGTGCAACCGCTATCCAACACCCAATGCCTTCCACCGGTTTTGTAGTTCACCTACAAAAGAAGATCAAGTTCTTTTAGGTACCCAAATTTGTTTGGGTCCTTGGAGGTTAGTGACCAAGGTCTTGGGTACCCAAATGGATTTCTTTTTAGCACCCAAAATTGAGGTGCCAATGAAATGAGCAATAACATTTCCATTTTTGGATTTTCTAAGCATATAACATGAATCATATAAACCAATGGAATGCATGTTATTCTTAGAGCAATCACTTGGCATATGTCCAATACACCGGCATTTTGTGCAATATTTACCATTTTCCTTTACAAACCTTGGAGGCTTGTATACCGGCTTTTTACCCTTTTGGGGGACATATCCAAGTCCCTCTTTGTTAAAAGAGCATCTTTGATCGCTTAGTAACTTATCAAGGGTTTTCTTTCCCTTGTAAGCCCTCTCTAAACTTTTGTTTAGTTTTAGCACTTGTTCTTTTAAATTTTTGTTCTCATTTGCAATGATATCATCATGAACAAGATTTGAAACATTTCTAGAATCTACACTTGATGAACAAGGTATGGCAAGTAGATCATCACAACAAGTAGATATACTAGACTTTGAAATTTCTATACTAGACATTTCATTCAAGATATTGCAAGTAACTCCAATGCTAGTACTAGATTTGTGATTTTCTTGAAGAAGCAAATCATGAGCTTCCTTTAGCTCCTCATAAGAGTCTTTGAGAGAGGTGTGTTCTCTCTTTAAGACCTTAAACTTTGATTTTTCTTTTCCAAGAAATTCATTCAATTCAATTAGCATATTCATCAAGTCATCATATGAAGGCTCATCATCATCAAGCAAGTTTACCTTTTCTCCTTTAGCCATAAGGCATGTAGGAGTGGAGAATAGTGATGGAGCCTCCTTGATTGCAATGCCCACAAACCCTTTCTTCTTGGGAGATTCGTCCTCGCTTGAGTCGGAGTCCGAATACTCCTCTTCGGAGTTCCACTCACCAATATGAGCTTCATTCTTGCCATCCTTGTGAAGCTTCTTGAAAAGCTTCTTCTTGCCGTTGTAGTTCTTCTTCTTTGATGACTTCTCCTTGTCATCCTTCTTTGTTGGACATTGAGAGGCAATGTGCCCCTTCTCATCACATTCATAGCAACGAATGTTGCTAAACTTCTTGTTGGAGGAAGAGTGCCATTTCTTGGTCTTCTCATGGCTTGTACTCCGAAATGGGCGTCTTCTCATGAACTTCTTCATTCTTCTAACTAGAAGCGCAAATTCTTCTTCGGAGTCCTCCTCATCATCTTCTTCGGATTCTTCACTCATTACCGCTTTAGCTTTGAAAGCGGTGATCTTCTTATTCTTGGAAGAGGATTGCTCCAAGAGCTCTTCCTTGTCTTTCTTGTATAGCTCGTTGGTGATGAGGTTGCCCAACAATTGCGTTGGTGTCATTCTTGCCAACTCCGGTGAGTTGAGGAAGAGAGTCACCAACACTTCATATTTCTCCGGCAAGGCCCTAAGCATCTTTCGAACAATATCAAGATCGGAAAGATTAGTTCCAAGGCCCTTAAGCTCATTCACAATGTTGTTGAGCCTTGAGTACATCTCATTAATGTCTTCATGGGGCAACATTGTGAATGTCTCATATTTGATCCTAAGCCGATGCAATTTGGCCTCCTTGACCGTGGATGTCCCTTCGTGTATTTCCGAAAGGGTAGTCCAAATAGCATGAGCCGTCTCAAGATTGCTCACCCTATTGAACTCATCCGCGTTCAAGGCTCCAAATAGAGCATTCATAGCTTGGGCGTCTAAATGAGCATTACGCCCGTCTTGATCCGTTGGGTGATCCGGATCAAGAGCCATAACGTAACCCTCATTTACGACTTTCCAAATTTGAGGACTCATGGCCTTTAAATAAATAGACATTCTAATCTTCCAATAAGCATAATTTGAGCCATCAAATAGAGGTGCCTTTCCTATTGCTATACCCTCACTAGCCATCCTTTTCTCTCTAGACGGTTAAGTCTAAATTTGAGAGACCAAGCTCTGATACCACTTGTAAGATCGAGGAAGCCGACTAGAGGGGGGTGAATAGGAGGTTATAAAATTTTCGTCTAATTCTAATTAGCAATTTTAAACTTGATGGAGTAATAGAGCAAGATAACACTAACACTAGCACAAGTGATTGACTAAGAGCAATAATGAACGGTAGAGAACAACAATTGCTACTCTAACTAAGCAAGCAATCAAATGATATAAATAAAGAGCGTTGCTTGGAAGAATATGATCACAAGAGAGCAAACCACAATTTTGACACGGTTACTTTTTACCGTGGTGATCGGAGACTTGCCGGTCTCCCCTAGTCCACGTTGAGGTAAGCCCGAACGAATCGGACCGGCTCCACGAATGAGCCTAAGCACCTCGATCACTATTGGATGCCCTTTCCCTCTCCGGGTAGGCGAGCTCCAAGCCTTCACAATCTTCCGGGCCTTCTCACAATCTTCTTGAGAAGATCACCGAAACTCCGCCAAGCCGTCTAGGTGCCGGCAAGCACCAAGAGAATAGACCACTGCGGCTTGATCTCACTCAAGTGCTCAATGGATCAACTAGAATGCAATGCACTTGAATTTTGGGTCAACTACCTCAAATGAATGCACAAGAGAGTGAATGAGGTGTGAGAGGTTGCTCTAGGCTCAAATGTATTCAATGGATGTTCAACACAACGTCCTAGTTCTGGTGGGGGTGTATTTACACCCTCACCCACCTCAAATAGCCGTTGCAATAAACAATCCTGAAGAATTCAGGAAATCCGGTACTACCGCAGGCAAAACCGCGGTACTACCGGACCCTAGCTGACCGGTCAGAACGGCTATGTCAGAGAGTCAGAAGTAACCGTTGGTCAATGAGTGCGGTACTACCGCCGTTAAAACCGCGGTACTTCCGGACGTCCGGAAGTTCCGCCCCAAGCCCGGTACTTCCGATCTCAACGAGACTAAGTCTTATTCTCGGCGCTCTCTGGAAAAAACGTTCCGCTCGGGTGACCGGAACTTCCGCACATGCGGTAGTTCCGCAGGTAAAACCGCGGTACTTCCGTTTTCCGAGAGGCTAAGTCTTAGTCCGGGCGCTCTCTGGAAAAAACGTTCCGCTCGAGTGCCCGGTACTACCGGCAGTCCGGTAGTTCCGCAGGTCAAACCGCGGTACTACCGTTTTCCGAGAGACTAAGTCTTAGTCCGGGCGCTCTCTGGAAAAAACGTTCCGCTCGGGCGCCCGGTACTACCGGACCTGCGGTAGTTCCGCCCAATACACGCCGGAACTACCGGATTTTCTGACAATGCACAGATTTGATTTGATTTTAATTTCTAAGTGCATGCATGATCCTAAATTGATCCAAAAGGCACATTTGAATATGATCAAGCAATCACCATGATCCCTCTTAATAGTACGGCGTCTATCCTATAATCCGGTCTTCCAGCCTAACTCCAAGACCGGTAAAACAAAATAGATACCTAAACTATTTACCTTGTCGCCCTAGAGATCTTGAATCTTCATGGGATATTTTGTGAGCCTCTTTCTTTGCTATTTGAACATATCCTTTCAAACACTTAATGCACACATTAGTCCCATATTTACATAAATTCATTAATTACCAAAACTAACATTTTTAGGGGCCTAGATGCTTTCACCGTGGCGTAGGCAATGCACCCGAGGGAGATCGAGACGGCGAGCACGACGACGAGAAGGTGACGTAGAGAAGCAGCCGCCATGGGATCTTGGTGTGATGCAAAGGGAATTCCTTGTTGCATGGAGCATGCGAGGTGTTCTTAAAGAGCGTAAGGCCGAGAGGATTTGCAGTTGCATGCACGGGGAGACCTAGCGGACGGACGGCATCCACGTCATCTGGTGTAACATCCTGAAAATTTAAATTTGAAGAGTGTGAAGTTTTTGAATTATTTTGCCAAATGTTTTATTTAAAATTGGAGTTTATGATATTTTTCTGAAAGTTTGGTTAATGTTTCAAAAAGTTGAAAGGATCAAGAAGAAAACAAACATATTTAAATACTAGAGAATTAAAAAAATTTAATGAGAATCTGAAAAGATGATCTAGAAAGGACACGGAGAAAATATGATTTAAAAACCTTAAGACCCATTTTTAAAAAATAGTGGCAAGAGTAATAAAGGAGCAAAAATTTAAAAATACCAACATATATGGATATATAAATATATATGCATAGGAATAGCCATATTAGAATTTTGCACCTACAAATATAGTGCCTAAAATTATAAATACAAAATTTGGTGAGAAAAAGGGAAATAAAATAAAAGAAAAGAGAAAAAAAGGAAAACCAGGCCGGCCATTACACCGGCCCAGCCCCCTCTCTCCCGCTCCTTCGCTGTGGCCGAACGGCCCAGCCATCCGGCTCGCGCACTCGCCAGCCCGCTCCCCCGCGCGTGCGCCCGTGGCCCAGCTCGCCCCCGCGCTGCTCCCTCTGATAGGCGGGCCCGCGACCTCCTCCGCCTCCTCCCGCTGGCCGGAGGGCCCCGGTGCACAGCGCCTTCCTTGTCTCCTTCCTCCTCTCCCTCACGCGTGCGCTCGAGCTCTCTCCGCCGTTCGTCCCGGTCAAAAGCCGCAAGACTCGCGCGTGGGACACGGCCGACGTGCGAGCTCCCTCGATCCGCGCGGCCATACCCCGCCGCCCGCTGTCGCCGCTGACACGCCGCCTGCCACCGCCACCCGACCGCGCTGCTTGTCCCCGACGTGCGCGCACGTCGCCGCGCGTGGCTAGCCACGGCCCGCCGCCTATAAAACCCGGAGGCCTCTCCATTCGCTACGCCACGTCCGTCTCTGCTTCCCACTCCAAGCAATTGAGCCCTCACCGCCCGAAGCTCACCGGCGCCCTCATCTTCCCCAAGAACGGCCGCCGGGCAATTCGCCGAATCCCACCGCCAAATTTCAATTCCTTCCTCCCACACCACCTCCAGAGCACCGTGAATCCACTCCCGGTCTTCCCTGAACTCCCCGTTGACCGTGCTTCGCCGGCACCGTGCGCCTCCTCGCCGCCGCCCCGGGCTCACGCCGCCGAGCCACCTTGGAGTCTCTCCACCCCTGCCGACCGTTGGGTAAGCTTCCCTGGCCTCCTCTATTGCTTGAGCACTCGCCGGATTCCTTCCCTCCACGCCGGCGCTGCCGTCCCCATTTCCACCCCCACCGCCGGCCGCCCCCATCCCTGCCCGAGCCGCCTCACCACCATTCCAAGTCGAGGCACCACCCCATTAGCTTCCTCACTTTCCCGGGAATCCATTTCACTGGTTAGCCTAGCCTCCCCGGCCACCTCCTGCCGGCGGCAAGGCCAGCACCGAGCGCCGCCTGGGTGCTCTGTTTTGAGCTCAGCTCCTCGCCTGATTCTTCTAATTTGTTTTCCCCTCCCAACACAGGAGATTGGATGCTCAGTTGGTTGGCTGCGGCGTGCTGAGCTATTCATACAGCAGGTCTTGAGTTCAAATCCGTTCACTGCACAGTTTTTCCTCACATTAGTAGTCCATTTTTGTAACCCATTTTAATTAATAAAAAAATCAAGGAAAATTTGAGAATAATTCAGAGAATGTAATGAAAATTAAATAAGGATGTAAATGAGATTATTTAATACTAACATTTGGGTTAGCTCGTATATGATTAAATAATATGGTTTGAGCAATAATCTAAAAAGACTAAATATTAATTAAGGGCATGGATAAAGAAAAACAATTTGGTTAAATGTTCAAATTATAATTAGCATATATGCTCTAGCATGCCATCATTAAAACAAATTCTCTTGGTAGATTTAATTAGTAGCTATGTTGAAACATGAAACCGTATAACAAGCCTTACTAGATGGATAAATTTAAATTAAAGTAAAGCTAAGCCTAACAATAGTTGAAGTATAGACAAAATAATAACGTGCCATAAATTAAACTTTAACATAAGGTTTAGTGGATAATAATATAGAACTTAAAAATGTGGACATCATATGCCCTGGATATCAACACTTAACAAAGTAATGCTCCGCTAGACTCATACGCTGATTCATAGGTCTAACCTAACTCATAGAACTTCCTTGATAAATAGAAATAATAATAATAAAAGAGATTATAAACAAAAAGAACAAGTCATCGTATACTACCACCAGCCTTGCCTCAAATCATCCAAATCACCCATTAACTCATAATTAAACAAAAGTTGAATTTATTCGGATTTATTTGAATCTTTTGAGTTATTTGCTTTCATTTGGATTCAGTCGTTGTCGCATAATTAGAAATTGGAAGTCGTGAAGATTTAATGGAATCAGCGAGGATAAGCTCGAAGTGGAGATGAAGACCAGAAGCTCAAGAGAAATTATTGTGAGCTCAAGACCGCGGTAAACCGCGCCAGGCGAGTCAATACTTTGATCATGTTGAACCTACATTTTATGCAAATTATTTTAGTTTAAATTATCAAATTGCATGCCGTTATGTTATATACAAATACATGTTAATTTAAGATTTTAGTTACATGTCCATTGCTTGCTTGACTAATATTACACCTCCTTTGGAATACCTGAATATGTGAACCTTGTCGCCTTAGCAAAACTATAATAGTAACTTTCCAAAAGTAAGTCCATAATTTATATATGCCGTGCTTAGCATTGTTTAGGTAATCATGGGCGCGAGAACGCTCAAACATCACTTTAATCATGAGAAAATTTTGGTTGGGCCAGTCATGGTGGTAATGACTGATAAATGTTGGATATGATTATTTTATGTCTCCAAAAACCCCCCAACATGCTTAAATATCTGGGCGGATGGTTCGGGGGTGTGGTGCAGGTGTGCACGAGAGTGTGGTTTGTGGTAGAACCGTCCAGATACCACTAAGGACTGAATCTTGTCATGTCAACCCGTGTAAAACAGTACAACCACAAGTCTGTAAATTACAACTTGGCTTAGTAGATTTACCGTACCCTGAAAGTCATCCTTCCAGGAGGAGGTGTGGGATAGTGCAAGCGGCAGTCTGTGTGACGGCTTGAATGGGACACCCGGGTAGGGTGAAGTTCTGCTGTGGCGGGCTAGCAGGGGTGGGGAGCCAGCTGCTAGACGTTCAGAAGGAGGACATCCCGCACAACGTATGGGACCCACCGCAAGTGGGAGCGACCCATAGGGTGAAATGATGGAAGGGGCGAGGTACTTTGAAAAGTCACTGTGATGGTCTGCTCAACCACACGTCTAAGGAATCGTGTGGGACAACGAGTTGATTGTCTCTTGTGGTGAAAGTGTACAAACTCTGCAGAGTCAAAACTATTCGAATAGTCGTGCCCACGGTCAAGGGCAGACATGGGAACTTAACCAGATATAGTTCTATTTCAAAATGATTTATGAATGGGAATGGAAAAGTGGAGGGCAGTGTAAGGCCCTAGTTTGGAATTGTCCTGGGTGTCGTCCCAGTGGTAAGTTAAGTGGCTATAATGCTGAAGAATTGCTATATGGTGCAGATGCCATGTAATGGTGGATGGAATCTGAATCACTATTATTACTGCATTCAACATATACGTGTGTTCAAAATGCTAGGTCTTAAGGAATTTTTATATAATTGTATTCAAAAGCACTCTTCGCAAAAGAAAATAAACTTAAGCCATCCTTGATTAGCCATACATGTTATATATACTGCATTCTGTGTGTTGACTCGCTGAGCACGGGGTCGGAGTGCTCACGCTCGCTTTTGCGGCAAAATTCAGAATCAAGAGACAAGTCACCTCGCCTCAGCAACAAGAGTGGACAAGCTGGCAGATAAGATGAAGATGAAGATGTCAAGGGCTAGGTCGCGAACCTCCAGTTGGCTGCCTGTGGGCATGTCCTGAAGGTCCCACCTGTGTGCTTCGTTCTTCCGCTGCTGCAATTTATTGATTTCGGCCTAATCGGCCCATGAGTAAGTTTATTATTTTAATTACGTTTCCGCATGATACGTACTTTGATATTCAGATCTGTAACTGTGTGCACTATCTACTGATCCAGGGAATAGTGCAATTAAACACAGTAGATTCCGGATTGTAAAATCTGGGTCTGACAGCCATGGTATCAGAGCATATCGACTGCAGGTCGTGACCTAATTAGCCTGGCCGTTAGATCATGACTAGAATTATTTTCTCATTACCTATTTTCACAAAATTAAGTTATATTGCTCATTCTCATCTCTCTTAGATGATTTTCCCCTCATCTATATGCTGCCCTAGCCAATTTACTTCTGAAGCTCTCCCATCCCGAATTCAAGCGATAAAAATCCCGTACTCCTCTTGTAAATTTTCGATAAAAACATACCTTGGGCTAGGAATCATAATGCTGAACCTTGAGGCTTAATCTCAACGATTGTTTTATCTTGGGAGGAAACAATAATGTGAATTTGGATAAATGTATCGGTGGAGCCTAAATGAATAGATGGCATAGATAGATGAATTAAGAGGTTCTTGGAGAAATAGAAAGTGTGAAACTAATCAAAGGATTGCAACACTGGTAATTGTCAAATTCCTGGAAGATGAATATAATAATGGAATAATAGAATATGATCGATAGCTGGATGCATTAAATAAAATAGTTAGAAATTGGAGATGTGATAACAACTATCGGAGTATAGACATTATTGATAACACAATTCCCAGAGGATGTATGTAATAATGAAACAGATTGGAGATAGTGAAGATCTAGGTTGGTTACTAGAGGAGCAATTATGAATTGGAATACAATCTTGGATTATTAGGAAGTCCTAATATAAATGATACTGGTGGATTAAAAGTAATAATGTTAGATAATCATTAGAATTCAGAATTGAAGAGTAGACATATAGTGAAGATTTAAGTTGATCATTGGAGAAGCAAACTATGGATTTGAATCAATGACACCAGACTAGATTATTAGAGGTCATGATACGAAAGTCATCGGTGGATCTAAATAAAGAATACTAGATCTTCATTGGACTGGAAAGCTGATTAAATTGGCAATTAACGAACCTGAGATTGGATTTATAAAGATGGGGTGGAAAGTTAGATCCATATAAGAATTTGGTAATCCCGGTTGGATAAAAAATGGGAGATGTAAAAAAATTATTTGATTGGTGGGTCCAAAGTAAAGGTATTGGATTTCCAATAGATTGTAGAGTTGACAAATAATAAACCCAAGATTGGGATTATACATACATAGTAAAATACAAGATTCGATTCACAAAATTATGTTGGAAGTAAAGATTTATGCAAGAATTAGATAACCATGGCTGGATTAATGAATAGGTGGATGATGCAATGCAAAAGGGTATGGTTGGTGGAACAAATAAGTGATGACGCTTGCTGCTTGGAGTTTTAGACAGCAATAATATTGTGACTAAATGCTGAAGGAAGATAGCCTATGAGCAAGTTGCAAAAATGGAAGTTAAATTATCAAGGCCGTTGGATTATAAGCCTTGTGTATAAAGATCATACGGGAGTGAATCAAATCATTGATGGATATTGGAGAGATTAGTATACCTTTACAAAAAATATATATATAATATAAGATTTTGTATTTCCAAACCAATTACAAGAATGAGTACTAATTACCTCCCAATACTTTTCTCTTCCTTCTATGGATTTCAAGAGAAAATTTAATCCACTTTCTCTTACCCTTGCTCCAAAAATTTAAGATTAGGATCGTCGAAGATGGTCTTGAAGATAAGGTGGTTTCGTTCTAAACAGACTATGCAGATAAACCCTTCGCCCTCTTTTGTGTGTTTCCCCGAGTAGACGTTGTACTGTCGTCAGATTTTCGTTGGGCCCTGTGCACTGCCTTTTTGCCCTCGGTGTCCTATTTCGCAGTCATGGCAAAAGTTGTTTTCAAAAGTTCGTATGATTTCGTTATCACCCCAGTTTCCTGGGAGTGCTCTTTTAAAAATTTATATGGGTTAGATTACCTTGTTCCCACGGTTCTATCCTTACCTCATGCTATTCCCTCTCACCTTTTGCTGAAAAGCCCATTGGATCCACAGAAGTGAAATAACGGATAACCAAAAAACAAAACTAAGGCAATTACGAAGAAATGAAGATTCTACAACCTTCCTGTACTTAAGGAAAACAACTTCACTGTGAAGAAAACCACTGCCAGGAGGGTGTCCACTGAGCGAGGTCACCTATTCCCGCAAAAAAAACTCTTGCCCCAAGGACTACTACATGAGCCTGTTGCTGACCAAAGCAGCTGAGATACAACGGACGAGTTTCTGAGTCACCATAGGACTTGTTATGCTCAGAGTTTGAAGGGATAACTAAAGCCAGCTGTCATTTATTTAAGGGGGGTAGCAAGTATAGACAAGAATGCTGGAAAACTGCCATGAAGATAACTATTTTGGACCGAGACCGATCAAGACCAATATCAGAAGATTTGTAAGACCAGAAGTCTTAGAGTGATAAGGACAAAAGATCGCTATATAGATGTATCCATCCTCGTATCGGCATCCTTCAGACCGTCTACTCCCTAGGGCATAGGCTAATGCTACCTACCCATCAGTACGAATTCTATGCCCATCATATGCCCAATAGACAATGCGACTACTCCATCCTACGAAGATGAGGAAACGACGAAGTCAACAAGCAGGCCTCTGGAAGTCTACGACCTATCCAGGAAAACAAAGTTTCTCTCTTCCCTTTTGACTTCCCCAAGTTCTAATCCCTGCTGTGCAGATTTTCATCTCTCCGTGAAGCTAAGGAACATACGTCAAGCAACACCGTAAAACCTTTTGCTAGCATAACTCATCTCCATTCTTTCTGCTCTACCGGAATCTCGGGGTCGAGATTCTTTTTAAGGGGGGTAGATTTGTAACATCCTGAAAATTTAAATTTGAAGAGTGTGAAGTTTTTGAATTATTTTGCCAAATGTTTTATTTAAAATTGGAGTTTATGATATTTTTCTGAAAGTTTGGTTAATGTTTCAAAAAGTTGAAAGGATCAAGAAGAAAACAAACATATTTAAATACTACAGAATTAAAAAAAAATTTAATGAGAATCTGAAAAGATGATCCAGAAAGGACACGGAGAAAATATGATTTAAAAACCTTAAGACCCATTTTTAAAAAATAGTGGCAAGAGTAATAAAGGAGCAAAAATTTAAAAATACCAACATATATGGATATATAAATATATATGCATAGGAATAGCCATATTAGAATTTTGCACCTACAAATATAGTGCCTAAAATTATAAATACAAAATTTGGTGAGAAAAAGGGAAATAAAATAAAAGAAAAGAGAAAAAAAGGAAAACCAGGCCGGCCATTACACCGGCCCAGCCCCCTCTCTCCCGCTCCTTCGCTGTGGCCGAACGGCCCAGCCATCCGGCTCGCGCACTCGCCAGCCCGCTCCCCCGCGCGTGCGCCCGTGGCCCAGCTCGCCCCCGCGCTGCTCCCTCTGATAGGCGGGCCCGCGACCTCCTCCGCCTCCTCCCGCTGGCCGGAGGGCCCCGGTGCACAGCGCCTTCCTTGTCTCCTTCCTCCTCTCCCTCACGCGTGCGCTCGAGCTCTCTCCGCCGTTCGTCCCGGTCAAAAGCCGCAAGACTCGCGCGTGGGACACGGCCGACGTGCGAGCTCCCTCGATCCGCGCGGCCATACCCCGCCGCCCGCTGTCGCCGCTGACACGCCGCCTGCCACCGCCACCCGACCGCGCTGCTTGTCCCCGACGTGCGCGCACGTCGCCGCGCGTGGCTAGCCACGGCCCGCCGCCTATAAAACCCGGAGGCCTCTCCATTCGCTACGCCACGTCCGTCTCTGCTTCCCACTCCAAGCAATTGAGCCCTCACCGCCCGAAGCTCACCGGCGCCCTCATCTTCCCCAAGAACGGCCGCCGGGCAATTCGCCGAATCCCACCGCCAAATTTCAATTCCTTCCTCCCACACCACCTCCAGAGCACCGTGAATCCACTCCCGGTCTTCCCTGAACTCCCCGTTGACCGTGCTTCGCCGGCACCGTGCGCCTCCTCGCCGCCGCCCCGGGCTCACGCCGCCGAGCCACCTTGGAGTCTCTCCACCCCTGCCGACCGTTGGGTAAGCTTCCCTGGCCTCCTCTATTGCTTGAGCACTCGCCGGATTCCTTCCCTCCACGCCGGCGCTGCCGTCCCCATTTCCACCCCCACCGCCGGCCGCCCCCATCCCTGCCCGAGCCGCCTCACCACCATTCCAAGTCGAGGCACCACCCCATTAGCTTCCTCACTTTCCCGGGAATCCATTTCACTGGTTAGCCTAGCCTCCCCGGCCACCTCCTGCCGGCGGCAAGGCCAGCACCGAGCGCCGCCTGGGTGCTCTGTTTTGAGCTCAGCTCCTCGCCTGATTCTTCTAATTTGTTTTCCCCTCCCAACACAGGAGATTGGATGCTCAGTTGGTTGGCTGCGGCGTGCTGAGCTATTCATACAGCAGGTCTTGAGTTCAAATCCGTTCACTGCACAGTTTTTCCTCACATTAGTAGTCCATTTTTGTAACCCATTTTAATTAATAAAAAAATCAAGGAAAATTTGAGAATAATTCAGAGAATGTAATGAAAATTAAATAAGGATGTAAATGAGATTATTTAATACTAAAATTTGGGTTAGCTCGTATATGATTAAATAATATGGTTTGAGCAATAATCTAAAAAGACTAAATATTAATTAAGGGCATGGATAAAGAAAAACAATTTGGTTAAATGTTCAAATTATAATTAGCATATATGCTCTAGCATGCCATCATTAAAACAAATTCTCTTGGTAGATTTAATTAGTAGCTATGTTGAAACATGAAACCGTATAACAAGCCTTACTAGATGGATAAATTTAAATTAAAGTAAAGCTAAGCCTAACAATAGTTGAAGTATAGACAAAATAATAACGTGCCATAAATTAAACTTTAACATAAGGTTTAGTGGATAATAATATAGAACTTAAAAATGTGGACATCATATGCCCTGGATATCAACACTTAACAAAGTAATGCTCCGCTAGACTCATATGCTGATTCATAGGTCTAACCTAACTCATAGAACTTCCTTGATAAATAGAAATAATAATAATAAAAGAGATTATAAACAAAAAGAACAAGTCATCGTATACTACCACCAGCCTTGCCTCAAATCATCCAAATCACCCATTAACTCATAATTAAACAAAAGTTGAATTTATTCGGATTTATTTGAATCTTTTGAGTTATTTGCTTTCATTTGGATTCAGTCGTTGTCGCATAATTAGAAATTGGAAGTCGTGAAGATTTAATGGAATCAGCGAGGATAAGCTCGAAGTGGAGATGAAGACCAGAAGCTCAAGAGAAATTATTGTGAGCTCAAGACCGCGGTAAACCGCGCCAGGCGAGTCAATACTTTGATCATGTTGAACCTACATTTTATGCAAATTATTTTAGTTTAAATTATCAAATTGCATGCCGTTATGTTATATACAAATACATGTTAATTTAAGATTTTAGTTACATGTTCATTGCTTGCTTGACTAATATTACACCTCCTTTGGAATACCTGAATATGTGAACCTTGTCGTCTTAGCAAAACTATAATAGTAACTTTCCAAAAGTAAGTCCATAATTTATATATGCCGTGCTTAGCATTGTTTAGGTAATCATGGGCGCGAGAACGCTCAAACATCACTTTAATCATGAGAAAATTTTGGTTGGGCCAGTTATGGTGGTAATGACTGATAAATGTTGGATATGATTATTTTATGTCTCCAAAAACCCCCCAACATGCTTAAATATCTGGGCGGATGGTTCGGGGGTGTGGTGCAGGTGTGCACGAGAGTGTGGTTTGTGGTAGAACCGTCCAGATACCACTAAGGACTGAATCTTGTCATGTCAACCCGTGTAAAACAGTACAACCACAAGTCTGTAAATTACAACTTGGCTTAGTAGATTTACCGTACCCTGAAAGTCATCCTTCCAGGAGGAGGTGTGGGATAGTGCAAGCGGCAGTCTGTGTGACGGCTTGAATGGGACACCCGGGTAGGGTGAAGTTCTGCTGTGGCGGGCTAGCAGGGGTGGGGAGCCAGCTGCTAGACGTTCAGAAGGAGGACATCCCGCACAACGTATGGGACCCACCGCAAGTGGGAGCGACCCATAGGTTGAAATGATGGAAGGGGCGAGGTACTTTGAAAAGTCACTGTGATGGTCTGCTCAACCACACGTCTAAGGAATCGTGTGGGGCAACGAGTTGATTGTCTCTTGTGGTGAAAGTGTACAAACTCTGCTGATGGGAACGGGGTCCCGATCTTCCAACAGGTTCTGGATATGTTCGATTTGGTGGAGGCACGACACAATTCGATCCGGCTTCCGAACGACACGTTCCGAACCCCGCAATCGCAGCACCACGTCTCCTCAGGTTATCAACCGTGCGCAGCCGGTTGACCTCGCCAAGAAGGCTAATCCTTGCCTACGAATCGAAGAACACAAGCAAGAACAAGGAAGAACACAACTGAATTGCAGATGTATTGATTTAGCACTCGAAAGTTGGGGTCTCACAAACCGATGAACGGCGAAACTGTTCAAAGACAGAATTAATCTAAGCAAAACACAACCCTAATGGTGGGGGTGGTGGCTGGATATAAAGGATTTAGGGGCGTGCAAAACCCCTGGACGCGCCCTAATGGGCTCCAACACGATACAAAGCCAAAAGGCCCAAAAGACGGTGGCGCAGCACCCTGATAGATTCTGAACGCCCACTTGTTTCGACGATTCCCATTGACTCAGAAGGAATTTTGATATGGAACCAGAGCCATTGGAAAGCTCGTCTTCTCAGCTTTCCATACATATGTAGAACGTCCAAAACGGAGTCCGGATGTGATCTGGGCGTCCGTTTTAGTGCGGACTGGTCCTGGACTCCGAATTGGATTCGAAGTCGGTTTGAATTGGACCTCCAACATGATTCGAACGCCCTTGCTGGACTTGTGCGCCTTGTAGCCCTTCTCCAAGTACTTCCAAGTCCTCTCCATGGTTCCTAATCATAATTAAATCATTAGGTAGCAATCTATTCTCAAATGAACAAAATGAAGTACTTAGGAACGAGCTCACCTGTAAATTCAATTGTCGGGCGCGAGCTCTAGTGATTGGTCCTTGAATGTCAAGTGGAGGAGTGTTGTATGTATCCGAAGAAGTGATGTCCTCATCATCCTCCCCCTCTTGAAGCGGAGTTGTCCTCAACTCAGCCCCATCTTCTTCTCCCAAGTATGGTTTCAAATCTGAAATGTTAAAGGTGGGACTAACCCCAAACTCGGGAGGCAACTCAAGCTTATATACATTATCATTTATCTTCTCAATTATCTTAAAAGGACCAGCAACTCTAGGCATCAATTTTGACTTTCTTAACTCAGGAAATCTATCCTTTCTCAAGTGCAACCAAACAAAATCACCCGGTTCAAGTTTAACTTCCTTTCTACCTTTACTACCAGTAATCCTATATTTTTCATTCATCTTTTCAATGTTTGCCTTAGTAGTCTCATGCATTTTGACAATAACATCAGCACGCTCCTTAGCATCATTATGAACTCTCTCACTGGTAGGCAAAGGTAAAATATCAATAGGGGCACGGGGATTGAATCCATACACTACCTGAAAAGGACTTACCTTGGTGGTGGAGTGTTCCGCTCGATTATATGCGAACTCAACATGCGGCAAACACTCTTCCCACAGCTTCAAATTATTCTTTAAAACAGCTCTCAACATGGTAGACAATGTGCGGTTCACCACCTCGGTTTGGCCATCAGTTTGTGGGTGACATGTTGTAGAGAACAACAACTTTGTACCCAACTTGTTCCATAGAGTACGCCAAAAGTGACTCAAGAACTTGACATCACGATCTGAAACAATAGTAGAAGGCATACCATGCAAACGAACTATCTCTTGGAAAAAGAGGTCAGCAATGTGAACGGCATCATCGGTTTTATGACATGGTATAAAGTGAGCCATCTTAGAAAAGCGATCCACAACAACAAAAATGCTATCCCTCCCCCTCTTAGTCCTAGGCAATCCTAAAACAAAGTCCATAGAAATATCTGCCCACGGAATAGAAGGAACAGGAAGAGGCATATATAAACCATGTGAATTCAAACGAGACTTAGCTTTTTGACATGTAGTGCAGCGAGCCACAAACCGCTCAACATCTCGCCTCATCTTTGGCCAAAAGAAGTGTGTGGCCAGAACGTCCTCCGTCTTCTTAGCACCAAAATGTCCCATCAAACCGCCTCCATGCGCCTCCTGCAACAACAAAAGACGAACGGATCCAACTGGAATGCATAGGCGGTTAGCTCTAAACAAAAACCCATCATTGATTACGAATTTATTCCATGCTTGTCCCTCTTTACAATGCAACAACACATCTTTAAAATCAGCATCAACAGCATATTGTGCTTTAATAGGTTCAAGACCAAAAATGCGACAATCAAGTTGAGACAACATGGTATAGCGTCGGGACAAAGCATCAGCAATCACATTATCCTTCCCTTTCTTGTGTTTAATGACATAAGGAAAAGATTCAATAAATTCAACCCACTTAGCATGTCTACGATTCAAATTGGTTTGACTACGAATATGCTTAAGTGATTCATGATCAGAATGAATGACAAATTCTTTAGGCCATAAATAGTGTTGCCACGTCTCTAAAGAACGAACAAGAGCATACAATTCTTTATCATACGTGGAATAATTAAGAGCAGGACCATTCAATTTTTCACTAAAGTAGGCAACAGGTTTGCCCTCTTGCATCAAAACACCACCAATGCCAATTCCGCTAGCATCACATTCAAGCTCAAAAGTCTTACCAAAATCCGGAAGTTGGAGCAATGGTGCGTGTGTAAGCTTGTCCTTCAAAAGATTAAAAGACTCCTCTTGTGATGGTCCCCAATGGAACACGACGCCCTTCTTTGTCAACTCAATCAACGGTGTCGCAATGGTGCTAAATTCCTTGACAAAGCGGCGATAAAATCCTGCAAGGCCAAGAAAACTCCGCACTTGGGAGACCGTTGTGGGCGTGGGCCAACTCCATATCGCCTCCACCTTGGCTCTATCAACCTCAATTCCCTGTGGAGTCACAACATAGCCAAGAAAAGAGACTCGATCCGTGCAAAAGGTCAACCAAGTGGCTCCAACTTTGACCGGTTAAATTTTGTTTGGTGGTGTATTGGTAACTTAAGGCACCAATAAACTGGTGATATAGATAGCGAAGTGCAGCACAGAGGATCATACATAGTTAAGTTTCCAGCCATTCAACTGAGAAAATATAGCCGGCACTGGAAAATGCTTGAAGAGAAATGCAATACTGCAAAAGAATTGGATTAATCATAGCTGAGTTCTACAATAGTTCACAAATCATTTGATGTTGTACATACACTATCATCCTTCTGAGGCTGTTCCAATAATGACTTATGTAACTAGGCATGTAATGTTCTTTTATCATATTTGGCGCAAGCCTAATTTTTCCATACAAATCTCTCGGTGTTTCATAATTAAATGCCAATAATCTCATTGCTGCTGGTGCCTTCACCAGGATTTGAGCCGGGTGGGGATAGCGCAAATTGGCGCGAACCGGGGCAGACGACCATTCTTTCTGTTCCTCTTTACCAGCACCGTTCTGCTGGTATTACAGGGTAGGAAAAGAGAGAATAGATTCTATACCATTGAGAAGTGGTTGGTTTGATAAACTGTGACGAGGCTATAATAATTCTTAAATTATTATTAATCTATAAATAATATTATTACGTTATTGTACTCTTTGAGTATACCCTTTATTCATAAAGGAGAAATTTAGCCAGATAATTGTAAGTCCTTCTACGACCACTCTTTGGTCGTAAGCATTTTCTACGACCGCTTCATGGTCGTAAGTTCTCCTACGAACATGACTCAGTTGCGGGTAATTCTGTGACCACCCCGTGGTCGTAGACTCTTTTACGACTAGTCTAACTTCGACCGGTTTATCTACGACAACCTATTACATCATGGATCTGTCTGATAAGGTGGTTAGCATGTACACTTATTCTCTAAAATAACTATGTATAACTTCTCTCTAGCAATAACCACCGCATGGCGAGTAAAATACCATGTCTCTGACAATAACTCCCATCAGACGGTTATCGTCCGAAGCATTAAGCCGTCTTTTGGTGTGGAGTAATCGCCACCACTTTACGTGCTATATAAGGGCTAACGTTAGGGAGAAAAGGGGAGAGATAACGGAAGCAACGCAAGATACTCCACATTGCATTCTTTCCCACCTGTAATCAGTTCATCGGGTAATAGTCACACAGGAAGTAGGATTGTTATTCTCTCAAGAGAAGCCCCGAACCTGTATAAAATCCCTATGTCTTTCTCTATGTGATCGTAGCCAGGTCATTGAGAAATCCTCTGAATCCAAATAATCATACGTAAGATTGATACTAAAACATCGACAAGTTGTATATTAAAGATAATTGTATCTAATATCTAGTAGCATAGTTGCGCAATAAATCTGCTAGTTTCGTTAAAATCTAAAGAGTTAAAATACAAACTTTGAGATCATGCGGGGGCATGGCCCCTACCAACAACCCCATCCCTCTGCCACTTAAATGAAGTATAAACCTAGCATATAAGTGTCTCTGTCATGCTTCGACCACAGGTGCACAAATGATGATGGCAGCGGCGATTGAACTATGTAGTCGTAGTGGTCAAGGCCGACAAAATGCTCCACGGTGCTTTGCAGAGTGGGCAATCGTTGTTGATGTGCGTGATGCTCTCGGCAATGCAGCTGAGGAGGAAATTGTGGGAGCACTTAGCCATGAGGGTGGCCCATGTCGCCGAGGCAGATGGTGCACAAGTCATCCTCGTTGTGGCCACCTCAATGCTAGGCCTCCTCATCGTCGTGGCAGCCAGCCTCCCCCTTAGGATGCAACTACATCAGTTGAGGACATATGCAACCATGATGGCAGCGACCATGGCCTATCAAAGACCCAAGCAATGTAAACCTAGAAATCTATGTGGCTTACGGGTGTGGAGCTGCCGTGTTCATGGCCATGGGGAGGGGGAGCTTACAGTCCATGCTCGTGGATAGCGAGTACCACGGCAACAACAATGTTTTCCTCAACGAAGTATATGTTATAGCGCGAAAGTTTTGAGAAATACTAACCCACCCCATATCGTTCCGACAGAATAGTCCACAGCCATTGGATCCAAACCATGCGAATCTCAAAGCATGGTCATCTATTCCTTCGGCTGCTCCGCTCCTGCAGCCTCTCTCTCCCCTGCTCCCTCATCTTTCTTCCCCGCTCCCTCTCATTCTCCCTCTCTCACCGCCGGCATCCCGCCTGGAGGGGTGCCGCTGTTGGATCTGGCGTTGGGAGAGGGAAATCCGCCTCCCCCGCTACGGGTTTTAAGTATACCGAAAGTGATAAAAAGGTATAAAATAGTCGTTTAAGTGGTATATTGGAAGTGAAAGTATGCACTCCTGGGAGTATGGAAAAGGCTTCATATCTCTCTCTGTGCATGCGTGTTTGTGTGTGTGTGTGTGTGTGTGTGTGTGAACTCTAGCATAGAGCTATAGACTTCATTGCAATCAAATGATCAACACATCGATGATTCTATGTCACGTGCATTACTGATCCTTTTAGCCTAGTTTGTTTCTAGTAATAAACTTTGAAGATCCTGCCTAATCTCCCTACTATTGCTTCCCATACTAGGTTGGAATCAATGTGTGGAGAAATGCGCGAGACGATACGGGCTTCACCCCGGAAGACTATGCTCGCCAGAGAGGCAACGATGCTTACCTAAATCTGGTCCAGAAGAAGATTGATAAGCATCTTGGCGAAGGTCATGTTGTCCTTGGCATTCCCAGCAGTACGTGCTCTGTAATAATTGTCCCTCCTCTAGGCATAGAAGGAGATCAGGGGGAGGGTACGATGGGCAGGGTAAGAGAGCGGTGGGCGGAGCTGGAGGGCGATGGCAGCAGCAGCTGTGGCAGTTTGGTTGGACGGGACGGCACGGTGGAAAGGGTTCAGGGACTGCATGGTGAGGCGGCGACGGCACCGCCGCCCTGCGGGTAGTGGAGGAGGGGGCGAGGGGTGGCGGAGGAGGCGCGCGGAGCTGTCCAGGGCGGCACAGCATCAACGGCCAGTGATACCGGCATTGTAAGAGGTCGTTTCGACCGCGTTAACAGTGATCGGTTTCGACCATGTTGTGCGTGGTTGGCTTCGAACACGTTGAGAGTGGTCGTTACGACCACGTTGTGTGTGGTCAGTTTCGACCACGTTGTAAGTGGCCGTCATGACGACGTTGTCTGTAGTTGGTTACGACCACGGTGTGTGTGGTCATAACAGGGCTTGTGGGAGTGGTCGTGGACGATTGGTCTATTGAAGTCAAAGACGAACAGTGCAGTGATTGCGTGGTCGAAGCTCGAGTACTGCGGTCGAAGCCATGATCGGAGAAGCGGTCAAGGAGTAGCTGAAGTGTGAGCCAGTGGCTGGGGTCGTGCTTTCGACCACGTTGTGTGTGGTCGGTTTTGACCACGTTGTCCGTGGTCATTACGACCACGTTTACCAACATTGTAAGAGCTCATTTTGACCACGTTGTTAGTGATCGGTTTCGACCATGTTATGCGTGGTCTGTTTCGACCACATTGTGAGTGGTCGGTAATGTCCATGTTGTGCGTGGTCGGTTTCAACCACGTTGAGTGGTCGGTAATGACCACATTGTGCGACCACATTGAGTGGTTAGTTTCGACCACGTTGTGAGTGGTCGGTAATGACCACGTTGTGCGTGGTCGGTTTTGACCATGTTGAGAGTGGACGATAGCGACCACGTTGTGCGTGGTCGGTTTCGACCACGTTGTATGTAGTCGGTTACGACTACAGTGTGTGCGTTCGTAATAGGGCTTGTGGGACTGGTCGTGGAGGATCAGTCTGTTGAAGTCAAAGATGACTAGTGCAGTGATTACGTGGTCGAAGCTCGAGTCCTGCGGTCGAAGCCATGATCAGAGAAGCGGTCAAGGAGCAGCTGAAGTGGAAGCCAGTGGCTGGAGTCGTGCTGCAAGTCGCTCGAGCTGTCAAGAAGATACCCACGATCGAGTGCCCGTGGTCGAAGATGGCCGTGGTCAAGTCGCCATGCGTGATTGGTAACGACCATGTTGTGTGTGGTTGTTACGACCACGTTGTGTTTGTTCATTACGACCACGTTGTGTGTGGTTGATACGACAGGTGCAAGAGATCGTTTCAACCACGTTGTCAGTGGTCGGTTTTGACCACGTTGTGAGTAGGGGTGCAATTGGAGCGGATACGGTCGGTAATTGCTCATCCTGTATCCTATACCATATTTTTTCTCAGAGTCGGAGTCGGACATGGATAGTGCCGGATACGAATACGAACGTGGATAATATCGGTCACGAATACAAAACGAATATGGAGCGGATTCGATACGGTAACTATATTTCATTGGATAACACGCAAAAACAAAGATCCTAAATAATTAAATATAGATCATGCATATCAAGATAAATAATTAAATATAATATAGAAATATCATGCATTTGAAAGTTGAGTACAAAGAGCAACTTGTATACATACCAACAATAATGAACAGAATAGTCATCTGGAACCACTTCCTGAGGACAATTATTGTGGCATCCCAAAATTTTGGTTTTTTACTTATTTATTTATTTAATTGGTTTAATTAGATTTTCTCTAGAAATTGATTTCCTTTTTCTTAAATCCTTTAATTAAAGCCTAGAGAGTAAGTTATTAATTTAGTTGAGTAATTGTGCCTAAAACAAGTTGAACTTATTTTATTTAGGTTCCTTACTTTTTCTAAATTTATGAGAATTTTTGGTATTTATTTACAGTTTCCTACTATTTTCTAGCTTTTATTTTAATTTCTAGGATTTTCTGAAAATCGAAACCCAAAAAAAATTTAAATAATTTTCCAATTCGGATATTACCGAATAACTAGCACTGGATATTACCGATTATATATCCAGATATTCTCATATCCGACAGAAACTACTCTCCCGATTCCGATTCCAATCCCGATATCATATCCGGTAAAACCATCCGGTTACCGACTATTTTTCTGAAACACCATCCGAACTGACTCGGTCGGGTGGTCGGTCGGGAACTATCCGAACCGATTGCACCCCTAGTTGTGAGTGGTCGGTAACGACCACGTTGTGCAACCACGTTGAGAGTGGTTGGTTTCGAGAAGGGACTAAGACGGCGGCCGATGAGAGGGAATCGGATACATGGATGGAGGGTTGGATCTATTCGACAGGAAGGCACACGGAGGAAGAGGGGGGCATGCAGAGGAAGAGGGGGCAGGTCGACCGGCGAAAGAAGAGCAAGGTGAACCTCCAAGAGGGGGGAGGAAGGGGAGAGGAGGTCGACCAGTGGAGGCGGAGCAAGCGATGCCGGTGGAGAGTAGCATGAGTAGATCTGGGGGAGGGACTGAGATGGCGACCGCTGCGAGGCAATCGAGAGAAGAAATAGAGGACGAGCCTGGGACGCACGAATGGAAGGACGAAAGCGATGCGAAGTTAGCTGCAGTGTGCCACCAGGAAAACAACACGCCACGAGGAAAGCCACGCGAACATTCGGGAGCCGCCACGCCGTCGAAACCGCGCGTCACAAACGCTGATTAAGAGTGACCACACATACACATGCGTCAAGCGAAGACAAAGCGAGCGCGCGCACACGCGGCAAGCTCTATTGATGTAGCCCCCCTGATTTTTGCTCAAGCTCCCCGACTGCTACTAGTCAAATCAGTAACACTTGCGCAAACCAAAACAATATATATTTTCTGAAAGAGTTTATGAGTACGCAACGAAAGTACAATACCCTTTCTGTCAATTCCTAGTTAAATATAAAACACTTCTTTCTGCTAGACTGCTGCTCTGTGCGGACAGGTGATGTTGGCTGTACATATGCCGTACGTACATGGAGGAACAGATCAGATCCAGTACTGAGGAATACCACCTTATGTGTATAATGGTGTGATATCAGCGGTTTATAAACCTTGTCATGTAGAACACGAGATGGTGTGGAGAAGAGAAGAGGAAGAATAGAGAATTGGGTCATCTCTCGTGCAGTAGTCGATTATAACATGACAAACAAGAAATATTGTAGCATGGAGAAATTGTCTTTAGAGACATGCAAAAAATAATCTATTGTGTGAGCTGAGTGCAGTCTATAGATGGCATAAAGAATATTATAAACAACAGTCGTCTATACCATTATACATGCCCTTAGTATGCAGGTTTGGCTCCCAGAGTATGCTTGGGCCATTCCAAATACCAATACTGTTAGCACAAAAGCTAGAATTCATATTTAGGTCCTATTCTTTTCGATTTTTCAGCTGGCTTTTATTTTCGGCTTCAATCTATCGGTACTATTCGTTAAACATATCAGGCGCAACAAAAAAATATTAGCCCCAGCCCAAAAAAACGGGGCCAACATATCTTTTTCACTTTTTAAAGTCATTCTCTTCGGTCTTCATAAATACCAATACTTGTTTTTGTGAGTAAATTACATTTTACACCGGGTAACTTATCGTTTGTTTCACTTTGCACAAGAATTAACCCATACTTGCACTTTGTATTAGGGTGGATCAAATAAAATTTTACTTTACACTAATTAAATCAATTCCAATCGCAAGCAAGGTAATCAAATTGAAGAAACAGATCAGTCAAAACTGTGTATACCAACTTGTCATTATGTAGAGCTGATTTGAGTCAAACAAGGTTGGGCTAGTGCAAAGTAAAATTTTATCCGGTCTACTTTGGTTCAAAGTGAAACAAAGTGATAAGTTATCCGATGTAAAATGCAAGTTACTTTTTTTTATTGTTGTTGTAGATTCCCTCTGCACTGCATCAATTGATATCAATTGTGGAAGATGCATGGGGACCAGAAAAGGCCCAACATAGCCAGGTTGAGGACCTAGAAAAATATGGCAGGACAAATCCGGATTATTCAGCCCACTTAAAGCTACCTGAATTCGGCCGCGCAAGTCTCTTGCAATAACGAGCATAACCACCCCACATCATTGGAGAAGTTTCAAACAGCTGTGTACCAGTGGAGAGGAAAGTATCATAAAAAAAATAGTTGTAGGAGGAAAATCAAGCTCCGACGTATTTCCATGTGATTTTTGGAATTTTTGCATTCATCTGTCACATGATTGATGATTGTCTCTCGATTTGTGTTCGACTGTGAGACCGTGCACACTGCATACATTAAGTTTAACGATGCGGATTGGTTTCAAGAGAAAGTTTAATGATGATTATGACAATAGTTCCAGAATTGACATGAGAGCTTGTTATCTGTAATCCTTTCCTATATTAACAACGAACATAGCAAACAACAAGCAACATGTCAAGAACGACAAACAGAGTTATTAATCAATCAATTTATTTATAGCAGATAAAAATTTTGCAAAATAAAAATAAGTACTAACCTAGAATTAAAAGACTTGGACGATCAAAGAACAGAACATCAAAAGGTTACAGCATATGTATAGGATCGAGCACGAGAGTTAAATAGTTGATCTCATGGAGAGTAGGGCGCCGGCGCCGGCGCGGCGCCTCCGGAGGCCTGCTTGATGAGGGAGTTGGTGACCCGCAGGATGTTCTCGAACTCCTTGTTCTTGGCGAGCACGGCGGTCTTGACGGGCGCGGGCGGCGCGCCCTGGCAGCTCTCCTCGCAGGTCAACGAGTCCGTGTCGGGCGTGTCAATGAAGAGGCGGATGTCCTTGAGCTTGGCGTCGTTGATGACGTCGCCCTCGGAGTCGTCGAGGTGGTAGACGGCCTCGTCGATGTTCTGAGCGCAGTCGTCCAGGCACATGTGCAGGTCGTTGTCCGTGACGTTGGCCAGCTCGGCGCGCGTGAAGGTGGTGGCCGCGGCGCCGATGCTGGCCGCGGAGCGGATGGCGAGCTCGGCCAGGCCGCGCGCGTCGGCCGTCTTGCTGGCCGGGTTGGCGGAGAGGAGGGCCGTGCAGACGTCCGGGTGCGGCGTCTTGGCGCACGCGTCCTTGAGGCCGCCGGCGGCGGCGGAGAGGGCGGCGGCCGAGAGGAGGAGGAGGGCGAGGAGGGAGGCACGCTCGCTGCAGCGCGTCGCCATGGTTGTTTGATTCTTGGAGCTAGCTAGCTCTTGTGAGGTTTCAATTCTATTCTTTGAAGTGGTAACGAGAACGCACGGAGCCATGCCATATATATATGCGATGGAGTGGAGGGGGGCGCGCGCCCGTTTCGTACGTGTGGTGGGGAGTGTTTTGCGAGCGTACAGACTCTTTTACCACTTCGCGTCTGCATGGAGAGGAAAGCGATGCGCGCGCTCGTGGACGTGGACGGGAGCAAGCGTGACAGTGTCAACTCTCTCTCTCCCGGCCCCCTCTCTCATCGACCTCCTCTCCTCTCCGTGCAAGGCGGCATTGGCATGGCAGGCTCACCGGCACGACATTTAATTTGTAGCGGAATAGCCGAGTGAAAGCCGCCTATGGGCTGCTCGATTCAGGCGCTCAGGGCGATTTCGATCCACTCCTTCCCCCGTGATCAGGCAAAGACATTACTTTAGGTGGTTAATTATATGTTTTAGCAATGAGGTTTGGACGATGAAATCTAAGAGGTTGCTTAGGTCACATGAAGATGTTTCATACATCAATTTCAAAGCTAAATTCGCAGACAACAGACGATTCTAAAAGAATTATAGTACCCTTAGTAGTGGCATAGAATATCAGCTCTGTATAGAGTGCTGAATCCTAAAAATAACTTTTTCAATTCATATTTGATCTCCTGGCTTTATTTTGCCTTTACCCTCTTTAAGGATTCGGTATTCTCCTTCCTTACTTCACATTGTTCACTCATCAACACACAATAAAAGTATGAATAGGCCTAACTATGAAAGATATAAGTTTCTTATTCAAGTCAACAAAGTCATCAAAAGACTAAAAGAGAAGGTAATCTTATCTAAGCAAACATCTAATGACGTACTTAAAAAAAAAGAAAAATTCTTTAAACCTAGTAACAGAAACTGGAAGAGTATGGAATGCAATTAATAGTCAACAGAAGCCACAATGCATTAAGCACGCTTAAGGAATATCTCCACTTGATCAATTCACAATGAACATTCTCCTCTCAACATCACATCATGAGTTCTTTTCATATTTAATAGCATTAAAGTAACTAAAAAAAGTTGGTCTAGTATATCTTACACCACATGTATAGCATGTTGATGTCCCGCAAGTTCAACAGATAATTTCAGTGTTGCCCATCAACTACAATTACAGTCGAATCTAGAAATGGCAAGAGTTGAATAATTTATTACAGACCAGAAGTTAATACAACCTGATCAATCCAATCCATCAACAAGTTGTGGTCCCTTAAAAGAGGATATAGCACACATATAATACTTTGATTAATTTTTTAGCTAACATTACTGAAGTAAGGGCATTAAGCTATTAACTAAAAAAACAGTAATGCTGATAAACCTAACTTATGGCATCCCCACAAATCATTGCGCCTACAAGAAGCCAAATCTAACAACCATACCATTTCATTTCAATTTTAGCACTTCAACCGGATTATATTCTGGCACAAGGACATCGGCAAATCATTGCGCCTACAAAAAGCCAAATCTAACAACTATACCATTTCATTTCAATTTCAGCACTCGATCCGGATTATATTCTGACACAAGGACGTTGGCAAAAAGATTCACATCGCAATGGTAAAATTAAAGGTAGGGAAAATCCTAGTCGACCTGCATCCCCCTCAAAAACTCAACACGCTTCCTGACATTGGGCGAGAGCGTCTCGAGCACATCGGCATGCTGACCCGCCAAGCTCTGCAGCTTGTCCTGTAACCCAATCGGATCACAGAAATGAAAATCATGGGAAATCATAACAGAAATTGCGCAAACCTCTAGGTATAAGCCTAATCAACGCACCTTTAGCGCATTGACGAGGTCGGCGCAGTCCTCGGCGCTGAGAGCTGCAGGCAAACCGTACAAGAATGTGAATCGATTATTGAAATGATAAGGGAGCGGGAATATGGCTCAGTGGCGTGGAAGTTACTGGCGGCGGCGGGAGGGATGTGTTGCGGTCGGTGAGTAGTTGGTAGGCAATATAATATTAAGTATGAACTTACAGTCTCGTTATGAAATTAGTGTAATTGCATTATTCTAAATAGGCAGGTAATTAACACTTAATGTTCATTGCAATTAGGTGTTCCACATTTAAGTTGTTGCATTTCGGTCAACATATGAATGTTCTATTATTTCAACCATAGCGACATAGGGCAACCTAAGGTAAATGTTAGCAGTTACAGTGGTTAGAAGTGAGCCACACTTTGAGACTTCTTATCTTTTCACTCTTGCAATTTAAGGTATTCATCCGCCAGCACCAAAAAACAAGGAGAGGAGTATAGAAGGACAAGTACAATATCTAATGATGGCAGATGATCCAAAATAAAATTGACTGCTCTCACTTCTGCATATGAGATTTCCCAAACGAGGGCGTACTCAGGGATGAACCCTGAGCGTGGTCCCAAACGCCTAGTTTTGGGCGATCCTGAGAGCGAGTTCTCAGGCATGCCTGGACACGAAGATCCAGGGTAGTGTAGATTTGCACTCAGAGGCAAGCTCTGAGCGTGGTCCCAAACACGCAGTTTTGGGCGGTCTCGGGAGCGAGTTCTCGAGCGTCGCTGGACACGTAGTCCCAGAGTAGTGCTGGAGTTGATTCTTTTTGCGTCTCTATGTTTTTTGGGTTTTATTTGCCTATTGTGTATGCTGCAATGTGAATATCAACATCCAGGAGGAAGTAATGCTGCCTTCTACTACTTAAACATAAATAATTTCTCATCAACTCATATGCTAAACATCAGTAAGAAAACTTGTATCTACAAGATAAATAAAATTTTATTCGCACTTCTTATAACCACTTGCTGCAAGAGAATTGATAACGTCATGATAAGCAACTATTTTCAAAAATATAATTTCATAAATTTAATTATAACTTAAATTGAGATGACTAAGTGTAGGATGAGCAATTGAATTAAAACAAGTGAAAATCTAGAGCCTAGTGTGTAATGTAGGGGAAATGCTCAACTCCTTTCTATTTCAAAAACTCGTCATACAGAGCTACCAGGACTGCTAGACTTAAACGAGTTGTTACGAGGCTGACTGTAGATAAATTATCCACCACCATCGATTTTTACGGAGCACGTAACTAGAGTGAGACATCCTTAGAACGTAATCGGATTAAAATAGACGATCTATTCTTCATCTTCAGGCTAGTAGATAGCCCAATCTTAAAGACTTTATTAAATTAGACACGTCTTTTCTCTAATAGTTATCCCTAAATTTCCTGAGAAACTTTTCTCTTTCTTAGTCCTATCTCTTTTAAAGTCTATGGTTAGACCCTGTATCAAACTTGTATCAGACCAAGGGAATGTAACTGTACCCACTTATGCATTTCCGGGTTAAGTCAGACATAATCGTTAACCCCTAGGATCTTAAGCCTAAGGCTGTCACGGTAACAATCACCTCGACATCCAAGAATTGTCTTAATGCATCCCCCGAAATATTGTTGCCTATGTCTGGTGCATTTCCCTAGGTTCATAAATATATGGTTTCAGGAACCTTGTCATAGTCTCCGGGAGCATAACATAGACAATGAACTTATAAAATAAAAAAATTCGAATGAAAACTATTTCAGCATGACATTAGGAAATAAATATTTTCACAAAACCCCTTTGCATCATTCTATATCAATATTTCCTGCACCATAGTGTTTAAAGTTTTTGAAAAATTTTATTTCATGCATTCTTGGAGGACATATATTATGAATAGGGGGAAGTGTCTACTCTTTCAATATCCTTGACCCAACATCCCTGGAACCTAAAACTGTATGGTGATACCATACCCCTGAGTGTAACAAATAAATCTCCATGCCTACCTATTAATTTAGAGAGATCTGTTCAATCCCGAAGAGCTAAACCATGTCTAAAAGGCTAGTATCTCTGAGGTAGACTTTTAAGTCCAAAATTTCAGACACCATAATGCCATTCCCTTAATACCTACCCACTAGACTTACGCCAAATCAACTATAACACCCCATAAGTATCAATACAAACCAATAGAGCCGCTTGAACCGCCGTAAAATGAGCAACCAAAAATCCAAACAAGCTCGATCATACATCCGAATAGGAAGTAACAATAATAACCAAACTGAAAATACTCAACCCTTAAACAGTCCAAGTACAATACCAGGACACTAGGATAATTCCAGTCTCTAGTCTTCCTACCATGAGAGGACTTACCAACCCAAATTGCTATAATAAGCGCCACATCTTCAAACTGCTCTGCTAAACCGTCACGCATAGCTTTCCAGTATACCAGCTAAAGGGGAAAAAGGGGGGGCCACTTAACTAAAGACGCAACGAAATGTGCTCCTACCGCGGAAGACAAGGAGTCATGCACTGGACTGCACAAAGAGCAAGAGATGCAGAACCAATGGAAGCACCGGGCCGATGGAATTAAGGGGTAGCTAAAGGATTAAGAAGGGAAGGTGCAAACACTGTTATGAAAAAAAATTAACGCCTAAAAAATCCTAATCGGTGCACCTTAGACTAAATCGAATGAATTACCCTACCGCAATATGAGTTATAATCTCGACCCTAATGCTACCAAACCCTAGTGATGATAATCAACAACCTTTAGCTTGATATGAAATTACAGCGTTGATGTGTGAGGATTCGACAAGCGATACCAGCTTAGGCAGGGTACCTACCAAAGGGGTGAAATAAGTAGGAATATCTAAAAGTACTTTCGTAAGGAATCAATAAGAGACCTACTATAACCCTCCTAAATCAGTTCCGATTTGGAGGACGAAATCATTTTTAAGGAGGGAAGGATGTAACGACCCACATCATTAATTAACCATAAGTGGTGAATTACAACGTTAAGCAGGATTAATTATATAACTAATGATCTAAAATGTGAGGCAATTTAAACTTTTCTTTGCAGTCGTTTGAATTGAACTCGACGAGCGATAGACAAATTATAATGCGCTCAGAACTTCAACGACAAGGACAAAAACAAATTGTAAAAATTGCACGATAAGTAAAAGCTTTCAACTCAATTAAAATATACATAACAGTTCGGAGTACAACAGTGTAATTATTACAATTCTAATACAACAAATCAATTTTCATTCATCGAGCTATAATTACAGTTGCCCTCGGCGGCGGACAAGTGGGCTGCAATAAGCTATCCGGCCTCAAGTCTCCACGGCTCAACTAGAGCCCATCGAATCAGGCCACACTTCATAGCATAGTGCTGATTACTGAGCTCCTCTCAAGGCTGTACTGCTTCGTAAGAAGAAATCGTTTTGGAATTCAAAAATACAATTTTCTATTGTAATATATTTTATAAAATTTAATAAAGTATCGGATGATGATAAATATTATCTGGATATTTTCTTTCTAACTATCATCCAGATTTATGACCGTGGATTCTCCCCCTTCAAAAAATCTCCCCCTCCAAAAAAAGGAATCATTGGATCTCTAATTCAACGGACCTAAATTTAGATGATTGTTAAGAAAAAATATCCGGATGATGTCTAGACATAGTTTGTTTTTTGAGACATATCTATATCTATCATTTTAACTGCATGTAACTTAAGTTTTGTTCTTATTAGCCGTGGGCGCGTCTCCACGGAATTCTTTTGACACCCCCCCCCCCCCCCCCCCACCGAGAGGCATACGTGATACCGTATAATATACGATCTCCATCTCTAGTAAGTATGAGCGTATATACAGAGAATGTTTTGCAGACTCGCTCGCGGTTCTTCATCGCAAATGATAGACAGGTACGTACACGGTAGATTTACAAATGCAACAGTATTAGTACAAGGTAATTAAGCTTGTGCATGCGTCGTGCATACATGCATGCTCTTAAGCGGTACAATTACGAGTGGACGCGTTGGTGAGGGCCAGGGCGATGGAGCACAGCTTGCCGAGCTCTTCGATCTTGTCGCTGATGTCCGGGTCGGCGCCGCCCTCCACCTTCTGGCAGTCATCCATGCACGTGTCGCCGTCCGCCCTGGCCGCCGACACCCACGCCTTCACGCCGGCCACGTCTCTGTGCTCCTCCAGCGCGGCCTTGGACCGCCTCAGCTCCGCCACCGCCGCCTGGAACTTCCCCACGCACTCCTCCAGGCACTCCAGAGGCATGCCGCCGGGCATCTTCTCCAAGTTCTTCACGAACGACACCGTCTCCGCGCCGCTTTCCGCTGCCAGCGAGAGCGACAGCTCCGCCAGCGCCGGCAGGTCGGCCGCCGATTTGCTAGCCGGCTTCGCCGACAGCGCCTTCACGCAGTAGGCAGGGTGCTTCGTGTGCCGGCACGCCTCATCGACGGTGACCGTGGCGTAGGCAATGCACCCGAGGGAGATCGAGACGGCGAGCACGACGACGAGAAGGTGACGTAGAGAAGCAGCCGCCATGGGATCTTGGTGTGATGCAAAGGGAATTCCTTGTTGCATGGAGCATGCGAGGTGTTCTTAAAGAGCGTAAGGCCGAGAGGATTTGCAGTTGCATGCACGGGGAGACCTAGCGGACGGACGGCATCCACGTCATCTGGTCAACCAAGTGGTTCCAACTTTGACCGGTTAAATTTTGTTTGGTGGTGTATTGGTTACTTAAGGCGCCAATAAACTGGTGATATAGATAGCGAAGTGCAGCACAGAAGATAATATATAATTAAGTTTCCAGCCATTCAACTGAGAAAATATAGCCGGCACTGGAAAATGCTTGAAGAGAAATGCAATACTGCAAAAGAATTGGATCAATCATAGCTGAGTTCTACAATAGTCCACAAATCATTTGATGTTGTACGTACACTATCATCCTTCTGAAGCTGTTCCAATAATGACTCCATCGTACTTATGTAACTAGGCATGTAATGTTCTTTTATCGTATTTGGCGCAAGCCTAATTTTTCCATACAAATCTCTCGGTGTTTCATAAATACCAATGATATCACTGCTGCTGGTGCCTTCACCAGGATTCTCCCAGGAGTCGGGTGGGGGCAGCGCAACCATATGAATAATCCTCCCAGGGGAAAAATTGGCGAACCGGGGAAGACGAAGATTCTCTCTGTTTCTCTTTCCCAGCACGGTTCCTCTGGTATTACAAGAAAAAGAGAGAATAGATTCTATACCATGAGAGTGGTCGGTGCGATAAACTACTATCGACGAAAGGTCTACCTACTTGTATGCTATTGACTTTGAAATTAGTTCCACTATATACCACTACCATCGGTTAGCCCCCATTTGGCTTTGGAAAAAACAATTTTGTTCTCAATTCAAAATCTATCTCTACGACAAAAAAATAAATATAGGATAAATTAGCTTAGCCAAAAATACTGAATTTTTTGGGTGGATCATTGGGGTAGTGTACAACTCAAATATAAATTTTCATGAACTGATTGCTCCATCTGATCCATTTTCGAAATTCAAATACAAAATTGGCCTATTTAAGCTAATTTGTAAACGGGAAACTCACTGTAGAGAAATGCAAAATATTAATTTTTGGGAGATATTTGATATCTTAGGAGCATGTGAGAATTTTTCCAGAATTTTCATACCTAATTTATTCTCTGTTTGTAAATAGTAGCTTTTATTAGAATTTAAATTTAAAATCTGATAATTTTGTTTGAACGGTGCTTGAAATATTTTTTCTAGCTCACTAATATATTGAACAACACCCCTGTAAATTTTCATAATTTTTGAAGGTTGTTTGATATTTTAAATAAATCGGGTCTCAATCTTTTGGTAAGGACATTTTGGTCTTTTCAAAAGATAATGGTCTCCCATAACAGTCAACTAATGGTAGTGTCATATAGTAGAACTAATCTTAAGATTAATGGCATACAGTGGTTAAGCCCTTCATCGATGACAGTTTGTTGAACCGACCACTCTCAAGTGACATAGAATCTATTCTTTCGAAGGAAACAGTTCATTCTCGGTAGCTTTAACTCTACGTGTGAATTCATTTTCATTTCTTATATGTAGATTTGATTAAAATATGTCTTTCAACTCTTAAAACCGTTAAGAACCCGTCTCTTATGCTAGCAAATGGCAATTTTGACCGATTTTAACCTACATGGCACATGCACATGGATCTTAGCTGGCAAAAATTGAAAATAAATAATTTTTCAAAAACTAAAAATAAATAATATTAAAAACAAAAAAGGCAAGTAATATTTCAATGACACGTGAGTCCAGCCTACCCGTGAATGGCGTATAGGCTTGTTTACCTAGATGTATGGGTGCCACCTCATTTTGATCATCTTGGATCTAAGGTGGCGCGTGCCACGTGCAGTTAAAACTGTCTTTTGCTAGTGGGTGAATGAGCTCTAAATAGATTTGAGAGTTGAAGGACGTATTTTAATCGGTTTTATAGATGGGGCGAAAATTAAACTACTGGAGAAATTGAGGGGGTCAACATGGACTTTTTCCTAAAATGAAAGATCATGCTACGGATGGTCAGATCGCGTGGGGTATTCGTTCTTATAAGCTTGGAATACATTTCGGGGGGAAGAAATCTCATCAGCATGCTGCAGTGGTCAACTGCATGCTTCAGATTCCTCTGTTGTTTGGCATTGCAAGTAGTAGTAACATGAAAATTTACAGCGTCTGCATGGAATGGAAGCTACTGATTCGCATACAGAGTTCATTAATTCCACCTTGCTAGCTAGTTAATCAATCTATCTTGACCCTGTCTAAAGCCATTTTTACTGAAGGAAACACTCTGTTTCATTACTTCATTAACAAACACAACACATAAGCCTCAAGTTAAAGCAAAATTTACATATATAGCCTTAAACTACTCGGAGAATCCAAAGCTTTATTTTTCTAAGAACATGCCTCCATGAGCGACGGAGTGGAGATACTCTTGCCAGAGATGTTGGTGGCGGCTGGGTTGCACCTTTCGAATAATGAGTTGGAGATGTTAGTTGCGGCCGACTTAAGTGTCGTTTGGATAGGCTGAAATAAGATGGTTTATAGTTGAATTGTACTGTAGTTAGCTAAAATTATATTGTAACTGATGATGGCTTATTTAGTGTAACTAAATTTAAAAATAAAAAACAGATTAACTCATCATGGACAATGCAAATGAATACAAGAAAAAAAGAAACAGCAAAAAAGCTTTAAAAGAACAAAAAAATCAAAAAAGATAAAATTTAAAAATAGTAAACAGTAAACTAGAAACTAGAAAAGGCTAAAATAAACGAAACCTTAGACCTTCTGAGTAATGTGTCGGGGATGTTGATGGCGGTCGGCGACCTTCCAAGTAACCAGCCTGAGATGTTGGCGGCAATTTGAACCGTTTGAGTAATGGTCTGGCTCCAAGATCAAGCTAGCTGAATCCTTATTGCTAATTGCGTTCGTCCTTTTTAAAATTGTTCTAGTCTGCTCTCTGGAGTGATCATCCAAGTACTGGACAAATCTGCATTGGTAACTGAGGCATCGATCGATCCTGCAGTGACCTAACTTGCTAGCTAGGTGAAAGTCTCCAAGCATTCTCCTTGATCGAAAAAATTTGTCAAGTGTCAAGGCTGATGAGACATTGCTGTCAGGATCTCACGGCTCAAGGCGCCGCTAGTACAATGCTTAGCACTACATATAATGCTGGCTTTTACTGTAGCGTACCATTAGTGCTTGTTTGGTAGGAGGACTAGACAAAAAAGTGCCGACTGTGGATAGTTTGAAATTTTGATTATGTTTGCCTAACCAGACAAGTTTGAAGATGGGTTTTTGGTTGAAAGCATATGCTTTAGGCCCTGCTCGTTTCGACTTCAGCTTTTGATTTCTGGCTTATTTTTTACTTTGCAAAAATTTTGTCTTTTTTTGAACTTCTGACTTTTTTGAGTTTTTTTGCCGGTTCTTTTTCCCCGTTTTCGTTTGTATTGTCCGTAATGAGCTAGCATATTTTGTGTATTTTTTTAATTTTTTTTAAATTTAATTACATCAAATAAACAACCTTCAGCTATAGTGAAATTTTCACCGCTACAGCGTAATTTCAACCATAAACCACAGCTTTTCAGTCTAACCGAGCAGGGCCTTGGACCGGTGAATGACAAGCAAGACGTTTTATCGCTGACAGGCTGCGCAATATTTTGTGGCATCTGAATATATTGTACATTGCAAGGTAACCAATTTCGTGGATAGATATTAACCCTGGTGATCACGTGCATGTAAATAAAATTCCAACTACGCACTGAAACACGCGGTTGGTAAAAAAAAAAGAAACAGAGAATGGTCTCGATCAGATGATGTATGCAGGTACCAGCTATTGTTTGAAGCAGAGACCGTACGTCGTCGTCACGGCGGGCCAAGGACATGCATGCATCTCATCTCAGACCAGAAACCAAATTAATCGGTAGGACTTTGCTCGCCATGGCCAACCTAAAACCTTGGACGTTCACAGCAACGGGACAAAACTCGAGTCCTCGGTCGTGTGCTGCTCACCATTGTAACTAGCCCTGTGTTCATATAACACTACTCTTGTTTATGGTCACGTGTGCGCAGTGGCGGATCCAGGAAATTTTTTTGGAAGAGTTGAAGTACCTTCAGATCGACCTCAACCCCTTCTACATTATACATCCATGGTTAAAAATTTAGAAGGGGGTTTTAGGGGGCTCCAAGGATCCGATAACGGTAGGGGGGCTCGAGTCCCTCGCCCTACCGCTGGATCCGCCGCTGCGTGTGCGTAGAACTATAGAGGAACACGGTTAGGGCCATGAGTTCAATTATCGTCTATCTCTCTGTGTTTAGGTGAGGAATCAAGAGTTGGTATATACGCTACCGTCATCGCTGAGTTCACGACTTTGTGATGCAACCGAGCCGGCTGCAATGCAAGGCATGCACGCATTGTTGTGCCAGTTCGCCCGGCTCACTAGTTGTGTTTCTGGCTTTTAACTTCTTTTTTTAGGGCTTTTAGTTTTTTATTTTTTTTGTATTATTAGTGATGATATAGTTTTTTATTTTGTTAATACACAGGTCTTATGTCAAGTAGTTTTCGTTTTTGTAGGTGTGTTTGATTTATTGCCCCGATTTATCCTACCAAAATATTAGTCATGGAAATACATTTGACTTTTGTTTGGTTTACTACTAAAACTTTAGGTGCCTATCAAAATATTAGTCACCTGTCGCAATTCTTACCTAATTTTTTTTGGCAAATCAAGGATGAAGCATTCTCTAACTAAAAAATTGGCTAACTAATTTTTTTTGCCAAAGTTTGATTAAGGCTACATAGGGCATAGACCAAATACACCCTAACATTTGGCACATTTATAAAGGGTGGTTTTTTTAAAAAAAACACCAACATACCCGGCCCAGATGCATGCAGAAGCTGAAATGTGGTCCCGATTCTCTCTCCCTCTCTCTCTCTCCTCTCTCTCTCTCTCTCTCTGTGTGTCGTCTCGATCTCGATTTCCGGTGCAAATGCGACGCCATGCGCGATGCGAGCCTTTTCCTGCGTTCGTTTCGAAAACGTCGCCGGCATCCGCAATCCCCGGTCTCTCCTCCACCACCACCACCTTCTTCTTCCTCACTAGGATCGTAGGAGTTGGGAAAACCCAAGCCAACAGGTAGAAAAAGAAAGAAACTTGCGTGTGTTCCCTCGATCCCTCCCCAGCCGCGAAGCCCCACGTGTGCAGGCGTACAAGAAGCACTCGCTCCGTTCCCACGACGAGTGCAGCAGTATATTATCTAGCTTCATGGCCATCGATGGCCGATCGAGGAGTTGAACGGACGACACTGTTCGATCCGAACGCAGGGACCGCGCGCGGGGGAGGAAAGGACCGATCCCGATCAATGGCGGACGCGGCCGGCAAGGCGCAGGCAGCGCGGGAGGTGTGCGCGGCATCGGCGGCCTTCGCGTCCTGCCCGCACCGCCGCCGGCGGTCGCCCTTCGTCGACTGGTACCTCGTCCTCGCCGTGCGTACGCTCCTCGCTAACTCCTCCTTGGATAGTTACCTCACGCATTTTCGATCTTCCTGCTGCGCTCTGCTCACCATGCATGATCTTGGGCGTGTTGTTTCGTGGTTGGATGGCAGATCAGCGAGGCCGCGTCGGAGGACGCCATCAGGAGGCGCTACCGACAGCTCGGTATGGGTACTAACTATACTAGCAGCATCAACTGGCCGTTGATTAGTAGTATAATCTATACTACAATTGATTGATGATAAACTAATGGCGATCCATTCATTCTGAATCTGTTCCGCGATTTCTGCACGCAGCGCTGCAGCTGCACCCGGACAAGAACAGGCACCCCAAGGCAGAGGTCGCGTTCAAGATCGTCGCTGAGGTTAGTGAGCAGTACCCTGTCCGCATGCACTTCCACCATCTTTTCTTCCCTCCATGCGTAACTAGCTAGTGAGTGTTCATGATGATCTCCTCCGCTTTGGAATCTTTTCTCCTTTGCCTTTTCCTCGTTGCTGTGTCGTCTTCCTCTGCATTTCGTCCACAAGGCAGTAGTTTAGTTTACTTACCTCAGTGGGTGGTTGTATCGTATGTTAGGACCGCCATGGATCGATCCGGGATCCATGGGCCGTGGGAGATCGATCGACTGCTAGCATTACTCATTCTTTTTAGAGATTGGACATTTGCCCCATGGATAAATATGGAATTTGATGATTTGCCCCATTTGTCTCGTTGACATGTGGGCTTTGGCCGCACATATCAATGAGATATCATGGGGCAAATTATCAAATGCAAATGAAAGGTGTGGCAAAAGATCAAATATCTCTTTTTTTTACCGTCCCGGTAAATTGATGATGCACGGTGACTAGAGCAACTTTGATTCATTAATCACTGTCCACGTAATCTACGGGTGCATCGCAGGCGCACGCGTGCCTGACCGACAAGGCTCGCCGGAGAGCCTTCGACGCCGAGCGCTCCGCCAGCTTCTGCACCGTGTGCCACCAGAGGGCGAGGCACCGGACCACCGACAGGAGGACGGCGCCGACGTCCAACAACAGCAGCAGCAACGCGCAGCAGGCGCGGCGGGAGGCGCAGAACCGGCTCCGGGAGGAGTGCCGGGTCATCGAGTCCTGCCTGCGGGCCAACGACGCCGGCGCGCGGCGGCGCCAGTCCTTCCCGCTCTTCGACCCCTCCGACCGGCACCGCTTCCCCGACTACCCGCACACACGCCCGCCGCCATCGCTGTTCGCCGGCTGCCGGCCGGCGGAGTTCTGGCCGTTCGAGGACCATCTCGGTGTGGATCAGAGGTGGTGCAGAGGAGGCGGTAGGAGCTGTGAGTCGCCCGTGTACCAGATCAGAACCGCACCGGAGCGCACCGCACGAACCAAGCCTTCTTGGCGATGATCAACTCAACCGCAGTGCCAGTGCAGACTTTTTATCCTTACCTTCCTTCTTTCACTCAAAGTGCTCGTATTCACATTTCGATTCCTTCTTCCTCCAGTTGATCGAATTTGTCTTAGATCAGCGTTACCGAACATACACGAAAAAGTATTGCAATGAAAAGTCTTATTCTTTTAGGCTATAACTTATATAGGCCTTGTTGTTTTTCAGCTTTTAGTTTTTCCATATTAACTAGATTTTAAATAAAATGTTTTTCGAAGATAAGATCTATTAGATAATTATAGTACACACTGTATTGATTTCATTTATATCGACAAAAACCGCATGTGAGTTTCTGTTACTTTATAATCTCTCGCACAAATAGGCTATAAGCCGTAGCCAAAAGTCATAAGTTTCAATAAAAAAGAATAGACCTATAGCTTTTAGCTACGACTTATTAGTAATTATCGAGAAAAATCAAAACTAAAAGCAAAGAACAGCAAAGAACAGACCCATAACTTTTAGCTACGGTTTACTAATTAGTAATTATCGAGAAAAATCAAAACTAAAAGCAAAGAACAACATGCCCGAATCCAGTTGGTCAAAAAAAAATTTCACTTCTCTCCATTAAGTTCTCAGATTTCAATTTTGATTCGTTTCTCTTCAGGGTCCAGACGCTCAAATTTGTTTCTGATCAGTGGTACTGAACAGACGAAAAAATATTGCAATGAAAAACATCAGAGCATATCTGTTTTAGATCAACGGTACATTTTCACGACAGTTCTGGTTAAATGGGTTTTCAGAAGATGGTAGTTCGAAAAATAAAATCTAGCTCCTCTCGATTAAAACGAACAAAAATGGAGCGTATTTGCGCCTTGACTCGAGTACAGTAAATATACACCAAAATAGATACTTGCAGATCAAAGAACAATACACTACGCATGAAAAATAAGAAGATGCGACCTAAGGAGTGCAATTTTGTAGCACGCAGATTGCAACCCATGATTGAAATGTGATTCATTGTATGGTTCACGGATTTTACGAACATAACACGTATGGTTTTGGAAGCACCAGCACAGGGTTCATGTGGATAAGAAATTTTGGGAACCTGTATCCAGCAGCCCATATCTCGCACTTCCCTTCAAGAGCCTTCTCCCAGAGGGTAGCAGCAAATGTAGGACAATCGATTATCAATCTTCTGATTACACGGCTCGAATGGAAGTCCTCAAAGGCATGCTCACTATCTTCTGTCTTTGGACGCGCTGCATCGGAAGCTATTGCATTGTGAAAGATGTGGATCCTGTCAGTGATGGCCTCCAAAATATTATCCTTTCCATGAACGGCGACCTTCAGATTGGCAGATGGCAACATGGAATTTCAGTCAGCATAGCATAGGTGCCCAATATAAAGCAAAATGTATGCAACGACGACAATCGTGGATAGTTGATGGCCCATTTGTTTCAAGAGCCAGACCAAGACAACAGAGAACAGTAGGTAGTTTTGTGTGGAGAGTTATATACTCCCTCGTTCTTTTTTACTCGGCTTCCTAGAATTCACGCCACCATCGGCTTGCGTCTAGCCATGCGCTGCCTCCCAGCCTGTGCCGCCCAGCTCACGTCGTCAACGTGCGCCACTGCGCCTTAGTCGTGTCGCTGCCATCTGGTCGCTTGGCCTGCATCACCGCCTGCTGCGCCACCACTGTGTGCCTACCGTGGCAAGGCAGCCACCGCCATTTGGCCGTTCGGCCCGCATCGCCGCCGCTGCACCATCACTGTGCGCCTGCCGTGGCAAGGTTGCCACCGCCGTCGCCCTTTGCGCCACCTTCATGGGGGGAGTGAGATTGAAAAGGATGGGAAAGAGAGAGATGGAGAGGGGTAGTTTGAATTTTACCTAATGTGAGAGAAAGGAGGGATGCGCATACGGGAAAAGGATGGGCTCCTAAATAGCCCCTCAACCTAGGTTAGGAAGGCTAATTAGGGTTTGCCGTTTTTGTGGCCCGTTCTAAAATTCAGGGCACTACAAATGGGCCCTGCTACCGGTAATAAACGAGTGCACTAGTTGACAAACCTCCTCATCCTCATCTCCCTAATTGGGAAATTCCCTGCTAGGAAATAGAAAAAATAGGTCCCATGGCCATCCCTAACCATCCCGTCCTTTTCTACCTTGTCCCTAGCTAAATACACACTGAAGCGTATGTACAATAGTGTAATATCAGCTGTTTATATATTTTATCATATAAGATACGAGATTATGTGAAAGAGATAGAACATAAAAAATTAAGCCGTCTTTCATATAATAGTCGACTATAACACAACGCGTCAGCTTGCATCTTGGGCCATGCAGTGAACTTGGCCCATAAGGCACCGACCTTTCTAGCCGCTGTTATGGGCCGGGCCCAGTAGCTCGCTCTGACCGGCCGAAAAGTGGGAGGGCATTACGGTCAATTCACAGAGCGGAGTAATTGGGGTTTGCCCGCCGCGCCGCTGTGTCTGCCTAGGCGACGCCGCCGCTCTCCCGCGAACGGCAGAACAGCGGACAGCAGGGCGCGAGAGGGAGCGACGCGTGTGCGGATGTGGTGGGTGGGTGGGTTCGGTGCGTGGTGCGCCGAGCCGTGCAGCGAAACGGGCCCTTGCTTTGTGGCTTCTAGTGTCGGTCTGATGCGCTGCGGCCGCGCGTGTGTGGGCGCGCGAGTGGCGACGGTCGCGGGTTCTGGGCGGCACACGCCCGCGCGCTTTCCCGCCTGCTGAAATTTTCCTCTCCCGGTGGACGCTATTAGTTTAAATTGGATTATATGTTAGGGTCAGTTGAGGTGGCCTCACTCGATGATGATGAATAGAATGATCTAACGACATCAATATTTGTTGTAACCTTATTCACTGATAGTGATTAGAAAACTGAGAGATATAGGATAATGTTGGAGGTCTGTATAAAAGAAATTTATGGTAAATAAAATATTTTAGTAGTTAATTTGTTTGTTATGAAATGATTGTTTTATTAGAGAATTTTAGGGTGAAAATGGGATGTGAGAGAAGAGATGGAAGGAAGTAAACGAACATATACACACCAACTCTTATTTAGTTAGTAGAGAAACTAGTCTACTAGTTTGCTGACACTAGTGCTATGCCGCTATTGACGGCTTGCTTGGAGCACAATAAGTATCAAAGGTCAGAGATTTTGATGTTAAAAAAAAATCATGTAACCACGTCCATTCTTCCCTCTTGCTTCAAAATCACTCGCTGAATTTGTACGAATCCCTTGTGCACCATATACAGCTAACAGAAAAAAGACCGGCGAAGGTCTCTTTGTTCTGGCTTCTGCTTCTAGAAACTAAAAGGCGATATAAATACGTTGATTTTTTAATTTCGGCATTTTCATTCTTTTTTGCTTCTCCTTTTTCCTTTGCATATTCGTGGAGATATAATGTATTATTATTTTTTTCAATTGAATTGCTCAAAAAAATTAACAGCCGATACAGTGCGATTTTAATAAAAAAACAACTGAAAGCCAAAAACCGCTAAAATACTTCGCCAACCGTAGTGCACAACAAACTTGCACTATACTTTTTTCTAGCCTGTGAGTTACTCAAAACTTGCTATATTTGTTGAGAACGGTATTATAAATCAACAAAAAAAGATAAACAACCGTTGAGAAAAGTACATAGCAAACTGCACGACTTGTCTGTGTCCATGCAACTCAAGTGCGTCTTACTCCTCGTACTCTCAAACCGCACGCATCTATCTGCTGTTCCTCCACCATATGCGAAAAAAAAAATACAAACGAAGCGATCATGCAAATATGCAATAGCTTTGAAAACTATCGTGTGCTCTGCACTTCATTGTGATAAAACACACACGGCCATGTATCTTACTATGCTGTTGTTATTGGGAGATTTAATTTTTTGTCACTCTTAAGATTGACACCGAGACTTTGTCACTTACATGTGGGGTCACCTGAGTCACTGACAATGGGCCCGGGTGGCAAATCTATTGCCACCCGAGTCGTAAGGGTGACAAATAAATAAATTTTCCGTTGTTATTGGTTTAGCGGTGGAAATACACACGATCATGCAATATGTTGTTGTTATTGGTTGTGAATACACATTATCATATAGCAAGATCGAGCACCAACTGAAGCATCGACCAAACCGGCGAAAAATCCATGGAATGATTTATACAGCATGACGTGTATAATTTTTAAGTTTACATGAAAGACACGATCGGTGTCAACACAAACTAGCTAGTCACGTTGACATGATCCATTCTCCCATCTTTATTCGAAAACCTTCCCAAATCCTCGAGACAAGAAAATGAATAACCCCAGCGGAATCAATCAATCGTAGCCCTAGTAAGCTGTAAACAACCGAGCTTGATGTTGTATAAATTCAAACTAAGCTTGAGTCGAGTCTAAGTTAAGACCCAAGCTTGGATCTCGACTCGATTCAAAGCTCAAGTAAATTCAAATAGAATCGCTCGAGTAGATTTGTTAAGTAATAATATGTATCTTTTCATATGTAATATTCGCCAAAGCTCAAATAAGTTCGAGCTCACTCAAGAATAAGTTAGGTCGGTCGTGACTTTGGGTTTTAAAGAAAGTAAAATATTGGCCAAGGAAAAAAGGTAAAGGGCCTTGATATGCTAAGTAGAAAAAGACATATAAATCATATTCAGATCTACTTGAATTATAATAGCTTGAGTCTTTATTTAGACTTAAGCTCAGACCGAGTTCAAATCGAATTTAGAGTGAACTAGGCTTCACACCACACCCTTATGCCGTAGCACGAAAACAAGCTCTACGTACATACACACACCGTTGGGCACATACATATACGCCCCAATTTTATCCCCTTTCCCTCGCTCCCTCGCTCGCTGGTTTTCTGTTTCCCTCCACGGCCTGCGCCCTCTTCCCTCCTCCATTTTGAGATCTAAATCGAAATCTTCCCCTTTTTCTCCTCCCCATCCCATCTGCTCATCCTCCATTCCATCTCCCTCCCGCCGCTCGCATCCTTCCTTCTCCCGCCCCTAAACCCTACTAGTCTAGTGCCCAGTAGCAGCAGCCGCCCTGATGGTAGTGGAGTAGCTGCTAGCCCCCAGAAGCAGAGATCTGTCACGGATCAAGGCGCCTCCGTACCCGAGCCCCCGCCTCTCGATCCGCGTCGAGGAGCGGGAGCTGTGGAGCAGGGGAGCTGCGGGGAGAGGGGAGTGCTGGTGCTTTGTTAGATCCGCCGATCTTGGCGACGGAGATGGATTCCTCGGTCGAGAAGGTGAGCTCCGATCCGTGGGTTTTTCGTGCTCGATCTGTCGCTGGAATGGTGGTTGCGGGTCTAAATCTGCTGGTTTTCTCGCTCGGTCTGTTGCAGGGGAGCGGGTCGCTGGATCCGGACGATCGCACGGCCTCCGGCGAGCCCAAGGCCTGCACCGACTGCCACACCACCAAGACGCCGCTCTGGCGCGGTGGCCCCTCCGGCCCCAAGGTGAGATCCGATCTGATCTTGGCTTTGGGTTTCCCGATCTGTGCATTTATTTCTTCGCCTGTGGTTTGCGGCGGCTGATCCGACCGATCTGCCTGTTCCTTGATCCAGTCGCTGTGCAACGCGTGCGGGATCCGGTACCGGAAGAAGAGAAGGGAGGCGCTGGGCTTGGATGCCGCCGAGGGCGCCGAGCAGCAGCAGCAGAAGAAGACCAAGAGGGAGCGGGAGGAGGTGACGGTCGAGCTCCGCATGGTGGGGTTCGGCAAGGAGGTGGTGCTCAAGCAGCGGCGGCGGATGCGGCGGAGGAGACGCCTCGGCGAGGAGGAGAAGGCGGCCATCCTCCTCATGGCCCTCTCCTCCGGCGTCATCTACGCCTGACCCCACCACCTACCTAGCAACAAGAGAGAGAAGAGAAGAGAGAGAAAGGGCAGCATGAGACGAGAGGAAGAGAGTGCGATTTGCTTAACATGCATGATCTCAATCACATAGAGATGTGGTGTATCTATCCTTTTTTCCTGGTTCTTCCTATGCTTAGTTTTCCAGCTAATTAGTTCTCGATCAAAGTGGAAGCAAGTTAATAATGATGTAGTAGCTCTTCTTCCTGTTACTGTCACATGTTCTTGCCTAGTTGTAATGTTACTGGTAGTATTTTAGTAGGCGTGTAACGTTGCAATGTAAGAAGAGCTCCAGGATCTGATTGATCTGTGCAAGTCTCTAGTTTTTCAGCTCAAATCGCTCCCGGAAATGCCGATTCTTGCTTGATCTGTGCAGCCCTGACTGCCGCTGCTGATGACAACATCGTTGTATCTGCTCTGCTGTGCTGGGATGTGTGATGTCTGCATTGTTGTTTCTGCTTCATACTTGTTCATCTGCTGATGATGTGATGTAGGCATGGTTGTTTCTGCTCAATACCTGGAATCTGTATCTTGATGCTGCAATGAAAAAAAATACCTTGAATCTTGAGCGACAGTATGGTATGGCAGCTAGATCATACCATTTCGGTCTGGTCGAGTGCTCAAGCAGTCTGGCCAGCATCCATGCTATTTCTTGAAAGGGAAAGGTCAGCACTCAGCAGCACGCTTACAGGGTCCTTGCTGTTCTGCTGCTGCTGTTACTAGCCAGCAGTAGCTTGCTAGGAGCGGAACAGTGGATGCTGTGTGATGTTGCAGGGCAGTAAAAGGTCACGGGATTTCTTCTTCCTTCGGAGGGTGCACAACACCTGATGCTCTTGTGGATCTTGTGATTGTTGCTTGTTTGTCTTGGATGAAGAAGTTTTGATGTCATAGTAACACTAATGCATTATTATGCTCGTGGCCTGCCGCTGCCTGTGGGTATCTTGCGATCCTGGTTGTTGGTTTGTTCCATTTTGTTCCCGTCCAAAGAGCTTATGATTTTGTTCGTGTGTGGTGTGGATGCCGGATAGAAAAGAACACTCTGGTCGTGCCCAAGATGGTGACAAGTGAGTGACAATGTTGTAAGTACACTCCCAAGTGATAGCAAATGATGGTGATGATGCATACGCGAATTGTAGCTGCCCGTATGATGATTCGGTGATGGATCAGATGGTTTCCAATTATAGGAAGGGACGGTGACCAGGACATGGTTGCTTTCGTCGGGGAGACGCCATGGATTTGGAAAGGAACGAGGTAAGTTTTGCCTGGCTTGGCTTTGGTCAAAGTGAAACGAGGCTGGTCAGGTGTGGTGGCCACATGAACATGTCGCCGTGTGTGGGGCCATGTATAGGAAATGCGCCAGGATGGTATGGGCTCTTTTGCCTCGGGGAAGCCATACCATCGTCTTTGCAAATTGAGCACACAAATGTCGCTATGAACTTTTTTTTTTTAAAATTTTGCCTTCAAATTGTTTTTTTTAAAGTAGCCTCCTTTGTAGTTCTACTACACGCAATAGGTATCTACCGAGCTGAGAGAGCTCGACAGGCCTATTGCAGTACATGATAGGTTCACGAAAGAAGCTACTTTTAAAAAAATAGATGCTCATATTTAAAAAAAACATATGCTCCGAAAACCAAATTGAAAGAAGATTAAAAAAACATATGCTCAGAAAACCAAATTAAAAGAAGATGTCTCAGTGATTTCCTGACTCATTCCAACCTTTGCGACTTCAGCAACGGACAATTACCTCGGCGGCGCCAGTCTTCTAGTCATGTACTCCTGTGGCCTTATTTTTTGACTGCTATCTACCCGTCTCCAGATGAAACCAACAACGGAGTGCCTGGTTTAATATTGTACCGGACTTTTGGTATGCATGCACACTTGCCGATTGCAACTCTGTTATACATTACAGCTTGACTGTTCTTTTTTATTTTTTCTTAAAAAATTAGATAACACCCTTACCCTCTAATCCTCCATTGTTCTGTGGTGACCACGGTTGAATAGCTTCTCCAATCAATGAGGTCATATATTTTTTTAGGATAAGTCGGGAAGGTTTATTGATTGCTAATCTGGTGGGTTAAGCTACCACACATGAGGTCCCACTCATAAAGAACACGCAAAATTAGCAAGAAAATGAGCTTCCTTGTACCTATGCATTTTTTTTTGCATGCTCTGCTGCAATGGTTTATGGCCGGGCTTAATTTTCATTTCCTAGCTTATACAAGGTGGAAAATATCTTGTGCTTCTAACCCTTATGGTGCTTATGTGCTTACCCCTGTACGATGTAAACAATGGTAGGGTTGTGGACAGTAGCTATCAGTCCACCACTATTAGAAGCTTAAAAGATGTAATTATAGAACCAACATCACCGACTTCAAAATTTTAGATTATAGTTTTTGTGACAAATAGTTCAAAAAACCTATTATAAAATCTTAAGAAAGAAGTTTAAATTTAGGACGAATGCTTTGTTTGTTGACATGGGCCAAGGGTGAGTATAGAACTAAAGAGGCGCACACCTTTCGATCGCCCCTTTGTCTCATAAAAAACCATAACATTGGGACAAATCTATACTACACCATCCAAGTGGTGAGACCATCAAACCAAGTGTTGCCTTCTCTTTCAACTTTTATTTCCTTGGCTGCCACCTATCGTAGGCTCATCTCTATCGCAACTGACGTCCACGTTGCTCCCATCTTCATCATCGATGCTAGTGCCTTTGTAATCTCATCAACATCCTTTATTTTTTCTCATCTTTCCCTCGTTGATAGCCATCACCCGCTTAGAGCAACTCCAATAGATTAGGTAAATCGTTTTGTAAATGCAAATATGGCTATTATTAGGGAAAAATCGTCTCCAACAGACTCTGTAGATGACTCTCCAAATTTAGTAGCTCGCCATCCCTGAAGTTTCGGTCTCTATTCTTGGATAGCCTGTGCCGCTCGCCATCCGGCCTCTTCGCGCGCCAGGCAGCTCCTTCCCGCGTGCTGCCCCCTTCTTCCCGCGCGAACGCGACCCACCGCGCACCCTCTTCAGCTTCCTCCACCCACTCATAGCGCGACATGGCACTTTTGAATACGGAGAGTGCAAATTTTACAGAGTCTGTTGGAGTAGTCTAGTCTTTTTTTGTGAGATCTATTTTAGAAAGTAGCTAAATCAGTAAATTTGGCTAATCCTTTTGGCTAATCTGTTGGAGTTGCTCTTATACATAACAACCGTAAACTTCCTCGTCATCTATTAACAAGAGAGAAGAGTCTTTGAGGTGCTTGCAGTCACCACCATCTCCTAGAAAAAGGTACCCCAACTGCTATCAAATTTCTTTCTGTTTGTAGTGATCACAGAGTCATAAAATGGTAGTTTGGTATCAAACATGTTTCGCTCTCTTTCCACGTATTTTGCTTGGTATTTGTACACTAATAAAACCATAGAAGACTAACTAAGAACATGGGAAGAAATGTTTGTAGTGTTTGTTTACGCTAACACCGCAGAAAACCAGAGAAGAAGAGAGGCAAAGAGAGGAGCCATCGCATCGCAGCCAGAGCCAGGCCCCGCCCGGGGACGGGAGGGAGGGAGGCGGCGAAGCGAACAAGCAACGCGCACACTAGTGAGTGCCTACGAGTGGGTGTGGGTGGTACCGCTCTGTTTCTCTCTCGCGCCTCCTCGTCGTCGCTCGTTTCAACTACCAGATCCAAACCCCCCATCTAAAAGAAAGAAAAAGTTTAACGCCGCCAAAACCCTAACCCTAAGCATCCAAAATCCCCATCTCCTCAACACCCTAGCCCGATCCCCTTCGCCATCCATCCTCGCCGCCGCGATGGCAGGGTCCTCAGGCGGCGCTGCGTCCTCCGCCCGCAAAAACGAGGTCAACCGATTCTACGACCCTCCCCACGTCCGCCGCCAGCAACAGCAACAGCAGCGGCTGCGGAGCCAGCGGCCTCCGTCGCCATCGCTGTCCCCGTCGCCGTCTCCGCGGTCGGAGAGGCAGAAGGCCGCGGTGGCGGCGGCCGCGCCGACGGATGCGGACAGCCGGGTCGATTCCGACGACTCCTCGTCGACGACGTCGTCAAAGCCTTCGGTGGCATCGACGGCGATGGCCACGACGCCGGCTGACGTGAATGTGACGGCGGCGGAGGAGGCTGGGAATCTGGAGAGGTTTCTCACCTCCACGACGCCTTCGGTGCCCGCGCAGTACTTGCCCAAGGTATTCTAAGGTTGAGTTTGCTGCTGTAGACTTGTAGATTGCAGCGTGGTGATAGGAAGAGGAACAAGTGAAATTGTTTAGTCTATTGGCCGTGGGATGTAGTTTCGTTTCCATTCTTTGTGATTTTAGGTTCTAGGATAGTTGCTGAGCCGTGTCTGCAAAGGGAAATGTAGCTGTGGTAATTTCTGATCTGTAGTTGGTATTCGCCCATTGGTATAGGTACCACATTTGCAATGGAAAATGAATGCTTCTGTAGAAACATCTCATTTAAGATCCATAGAAGAGTTCATATTTCATAATTTACTCTTGACCGCTTGTTTTTAGCTTTGATTGATAGTTCTGTTCCAGGCTATTGAAAGTTCTCAATGATAGTAACTGTGGATGGAGAGCAACAAACATTCTTCAATGTAGAAAGAAGATGATCCTAAATCTAGTTGATATGAACTTTTCTATCCTAGTTACCGAATTTGCTCTAACTTTGATCTATCCATGATTTAATTACTCTGTTTTAGCCTTGTAGGCTTTATTATAAGGCTCTCATTTCTTTTGACTTTGAGGAGGTTTCATTCTTAGCCCATCCTAACTTGTTTGGGATAAAAGGCTGTGTTTGTTGATGTAATCATGTATTGCACACAGACTGCAATTGGGAAGGCAGGTTATTAAATCATGTAGTGATATTTGTACAATGTTCTTTTCATGCGCAATTGATTTTAGTTTTCAGTCAAAGGTAGACCACTTTTCTTAATGAAAAGAAGCTTTGGTGCTACTAATTGGTTGTAATGGTTTTGTTCTCTTGCAGACGAGCTCGAGGATGTGGAGGAGTGGTGATACTATGGATTCACCACCTTACTTCTGCCTTGAAGATCTGTGGGAGTCTTTCAGGGAGTGGAGTGCCTATGGGGCTGGTGTTCCCCTGGTGTTAAATGGCAGTGACTCTGTGATACAATATTATGTGCCATATCTTTCTGCTATCCAGCTGTATGCTGATCCATCGAGAGCTGCTGCAAGAACCAGGTAGCAACCTTATCTATGCCATGCCAAGTTATGATGTCTAGAAATTTCTCCTGTCAGAGTTTGTAATCTTGTTTCTCGTTTAGAAGTCAAAGTCGTAAGTCGTAATCATGTTCAAGTCAGAAGTCAAAATCGTGCTTGAGTCATTGTGGTCGTGCTCGTGATCATGTACGAGTACGAGTCTGTTTATTGAGTCCGGGTCGGAGTCGTAGGAGTAGTAGTCGTAATCGAGCCCGATTCGTAGTCGTAGAACCGCGTATAAAGGGCAGAGCATTGTAACGAGAGAGAGAGAGAGAGAGAGAGAGAGAGAGAGAGAGAGAGAGAGAGAGAGAGAGAGAGAGAGAGAGAGAAGAAGCCAATGCGATCAGTGTGATCGAGATGCAAGGAAATTAGAGAGAGCGATCAGGGTGATCGTAGCGATTGGTGTGATCGAGAGAAAGAAATAAAGAAGAGAATAACGATTTGGCTCTGGGAAGTCTATCGAGTTCATTGTGTTCACAGACATGGTCGTAAATAGAGTCACGACCACGGCGACGAGCGGAGGTGTTCACAGGTGCTGAGGATGTGGTCGTAAATGAGTTAGTAAATGAGTTACGACCACGTTTACAAAGTAGAAGACGTGGTCGTAAGCTCTACGACATAGCGAGAATATGTGGTCGTAAGCAACCACAGCAGGAAGGCGTGGTTGTGATCGTAAAGCGTTACGGCCACATCAGTCGACAGAGCCTGCAACGTGGTCGACAGAATCACTGTGTGGTCATAATAGAGTTATGATTACGGTGATCGATCGTGGTCAAAGGAAGTGCAGCGCAGCGGCAGTGAACAAGGTCGTAACTTTTGCTGAAGTTACGACATCGTGGTCGAAGCAGCGAGACGTGATCGGAGAGGTCACAACGTGGTCGTAACGACTGCCAAGGTGGTCGGAGAACCAACAGAGCGGTCGTAACGACTCTGGAGGTGGTCGTTGCTTCTTCAACGTGGTTGTACGGCTGCAGTGAGTGACTGAGTGGTCGTAGCGACTACAAGGTGGTCGTATGGCTCCTGGAGTGGTCGTAGACTGCAACATCTCCGTTCTGGAATAATCAAAAAACTTTGCTAGGTCAATCTGTCTGGCAGATTCACATCACTTTGTGTCTTTGGTTGTGGCTTTTTTTAGCTTTAGGATATTCATACGGATATGGTATCAGAAAACTTCACTAAATACTAATGGAGTGGTAAGAAATCTACTCCAGGATTATCCTAGCTCTGATCCAGGATGTCAATTTATTACATCTGTGCCAATTTATATGAAAATAAATAAATTACACATGTATATTATTGGGCTAGAGCTTAGGGCACAGGAGGGATTCCCATTTTTTCAGTTAGTTTCCTGGGTCCTATTAAGGCAAATTATCTCATGCTTTGGTGAGGTTTTAGGAAAATGCTTTCATGGTGAAATCTTAGCTAGCTTCAGTATCACATGATTCCTAAGAGTACTAGGGCATGGCTACTATTTTGCGCAAGTTTAAATTCGTTCCTCTTATGGACATATAAAAGAAGATGATAGAAAAGTGGATGAATGAGAGAAGTTCTGGGATCGTTAAGAGACAACCTACTCATTGCTAAGTATGGTTGCTTTTATTATCTTGGTGATGTCTTTGATAGTGTATAACTTTTTCTAGTTAATTTTCTCGCTTACTTAAGGCGTCCTGGGGATGAAAGTGATGGGGAATCTGTGGATACTAGCAGTGAGAGTAGCAGTGAAATTGACGTTGACCGATTAAGAGTCTCATCCCTGGAAGCTACACATCGGCTGGAAAACGGTGGCTTACGAAGTGATGATGGTGAAGCTTGTGCATCTGCAAGTTTCCCAATATTTGAGTATCTGGAGAGGGATCCTCCATATGGAAGAGAACCACTGACAGACAAGGCAAGTTTTTCTTAAACGCATGCTATGCTTACTACAGACATCCTGTTTATAGAATATTATTCTGCATGTCCTTCAGATATCAATTCTTGCGGGTAGATTTCCAGCTCTGAAGACATTGAAAAGCTGTGATCTGCTGCCATCCAGTTGGATGTCTGTTGCATGGTATGTTTCAAATACAGTCAAGTTCTGTGCACTCAGTTTCTACTTCCCTTTTTCCAATGGTAAGATGTGTTCTTTTCCATTGATGTGCTATGGTTCTCTCTTGCTCTATATACGCTACGCAATAAAAGAGATTGCTATAAGATTTTAAGGTCAGTGTTTTGTTGTGATTTTCCTTTCATACGTATGCAGCTAATCATTTCCAGACTATATCTGCGCTAAGTTGAACTCATGTTTTGTAATCTGATGGTATATAGTTTCACTGCCATAATGTTGCATTTCTTTTTTATGTATACAACGTTTTGCTTTGTAAGAACTAGAATGATGCTGTTGCAATGGTCAGAATTATGACATTTGCCAACTGTGCTGGCCCATGCAGAGGATGCCTACCAGTCGCAATGCCTAACAATGGCATGCCTACTGTGCTGAATTTCAGCATAATATAGTGTAGAAGAGCAACACTTCTAATATAGTGTTGCTATGATTCTATACATTGCTGGTTTCATCCTCATGCTTCTGATTGCAGGTACCCCATATATAGAATTCCAACAGGACCAACATTGAAGGACCTCGATGCCTGTTTCTTGACATTCCATTGCCTAGCAACACCTTCCAAGGGTAAGATGCTACAGTGCTTTCAAGTTTCAAGTGCCATATGAAATAAGGAGTTTGTTTGGCCTCGGATAGATGGCACTGGCATAATATTCACTTTTCTAGTTGTAGATTGCACTTATCATTCTCCATTGGTGCATAGAATGCTTACGCTCCTATTCTTCTTGCAGATAGCGACCCCAAGACACCGGCATGCCCAGGTTTTGGGCAAATCAACCGCTGCACCAACGCAACGGTCAAACTGTCTTTGCCTATCTTTGGACTGGCATCTTACAAATTCCGCTGCTCCATTTGGGCATCTAACGGGGCCCATGAACGGCAGCGCGTCACCTCGCTGTTGCAGGAGGCTGACAACTGGCTCCGCCGCATACGTGTGGAACATCATCCGGATTTCCGGTTTTTCGTCTCCCATTTCGGTACGACGTGGAGATGACTGTACATGCCTGTTAGCTACATCTGTTTGCCGTGTGAATTCAGCTGCCTTGAGCACGTCTGATCTATGGCACATAGAGAAGGAATGAAGTGCCCTCGTGTGGGTGTGGGTGGTGGGGAGCGGGTTGTATCAGTTAAAGCCTACATGATAACTTGTCTCCAATAAGTTATATGGCGTAGGTAATCATGTGGGAGAGTGTAAAGATTGAAAGAAGAATTGGAGACTTGTAGAACTTTGAAGAAAAAAAAAAGAGGGAAAAAAATTAAAGATTTTCAGAGTTAAGAGAACATGTGGATGCATGTACTACCTCACTTGTGCGACTCAACTGCGGTGCCATCCTCCTCTTGAGTGTTGATATCGAATGCATTGACCAAAAATGTCCACGTTGGCTTAATTTGCCCCATGTGCCTTGTGCACGTCGGATACTAGCTTCAGCTTGATCTTGTCGATCAAATATACGAGTATTTGCGCAGTCTTGCCAAAGAAAGAAGATACAGAAGTGTTAGCCCCTTGGAAACGTTGTAAATGTTTACGACTTCTGTGGGAATCGAACCATTTCTTATGAAAATTCTGGTGGTTTTTCTATAGGATGCTGGTGTATGGTGGGTCATTTCGGTTAAGGCTTATGACTTTAGGTTTACGTGAATACTTGTGAATGAACTGGATGTGATAAGTTATTTCACAAAATCTATTTTCATAAGTTGTTTCAAAACAGCGTCAGAGAAGTCGCCTCATTTGTCTCTTCTTTTAGGTTGTGACTTATGACTTTTTACTAAAAATTTTGGTTTGTGACTGATCGCGAGAGAGAGTACAAGAGAGATACTCGCTTGTGATTTTAGTCAATTTAGATAAAATCACTACAATATATACTTTAATTGACTTGTAGACGAATTAACTACAGTATAAAATTTAGTTACGTTAAATAAATCATCATCAGATACAATATAACTTCTATTAACTATAGTATAACTTAAGCTATAAACCAATTTATTTCGGCCTAACCGAATCACCTTAGTCTCTCTCGCCGTTACCTGCCAAGCACTAATGACGAAAATTTCAGGTCCTTTCTGCATCGCAAATCGCAATCGTCCCAGCCGTCATGGCCGGCATCAAACTCCACCCCCTCCCTCGATACAAGGCTCGAATTGTAAGCCTGGAACCCCGGCACGCCAACACGTTACCAGCACGCACGCATTCGCTAGGTGCAACAAAAGTGGCGGATCTGGAGGAGTTCCGAGGTGCGGCGCCACCGCGGAACGGCAGCGAGGGGGCGGGGTCCGCGACCCCGAGGCGAAGCGGCGGCGGAGGGTGGCGGCGTACAAGGCGTACGCCGTCGAGGCGAGGGTCAAGGCGTCGCTCCGCCGGCGCTTCTGGTGGATCAAGGACCGCTGCACCGGCATCGTCCGCCGCTGGTGACCGCCCGGGGAGAGGAGACTGACGAGTATTAATGCCCCTCTGCGAGGTGCTGTCACGTCACGTTAACCTTGATGGCGTTGGCATGGCATGCCAAGTGAGGATGTCCCAAATAACAATATCAGCCGTTCAGGTTATGTCCTCATGGAACCACTCTAACATTATCCCCCATGTTTCTTACAGGAGTAAAACCACTACTACTCCAGATCTTAGCCCCACAAGATTATGCTGTTACAAAAATTTCCGCTGCTTTGCCCAGCTGACAAATAAATCTCAAACCACTCGAAGCAATGTAAGCTTACAAGCTTAGACGTAGTGAACCCCCTCACCCTGGATCACCTCTCCAATGCAATAGGCGGGATTTGATCCATGGGTATCTTCGAGAATTCTATCCGCTGCCTCTTTGCTCACTACAAGGACCATTCCAACGCCCATATTGAATGTTCGCCTCATCTCTGCATCTTCAATTTTTCCAACCTACAAATGTCGAAAAACAAAAGCTAAGGAGCAGACAGACAGCACAATGCACGCAGACGGGTAGAAATCAAATCAACAGTCTACGAATTGTCATCAGTCTCCCTCTAGGACTTTAAATCCTACACAGAATTGCGTGCTTGATTGGTTGTGATGTTTGTCATCAGTCTAAGCTCAATTATTGTAGGCCCTCTAAAACACATGCCAACACTAACAAGAGTTTCCAGAATATTAATATCAACATTAACAGGAATTTTGCTCAGCATGAATTACCTGAGATAATTTGGCGTTCAATTTACTACGATCTTTAAAGTTTTACTCAGTTCTAATATGATTGAATTTGGCTGGCTGATATTAAATGTACTCAAAATGGATACTTGATAATCCAAAACTTTTGAGTACAAAACAGTTGAACATTTGACTGGGGGTACAAGAATTTACAAGCCAAGCCCGTGGATTGTTAGCTCTTACCTGTTGAATCCACTTGAACACAGGTGGCACTTCCCATGATCCAGTAAAAATTTTTGCCCCAAGTCCAGAAGGAAATACTCTTGGGATATTATCAGTGAAGCCACCACCAGTAATATGGGCTAGTCCTTTTACACCACCCTTGCTGATAAGCTCAAGCACCTTTTTTCATTTTGAATGATTGAATTAGAAACATGGGTAAGAATCTATAGGAAACATGAGGCATTCATCAGCAAAAGCTAACCTGCTTAACATAGATGACAGTAGGTGCCATGAGAGCTTCACCAACAGTAGTTGTTATGCCATCATTTCGTAGGAGCTGATCAGTCAAGGAGAGTCCACTTTTGGCCAGTACTCTAAAAATAAGAACATTTTAAACTATCAGTAACCAGAAATAATTCAAGAAAAGGAGAACATCGAGGACAAAAGAATATAATTTGTACTATCAATCATCCATTTGGATTTGAAAACAAAAAATGGAACTGGATAAATGCAATACCTTCTAGCGAGCGAGAACCCATTAGAATGAACCCCACTGGAAGGAAGACCAATGAGGATATCTCCCTCCACAATGTTTTTACCGTCAATGACTTTATCCTTCTTTACGGCACCCACAGCAAAACCACTTAGATCATATTCACCTTCCGTGTAGAAACCAGGCATTTCTGCTGTCTGTCATAACCAATTGCTCAATGATCAATGCAATTGTTTTCTACAAATATACTGTTGCTTATATTCAGAGAGGTTATGGTCCATATGGAATGCTTCAGGAGAGTAGGTATGAATGCTAGAATGAAATAGACAGTCATGTGAAATATTTGCGGTACTTTCAGTTGAATTTGTCCATGTATCAAGAATATAAATAGTCAAATAGTCAGAATATTTTGTTACAATTACCCTGATGGTCACATTTCAAAGTTAGTTATTCTCGCAGCATTCACAAACCATGTGTTATAAATCTTAACATAATTGGAAATGAGGTTCATGATGTGAAATTATGCTTAATCCTTGATACCAACATATAGAAAGATTCAGGTGAAAAACATACAGGTTCAAGTTAGAGCTTGTTAGTCAGATAATCGTCAAATAATCAGTGTGTAAGCGGAGTTCAAGATATATTTGTATGGAGCAATGGCAGCCACCAATCCAGTGCAAGACAGCTAACCAATTCATACACAGTTATTCTGATATACTATGGCATTCATCACTCCTAAGATTCCACTGCTAAATCATAAGTGCAAGCTTAAGAAAAATCTCACCTCTCCTCCTAGCAGAACACAATCTGATTGTTGGCATCCATCCACAATCCCCTTGATAACCTATAAAATTCACAAAGAAGTTATAGACAGAGTCACCACGCTCCATAAGCAGAAGAGATAAAATTTGCATGAGCAATAATTACTGTTTTAAGTGAGCAAATGATATGACAGTACCCTCTCTGCAAGATCAACATCAAGCTTGCTCGTAGCAAAGTAATCTAGGAAGAATAATGGTTTTGCACCTGAAGTTACAATGTCGTTGACGCTCATAGCGACCTGCCACGATGAACTAAAAGCATTCATTCGCTCCACGAGATGCTGCAAACAGCGCATATAGCAAGTGATCACATACCAGGTCAATCCCAATTGTATCATGAATACCGGTTTCAAAAGCAAGCTTTAGCTTTGTCCCAACACCATCAGTGCCAGCCACAAGATAATCATCCCCTGTTCAATCCAAAGGACAGAAAAGCAAAATTTATGAACAAGTAAAACCAGAAAGGAGCACAAAATGACACACTATTTATGCATCCAATTGTGTAGCAACAAGTAACAACTAGTTTTGGCACAGACTTCTCCCACACAGCCAACGGAGCATCACAGCACAATTATAAGCAGTGTTCACTTCCCACATTCTTGATATATCTATCAAACAAGAACCCTAAAAACTTGTCATTTCTACCAACTGAAAAACGCCCATTGCCTTATCCAAAACCAATTTTGCATCTAAGCACAAGCATAAACAACGCATTGCTTACTTCTCCACGCTTGAGTTGTGAATTGCGGCACATCAAGCAAGATAAAACCTTAAATAAGAGTCCATTTTACCAATTAAGAAGCAAGACAAGCACAAGAGTGAAGGTGGGCAAGAAAAGAGGTGGCGATAAGTAGTACCGTACCCCAGGGGAAGAGGCCACCGAAGCCGCCTATTCCGGGGGCCATCCTGGCGATGCGGCGCACGAGCTCGGTGCCGGCGTCGATGTCCACGCCAGCGCCTTTGTAAGTCATGCCCCCCTCCCCGCCGGAGCTGGAGCAGGTCACGGCGGCGGACGGCGGGAGGCGGAGGCGCTGCGGCCGGGGAGGGCCCCGACGAGCCGCGGGGGCCGCGGCCGGAGACCTCGCCGGCGCGCGGAGGAGGTGGAGGAGGCGGTCGGCGCTCATGGGGAGGGGAGGGGAGGGGAGTGGCGGCGAAGGTTTAGGGCTTTTGTTTTGGTTGTGCGCTACCGCTGAAACGTAACGCGACTACAGGTTTGGGAAAGCATGGACAGGGCGGAGTTTTTTTGCTATTATGGTACCCTCTAAGTTGGATTTCTAAGTTGGGCTTCGACGAAACGGTATCTACGTCGTGGGCTTCTCTAAAATAGTACTCTTGTACTTAAGACTTCTCTCAAATAGTATTCTCAAGGATTTTAACTCAAATAATTTGATTTGAGTTAATTCTACCTCCAAGGTCCATGCGTTAATTCTACCTCGCCTCTAAATTCTTGTAGATGCATTAGTAATTCTTTCTTTGCCAGCAACATCGGTCTAATTCTTGCCCCAGATTGGCCGGAAGCGCGTCGGCATCATCGGCCTAGGCAACATCGGCTCGGCGATCGCGAGGAGGCTGGCGGCGTTCGGCTGCGTCATCTCCTACCACTCCCGGCGGCGAAAAGACGAGGCCTCCTACACCTTCTTCCCCAGTGCCCGCGACCTCGCAGCGCACTCGGACGTGCTAGTCGTCGCGTGCGCGCTGACGTCCGAAACCCGGCACATCGTGGACAAGGGCGTGCTGGACGCGCTGGGGAAGGCCGGCGTGGTGGTGAACATCGCGCGCGGGGCGAACGTCGACGAGGCGGAGCTGGTGAGGGCGCTGGTGGAGGGCAGGATCGCCGGCGCGGGGCTGGATGTCTTCGAGGAAGAGCCCAACGTGCCGGCGGAGCTGCTGGGGATGGACAACGTGGTGCTGATGCCTCACCAGGCCGTGTTCACCCCGGAGTCCATGTCCGACCGGAGCCGGCTCATCGTCGCGAACCTCGAGGCGTTCTTCGCCGGCGAGCCGCTGCTTACGCGCGTTGTCTCGGACTGACTACGGGTTACAAATTCGAAAATCCCTGAGAATACTATTTATTTGGAGAGTACAAATTCGAAAATCAAATTATTTGAGTTAAAATCTCTGAGAATACTATTTGAGAGAAGTCTTAAGTACAAGAGTACTATTTTAGAGAAGCCCACGACGTAGATACCGTTTCGTCGAAGCCCAACTTAGAAAGTACCATAATAGCAAAAAACTCGACAGGGCGAGAGTGCTCAGGAACTTGTGCTAATTGTTTCTTTTTCTCTTTGTTATTAATAAATACTATTTTATTTTTAAATACATCTTGTTTGAAGTAGCTAACATCGCGATAGCGCGACAGCAAGGCTATTCTACGTCGTAATTCTCTTTATATATAATATTAATCTTGTAGAATTGCTTTGCAGTTTAGGGTGTTGAAATGTTTGCCTTGATGTTTTTGTGGTGTTTCTGTAGTTTGGGCTGTTGTTTGTATTTTCCTTCCTTGTGACAAACTCTTTGTTTAAGAAAAGAGAAAAATCGAGAAACGGTATACTCGTTTGTTACGATTCGACGGTATAACTCTGTCTCCGATGAGGGTGGCATGATGAGGCAGTGGCGCGGTAAATTTTAGGTTGGATGGGGTAGGGACGACGGGAGAGGGCGGCACGGTGAGACTACGGGGTTGTCGTTGGCCGCTGGTGATGGAGGAGGGGGCGAGGGAGGCGGAGGAGAAATGTGGAGCTACGGTCGACACCGGAGAAGAAGACGGGGAGGGCGAGGAGTACGAAGAAGAGAGAGGGAGAGGAGGATGACGACCAGTGCCAGAGCAGGAGAAGAGAGGAAGGGGAGGGGAGCGACAACGTTTCAAGAAAAGAAAGAGGAAAGAGAGGGACGACGTAAGAAAGATATGTTGTCGGCATAACTCTCTTAAGAAAAAGGAAGATCTAGACTCCGCTCATTTCGGCTTCAATTTCTGACTTCTGAGTTATTTTTCACTATTAATAAATTTTGTCTTTTACTAGCTTTTTAGTTTTTCTAGCTTTTTTGCTGGTTCTTTTTTTTCCTGTATCCGTTTGCGTTGTTCGTGATGGGCTGACCTGTTTCTCCATTTTAATTTTTTTAAATTTAGTTACGCTAAATAAGTCATCATTAGGTATAGTGTAATTTTTAGTTAGTTATAATACAATTTCAACTATAAAATAGCTTATTTCAGACTAACCGAGCGGCACCCTGAGCTCTAGCGTGGCGAGGCAGCAGCCTGGTGCCGCGTGGCCACATGTCACGGCATCCCCGATCGCCGCACGAATTCTCTCCTATATATGTGTCAGCACGCGGGGTGGTACGTGAGAAACGCGTGGGGTTTGATATCCGCAGGAAAAACCTTCATAATAGGGCTGGATAACGAGCTGGCTCGGCTCGGCTCGGCTCGGCTCGGTCTGGCTCGGTAGATAACGAGCTGGCTCGAGCTGGCTCGTTATAACTAACGAGCTAAAAAGCCAGCTCGGTTCGGCTCGACAAAAAGCTCGAGTTAGCTCGTTTGGCTCGTGAGCCAGGGCAAAAAAATATCTCCATCATATATTCATCCATGGAAGTTTGGCTCGTTAGGCTCGTTTGGCTCGTTAGGCTCGTTTGGGTACAATAGAGTACAAATTAATACATGCATGGCTCGTTTGGGTACAATAGAGTACAAATTTACACATTAACACATGCAATAGAGTACAAATTAGGTCCATGGAAGCAGCATATGCATATCTAAATTCCTGGAAGCATGGCTCGTTTGGCTCGTGAGCGGCTCGCGAGCTGGCTCGAGTTGGCTCGTTATAGCTAACGAGCTAAAATCTTGGCTCGGCTCGACTCGTTATCCTAACGAGCCGAGCCGAGCCGAGCCAGCCACGAGCCGAGCGAGCTAACGAGCTTCGAGTTTTTCGTCCAGCCCTACCTTCATACAAACAAAATGTTATTAGTGGCGTGGCTGAGCCGAGCGGAACAAAAGGTGACGGAGGTTGTGCCATTGGTGGTGTTGCGATATTGGGTGGCTGGACCGGGCCGAGCCTTTTCCCGGTCCGGCCCGGCCCAACAAAGTCCAATCCGGACCGATTGAATGAGAGGCCCAAACAAAACCCAAAACGCGTTCCCCGAGCCAGCTTGGAGCACTGCCGTAGCCTCATCGTTTAGCGTGTCGTTGCAGTCTCTGAATCCTGCAGCTTTGTTTGCTTTTACTACTCCCCAGCCTGAAGGCTGAAACAGGCAGACAGCCGCAGTCAGGTCAGTTCAAGGTCTGTTGCGCAAGAAGGAAAGGAAACACACCACACATGGATATAGGTCGAATCGCTCTGAAATTAAAAGAAAATTAAGCTTTGGTTTATTGCTTTGGCTATTGATTTTTTGTTGAAGTGATACTGTAACTGTTGTTAACTTTTACTGAGTTGTTCAAAAAAAATAAAAAAAAGTTACATCGTTACAGACAATGTAAAGAAATAAAAAGCTTAAAATAAACTAAAATTTGAAACCGACGTGCTCAAATAGCTTCTGATTTAAATAAACCGGAAGCAAAAAAAATAGCAACTGTTTAGAGCGGCCTGATTATCCGGACCCGGAGTCCCTGCTCCCTGGTGCGTCCATTCGACCACTAGTGCGAGCCATTCTGCGTTGGAATGCAACTCTCCTTTTTCTCGTTCTTTTTGCTTGGTCTGATCTGGCAATGCACAAGGCATCTTTGAATTTGGTTCTGATCAATGCTGTGTCCCATGCCACCGTGCTGTCGTGTATACAAACGGGAGCCTCGCACTCCACACCATTGTCAATTTACTACAGTGTCGTTACAAGATCCAAAAGGGAATGGAAATGTATATGAATCCTGTATCCATGTCCACTCACATGAACGTACGACGAACATTGAACGGCGGCGGTATCTGGGAAACAACTGCTCTAGACTGTAGCCAGCGAGCATCGAGAGAAAACATATTAATTTCAGCTGGCTCTCTGAACCTGATAGTGTGCAATTGTTCATCGTCACACCAGTTCAGTTGGACTCGACAGAAGGAAACACATCGCAGTGGCTAGGACGAAGGGAAGCATTCCATGGCCGAATTAAAGTGGCGTTGGTTGTAATGGACCTGTAAACATTACAGAATGAATGTCTAGTACAAAATCACATCAGCGTCGCATTGCGTGCTCTCCACATCGTTTGCAGGCAGCGTGTGTATCTATGCGCATGCTGCTATCATCTTTTTCAGAGTGCACTAAGCTACCTGGTTAACGTGATCTGCAGATCTCCTATCTAGAAAGCAGAGCAAGATTTGCTCTCCTTTTTTTCACTTTCATGAAAAAGTAGCAGTATAAAAGTATGGGGAAAAGTGAAAAACATCATTCACCCTTTCCTATGGTAACTACACACCAACTTCCCCACAACTCCAACTGATCTTCAAACCGAAGCTGCAATGAGATATACCTGGCAGCGAAAAAGGAGAGGGGGAGAAAGAGATTCTCATACTCTGTCAGTGTCAATCCATACATACACCTGGCAGACCACAGGTAGGTCGAACCTTTGCTTGCTCGGGGAAAAGAAGAGCATCTGTTATGGCGACAATGCACCATTTTTAAAAAAAAGAAGAAACAAACTTAAGGAGCCGTTTAGTTTGGTTAAAATAAGTTGATTTATATCTTAATTTACATTATAGCTGATTTATTTGGTACTATAGCTGATAGTGGCTTATTTAACGTAATTAAAATTTAAAAATTAGAAAAAAAAAAAATAGGTTAATCCATAATAAATAATACAAACGAATATGAAAAAATAAAAAAATAAAAAGTCAAAAAAACGAAATTGAGAAATAGTAAACTAGAAGTCACTCAAGCCAGATTCTTTTGTGATTGGGACAACTGAATTACAGCACTTTCTGCAATATACAACACACGGTTCACGACACGTATTACATCATCCGCACACGTCGTAATAACCGACGACGCCGGGTTGCGCAGGTACACCATCCAACAGTTTCAGGAAGAAGAAGAGCAAGGCTAGTGGTGATCGGTTCAGCTGAAAAGCTCATGGCTTATGGCTAAAAACACTGTAGCTGGCTGAAAAAAGCACTGTAGCTGACAGAGGCTTATTTAGCATAATTAAATTTAAAAAAATTTAAAAATATAAAAAATATGTTAGCCCATTACGTATAATACAAACAAATACGGGAAAAAAAAGAACCGGCAAAAAAGCTCAACAAAAAGCCAAAAGTTCAAAAAAAACGAAACTTATGAATAGTGAAAAATAAGTCAGAAGCCGAAACCGAGTTGATCAGGGCCATATTTGGGAGCTAGACGTCTCTGGCTCTGGGGAAACTGACAGTGGCGAGTGACCAATCAATTTGCCCACTAATTTGTCAGGATTAATATGAATAGAAACAGTTAGTGCTAGGACAGTCAGCAGTCAACAGCAGCGTCCGTTTTCGGTCGACGAGGCCACTCTACCTATCCGTCGAAGCAAATACGGCCGCGTCCCCTCTGCTCTCGGCACATCGATCGCCACGCAATGAATATACAGAAAAAAAAAAGTATCGATGAATGTGAGGGCCGGATTAGTGGGTGGGCTCTTTGGTCTTATAACTAATCAAGCTAATGGCATGCTCGGTTGTTGGGACATCACACGCGCAAGCACGCGCAAAACAAATCCATCAATTAATACGTGTAATCTTTTCAGCTACGATTAATAATTTTTAACTCTAATGTAAATATTTATATAAATAAACTGAATACCGATAAGTTGCTTTGAAACGACAGCGAAGAAACGATAGAGTTTGTTTATTCTAGAGAAACAATAAGCTAAGAAGAATGGGGCCAATGTGTCCTAATCTACATTCCTAGTTGTTTCTTCTGGTATCCTTAACTGGAGCAGTTGTGTTGAAGACAGACATAGGCTCTTAGTATTAATTGTGCCCTGCTTGCAAAGCAAACCAGGCGATCGAGCTCTCCTGTCAGTTGTAATTGCGATTCCAACGCCCGCTAACACCGGGCTGTCTACAGGCAGGTAGTTTCGTAGATGTGTGCGCGTGTGAGTGTATGCGTGCCCAGGGGCGGACGCACAGTTTGAGTAGTGGGGGTTTTGGCCCCCAGTCAATTTTGTTAATCACGTATACTCCCTAGATTTAATCCATATGGGCCCCAGTCTGCAACTCAGCAGGCCCCCAGTGGCTCAGTGCGGCAGCTGGCAGGCCAGCAGTGCCTTCTCAGCTACGCGTAGCAGTATGCCTCCACTCAATTTTAGTCCTAAGTCCGCCCCTGTGCGTGCCTTGTGGAGAAGACAATAGGAGAGTAGAGGAGACAGGAGAAGGCTGTGAACTGCATCGCGTTGCGTACTCGCGTTGCTGGAACGGTTGGTGAAATGTTCAGTCAGGTCCAAGCGTACGTCTTAACCACATTTTTGTACGCCAGCTACTTCGGACTTATGATTAAACCGGTGATCCCACCGGCTCGACCGGTGAACTGCTGGTTCGTTTAGCTCTGCACTGTAGATGCAGTGTCAGTTGTCTTAGCTTTTCATCCTTAGATTCTCAACAGATCAGAGTGCATATTTAAAAGCATAAATTCCTAGTTGCCAGGAAGGAAATCTGGCTCTTAATCCTCTTATGCTAGCAAGCAAAGTTCATAAAACAAAAAAAAAGGAACATATAATTCTGGTATAAAGCTTGCAAAAGGGAGCAAAAACTTTGTTCTCATCTCCACTTGTCAAGTCAGATTAACAAACGTTGGAGTAGCTCTTGGAAGGTAGAAATTATAACTAAGCTTACAATCAGTATAAGAAATCAGTCATATATCCCAATCAAACTAAAATTGTATATTGATAATGACAAGTGTAGGTACCAGTTATATGGGAATAGTACTAAAGTGAAAAATATCCCTTCAACATTCATTTGATGCTTTGTATTCAGCACAACATCTAGACTAACCAATGGCTGATGGCTGTTCTGCAATTGTTTAGTAGCAAACGACAGAAAATGACTATCACATAATGACATAAGTGTTGATTTAACTAAGAACCTAAATCTAACCTAAATACACATAAAACGAGATCAATTGACAGTGAGTTTTCTCCACCTGAACTTCCCATTATGCATTATGTATTTTTTGTAGGCCTCAACCTACAAACTAGTCTGAAACTACGAAAACAAATAGTATTCACATTTCACAATGATGATATGACCCTCTTATCCTAAGTATCTAATACACAAATTTGGGACTGTTCTAATACACAAATTTGTGATTGTTCTCCTTTGAATGCAATATTGATTTAGTTGCATAAAGATTATTATAACTAGCACCGGCGTGGATATGAGTATATGACTAGACAGTGGCACATTCAAGTTGATGTCCAGAATCGTTAGATTTATTGGATTATAATTTTTTCAAAGATGAACCTAGAAAGTAAAGCACTAAAGTTTCAAAATATCAATGACAAGACAACTGCTAGCTAGCAAATGCAAGCTTAGATATAATCATCTAAATGTGGAAGAAAGCACTCAAAGTAGTTACCTTAATGGAGTCTGGGGTGGCTGGCCAAGGGGGCTGGGGCGCTGGCCAACTAGCCAAGGGGGCGTCAACCAAGGGGGCTAGGGGTGCCAGCCAAGGGGGCTGTCGGCCAAGGGGTGCCATGATTTGCTGCCTCAGTCTCTTAGGCTCGGCGACGGCGAGTATGACAACCAGCACGACGAGGTGACAACTAGGGCCGTAGGGCGACGACCGATTTGCTGCCTCATGCTCAGCCGCTTAGGCCTAGCGGCGGCGAGGGCCCAATCGGCGGGCTCGGTGTGACCGTGTGAGATTGGACCACCAGTTGAACCGGGAAAAACTGGGTCGGTTTGGATCAAAGACCATTCACACAGTTGGACTGAAAAACCGAGTGAACTGACCAATTTTTAGATGAACCGTTAAACCGGCCAGTTTCATTTAAACCGAGCGGTTTTTGAGAAGGATACCGGCTTTGTTAACTACACTGGTAACCAATGACCACAGTGATGCAGTTAATGCCTTTTGATGAGGACATCCCGATTGGACCATTTACGCGAGCACGAGCTAAAAAGATTAATCAACAGGTGAAGTCGCTCCTAGTTGAATTTGATTTTAATTTAAGTGAGAACTGGATACTACCTCATACAAATATTTTGTGCACTCTCAAGTTTAAATGTTGTGAAGCTTTTGGAGTCAAAACAATGGAGAAGAAACTCATGGACGCCAAGCAAAGGGAGATAAGTCCAAACAATCAAGGCAAAGCTGGATCGTCTGCAGGTTCAACCAAACTCATGAATTCACTTAGGACGTTCGAACCAGTCCAATCGGCATCAAAAACAACTTCCAGATAAGGCCGAATGATTTCAGATACAGTTGACACCTTTCAATCGTCCTCGGACAGTCAAATTGCTTCAATGATGTTCGGACTACTGTTGCTTTCGACCATGGTGCTTACGACCACGGTGCCTTTGACCACAATGCTTTCGACCACGGTACCTACGACCATGGTGCCTTTGACCACGTTGCTTTCAACCATGGTGCCTTCAACCGCTTCACCGACCACAGCTTGTCGACAACATCTTCGACCACGGCTTCATTGACCGCTTCACTGATCATGACTTGTAATGGAAGGGACTCCATCTTTAGAAACGTCATGGATTTTTTTATCTTATTTTTATTTTAGTTTCTTTTTTATGAGAGTTCGAGTCTAATACAATATAAGGTTGAGTCGTACATGATTAGGAGTACTGTGGACCCTTCCAAAGGGCTATATAAAGCCTTGTAACACGTAACCATTTGGGGAGAGACCACATTATTTTCTAGATAGCCAATATTGCTTATTCTTGGGTTGATGATATGCGTTGCCTTTTGGAAATTGGGCAATTTTCTTGAGAATACCTTCGTTGTTCTTGTGTTTCCTTGTGATTTGCATGAACGACGACACGTCTACTTGTGTTGTCGGGTAGGCAGGATCAGGAGCGTGTGTTTGGGCGAATTCTTTTGTCGCAGGTTGCTGTTCTAATGTGGTTGGCGCCATCGATTCGTCAGGTTGCACGAATCCAAGTTATCATCATCGATCCTACGTCGTGAAGATCAGACATCCTAATATCACCTTTGAACCAAAGTTGTCGAGATGCCATTTCGGTTAGACCGGTCTACACTGATGTATCCTTCCGAAGTACAATATAATAATATATTTTTATAAATATACACATTTATTTCTTAATGTAATTCATATTTATTAGAATTGCTAAATAATGTACTAACGTTGGACCGTGCTTGCAATAGTTGCATGATGGAGCGTGCACTTTGGGTGTGTTCTTTTCGGCTGTGACTTATAGTTTTGGCCCTAGCGCAAATGCTTATATGAACGAATCGAATGTCAATAAATCGATAAATCACTTCAAAATGGCGACAAAGAAGTCATCCCATTTATTTGTTTGAGACAAAAAAATTTCCACACCGTGGGTCCCACTCGTTCCTATCAATGCTAGTGGCCTACAAAACTGCAGCGCCCATGGCAAGGCTGCCCGCTCGGAGCCCACGCCATCTTACACATTGGCCCATGAATTGAGGCCTATTTTCTTTAGAAATTCTAAAGTATGTATAATTTAGTACCATATTGTCTATCTGGTCAAGTAAATAGAACACAATTTATAAGGTAGAGTTTTTTTGAAGCGGTTTATTGAGATAGTTTTATTACAACGACTTATCGGTATTTGATTCATTCATATAATCACTCATATTAGGATAAAAAATTATCAACCATAACTACAAGCTACGATTAAGACGGTGATGAAATCACTTTTGTCCACCATCGAACGTGGACAGGCGCCACGATTGTACACTGCCACCAACTCTGACGTATAGGGTGCATCCCTGCCGCTCATCTCGACGTCGGTTGGAGTACAATGTACAAAAGACCGGCCGTATGCCTCTGATGTATGAGTGACCTACGGTGCTGTGGCTATCTAGCCGCTATGACGAAATGCACCGCAGATTTAAAGGAAAAAACAAGTATACTATATACGATAGAGCTCGCAGGTTTTTTTCAAACAAGCTTAAATCTACACCTATTAGTCCATGAATTATTGAAAAATGACTCCACTATAAATTTACAATTAACTAGCTCCGCCACTTATAACTTAGTTCTTTTCGGTTTATGACTTATAGATTTCTTTGAACAAACAAACATGGCAGTTTCTCTGTCGCTATTTTGAAGTGGTTTATCAAAACGGTCTTTTTGAAGCAGTTTATTGGTATTCTGTTCGTTCATATAAACATTCGCGTTAGAGCTAAAAATCATAAGCCACAGCCGAAAAGAATCTACCCTAAATACTCTGGATGCCAAAGTTTAAGCTACAGAAAGAGCCTACTAGCAAAGTGTGGTTGCGATCCAAGTGATAATTTACTTACAAGGGGATTAATTGGCAAAGCTGAAACTTACGCCGTGCTGTGCCGGCACATCACGGGCCCGGTGTGCTTCGGGCCGCATCGGGCCATGCCGACTCGACCCGGCAACACCTTTTGTGCTGTGATGTGCCAGCCCGCCTCACCTACGACGAGGCCCAGGCATGGCCCAAAGCACGACGAACCACCGTTGTGCCGTGCTGGCCCGAGCCCAGCCCTACGTAACTATACATGGCAAAGGTAGCAGCAACGATGGCGGTGGCCATCTTTATTCCTCTCATGCTTCCTTGTTGAAAATCTCGTTCAAATTGAATTAATTGTGTATAGACATGGGCACATAAATATTTTGAGGGGAAAAGTGGATTTTTTTAATAGTTTACAGATACAATGTTACTGTTTTGTTAAAAACCTTACACCCCAGAGTGAGATTCTCAAGTAAGAAAAAGAGTATAACAACAACATGCATGCATACTACTGCTCCTTATTGTCCAGATCGTTTATGCGTTCGAGGTTAGCATATGCCTACACGATCTTAGGATCCTCTAGTTGATGTTGTTATCGCTTTTCAGCCAATTCCCAATCCTTGGTGCATGTAATTACCTCCACCATACTATTATGTTTTCTTATTATGTTTTTCTTTCTCCTGGTTATTTCTCTTTTCTTATGAAAACGACTTTTGATGCAAGGTAATCATAGAAAATAACTGTAACCAAAATAATTTATGTACCATAGCATGCTTAAAAGCTTGCTTCACTTGCCTGACTGTAAAGTAGCTGTCTCAGTGGTCGTTCGGATGGTCTCTTCCCCTGCATTATTTTAGGCCAGAAATTTATTTTCAAATTTTTAATTATATTTTAGATGAAGAAACAATCTTTGTGGAGTATTTGTAGATTTATTATTTTATAGGTTTTTCATTATGTGTATAAATCATATTTTACTGTTTTCTTTAGTATAATTCATGTTTTAGTCGGGTTTTCAGATATTATGTTTATGAGGGTATTTATTTTCTTTTATATTATTTTTTAAATTTTCTTTTATTCTCTGTTTGGTCCATGGCTTAAGGTGCAATCGGAGTGGATACGGACGAATATCGTTAATCTTGTATCCTATTTTGTATTTTTTTCTCGGAGTCAGAGTTGGACACAGATAATGCCGGATACCCATTTCTCCATTCCATATTTGTTCCATACACTTTCGGACTGTCGAACGAAAATTATCTGCTTCTTTTGCACCCCTGCATAGGACATTAGATAATATTGTGCAATCAGAGTGAACACGAAGAGACTAATAGTTGAGATATCGAAGAAAGAACACTTAGTATTCCTCGCCTGTTTAGATGTGGCAATCCACCCTATTTGTCATCTTGTTCCTAAGTGAAGTCACAACAGACTTCGTCACATTAGTTGACATACAAATATATATGGACGGATATCACTCATCCCGTATCTTATTTCATATTTTTTTCTTGGAGTCGGAGTCAGATACAAATAGTGCTGGATACCTATTTACCCCTTTCATATTCGCTCCATGAGTCTTCGGTCGGTCGAACGGGAATTATCCGCTCCATTTGCATCCCTACCATGGCCCATTTCCTAGCCTATCAGTCCATTTCTTGGCCCATCAGTCTGTTTCTTGGCCCATCAGCCCATTGCCCATCATTCTACCTTCCTCATTATCCTCTCCTCTCCTATTCTATGCTGCATGTGCCATTTGGGCCGTTGTATGGTGTTTCGCCTCCCTTCTTATCCTCTCCTCTTCTATTCTATGCCGCACGCGTTCTGTTTAGTCGGTTTGCCTTCTCCTCTCTCGGCGCCTCTGCCAAGCTCAGCCCTACCATAAGCGAGTCTCCCTCACACTGCCTCAACTCGCCTTGCCTCCTCTCAGTGTTCCCCACTTCCTCGGGCACTGCCGTGTTTCGGCTTGTCAAGTGTTCTCGTCGCCTCCCTTCCGTCGCCGATTCAAATCTAGCCGCCCCTTGTGATTTGAGGATTCGGCTTCTTGGATCCGTTATGATGTGAGTGGATTTGGTATTCTCTGATTGGATTTGTTTCCCCTTTTTTTCTACTTGTGTATCTTGCCATGGCTCTCAGGCTTGAATGTGGGGATATTCTTGCTCTCACTAGGCTATGCTTTCTTGATTTGGCTAAGTTATGTGGAAGATTGTCTTGTGTAAGTGCTCCCTAGCCGTGGTACTCTTCGGTGGTCCTTCGGTCTTGGTTGATTTCCTCTTCCGACTATGCTAGGGTTCTTGTGAGGATAAGGGTTTAACAGGGCATTGCTGCCTCTGCCGTATGCTGGCCGGTGATGGCTTGTGACTGCTATGGGCAGTGGATGAATAGGGGTGACTTGCTATGGTGGTGCTTGTGATGGGTGATGGCAACCTTCAGTTGCTATGGCAGTCCTTTGGTAGTGAGCTTTGTAGGTTCACTAGAGGGTTATGGTAGTGAGGTATGACTCTTCTCTCTTGCAGGCTCTTGTGGGCTTTACTCATGTCTTTGGCTGGCCCTCAGGGTGACCAGTGGCTTATAATGTGGTTTGTGCATGGCATTGAATGGAGTGACTCATTAGAGCAGCTCCAAAAGATGGGCTAAATTTGATCCCCCATAATCTCATTTTAGGGGACATGCCAAAAAGTTGGGGATCAATATAACTCCTTTGCTCCAACAGTCATCTCCAAAATTGGTCCCCTAAATATTTTAAATCTGCTACATGGGCTTATGGACCATATTAGTTATAAATCGGCATCACAAACAAACATGTCCAGACGTGATCACAAATGGTTTCTCGTGTGCACGTCGCTACACATGCATGTCTACATACGTGGTCATACATGTCTACATGCATGTGTACATACGTCGCTACACAGGCTTGATGATTTCTCGTATGCGCGTGGCTTGAAGATTTCTCATGCAAGTTTTGGATGCCGAGTCAAGTCCGGCTGTAGTCTCCAAGCACCGTTCGGATGCTTTTTTTATCGTATTTTGTTGTGAGTCGGTCTCGGTTACTTTTTCGCCCACTGTAGTTCAGACTTCAGACTTGCCCACTACTGCGTAAACGTCGCCACTCGCCACTGTCTTCTGGACTGGCTGGTACAAAGTAATCCAGTAACTATAAAAATTCTAAATCTAATGGCTCAATTTACAATTTCTGCAGTCTATTCTAGAGTAATCACAGGTTTTCTACGAATAGGATCGCAGTAAACGGAGGAGAGACGCAAACAGCGGGGGCGCCGGTGGGGACGAAGCTGCCGACGCCCTCAGAGCAACTCACGCACGCGAAGGAAAAAAAATTGGGCGCGGAATCGCTACTCGCGCGCGGCAACGGTGATTGGGGACGCGTGGGGTGAGGCCAAATTTGGCTCCGGTGGGGTGAGATATTGGGGGTGTTAAAATTTTTAGTGGTGGTTTTGGGGATCTTTTGGAGGGGTTTTTTTTCACTAATCACCAAAATTTGTTTTAGGGGATGTTTTAGCCCATCTCTTGGAGTTGCTCTTAGGAAGGGTAAAAAGGTAAAGGTTAAAAGGTAAGAATGGTAACTTTATCGCCGAATGATGAAAACTCAATATGTGAGAGGTGTCGATTGGCCCCGAATAATCCTAGTATCTCAGTGAGTGATTGCTTTTGTGCAAAAATTATTAAAACCGGGTTTTGACGGTAATCTATTATTTAAATCTGTTTTAGATTTATATTTGTGATTTTGGCTAACATGATTTTTCAGGTATTCAAATTTTGGGCTGGCTGTGAAGATGTGGATTCATTAGATGGAATTTGATGTATTATACTTGTATAGATTCATCCTTGTATGAGATGAAATTGAAGTTTATAACATTGAATTGTAATACTTTGTTCTTTTATAAATCCCGAGATTTGAGATTCTGTACATTGTATGTGGTAAAGTTGAATGTATGCGGGATTTATTCTTATAATTAGGTTTGCTATAACTAAGACTTTTGATTTTAATAAATTCTCATTTTTATTCCTGTGTTGAATGTTTTAATAGTTAATATTTCTTATTTAAATATTAATGTTCTTATTAATGTTAATGTTTTCGACTTTGAGGGTTATCACACAGGCGGCCACGCAGGAGGCTAGGTGACCGTCGCCTTGTCAACCGTGCCCGCTATGCCGGACCAGCCCGAACACAACACGCTACGCCGAATCAAGCATGCCATGCTGATGGACCAGTTTTTCAGATCCAACACGGACTCTTTCCATACCGTGCTAGCCCAATCCACCACACTGTACTGTACCATGCTTGGATCGTGTCAGACCGGTCGAGGTGTTTGTGTCCTAACAAACCTGTTTCACCGGGGGCCATCACACCGAAAAACCATTCTTTTTCCCCTTGCGAAAGTCTCTACAAAGCTCCAAAAATTTGGGCGAAATGCTCCAAACCCAGGGCCTGTTTGGCAACGGCTGCGGCTTATGACTTTTGGCTGAAATTTTTGAATTTTGGCTGTTTACGGTACAGATTACGGAGAGATAGATACTCACTTGCGATTTTGGATGGTACAAATGTTGGGCTTTTAACGTGTACATCGTTTAACCTATAGACCCCGTCTTGAGAAAATACTCCGTTTAAAAATTAAATACTATAGCAAAAATCAAAAACCGCTAGTTTTGGAGAAAAAGAACAGGCCCCAAACGCCAAATCTCGTTACATCACGAAACCGACCAAGCCGATCCCAAAAAGCCCACAGTTCTCTCCATTTCTTTTTCTTCCACAAAAACTTCGTCATAAAGACCACGAGTGACGAGACTGCACGCAGGAACGAGAGGAGGACAAGAGAGAAGGCTTCCTCTCCCTCGCTCCCTCTCTCCTCTCGCAGCTCCCGCAGCCGCATTAATGGGTTCCACGGCCGCGGCCACCTCCCACCTCCGCCTCCTCTCCCCCTCGCGAGCCCTAATGTGACGCACCCCGCGCCTCGCCCGGATCCTCCATCTTCGGCGGCGTTTCTTCGAGGTGTTTGCAAGAAAAAAAATCGCTGCTCTGGGAGCTTCCCCGACGAGCCACGGTTCAATGCGGCTCGATCCGGATTGGTCCGCCCGGCAATTTGGCTCGGACTGGGCGCTGGTTGGGTAAATACCGCGCCGTTGACCGGTGCTGCGACTGCAAGGCCGGATCTTTGCTGTGTTCTCCTCCGCGGCGGCCTTGTGGTTTCTTGGGCTGTTCGATTTCTTAGGTGGGGATTACCTGCATTTTGGTAAATGTACGGACGATTGCAGTAGGGTGCAGGCGTTCTGCTCCGAGTTCGAATCTTTCTGTTTGCGCGAGTTTTTTCTGGGTCAAATGCGGGATAATGATTGGGTTTTGGGGGACTCTTTTCTGGAGCTTTCTTGATTAGCTACTTTAGCTGCATTAGGCTAAATGTGTTTAGGTATCTTGTACTATTTGTTGTGTTTATGTGAGCCATTAGATTTTGCAGGTTTCGGGAGTGAGGAGAAATGGATGTGGAGAAAGCTGCCGCCAAGGGACATGGCTTCTTTAGCCTGTTTGATTGGAGCAAGAAGTCCAAGAAGCGGCTGTTCAGCGGAAGCGGGGGCAGTTCTCCGACTCCGAGTAAGCAAATGCGACACTTTTACAAATGGAGGTGGGGGCTGAGCTTACATACTAATACTGTCTTTGCAGGGAATACTGGAGATGGGAAGGAAGATAATGGCAGCACGCCAAGCACACAGTCAAATTCGGTGCGTGTTGGTGTGTGTAATCTTTTTTATCTGTAGATCTGTTGCTTGCTTGCTGTCCTTTTGATGAGTAAAACTATGCATATTGGCAGATCCTTGAAGATGCTCCCAGTTTGAAGGAAAGCAGTGAGCATAGTTGTTCATCTTCAGTAATTGATGACGAAGCTCATGTGAGGAGGGGCCCCACTGTTGTGGCCAGGCTTATGGGTTTGGATTCCATGCCTGCGGCAAGCTCATCTGGATCCTACTCGTTGCCATTAACCGTGCAACAACCCTGCCAAAACAATGTCCATGATGAGTTGTTTGGTAGAAGCTATGTTGGTAGTCCTCATAAGATGCCAGGTAGTCCTATTGACCGGTTTAAAATTGAAGCATTGCCTCCAAGATTTGCCAAAAGGACACCATCAGTTGCACAATATAAGTTACTGTCCCCTATAAAGAGTCCTAATCGTATATCCAGCAGAAATGCCGCTGATATAATGGAGGCAGCATCTAGGATTATTGGGCCTGGAGTTGAGAATATTAGCTCTTACAAAGTTCATGATGTTGGGTATGCAAATGCTGTGCGTGCCTACAACCCAAAAGAGATTGTAAGGGTCCAACAAAGGTCACCAAGACTTAATGAAGCACTGAAGAAGCGTGAAGGCTCAGCATCTTCCAGGCCACTGAGTGGAAAGCCTTTGCATGGAAGCTTGAAAAGTTCAGAGAGCACCTCTTCTTCCAGGGTCCCGCAGTCAAATGGAGGTTCTCCAGTTGGTCTAAAGGTCAAGGCTGGCAATAGATCATCACCAGATTCTAGGGCTACAAATGCCCAAGGGAGAGAAGGTATAAGCAAAAGCAGTAGGAAACTTGCAACTCGTAGGGATCCTGAACGTAACATGGTTGAGAGAAATGGGTTGTACCAACAAAAGAGTAATAACCCAATGGGCATGGAAAGTTCGTCCAAAGTGCTTGTGCAAAATAACAGAAAGCAGAATGCTGTGGGTGTTAAGCACAAGGTGAATTCAAAGTCGGAAACACTCAGCCAGCAACGAAGCAACACACGTTCAACAAATGCCTCTCCCAGAAAGGTTGGGGTTGCGAGCACACTTGCTGAAAACAGTACTCAAGGTAACAGAAAGTTGGAATTGCAGCCAACTAACTATGCAAATAGAAGACTAAATTCTACAGCCAAAACAATCCCCAAGCTGAGAAGATTACCAGATGGGAGGATGTACTCAGAGAAAAGCCGGTCAAGTGATAAAATTGTAGCTGACAGGGGCCAAAGGTGTGTTCAGCACAATATTGTGATAGATGAGCAATCATCTTTTTCCACGAACAAAAAGAAAATCAGCACTGAGATTGTTTCATTCACATTTACCTCACCAGTTGATAAATCATTACCTGGTTCTCACTTTCCCAATCATTTAGGGGGGAAACGGTTTATAGAGAATGTGAACTCAGTGTCAACTTCAAGCAATACATCAAATACTAAACTTGATGCCATTGATGGTGATTATTTGGGACTTCTTCTGGAGCAGAAGTTGAGAGATTTGACTTCTGGGGTGAGGTCACCCTATTCTAAGCCAGCCAAAGGTGTTCGAATATATGCCCCTTCACCAGTTTTGGAAGATATGGCATCAGCATGTGAAACATCTAGCATTGCATCTACAGATTATGAACGGGAGTCCTTGCAGTCTTTCAAGGATGGAAAGGGCGAATTCCCTGGGACTGATCTTGCATCAAAAAGTGGTCAGGTACGGCAACTTAGATACTTCTCTTCCTATTACGCCTCTTTCCTGTCAGTTCTCTGTCCTATGCATATTATTTTCCTGGTTGTGAGCATATGATAAATACCAGAAAAATGAATGGTTCTATTATCTAGTTAGGCATAGTACCTTGTCTCCATATAGCTATGATACATGTGCCTATTCTAGAACGTGGGTTAGCACATATGCTTAGTTTATTGTACTCCTATTTCAAGTTTGAGAAGACTTTGACTGTTTGGTAGTTTATAATACATCAGAAGGTTTGTCTCTGTGTTTCTGCTCTAAAAGAGACAATCTGTGTTGTCCATCAGAAGTAAGAGCAATAGACTGGTATTGGGGTTGTAGACGATCAGTTCTGAGCAAAGTTAAAAGCACCGAATTTATCTCATAGATCATACAGATATGAAGGAAAATCAGCTTTGGTACCGCATTGAGAGTTGAACACTTGAACCTTCTCACTGCTGTGCTAAAGTTGCGAGGTAACCATGGCACCAGTACAGCAAGGACTATGCCTTCATTATATATTCATGACAGGTTAATAATTGGTCTGTATGCTAACATTATCTCTCTTTCTTCGGTCATCTCAATATTTGAAGTATGGTAATGATGTCATGGATCAAGCGGAGTTCGAACATCTTCACCTAAGCCCCCATTCGACATGGGAAGCTTCTCTTTCGACCGAAACCTGCAGCTCAGCAGAGAGCTGGAGAGGTGCAAACAGTAACTATACAGTTGCTTGGTTGTTGCTATTGCACTAGCCATAGATCTTCCTCAAAATCGTCTCTATTTTTTCACTTTGCAGGAACCAGATTATTTAGTTCAACTGAAGGAGCAGCATCATCTGATTCTGCACACTACGGTAAATTCCTAGAAGTGGATGCATTATCAGAGTATTCTGACACAGCCTCGTCAATCACAGTGACTACAGCAGAAATCCCCACATCAGAAAGCAGCTGTTCATTTTATATGGATTGTAGACAGGAGATAGATTTTATAAGAGAAATACTGAATGCCAGTTCTCTCAGCGATCACATTTGCTCTTGTTTGGAGCGATTTGATAATTCAGATATCCTGGATCCGCATCTGTTGGAAGAATTAAATGCCAATTTTAGGTTGGCAATGGGTGAAGAAGATGGCAAAACTTTCAGAATGATTCGTAGGCTGCTCTTTGACTGTGTAAATGAAATGTTAAGTGTGAAATGCGCATACTACTTCAGCGCTGGCTATGGCTCATGGTTTATGGGAATGGCAGTTCTGCAGAAGCTCTCGGTGGAAGATATCTACCGAGAGATGACCAGTCCGAAGGTTGATGAGGAATGGATGGTGGATGAACTTGTGTACAGAGAAATGAGTAGTCCTCTCGGGAGTTGGGTTGATTTCAAGATGGACTCATATGAAGCTGGCAAAGACATAACAACAGAGTTGCTAGCGTCCTTGATTGATGAAATGGTCGCTGATCTTCTGACAGACGCGTTGTTGTAGCAAGTCTTCCCCCCACTAGTGATACCAGTTGACAGTCACAAGGTTTTGTTCGATATGTTGTCCTATAATTGTATATTGGTAGTTTGATCATGCGATTGTGTATGTGTTCGCAAGAGTGAAAACGTCGCTAACCGGCGCATTATCTGACGGTTGATCAATGTCTGCCATGAGTGGAACCATTCTTGACCTGTTCATGGACCATTTGAGTTGTCATGATGCAAAAAATAGCGAGACATGCTAACTTTGCTAACCATGGTCCATGGTTAATGAAAGTAACTGATACTGTGTGTTTTCTATGTGGGGGTACAATCAGTTATTGTGCCTCTGTGAACGGTGTGCTCTCTGTGAACTGCTGAGGGTAATTCTTCTTTGTTGAGCGGGGCACAAACTAGCCTCTTTTTTCAGCTGTATTTATCTCATGACTGAAAAGGGCAAGATTTGGTGGACTTGGCATAGCCGTGTCCCAGCCACAGTACTGAAAACCGATGCATAATCCTGCTTTGCCTGTGAATTGCTCTGTGCAGGTTGGTAGAATCTGGCTCTCTGGTTTGCATTGCCTCCAAACTCCAATCACTTGGTTCGATGTGACATGAGCCACTTGTGATTGTAGCAACCTGAACATAAGAATATACATGTCCGTTTCTTTTATTCAAAAATATACCCTGTTTCGACAAATTACAGTAGCCAAGAACCCAAATGTCTTCCAAATCAAGGCTACTGGGAGGAAAAGCAAAACATGAGATTTTGTCATTACGGATATATATGACTTAAACGTGTTTTCGGAAAGCGGAATACTCCACTTGTAGGGCCTGTTTGGAACCCTTGAATTTCACAAGAAACATCTAAATTCCTGCCTGGACTGGAAAAAAGATTCTCGGCTCCGTGTGCTATGCAATCCATTTTTGCTGCGCACTAATGCACTGAGCCGCCCAAGGCCATCCGATCGCCAACGAGCGCACGAGATGAAAGGCGCACCATCCACTTAACGGCGATTTTGGGATAACCCCCAAGCCAGAGCGGTGACAACGGCGCACGACAGTGCAGTGGCGTCTCCGGTAGTGGCGGCAAGCACGACAGTTACCACTCAGTGTCTCAGATTTGGGGATTTTCGTTTACAGAGGACATTTGAGTGAATGTTATGCATTTTTGTACTTGTGCTGGATGGTTTGTACCTGAAATTTGATTGACTTTCTGTAAATTGATGGATGTAGCTGATGGTGCATTGTACTGAAGGCATGGCTGAAACAGGGGTTAACTGAATGCATTGTCTCTTGCTTCCAGGCCATTGTGTTTGAATCAGAATGTAAGCCATTTTGAGACAGTGAGGTGTGGATGCTTGTGAACACTGAATAGGACCTGATACTGAGATGAATGGTGTAATTCAATGCATGCTCATGGTGATGGCCCTGAACCTGAGCAAAATGCAATCTGATATAACCTGATGCGAGTACTATACAAGCACAAGGAATCAAATCTGATACTGCACAATCTGAAAGTCTTATGCAAGCTTGAGTTCATAAGAAGCTGAGAGTCTCATGCAAGCAAAATGCATTGTTTGAGGCGAGTTGGGATTTCTGGAATTTAAGGAAATGAAAGCACTTAACGCAGGAGGCCCAGGAAGAATTTTAGGATGTAGCATTGCATTTGCTGTAGCTTTTTTGTTTCCTGATAGTTTAATGAAACTTGTCATGTCCCAAAATTTTCATTTCACTGGCACAATACGATGATGAACTCACAATTGTCCTAACAAAAATTCAGCTCACAAGCATCCACCATTTACATCAAATTCTTCCAGCGGGCACCATTCTACAGAAAAAAAAACTGACATTTACACAAACACACGTCCTCGTCAACAATCTCACAAAAAGCATCCCCTAACTAGGGACTAAGAGACCGCTGGATTGCGCCGCCTTCGCTTTCGCTGCCCGATTGCGTAGCCCTAGCCGATGTGGATGGGATTTGCATATCGGGATGGAGAGGAGGTGGCGCCGGCGCCGTGCGTGTGCGAGAGAGGAAGGGAGAGCACGATTTGGGATTCCTTTAGGGTGGGGATCCGGTCGGTCGGGGGGGGGGGGGGGGGGGGGGGGTTGCCGCAAAAACGTCGGGTGGGCGAGGGGGTATTCCAAAAATCGCCATAGAGTCCGCCCGCTTGCATCTGGTACGTTCGTTTGCGATCGGATGGCTGTGAGGAGTTTGAGTGCGTATCATATGGAGATTGGAGCCACACGAACAAGACCACTAGGAGCAAGCGACCGGTACGTTTCTCCGCCCCTTTTCCTCCCCTTGCTCCGCTTCCGCCGATCGACAGATCCTGCCCCCCTCCCCCCTTCTCCGGCGCCCGGCGTGGTGAGCTATCCTCCACCGTTCGCTAGATCTGGCCCTCCTCCCCCTTCTGCGGCTGCCTTAGTGGTGAGCTCCAGCCGGAGATCCCCCGTCAACAGACTCGTGGGGGATCCTTTCTTTTCTGTGAGCAATCTCTGTTTCTTTACGATGACCCAAGTGCTATTTTTTTTGTTTCTATTGTTTGCCATGTGAAGAGATGATGATGATTCGTGTTGCAGTTTGTCAGATCCCATGGTGAACCTGTAACTTCGATGTAGCTAGAGCAGGCCCTGAACCGAAACGATTCCATCCATGGATTTTCCTAAAACATGTTATGCACTGCTGTTTGTTTATCCCAATGGGTTTAGTGAAAGCTATTCGTTAGATCTGAAATATGTACAGGCATTGCTGTTGGTTCGTATTGGTTCTGTGAAGAGAAAATTGCTATAACGGGACTCCAAACAACGTGTTTCGCTATAATAGGACTTCTAACGTTGACATCGCTAAAATGACACCCGAAACATTGGCTTCTCGTAATACATGACATTTGGCTAATGTTTCGAAATACCCGAACATTGGAATTAAAAGAGTCAAATGTCATGTATTACGAGAAGCCCATGTTTCGGGTGTCATTTTAGCGATGTCAACGTTAGGTGAAAGTTACTGTTTTGATTGTTTTAGGTTTATAAATATTAGACCTTTGTCTGTGCTGTGATGAGAGAGAGAATAGAGAAACCTTTGTGAATGTATGATCCAGCAAGTTGCAAGCTAACGCTGAGAATGTTTTCAATCACTGTTTGTTATTCTAAGTCTACGAATCAATTTAGATCCTTGAATTTTTATAAAACATGTTAGGCACTGCCGTTTGTTAATCCCAGTGGGTTCAGTAAAAGATATTCTTTAGATCTGAAACATGTAGAGGCATTGTTGTTGGTTCGTATTGGTTCTGTGAAAGTTACTGTTTTGATTATTTTAGGTTTATAAATATTAGACCTTTGCTTCGCTGTGATGAGAGAGAATAGAGAAACCCTTGTGAATGTCTGATCTAGAAAGCTGCAAGCTAACGCTGATAGCTTTCAGTCCTATTTACTCTGATTCTGTGTCTATGAAACAATTTTCATCCCAAAGTAGCAAGTCTGGTAATTTTGTTGCCTTTTGTTCCATACATTGATTTTTTTTACAAGAACATTGATGTTTGTTGCAAGAAAAGATACTTTACATTATGTCTTGGTGCACCAGTAAAGTTTTGCTTTTCTATCTGGTGTTTACTGATACTGGTAAGGTGGGGAAAAGCACAAGGAACTGCTAATGCATGCTTTCTCTGTATTTCTGTTACTGTGTTATTGTTCAGGTCCAACCGGGGTCGTTTGATGCAGTTTTTCTCCATGCAATAAATTGCACTATCTGGTCTGCATTGGTGAATCGATCTCATTACTTCATTTGAATCATGTGTAGGACTAGAAAGGAGGCTGTCAAGGCAGGGGCGTAAACTAGGTTGGCACCACCATGTCGTCGAAGAAGATAGAGCTTGACCACAAGGACATGATTCATGATTCTGCCATTGACTACTACGGGAAGCGCCTTGCCACAGCCTCCTCAGACTCCACTGTGAAGATCATCAACATTGGAGGTGCATCCGCCCCATCCCAGCTCCTTGCGACCCTTACTGGCCACTATGGTTCTGTGTGGCGTGTCGGATGGGCCCATCCCAAGTATGGTTCAATTCTTGCATCCTGCGGCTATGACGGCCGTGTGATAGTTTGGAAGGAGGGTGCTGCTGGGCAATGGTCTCAGGCCCATGTGTTTGGCAACCACAAGTCCTCAGTCAACTCCATTGCTTGGGCTCCGCATGAGCTCGGACTTTGCCTCACTTGTGGGTCTTCGGACGGTACAATCTCTGTCATGACCATGCTGCCTGATGGAGGATGGGACACTGCAACCATCGAGAGGGCACACCCTGTCGGCGTGACGGCAGTCTCCTGGTCTCCAGCAACAGCACTTGGGTCGATGGTTGGCTCAGACCAGCTCATCCATAAGCTTGTGTCTGGTGGCTTCGACACTGTTGTCAAGGTGTGGGCGTTTGTCAATGGTAGCTGGAAACTGGAGAGCGCTCTGGTCTCCGACATGCACAGAGACTGCGTGAGAGATGTTTCCTGGGCACCTGTTTTGGGCCTGTCGAAGTCGACCATCGCCAGCGCCTCCCAAGATGGTAAGGTTGTCGTCTGGACCAAGGGGAAAGGAGGAGACAAGTGGGAAGGGAAGGTGATGCACAACTTCGAGGCTCCAGTGTGGAGGGTGTCCTGGTCCTTGACAGGGAACATACTGTCCGTCGCCGCCGGCGATGGCGACATCACGCTGTGGAAGGAAGCTTCAGATGGGCAGTGGGAGCAGGTGACGAAGGTCGAGCCACAGGTGACGAGTGCCGAGCAGTAGGAAGTTTGTGTTACAGTCTCCAGCTCGTTTCAGACTCGGATTCATTCGTGTTTCTAGTAGCAATGCCGTAACGTGTGTTTCTTCACCAGTGTACTGAGAGATACTATTCATTTACCTTCTTTCGGTTCGTCTTAATTTTGTAATTGTTTCTACCCGGAGAGCGTCTGCTTAGACTGTTAAATTTACTGGTCGTGTACTTTTTTACAGTACTGTCAAACATCAAACATGTATCGTCTTGTTTCTCACCATGCTTTAACGTAGTGCTACAAACCCTGCATTTTCGAACTAGTATTAGCCTATTACCCTGCATTAGCTGTTTGGGGTGCCTCAATACCGCACGCTGCAGCCTGTCCGCGGCCACCGCGTGCCATCGCCGCTCCCGCGCCGGCGCTCTCATGTCCTCCTGGCCGTGGCGCCCTACGCAGGAGTGGGGGCTGAGGCCAATCCTACCTTATCATCTTCCCAACGCGGACTTGCATCTCGGCCACCAGCCGGCCCACCCGCCCATGGCTCTGTGCCCGCGGAGACTTACTGTAACGCCCCCGTTTCCAGTGGCGTGTACGGACACGGCATTCCGCAACTATTCACGCATGAACAGTTATGGAACGTCGCGCAAGAGTATACCATTGCATGCTTACAACCAAAGTCCAGCATATATTTCACATATGGACAGTGGCGGAGACAAGGGGGGCTAGAGGGGGCCCGGCACCCCCCAACCTTTTACTAGTCCTCTATTATGTAGTTAATTACATGTGTTTAATTAGTGGTTTAGTCCCTCCCAATTTAGCTCAAATGTAAAGTATGTTTAAAGCTCAGTCATATGCAGCCCAAATCCTCTTTGTTTTGTTTCTTGTTTTAGCTTTGTATCTACTGATCTTTGTAAATGCGGGTTACAAGGTGGTGCGTACCGTGATCTGTAGGATATGCATGTTTGTGTTCTTAATCTTAGGATGTTAATGCAGGCTGGTGAGTTGACTAGAAGTTGTTGTAGCTAGTCATAGGTGTGATTGAAGATCACTCAAGCACTACTAGCTAGTGGAGTACATAACGCTAGGAACCTTTAATTAAAAGCCAAGAAAATATTTTGGCCGAATTTCTACGGCAATACAATGGATATGTTCTCGTGGATTTGTTTTTTGATTTCTTCGAAAATCAAAATAAATAGAGTGTTTTTAAAGCAGTTTTTTTAAATGACTTCTCGAGTCTAAAAATATATGAGCCGTCCACGTCAATATATTTACCGTTCATTGTGGTATCAAAAAATGTAAACAAAAACCATAAGTACACACTTCAGTAGTTGCTCTCACATCACATCTAGAGACCCTGTTTTAATCGGCAGAGACCCTGTTTTAGTCGTAGAGCTAAGTTTAAGTTAATAGATATGTAATTTTCTATGCATTGTAATGTGTGAAACATATTACTTTGATATGTGACTATTGGATCGGTAAATTCGGCATGATTGATTCTACTCTATTTGTTGTCCATATTGCCCCCCTATATCCAATTTCTGGCTCCGCCCCTGCATATGGAATAACATCCAGTTTTGACAGCGGGGCGTGCAAGCCCAAAGTATAAATACATTACAAAAGACTTCCAGAATCCGCTTGAGCGCGGCGAAGACCTAAAGCCACGGGTCCTCGTCGAAGAAGAGATCCTCCGGGACTTCCTCAACGGGGAGACCTTCACCTTCGTCTTGATCCTCTAAAGAGTGGATTAAGCAAGCCGTGAGCCAACAACCGGCTCAGCAAGCCCCAAAGGGACTCTATCTTACTATATGCACGGAATAACAATGGAAGGGAGTATACTTGTTTTATTAGCTTTGGTGGATGCAGTTTTATTTGCAAACATTTTAATAAAACGGACCTAAAACTACTTCTTAAGATCTCAGGGGTTTTTCATGAAGAGTTAATTAACCAACTTAACCAAGTTAAAACATTTACAAAACTACTTAAGCTTTGCTGCTGGAATCACCCAAGCGACACAGCTCCAATAACCGGGAGCACGGCGTATTCGAATACCATTTATTTGACTCTGCAGAGTTGCCCAACTTTACCCACACGCATCCTTAACCCTCATGACTGAGTTAAGGAACCGGGTCTTTTCGCTGCTCAACCCTTGGTATACACTCCACCCGATAGATAAGAATCCCGCACATCCTCGGGCGTCCGCTGGCCCTCGCGGAACGCCGGACCCGAGTTGTGGGGACCTATCGTTGTCTTACACCGACTCTCAATGCGGGGTTTCACTTAAGTTGAGCAGGTACTAAACCAGGGTTGACAAGTCAACACCTGTGGTTGAGCGGTCACTATGTCATTTGCTCAGCGTAAGGGTCTAAACCTTACATTTTCCACGAGGTCCGCGACCTCCAACCTAGGGTAGGCGGTGGGTGAATGATCCGTCTTGCGGCGCACCACCACCCTTACCCTACCTTGTGCACGCAGGCACTCTCCGCTCTAGGGCACGGTGTCCCATACCACCCTACCCTAGAGTCGGGTTTGCAACTTCTATTGGCCCGCAGCCACAACCTTATTAGTCGAAGACTTGCATGATAATAATAACCTACAGTTATCTAGATTATCAAGTAATTATTTCTAGGGTTACAAAGGCATGGTTACAAGTTTAACATGGCATCTGTCGGTGGTAGGTTTAACTACATAACATGTCATTCTAAATATTTTATTTTACTTTAAACTAACATTTCAGAACTAGTTTAATGCAAATAACATAGTAACGTAATTAAACATCATGGGATACAACATGATTAAAGGATTTGGGACTTGCCGTCAATCCGGATGATCTCAGCTAGCTTGAACGAAGAAACACCTGGATCCTTAGCCTGCACTTGAACCTCCGGGATCTCTAACACTAGCGTAAACACATAAAATAATTAAATCCAGCTTGAGCCTAATCAAGCAAGGCAAAATAAACTATTTAAAAAGCAGTAAAATGCATAAACCCTTCGAATGGAATTTTAGGAATTTATCTGGAATGAATTTGTAGAAGTGGAGGCCATAAATGGGTTCAGGACATTATTTGGAGCAAAGTGGTGAAATTTGGGAATTTTTGGAATTTTCTGTGATTTTCTAGGATTTATTTGGATTTTTCTGAAATTTAGAAATTATTAAACTCGGGAAAATTGGTGTGAATAATGGAGGCCCGGCCTCTTGCTACAGTGAGGCCTGGCCCGAGAAACGGCCCGCTCGGCCGAGCGGCCGGCGTGGCCCAACGCGCGCGCGCACGCGCGGGAAAAGAGTGGGCCAAGGGGAGCGGCCCATGCCAACGCGCGCCCGTGCGACTCTGATGCCCGCCGCGTGGCCAGGGGTGGACGGCAGCGGGGCGAGGTGGGGCGAACGGGCGAGATGACGGTGCGGGGAGATCGGACGGCAAGGAAACGATGAGAGCGGGCGAAGCGGTACGATCGGATCGGGCGGCTGGGATTAGAAAGCAACGGAGAGATGAACGGAGGAGGGAGGGCCACGTCGCGGGGAGGGAGTCATCTTGCTCCTCCAGCCGCTACAGCGCCACCGAGATAGAGCTACGGCGGCGGCGGCGGTCTGGGCGCACGGAGGGTCGCCGGCGGCTAGCAGGGGACGACCGTGGCGGAGCTACGGGCGACGGGGGTTCAATCGGTAGCTCGGGGAGGTGCTCTGGAGTGTTGGGAGGGGGTTGAAGGCGGTGGGAGAGCTCGGGAAGCAAAAGGGGAAGAGCCGAGGTGGGGTCTTTATACCCGAGCGGAGGGGAGGGAGGCTTCGGGGAGAAGGCAACGGCTTGGGCTCCGGGGTCGACAGGAGGGGACGAGAGCTGGTAAGCGTCTCCTCCGCGCAGGGGATGACGCACGGAGCTGCACAGGGGACTGGCGACGCGACGGGAGCAGGTGAGCTACGGGCGTGGGCGAGGGCGCGCTCCCGCGCGGCGGAAGGGACAAGCGGCGGCTGACAGGTGGGGCCGGAGCAGAGGTGGGGTGACGCGGCGCGAGGACATCCACCACTTTGGACCGAGGCTGTCGGGGACGGCGCTGGCGCGAGGCGATCCCGGGGCGGCGGGGTGGAGCCGTGGTCCGAAGGGCGTAGAGGCGGTGCGGGGAGGGCGTAGGCGCGGCGCACGCGCGAGAGAGGAGGCGGGGAGGGAGCTGGGCGCCAGCGGGGAGAAGCGGAGGGAGGCGCCGAAGAGAGGAGGGAAGCGGGAAGAGATGGAGGCGCCAACGGGAGGGGGAAGCGGGACGGCGCCAGGGAGGAAGGAAAACGGGAGAGGGGCGGGGCGCCAAGGAGGAAGGGAAGGCGTCTTGCCGGAAGAAGAAAGCGGAAATTGGGGAGGCTTTCCAAAAAGGAAAAGTCTCTGAAATTCACTCCAAAACCCAGCAAAAATAAAGGAAATTTTTTGTTTGAATTTTTGGGGACTTTTCAACCTACCCCCCTTAAACGAATCTCGACCCCGAGATTAACTTGGTCCAGGGAGTAAGTTGGGGAAATCTCGCTGCAAATCTGACTCTCGTTCCCAGGTGGACTCATCCGCTGTGTGATTCTTCCACTGCACTCTGCAAAATCTGACATTCTTGTCCCTGAGCTGCCTCTCTGACGTTTCAAGTATTTGTAGTGGTTCTTCAGCATATGTGCAGTCATCTTGCAATTCAATATCTGACAATGGTACTTCATCTGTTGGCTGTCGTAGACACTTCCGAAGCTGGGATACGTGGAACACGTTATGTATTCTTGACAAGTTGGGTGGAAGCTGCACTTGATAAGCAACCTCCCCAACTCTTCCAGTTATTTGAAACGGTCCCACATATCTCGGTGCTAGTTTGCCTTTGACTTGAAATCTCTTGACTATCTTGAATGGGGTGACTTTGATGTAGACGAAATCTCCGACTTCAAAGCTCAAGTCTTTCCTGCGGTTATCTGCATAGCTTTTTTATCGGTCTTGGGCAATCTTGAGTCTATCTCTGATAATTCTGACATGTGCTTCTGCATCCTGGGCAATTTGAGGTCCAATGAGTTGTCGTTCTCCTGTTTCTATCCAATTCAGTGGGGTCCTGCATTTTCTACCATAAAGTGCTTCAAACGGTGCCATTTGGATGCTGGCTTGATAGCTGTTGTTATATGAGAATTGAGCAAATGGTAAACAAGTATTCCATGCTGCACCATGATTCTCCACTCTGTCTGGAACTCCAGCTGATCAACATATCTGAGCTCACATAAAATCAAACACGAAGTTGAAAAATACAGAGCAAAAACACAAAAGTTTTACACTACTGGAAAACTGGCAGCTTTTTCTGCTGTATTAGACTGTTATTTAAAAAAAATCCTACTCTAACTCTCGTAGTTAAGCCACCCTTATTACGCGCCATCTTTTGTACGATCCCACGGATTCAGGCCATGTCACATGCCACGCTAACAAACCAGGAAAAACGCTCTCGCGTGGGCTGAGCACGCGTCGAGTGTTTACGACTGCTTATCACAGATGGTTTTTTTATTAAAAACCGTCTGTGATACTGGAATATCACAGACGGTTCATCGGTAAGAACCGTCTGTGATACTTGTTTTCTCCGACGCCATCAACACAGACGGTGTCCAAATTAAAACTGTCTGTGTTAGTGTCGATCACAGACAATTTTGTCAAACCATCTGTGATTTGGCGTCTAGTATTAGGCTTTCTGTAGTAGTGGTGGTAGGTCGGGGCTCTCTGCATACGGATATTATATAAGGATAAACCAACTCTCACTCGTGTAACGAGCCATATTAATCATATCTACCATGGCTTCGTCTAAGATGGGCAGATCTCAATTACCTTATCAAGTTATTATATACTTCACATGGGTAAGGAGTGTATAATTGTGTGGATTGGGTAAGACTAGAGTGGTAAGACCTAGGCGCATATAAGTAGCGTGGTGGAGTGTCGGGCGCAGGCGATTCCTGTCCGACCAACGCTCCGTATCTAAGAAAATATGAGAAAAATCGATGGTAATTAAAATCAAAATAGTTATGGGTAAAGTGATACCATCTACGCAGGGTATAAATCATGAATTCATGCTTGTCTTCTGAACTGGAGGCTATGGAGGCCTATCGATGGTCTTTTATTAAAATATGAGTGTTCAGTAGATTTCTAAATTAAATATCTGAAATTCTTTCAAAAACCTAAAAACAATTATTTTCTAAATAAGATAGAGATAGAGATTTAGAGAGAGAATGAGATGAGAATGGAAATGGATGTTCCAAAAAATGCTAGAGTAAGAGTATTAAGTGTATTTTGCTAATAACACTTGCTGAGTACTTTTGTACTCACCCTTCCTGTTAACGCTTCTTGTTAGAAATGAGTCAATACGACAATCTATACGGTTATACTGAGGTCTACACTGAGGACAACTACATCGAAGGAAACAGGCTTGGCCTAGAGTATATGACGTACATGAGACGGATGCATTATACGAAGATCAGGAGGAGTAGGCGACGGCCAGAAGTAATTTCCGTGAACGCAAGTATGCTACGGTGTAGCTATCTGCCATTATTAGTATTTGTATACTTGTTAGTAGAACCATTTTCTTTCTAAGTATTATAATATTTGGGCAGAACTTGTTAAGTCCTGAGTTGGACTATAGCTCTATGCGACAATGTATTATAATAATGTCGTACTGTCTCTAATTATTATTCTGCTGTAACACTCTGATAAGCTTATTATTTATTATAACGGTATTTTATCGACTAAATAAATAATAATTCTTTGTCTAGCATTATCCCCTTGGATAAAAACCTAGGGCGGGGTGTCACGGCATCGCAGTAGTTGGACTCTGGCGTGTAGACTGAAACTTGTATAGTAGAGCGTTTTGAAAAAAGACTCAGCAGTTGGAAGAGCAAACACCTCTCAATTGGGGGAAGATTGACATTGATTAATTCTGTTTTGAGTAGCCTTCCAATGTATATGATGTCATTTTTCGCCTTACCTAAAGGGGTTCTTAGGAAATTAGATTATTTTAGATCCAGATTCTACTGGCAAGGAGATGAACACAAGAAAAAATATCGTCTCGCCAAATGGACTGTTCTATGCCAACCAAAAGAACAGGGTGGTCTGGGTATTCATGATCTGAATCTTAAGAATATTGCTCTATTAGGTAAATGGCTTTTTAAATTGTTAACGACGGATGGTACATGGCAGCAACTGTTACGAAGTAAATATTTAGGATCAAAACCCTTGGTACAAGCTGAAAGGAAACAAGGAGACTCTCATTTTTGGGCAAGTCTTTTAAAGATTAAGAATGAGTTTCTCAGGTATGGATCTTTTGTAATAAAAGATGGATCACAAGTCAGGTTCTGGGAGGACAAATGGTTAGGCAATGATTCATTGATGATCCAGTATCCGGGTCTGTATAACATTGCTAGACCAAAATTTGTATCTCAACGCCTCCAAACATCTCTTGGAGGAGACTTTTGATAGGTCCAAAACTAGTTTCATGGAATCATTTGCTGACACGTTTGGGTAGTTTTCATTTATCGCAAGGTCATGATGAATTTCATTGGTCCTTGCACCAAAATGGTCAATTCTCGGTGAAATCTTTTTATAGAGCTATGATGCAAACTCCAATACCAAATACTAACAAGAGACTGTGGAAATTGAAAGCTCCCCTTAAGTTTAAAATTTTCTTGTGGTATCTCAGGAGAGGTGTTGTGTTAACGAAGGATAATTTAATGAAGCACAAATGGCAAGGAAACAAAACTTGTTGCTTTTGTCACGAGGACGAGACAATTCAACACTTGTTTATTGATTGTCGTTTTGCACAATCGGTCTGGAGCGTTGCTCACATAGCGTTGAATTTAGCAAAACCCCAAAGTATATCGCATATGTTTGGTAGTTGGTCGTATGGTGTCAAGAAAGAGCTAAGGTCTTTAGTTCTTTTGGGAGCAGGAGTTATTGCCTGGTCTATTTGGTTGCACAGAAATGACATTGTCTTTGAAAAGAAAAAACTTTATTCTCCTTTGCAGGTTATCTATGCAGCTACCCATCGACTCCGTTCTTGGGATATTCTCCAGCGGTCGGATATGCAGGGTATAGCTATAATGGTCTCGCAACAGTTGGAGCAGGTGGCGAAGGTCTTCTTTTCCCAGGCGTTTGGGTGGTGGTCTAGTCTACGGATTGACTGTCATTAGTTGTTGTTTTTCCGTTTTCGCTTTATGCTGTGTGCCTCTTAATCAGGCAGAGGCTGGGAGTGTTCCAAAGTCTGTGTATCAACTCGATGTACTGCTCTTTGGTTTAATAAAAGCTTCCGTTTCCAAAAAAAAAAAACAGGGAACCAGATGTTCTGTGGGGGCAGTGAAAATTACCCTGCAGAGAGACTTCATGGCTTGGGCAGTGGTTGTAGTACACGGAAAAAAAGATACTACTAAACCAGCTCGTCCATTCCGTCCGAACTGTAGTAAAATTACTAGTAGTAAAATTGGATTCGATCAGGCGTACGTACGTCGCCGTCTCGCTCGCCCAGTCGATCACTGGATGGAGCAGCAATGCTCGTCGTGAATCTCATCGTCGAGGCACGTCGGCGTGCCGCTGGGCACGTAATGGCGGGGTTGCGACTGCCAGTAGTGGTTGCCGCCGTACGGGTAGCCCGCCGGCTGCGGGGCGTAGTGATGCGGATGAGACGACGTCGTCCCCCAGCTGTAGTACCGCGGGTATCCCGGCGGCCGCGGGGCGTACTGTGGCGGCGCCAGATGCGTCATCCCATAGTTGTGGTCGTCCGGCTGGTCCTCCGTGCCGTCGCTCACGATGGTGACGGCCCTCCTCATCCTGTGCTGGATCCGCCTCCGGAGCACCGCCGCGTCCGCAGTCCCGGTGACCACCACCAGCCCAGAATCCGGGGACGCCCACACCCTCTCCACACCTGCATGCACAGCAAGACGCATTGTCAGATCGATCGATGCAGTATCAACACGTGCGTGGTGCGTGCATACCAAGCAGGTTCTTGATGGTGTTCCGGATCTTCCTCGCGCAGCTGAAGCAGTGCACGTCGGTCTGGAGGATGACGGGCGCCATTGCTGCCGCCGCTTAACCTGCTATTGCTTGACGTTCGTGCGCTCTCGCTCTGATCGCGCGGTTGCTAATTAATTCCCTTGCTCTCGATGCGTACGTCAATGCATGGTCTTTTATAGAGGAGGAGCTAGCAGGGGGCAAATCCAAATGGGAAATGAAACATCCTAATTAGTTGATTCGATTTGACGGCCTACGTGAGCAATTATGTGCCCTTGATCTGTTTCCCTTCTTTCCATCTTGCAGGCCAGATATCGATTCTCTAGGTTATCTTGTAGATTTTTTTTTTGGAAAAATAGCAGGGGTTCTGCCAGCTTTCATTGAAGACAAGGAGTATCACAAAAGGATCACCAAGAAAAAACAGAACGGCCGGCAAAAGAAGAAAACAAAAACTGTAGAGCCCAAGAGGATGATCAGCTACAGGATCTCGATCGCTAGCAGATCCCAAGCCTAGAGCGTACATCCATGCATGCCTGGTCTGATAATGTGACGAATCAAAGTCTCTGTTTTTTTTAAGTTATGGCTGCTACCTTTTAATTGTAACTGATAGGTGTGATGAAACCAAAAACTGACTTAAAAAACCGGCATACCGGCACAATTTGCCATCTATTCCCAGATCCTTTTTTATTAGGAGCACGCAGTGAACAAATGTATTGCACTCTCCACATGATGTAAGCATAGGATGCAACGATAAGAACGGACCTAGGATAAATATCGAGTGGGGTTATAAATGACTTTGGGTTTGGATATCTGTTTTTTAGATTAGTTATAGGTCTAATAGGAGCACTTTTTGGGACTAGTGAAGGTACATATGCTGAAACTTTAACCGATATAGATGTGTGCTAAAAATTGAGTGAGAGCATTGCCCCCACTGTTTAATTTGTATGACCGTCCACACAAAAACCTTGCATTTCCCTGGTGCCCGAACTTCCTAGATAAGTTTTTCAATTCGATCATGTCCATGCACGCACGGCACGGCACGACAATTCTCTGATGTTGATTTTGACGTTTGTGTTCATGCACGATGCAGGAGCCCGGGGTTGCAGAGGAGGAGCTCACTACTTCGCCGCCGCCTTCGAGAAGACGGGCTTCACCGGCGCCATCAACTACTACCGCAACATGGACAGGAACTGGGAGCTGGCGGCGCCGTGGGCGGACGCCAAGGTGCAGGTGCCGACCAAGTTCATCGTCGGGGACGGGGACCTGACGTACCACTGGGCTGGCGTCCAGGACTACCTGCACAAGGGAGGGTTCAAGAGCGACGTGCCGCTGCTCGAGGACGGCGTGGTGATCCCCGGCGCGGGGCACTTCATCCAGCAGGAGAAGGCGCCAATGCGACTTCATCAGCAAGTTCTGATCGAGCTCAACTGCATGACCGATCGCGTGTTCGCATGGCATGTCGCTAGTCATGTACGGTTTAAATAAATTTTAACCATCGTTTCGTAGTCGTGAAACAAGTTATTCGCGTATTGAAAGTTCAGTACTGTGGAATCATGTGTTGGATTCATAGAAAATTAGCCATGCTTTGAAATACGTAATTTTTATCGCTAATTTAGGGGAATTTGTATTGGCTGCAGTCTATAGATTTTGATTAAAAATAAAGTAGTAGTAACTAAAAGAGTAATTTTTAGAAAAAAGAAGTGAGCAGTGAAAAAAAATAAGAAAATGATATATGCATGAGATAGGAGTGAGAGAGAGGTAAGATGCGGGATGTGCCTGACAAACTGGAAATGGGCGTGAGCGTTTTATGGGCCGATTGTGCCTGGCCTAGTTTGTACTTTGGGCCGTGCAAGGCTCCATTTGGCCCCACGTTCACGAACGCAACACACACGTCGGTCAAAGGCCGCAAGAGCGAATAATAAACCTGTCCCCTTCGCGTCCGAGGCCAGCTCGGCGAGGCACCGCAGAGTAGAGACTATGGCGGCGGCGGTAAGGCACCGGACGGTGGAGGCGAACGGAATCTCGATGCACGTCGCTGAGGCCGGCCCGGCCGGCGCCTCCGCGCCCGCGGTGCTCTTCGTGCACGGCTTCCCGGAGCTCTGGTACTCGTGGCGCCACCAGATGGACCACCTGGCGGCGCGGGGCTACCGCTGCCTCGCCCCCGACCTCCGCGGCTACGGAGGCACCACCGCGCCTCCGGACCCGACCTCCTACACCATCTTCCACATCGTCGGCGACCTCGTCGCGCTCCTCGACGCCCTCCAGCTCCACCAGGTAAATTAATTAAGCGCCCCCCCCCCCCCCCCCCCCCCCCCCCCGCTTCCCCTCTTTCTCTATCCCCAAATTGTCTGGTTGCGAGATTGGCGGTGGTTGACGCGTCGGTGCTGCGGTGAAGGTGTTCGTGGTGGGGCACGACTGGGGCGCCATCGTGTCGTGGAACCTGTGCCTGCTTCGGCCGGACCGGGTGCGCGCGCTCGTCAACCTCAGCGTCGCTTTCATGCCCAGGCGCCCCTCCGAGAAGCCCCTCGACTACTTCCGCCGCGCTTACGGCGACGACTACTACGTCTGCCGATTCCAGGTGCGCAATTGCTCCTGTGGCCTCCATCTAATGAGTAATTAATCCAGGGATCAGAGCTACCAGCTACTCCATGCCCCTGCTGCTAATGCTTGGCACCCACAATTTAGCATGATTCTGAACATGATTAGTGTTGTAATCTTACTACAACAGGGAGTATAGGGTACTCTTTCTCCATAGGACGAAGTAGAGCTAGAGACACGAGAGAGAGATTGTGTGTAAAATGAGTGGATCCTCTCTTCTCATACCCCTCTTGCGGGTTTATATACATGAATGGGGGTAGGATGGTACCCTTTTGATAATTACAAAAGGTGAGGGTACATTGGTACATTTCTCTGCACTATTGGGTCTATTACATATTGGGTCAGTTGCAAGGTCTAGTCACAGGGGGCTGGGCCTTCCCTACAATAGTACTCTCTCGACAGCAAGCGCAGAGGTCTCGATGGGCGAGTTGACATGACCAACTATCCCAGCCCCCATCCCCCGCCAGCAAGCACGAAGGTCCCGATGAGCGAGCTGATCCAATTGGTACCTCCAGCCCCTAGGAGTGTGGATGCTATAAATCTGCCAACGTCGGGATTTTTCGCTCAACCCGGGCTTGAGCGTCTCATAGGTGCGTGCGAGGAAGTCCCACGCCAAGGGCACAGTTGTGTCATTGATGTCCTATTTCTAACGTGGGCGGCACATGAAGGCGGAGTCGGCAGGGCGGGCCTTTGAGGCGATGCCTATGAGGGCAGTGAAGTCCCGTGACGCAGTCGAAGGCGCCCCGTGGAGTGGAGCTTTCAAGGCGGAGTCGCGGGTCGGGCCGCTGCTCCCAGGCTATGCCTACGACGAGGGTGGCGAAGATGGTCGTCGACGAAGAAATGAGGACGAGGTAGTCGGTCGGGCGGTGACGAAGTTGGTGGGCTCTCGACCACGGAGCGGTCGGATGAAGTCAGGACCGTGAGGCGGTTGGAGGAAGCATCTAGGACCATGAGGTGGTCGGATGAAGTAATGATGACGAGGTGTCAGACGAAAGTCAACAAAATCGGCGACTGGATGAAGACTTGCAGCGCACGTGGTCCATCCCCCACCCTTTGGACAGGCGTCGACGAAGTCGGTGAAGCCTCAACCACAAGGCAATCGGACGAAGCGTCGGCGACCACGAGGCGGTCGGACGAAGTTTCAACCACGACGTGGTCGGACGAAGTCGGCGGCAGGACGAAGACTTGAAGCGCGTGCTGCGTCCCCCACCCCTCGCACAGGCGTCAACGGGGTCGACGGAGTCCAAACCACGATGTGGTCGGATGAAGTCACGACGGCTAGACAGTCGGATGAAGTCACGACTGCGAGGGGTCGGACGAAGCGTCTTCAACCTTGGGGTGGTCAGACGAAGTCTTGACCGCACGACAGTGTGACCAAGTGTCTACGACCACAAAGTCATGACCGCCTGGACGAAGTGTCCCCGACCGCGAGGCGGTCGGACGAAGCGTCTACGACCGCGAGGTGGTCGGATGAAGTCACAAACGCCAGGCGGTAGGACGAAGTTACAGCCGTGATGCAATCAAACGAAGCGTCTACAACCACAAGGTGGTTGGACAAAGTCCCGATTGCGAGGTGGTCGGACAAATCGTCTACGACCAAGATGTAGTCGGACAAAGTCCTGACCACGATGCGGTCGGACGAGGCGTCTACGACCACAAGGTGGTCAGACGAAATCTCGATCATGAGGTAGCTGTACGCCGACGAGGTGTCAACGAAGTCTCAATCCCGAAGCGATCGGACAATTGCCGGACGATGACGTCGATGAAGACATGGTCGTGGGCGTCGACGAAGTCGACAGCGTGAGGGACGGGGCTTGTGACGCATGTGGCCTGTCACCCACCCTTTAGACTGGCGGTCGACAAAAGCGGCGACGAGACAAAACTCTGAGGTGCGTGTTCTGTCCCTATGAAGGCGACAGCGAGGTGAAACTCCGAAGTGCACGCAGCCCGCCCCCCACCCTTTGATCTCGGGCTCAACGAAGTCAGCAGCGAGACGAAGCTCGTGACGTGCACGACCCGTCCCCCACCCTTCGGATTCGCGGTCGATGAAGGCAGTAGCGAGACGAAGCTCGTGACGCGCGCGGCCGTCCCCCACCCTTCGGACTCGCGGTCGATGAAGGTGGCGGTCTGGCGGCGAGACGAAACTCGTGACCCGCGCGGCTTGTCCCCCGCCCTTTGGACTCATGATCGACGAAGGCGGCGGCAAGACGAAGCTCTGATGGTAGCCCTCTCTAGCGCCTTCCCTTGCGCAGCATTTTGCACGAGTCCCCATGGATGACGCCAACTGTTACAGTCTTACTACAATAGGGAGTACAGGGTACCCCTTTCTCCATGGAAGGAGGTAGATCTAGAGATAGGTGAGAGAGAGCTCGTGTGTAAATGAGTGGATCCCCCTTCTCGTACCCCTCTTGAGGGTTTATATACATGAATGGGGTAGGATGAGATCTCATCCTACCTCTTTGATAATTACAAAAGATGAGGATATATTTGTACATTCATCTATACTATTGGTTCTATTACATATTGGGTCAGTTGTAAGGTCTAGTCACAGGGGTTTGGCCACCCCTACAACAATTAGCAATTACTGCAGTTTTGGTTTTCTGTTTCCGTTTCCCCAACAAGGGGTGAGATGACGCTGGCATGCCATTTTAGTTTATCAATTCAAATAAGCAAGGACCTATGTGGGTTGTGGGACATGTGGTTGCATGTGGAAAGAGGAGGAAAGAGACGAGACTGCTCAGCTGTGATCCAAACTCATATGGGTAGATTATCACCAAGGGTGTGGGGTTCAGTTGGTTGCACTGGCCACTGGGCAAGTTAGTTGCATTTCTATTGCTACAGGTGTGGTACCAAATACAAGCCCAAACTGGTGCTCACATGTGAGCTTCATCTTATTACATTAGTGACATATATGAACATAGGAGTATAAGACATTCTTGTACAAGTTCATTGTTGTGCATGTCTGGCTGGTATGTCAAATTTTCATGTCAATTGATCTTCCAAGGGTTTAATTTAGTGTGTGCCTATGAAATTTCCCTTCTTCGTTTGCAAGCAGTTCCCTTTCTAGAGGTGTCTTCTTAGTTCTTTTTTGAGGGGTATTAGTTTCTTATTACTTCTGCAAACTGCAGTTCATCACTTGTAAGGTGCCACTGGCATTTTGGAAGAGCATATCTTTGGTTTAGCATAAATGTATTGGCATGGATCAATGAATAGATATTATGTAGCTATAATTACATGAGTTGTATACCAATAGTTTGAACCACTATGTGACGAGTTGCATTTCTGAACCATCTTTTATTCATGCTCCTCTTTTGTTTTTGTGAAGCCCATACTTTTCAACCTAAGTTGTCTTTGGTTTAGCATAAATGTATTGGCATGGTCATGGATCAGTGAATAGATATTATTTACCTATAAGAGCATGAGTTATGTACCAATAATTTGAACCACTATGTGGACTAGTTGCATTTCTGAACCATCTTTAACTTGTGCTCCTCTTTTGTTTTTGTGAAGTCCATACTTTTCAACCTAAGTTTCAGACAGGTGATTTCCAAAACTTGCCTTTACAAGTGTCACATTGGTTGGCAGGAACCTGGAATTGAAGCAGAATTTGCTGGTTTTGAATTGAAGAGGTTCTTCAAAATGGCATTGATTGTTCAAACAACAGGTTCTTCTGCTATGTCCCTTAAGGAAATGCGGGCAAGCAACAAGCAAATAACACTGCCTTCTTGGCTTTCCGAGGAAGATATCAGTTACCTAGCAAGTGTGTATGCAAAAGCTGGCTTTGCTGGTGGCATTAATTACTACCGCTGTTTAGACCTGTAAGTCTGTTAATTATTTAAAATTTCTTTAGCAAGAAACTAAACCATCATCTGCCCAATTCATACATGTCACATTATCCCAAAACTGTCCTGCACACCTGCACATAAGCTTCTGAACCACACATGTATCATCTATTTCCAGAGGGACTATAGTTTTTCAAGCAACTGACAGGCCACTAGAGAGATGCAGCATGGTGCATCTGATTGTGATATACTGATAATAATAATGGCTGAAACATTAGGACTAAGAGCATAGTCCTGTGTCTGCGTCAATTCATTTCTGTTTATCTTGTAATCTAGATATGTTTTGACTGACGGTGTATTTTAGTCATGGCTTAGTATTACCATTTTCTTCTATCATCCTACTCCTGTGTTGAACACACAAAGCAGGAGCTCACAATCTACATGAACTGCAGTTTGCAAGATGCCGGGAAGATCTGTTCATTTTAGTCAAGTCCAGAAACATTTGCCATGAATATGAAATCGTTGTTTGAATACGATTCGTCATAAATATGAAAATCTGATAACGGTATAATGTTTCTTCTAGTAGATTTTGAATATCGTGGCACTGGCCATGTTCGCAATAATATATTCTAAAAAAACTAGAGGATTGCATCGTTGTAGTCTCTGAGGCTCTGACATGCATGCACAGGAATTGGGAACTGATGGCACCATGGACAGGAGCAAAAGTGCAAGTGCCAACTAAGTTCATTGTCGGGGACGGTGACCTGGCATACCATCACCCAGGAGTCAAAAGCTACATACACAAGGGTGGGCTCAAGAGAGATGTGCCTATGCTTGAGGAGGTGGTGGTAATCAAGGGTGCTGGGCACTTCGTCCAGCAGGAGAGAGCACAGGAAATAAGTGATCACATCTACGACTACATCAAGAAGTTCCAGACGGGTGTTTCAACACCCAAATTGTCGAAATTGTGAGATAATTGATTGCAGTGCAGAAGTCATCCAAGAGGCAAGAACTTCTGTAAATGCTAAGCTTTGGTATTACGGAGGAACTTTGGTAATGCCAAGTTTGGCTTTATATTGGTAAACGAGATTGCTAGGATCTGGCTGGATATGAGTATTTCTGGGAAGTGGAAAGATATTTGCACGACATATAACACTCCTTTATTTTATATAACAGTCGAATGAACAGTAAGACCTTTATTTTATATTTGCACGGTGAACGATGTCTCCTGCATCGGTGCGAGCCGGCCCTGCATCTCGGTGTTAGCCTTCTCCTCATGGAAAATAAAATCGCTCGCCTCCCATTAGCCAGCATGGAAAGCCACGTCATGCACACGTGGCGCCTGTGCGTGGTCCTATTCTGTCAGTTAAGCTGGCCGGATCCTGCTGAAGATAATACATGGTGCAAAGCGCAAGAATTGTTATATTATGTGGTGTTATGTGCAAATAAATAATAAACCTGGTGTTTTGTGCAACAGAGATCTAAATAAGTGGTGCAAAGTGTAATTTACTCTTCTTTTAAATAATGTATGGTGCTATTATTTTGTTATTTTATCAATTGTTGTTTTGAGGTAAAAGATAACGTGCATGGTACAATACCAATAATATTCTTTGCTCTTGCAAAAAAAAAAAATCTCCAACCCACATGCACTCAACTAGTTTATCGAAAACTGAGGGAGGTATTTTTATTTGTAAGACTGCTCTAGACCATCCAACTAAAATATTTGTAACTCTTTCTATAACCTAGATAGCTTCCTATAGGTATCTAAATAGTATATATGTTTTCTCTCAAGGAATTTAAAGGTGCTAATTGTCATGAATCTAGCAATTATAAGAATTTATACTCCTTTTAATCTAAAATAAATATTGTTTGAGAGAGTTGAACTTGATTTGCAAACACTTACATTTTATCATTTCGAAGCAATATTTTCACCAAATGCACATGTTAATCTATATAGAGTGAAGTCCATTACCGGTCCTTAAACTTTTTATGCTGTGTCATCCTGGTCCATAGACTTTCAAAGTGTGTCATCCCGGTGCCTAAACACTTTTTGGGTCTCAAAATTAGCCCGTTACTGGTCTTGGCTGTGTCATCCCGGTCCTTAAACTTTTTATGCTGTGTCATCCCGGTCCATGGTTGTTATCACAGTAATGGCACACTTTGAAAGTCTATGGACCGGGATGACACACTTTGAAAGTCTATGGACCGGAATGACACAGTATAAAAAGTTTAAGGACCGGTAATGGACTTTACTCATCTATATATGTACAAACAACGGGTGATATTCAAGGTACCTACTTTGCTTTGAAGACATAAAAAATCACACGATTATCCTTAAATCATAAAAATAAAAATTCCTAAAAATTCTCTCGTTAATCGAGACAAAAAGGTAAAATCTACACCACCTATTTTGGAGGGGCCAAACTGTAATGATGCAGATTAATCATATGTAGATAGAAAAAGAGAAGATATGCATCACTTATTTTGGTGGGCTCAGATAATAACAACACATATTAATCATGTCTACATATTACAACAATTACAATTATTTAAAATATACAATAATATTTTTGAAAGGTGATAGAGTTATATAACAAATACAATATGTTGCAATATCAAGCCGTATAATTGAGCGGAAAATTCCACTAGTTGTTTATAGTAGTTAGTGTCAAAGAGATAGATAAATCATTAATAGAGGCAATGCATGTCAACTCTTGTCTAGGTATATGAAAACTAAATCGTCATTTAATTTAGACAAAGTGTACGTAGGCACTATTCATCATTTTTGTACCACAATGTAGAGCATAAAAGAGAGAATAGTATTATATGACCGAATAGGCAACAGGGGGTAAATAGTGCCGTCTAAAATTTTCTCCCAAGTATTCTTGACAAATAACTACAGAGTTACTGATAATAGAATCCATAACCAAAATCCCAAAGCAAATTGATAAAACAAGTGACAGGAACACCTATCCTCTTGTTTATTACTTTGTTGTAGACTCTCGTGAATTTTGTAGATAAGAGGTCGTTGGTCCATTGCAGCGCATTTTGCGGCCTAACAGGCACCGAAAAATGGTGTGAGACCATGGACAACCTCTTCAAATTTCGGTTTTACAGGAAGCTGCCACTCTAGTTCATGGTGCAGTATTTCAAAGCTATCACCCATCGTCGCGAGGAGGGGCTTGTTCAAGATCACGAATCATGGCAAGAACAAGCCTGTCCCACTTGTAGACATATCGATGCTGCTGAAGTCATACACAAGAACAGTCTATGCGGATTATGAGCATGAGTATAAAAGCCAGCTTGCGTGTGTTTGCGAACGAGTTTCAACCAATGATGGTACACACAGGTTCGGGTGGTGATCATTTGGGCTTTTTTGGGGGCTTACGGCTAAAAAGCACTGTAACTGGCTGAAAAAATACTGTAGCTGACAGGGGCTTATTTAACATAATTAAATTTAAAAAAAATTAAAAAAATATGTTAGCCTGTTACATATAATACAAACAAATACGGGAAAAAAAGAACGGACACAAAAGCTCAACAAAAAATCAAAAGTTCAGAAAAGACGAAATTTATGAATAATAAAAAATAAGTCAGAAGCCAGAAACTGAAGCCGAAACGATCACAGTTAATCCTAAAAAACAGTGCTATGGCATTGTGGACTTCAACCCAGCAAGTGCTACAGTGAGTTCCAGCAGGGGCGGATCCAGGACAAAATCTGAGAGGGGGCACACCTACAAAGCCAAGTATACCTGGGCCTTTTAGTAGAGGGCAAAATGAAGGCTTCCTTCATCAATTTGATAAATCACAGATGAGTGAGGGCCTTTTAGTTGGGCTGAGTGGGGGCACTAGCATTAAATCTTGGGTTATATACTGGACTTCTGCGAATTGAGTGGCGGCCTGTGCCCTCACTGGGTCTTCTTTGGATCCGCCCCTGAGTTCCAGCGGCAAGAAGTTCGAATCTTTGGGCATACGGTGCATGCACTCACTGAAGGTCCTTTAACAACAATAACGTCGTCTACCTCCCATCATAGTACAACTGAGGAGATGGACACACTATTATAGAAAATATCATCATAGACGGTTTGATAAGCTGTCTAAATTTATAGGTCAGTAATGATATAAGTTCATCACAGACAATTCGGATTAAAAATTGTCTGTGATATTTGCAATTATCACAGACGGTTTTTAATAAGAACCGTCTGTGATATTTGTACTGATGATTTTAATGTTTCCATTTTCTCGTCTTTTTTTCTACTCCACATAATACCTTTAATGGATGATCACATTTGCGCCCTTGCTCCGCGAACCGGAACTTCACCGTGACCGATCGATCACAGTAGAACGACCAAGGAAGAACAATCACCACAGAACGACCACGGCGGAACGATCACCGCAAAACGACCATGGCAAATCAATCACGGTGGAACAATCACGGCAAATCGACCGCGGCAGAACGACCATAGCAAATCGATTGCGGCAGAACAACCACGGCAAATCGACCATGACAGAATGACCACGGCAAATCAACCATGGCAGAATAATCATGGCAAATCGACCACGGCAGAACAACCACCGCAGATCGACCATGGCAGAAACATTGCAAACCGAAAACTTCATGTACTCGTCGAGGCTTCAAGGACCGTACAACAGAGGGTCATCAAAAGTGCGGAGCACGCCGCCTCCCTTGGGCATGGACCTGAATAGAATCGAGTAACGCTTGCACTTGCTCGGCGTCCTGACACGGTGCATGCAAGATGGCACCCTCCCGTTCGTCATGACCTGCAACCACATTCATAGGTTATAGTCATTGCCTCGTCTTCTTGATAACCTTCAGAGGGAAGGGAAGAAAGGATGGATGGGCCTTGTACGTACCGTAAGTAGATCGTCGGTCTTGATGGTGAGGACGTCCGTCTTAGGGGACACAGCGAGCCAGCTCCTGTCGTTGGCCTACATCTCGAGGCCCTCGACGTTGTGCAAGATGGGAAAGGGGGAAGAGGAGAATGGCGAGGCCTACATCTTGAGGGATTGTCGTAATTCGTTTCACTTAACATCGAGTATTGAATCGAGATCATGGCGCTTCTTGTCGTTGGCTTGACGAGCACGCCTGTCTTCGATAGATCGAGTACGTCGCCCGTGGTCTCGATGAGCTCTCCTGGCTTCGATGGGTTACTGTGTTGCCGGCCATCGTTTCGTCCCCTTAGGCTCTGATACCAATTATTGGGAAAATCGCCCAGGGAGTCTAGATGAAAGATGATCGTCAACCTCTTTCGATCACACACACGTGCGAAACACAAGTAGACACAAGTCGAATTTTGCGATGTGATGCAATGCGATGCGTCTGCGTCATTTTCTTCTTCTTTATATAGAGGAGCAACATACACGACTTTGAAACCAACACAGCATACTGCGCTGGAATCTAAAACGGAAACAACCCGACTTTCTAACTCTGAATCTAAACAGACTCTGACTCGACTTACAACTGCTACAGTCCATACGACTTACGTAACATGTTTGTACGTTGACTTTGTAGAACTATTCTATGCTAGCTAGCTATGGCTCTGAGTGAGTAGTACTATCATAATTTAGGTTTGGATCCCTATGGAAAGTGCAGCAATGGGGGAAGGAATTAACAAAAGTTAGGCTGCAAAGCCAGCGTTGTCTGTAGCTGAACTGCTGAAGTATGAACTAGTGTGATAAGCTGTCTTTGAGAGGATTTGACTAATATAATTGATTATTAGTTGCTGGATGCCTCTCTTTCTCGGGGGATGAAGTGGACTAATTGCAGCCTCACATCTGTCACATACTGCTCTTGTTTTTCTTCTTCTTGGAGATGATTTGTCATATACTACTACTGCACGCTTAAAAATGAACATGACTTGTGGTGTGGTGCCGCACTGTGTTGGGCTGTGTTGTGTCCCGCAATTCGAGTTGCTTAATCCACGCGCAAGTGGATTGAGAAAAGCCGGAAAATATAGTTTTCTTTGATATGGGTAACGATTGATGGTTATACTTTTTTAAAACAATGAAGTCGTTCATGTAAATGATACATATGATTTTGGACTTACAAAGCTGCTCGGAGAAGTGGTTTTAAAAAGCAATTTGAAAATATTATCCTATTTATTTCGATTTTTGAATAAGTTGGAGCCATAAACATAAAAAAAAGGCAGAAAATAACAGGAGATAACAAGTTAGACGCTACGAGGTTGCTTCTCGCATGGCTTGTGGCCTTGTGTACTTGTAGTATATTGAGTAGAGAGAGACCTGGAAACTGTTCCGTTCGTTAGACCTGCTGCCACAAGGTAGCGGTTATTTTCGATTTCTAAAAGCTAGTTTTTGATTTTTTTTTTCTACAGTAACTAGTTTTTAAACAGAGTATCTTTTCAAGACAGAATCTATCAGTTAATTGTAGTACATAATGTACTGACTTCATTTATATCGATAAAAATCGCACGTGAGTTTCTGTTACTCTTTAGGCCCTGTTTGACACAGTTTCATCAACAACTTCATGAGCTGTTGTGAGTTGTTTTTTTACCAAACACCCTTTTTGCAAACAGCTTCATAAATGAAGCTCCTTAAATCATGCTCTCACAAGGGAATGAGGTGGGGTGAAGCTGAAAATAGTAGCTTTTCACAGCTCTCTTCCTCAGGCTCGCAGTTCTAGGAACCCATTGCCCTTGTAGTTGACAGAAATTACAGCACTTTGCCACTGGGTCCCCACGCCTGTTTCCTCTCCTCCCGTTCGCACTTCTCTAATGATTTTAATTTTTTTATTTTAATTTTTTAATTCATACTCATTCAAATATATTATTTTTTAATTCATATGACCATATACAAACATACAACTCTAAATGTTAGAACAAGTTAGGTAGACATGGGCATCTTGGACAATTGCCCTCTTTCATCCATGCATGAAGCTGTTGGTGAAGCTGTTTTGGCAAACAGTTTTCCAAAACAGTTTTAGCTTCACCGGTGAAGCTGCTTGTGAAGCTGAAACAAAAAAAACAACTTCACTAATGAAGCTGAGCTGTGCCAAACATAGCCTTAATATCTCGTACAAATAGCCTAAAAACTACAAACCATAACTAAAAATCATAAACTCCAGAAAAAAAAGGCCCAGAGTTTCTCCAAGATAGATAATCTGTCTCCAAGGCAACTCGTATTTGCGGCAAATTATTTACCACGATCCAAGACAAGGAGGGCATGTTTAGAACGTACAAATTTCACAGTGTAATTCTCACGTTGCGCCTTCCATACGGGCGTCAGATCTATAATACGGATGAACGGATGATGTCGTTATCCAGCGATCGCTGACTCCAAGATAATCCGGAGATTACAACGCACTTTCGGAAGGTACGTTGGACACGTAGGACCGTTTTGTTTTTTTTATATATATCCTGGTTCCAGTTTCTTCGAAACGAAATAAAAGAGACAGTTACTCCTTAAGAGTCTAAACAGTTTCTTAATTTTAAAAATAGATATATTATTAAAGATAATATCTCTGTTACTCGCTACTATTGGAGGTGGTCGCCTTGGATGTTTTCGCCAAGAATGGGTGGCCAAACAATAATAGACTTTGCTTTTGATTTCTCTATATTTGAGTGTACTCTTTCTCATTTTATTTGTCCAGTGTTTGAGCTGGGAATTTTGTAAGATTTTGGCTATGTGCATATACAGAGGCCGGATATTTCCATTATCTAAAAAATTTTAAGAAACATAGCGAAAAGACAACAGCCGTAAGAGCCAAAACCAATCAATCAACGGATAATCGATGGATCAATCAACTGAACTAATCCTGGTTTCCCGTACGGCCGTTCGCCCTCGCCCGTGCCGTGCGGCCACCGCCCAACCATGCGGGCCCCACCGCAACTCCTCGGCAGGCACCACTGACCGCTGGGCCCGACCGATCATCGCTGCCAGGCGGGCCCGCGCGTCAGCAATACGTTCGCTAGTGCACCTCGTCGCCCGTTCGTTCCGGAACCTTTTCGTTCCGGAAACTTATCGTGTCCAGTCACCGACGGGTGGGCCACCATAGATATCCGGGACCACCTGCCTGCGACTTCGAGCCACTGGCGCGCAGCTCCTCCCGGTGCTATATAAGCAAGGGGAATATGCTAGGGTCAATACACCTCGGTTGCTACCTCGGCTAATAGGAAGGGTTAACGGTAGAGACCGACTCAGACGAGACGAGGCGAGCCAGGCGAAGAAGACGAATCGCGAGAGGAGGGGAGGAAGGCGACGACTAGGTGAAGGCGATGGCGCAGGTGCCGCTCGGTGACATCGTCGGCGGCGGCGCCGAGGCGGAGCTCGTCCCCACGCTCTCCTCCCTGGAGCCGGTCTACGGCGACGGCTCGCTGCTCGACGAGGCGCGCCTCCGCTTTGACCACCTCGCCGACAAGTTCCAGGCCGTCTACGCCGCGCGCCCCGCCCTCTTCGGTCGCTCCCCAGGTCGGTGGCAGCCAGTGCCTCGGTGGAGGCCGCGCTTTAGGTTTCGTTTTGGTTTGGGCCCGTGTGATTGATTGATTGATTGATTTGGGGCGTGCGCGCAGGGAGGGTGAATCTGATCGGGGAGCACATCGACTACGAGGGCTACTCGGTGCTGCCCATGGCCATACGCCAGGACATGATCGTCGCCATCAGGAGGGCCGAGGGCAACGAGGTGCGCATCGCCAATGTCGACGACAATTACCCCATCTGCGTCTACCCGGCCGACCCCGACAAGGTAATGTGCCAGCATTAATTGTAATACTCTGCTTTGCCTTGCTCTGCTCCTAGATCCATCGCGCTTAGGATTTGTGGGTTTTGATTTTTGATGCAACGTGGGTTTGTTTTCTTGGGCCGTGCTTGAAGGAGATAGATGCTCATCACGGGGAATCTGTCGGTGAGATTTTCCACCCGTATATTTTCCAAAAAAAGAGAGAGAATTTGTGCAGCGAATAAAACTTTTTTGTTTTTTCCGGGGAGTTAGGGCATGAGAAACGCGTTCCTATCATAGGATTCGGTGGTTGCATTATCATGCTGTTAATTAATGTATCATAACAAAAGCCCGTGATGCGAGGTCTGGACCGATTCGGCGACCTGCTTGTGAACTTAATAATTTGTGTTTGTGGTCCTTGTTGGCTCACTGACGTGCGGAGCCTCCTGCAGTCCTGCTTATGTACTTGCTATTCCCCTGGTTCAGCCCAATGGGAGAAGCGAGCCGAGAAGGTCAAGGCCCAAGGATGGTGGGGAGCTGCAGAAACCTGATAGAACCGGCAATGGGATGCCGGAAACAATCAGTTGTGTGTTACTTTTATCCTTCGTTTATTAAGATGGAAGGATTATTTTCTATCTTGACAATTTTGACCACAACACTGAGCACTGCCGAGTGCGGTAGGATTAAATCTAGATGGATCTTTGCAATGCAGAATCATGGCGCAGAAAATGCAAATGAAGTTTGTGTCTTCAAAAATCAACTATTGCTTTCATTATGTGCGTGCTAGTACTGTTCACACGCTTGAGGCACACTATAGGTGTGTTCTTATTCTGTTTGATTCAGAATCACATGGGATGGGCTGTACCATCTCTGGCTTGCAGCGACAGAAAACATGCTTTTGGTGTTGCTATTTGTGATCAGCTTCTCTTTTTCTCTTATATGTTGTTGCTATTGGGTCACTGATGGCTAAATATTTCTTATGCAGGAAATTGACATAAAAAACCACAAATGGGCCCACTATTTTATGTGTGGGTAAGTTATAGTTTCCAGTTAGTGTTGCAGAAAGCTCTAAACTGGCCAATTTGTGGTCCTGTTTGATTTCATTCGTTTAACTGCCTGATAGAAAAGGATTTATTCATCATATACCCTCTTCATAGATGGAAATTCAGGATTTACCCTTCTGGCCCACGTGTCAGTGACTTATGATGACCCCACATGCCATTGAGGTGGGAGGGTAAATCCTGAAATCCCCAATTCAAAGGAGGGTATATGATGAAGATCCCCGATAGAAAAATATTAACATATCCTATCCATTTAATACTCTGTCTGAAGATACAAGGGAGTTTACGAGTACTGTAGGTCAAATGGGATGGATATAGGTACACCAGTTGCTCTTGATGTTGTTGTTGATGGCACAGTTCCTACAGGTACTATTCAGAGATTTAGCTCTGAGATTCATCTCATTATCTTCAAATGATGTGTGTATCAAAGTTTCTCATGCTATTGTGGTGCTGTTCTTATGTAGGATCTGGACTTTCAAGCTCAGCAGCATTTGTCTGTTCAGCAACAATTGCTATCATGGGAGTTCTCGAGAAAAACTTCCCAAAGGTATTCCTTGCAAAGTAGACAGCTCTGTTGGCTATATTTTTGCAAAGTAGACAGCGCAGAAAGCAAGTGCCTCTTTATTTTTGCAAGTACCCCTTATCGAAAAAACTAGACATGTAAGTGCTAAGTAGTGGTGATGCATCAGAAGTGATATCTGTTTGCGCTCGTATGATAACTTGACTAGTGCAAACTGGAGAAATAAAACTAAGTGGTGGCTGGTAAGTTGATTCTGAGTTGCTGACATTTACATGATTGGTGATGGGAGTAGAAACTAAGTGTTTCCAATTTTTTATCCAATTTATATTTTTTTGTGTGCATAACACAGCAAAGTGCTAGAGATTCATTCCTATTTCTAATTGTTTCATTCAAATCATGCAGAAAGAAGTTGCTCAATTCACTTGTCAATCTGAGCGCCATATTGGGACACAGTCTGGGGGCATGGATCAGGTAAATGATGCCATCTAAAACTTTTTTTGGGTACTTATGGTATTTTCCTTTTCTTTTCATAACTTAATTTATGCCATTGTAAGGTAAATCAAAGTACTTGCGTAAAAAAATGTCATTTGTGGGGGCTAGATTATGTATAGGATAGTTCAAAACTGGTTATCACTCAATGGCCAGTCCTGGTTTTAGCTGATTTCCTTTAGTGTATATCTTGTATGTTTAGTAAATATATTGTACCTGTACTAATGGAACACTATAGAGGATTGGGTGGAGATCTTAAGTCATGTGTCATGAGAGGAAGAGGTTCAATAAAGCTTGCAGAACTTGGTATATTACTGCATGCACAAGGCATGCTGTTTAATACTTTAATGCATGGACAACATGCTTTAGATCACCTCTCGTATTTTGAATTACGTTTATTTTGCTTAATACAATTGACCTCGTTCTATTTTAAAATTTCATTATATATTTTTCAGGCTATATCTATCATGGCCAAACCTGGATTTGCTGAGTTGATAGATTTCAATCCAATCCATGCAACCGACGTGCAACTGCCTCCAGGTGGTACATTTGTGATCGCCCATTGTCTGGCAGAGTCCAAGAAAGCAGAGACAGCTGCTACAAACTACAACAACCGTGTTGTGGAGTGTCGCTTGGCAGCGGTAAGGGATTTTTTAGTTTCAAAATGAGCATGTATAAAGAATGCTGGACAATTTCAGACACCTTTTATTAAACCTGTGTCGCTGGCAGCTATAAGGCATTTTTAGTTTCAAAATGGATGTCTTAAGAATACTCAGATATTCCCAGATGCCTTTCCATTGTATTGCATAATTCAAGCGACTCTGGAACATATGCAATTTTAGCTTCTAGGGAAGATTTTCTGTTATTTTGTGTCCTCGTCGTTGGAACTAGGTTTGAGCATGCCACTAGTCACAAAAAGCAGACACCTTTTCGTTTTCCATTTATGAGTTAATATGTTTCTTTTTTGTTTTTCGCAGATTGTTCTTGCCATCAAACTAGGGATGGACACAAACAAAGCTGTCTCCTCTGTTACCACCCTCTCTGATGTTGAGGGGTTATGTGTCTCTTTTGCTGGCAAAGAAGGTTCTTCTGATCCAGGAGTTGCTGTGAAGGTACAAAACTTTACCAAGAATTTAGGCTATTGCTGTGAAGGTACAAAACTTTCAGTCAGCAGCGTGACCAGCCAAGGCAAATCATTACTCATCAGAATATAAACCTGGGAAAGAAATAGTATAACTAATGCATCAGATTTAACATGTAGACTTAAAGTATCCAGCAATCAAACACAACAAAAAAAGGTTAAAGTATCCAGCAATCAAACACAACAAAAAAGGTGATTGTGGCGGAAGAGGCATCCAAACTCTTAACATCACCAATTCATCTTAAGTCCACAACAAATACAGACAGAAACATAGGATGGGATGGTAGCATGATAGCCCAAGTACAAAATTTATATCTGAATCTTGTATTTTGTCTGTAGTGTCCGTAGGTGTTTGGATAGCCCAGCACTTAGTCCTGCCAATTTATGGCAACATATGCGTCTTTTGGCCAATTATTTTCCATAGTGGAGTTCTTGGTTGATCATAACTATTTTCACTTGATAGTTGTGTCTGCTAATCATAGCAGTAGAAACTATAAATTCTGAGAAAGTACAACCTATTGCTTTCAAAGTTAGTGAGAAGGCAAGTGCTGGAGATTTTTTTATTAGTAAGTTCCTGTAGATCAAATTTTTGTAATTGAAGTACTGCAAAGCATTGGTGAACCGTCTTGCATCTTGAAGTTTTTTTTTTTGGAGAGTATCTTTCATCTTGAAGTTGGCCTTGTCAATTTGTGCTGATTGGATCTGACAGCACCTGCCTGGGCTGCAGTTAGTGCTTCCTAATGGTGAAATTTGGAGCTTTGCAGTATGTTTCTAGGACTGCCTGTTGTTTGCGTAGAGAGTGTTTTTCCTTGCAACAGAGCCTCTGCTATATTTTTTCTTGTTGAGAAATAAAATTTGGTAACATATGTGCTCTCTGTCTTTTGTTTCTGCTAAGAGATTCTTCTATATTTTGTTTTATTTATGTTTCAGAAAAATTAGGGCTGTGCAAAAGTTATATTTTATAAGCTCTAGTCGTACCATGTACTTCTCTGATTATTGGGCAACCTTGCAGAGCCTATTACATGAGGAGCCATATACAGCAGAGGAAATAGAGAAAATTACAGGTCAAAGCTTGAAATCTGTCTTCCAGACCTCTCAAACTTCCTTGGATGTTTTAATAGCTGCAAAGCATTATAAGTTATTTCAGGTGAATTCTATTTCCTTTTTGTGTGTCTTGTTACAGACATTGATGAAAATGCATATGGCATCCTATTCGGTGTCAAAAGTTTGGTTTCCCCTATATCATGTCATTTGATGTCAACACAATTGATCGTTTGACTTCAGTATAGTCACCTCCATTGCACCTCTTGATGAGTCTAGCACACTTGAGTCCAAACTCACTTTTGTCTTCTATAACTTAAGATTGATATTCATTGCACTGCCTGATTTTATGTCAATTGATTCTAAGTATCTAATATATGCTTAATTTCAGCGTGCCTCTCATGTGTACTCCGAAGCAAGGCGTGTTTATGCGTTTAGGGATACCGTCTTGTCAAAACTCAGGTGTGTTCATTAATTTTTCAGCTTCAAGTTCAGGATGCCCGATGCATTCATCCTGATAGTTCAAGTTCAGCCCCATGCCCCCACACTAATGCTAGACATCATACGCATTTGGCTTACTGTTATTTACTTGCAGTGAGGAAGATGTGCTTAAAAAACTCGGTGATCTTATGAATGAAAGTCATTATAGCTGCAGTGTGCTATATGAATGCAGGTATATTTATAATATACTGTTGTATGGACACTTTTGTGTCATGGACAAGGTTATTTTAAAAAAATTTAACATACTGACATATTCCACTGTGTCAGCTGCCCCGAGTTGGAAGAGCTTGTAAAAGTATGCAGAGACAACGGAGCCCTTGGAGCACGGCTTACCGGCGCTGGGTGGGGTGGCTGTGCAGTAGCTTTGGTTAAAGAGGGCATTGTCCCGCAGTTCATCCTCAATTTAAAGGTAAATTAAATTTGTCAGCTCTGAAATCTCTGACATCATCCAAACTGGGCGGCAAATGCAAATCAAGTTGATGGTAGGGTCCAGAAACGTACTGCATTATTGTGCCAAAATCATTAACTCATGATATTCTTTCTTGGGAAATCAAAAGGATTGCAGAAGCATAAGCACGTTACTTGGAGCTATGCCACTTTTTTTATTAACAGTATTCCATTTTTTTTGCAGGAGAAGTACTACAAATCAAGGATCGACCGGGGAATAATAAACCAGAACGATCTTGGCCTGTACGTCTTTGCGTCCAAACCGTCGAGTGGAGCAGCCATATTCAAGCTGTAGGCCACCATTCTTTCATCACATGCAAATCGACACTCGCATAGTAGATCTTACTTATGCTAGGAATCAAATAAAAAGTTGTACGAGGCAGGCAAGCACGTTCCATATTTTAGTCCAATCATGCATGAATGTATCAATCGATCGTTATTTATGGTTATGTGACTATATTTTGTCTTTACCGTTCCAATTGTATCGGATGTCTCCGAATAGACACAGTTATATTGCTAATGGAGCTAGCTTAGCTTACTATTAGTGCTAATATTTGTGGCTGCACAACAGTAGTGCACGAACACATATAAATAGTAGCGAAGCAAAGCAGCGAGTGGTTGCAAATGAGACGCTGGTGTCGTTATCCTGGAGTCGGGCTAATAGTATCTATTTAAATTAATAACTAATAGATGCAGCTAAAAACCATCAGCAAAAATCATTCTGAATAAAGCCTAGAACGAGCGTGCATTCATGTGTGCGTTAGGCACTTTTTCACCGGGATAACCCATCGGCCGAACTTAATTTGTAACGTCAGAATAATCAACCGAGCTTGCTTGCCCTCTTTCTTTTTTTCCTTTTAGGTCCGACAGGGGGATATATATATATTATTACCTCTGTACGGCCGGAGAAGGATACCAACTATTTCAATTGGATATATCTGTTTTTTTCTCACGGAAAGAATATATGGAAAAAATACGTTGTCGTGCTCCAAAAGCTAAATAAGCTACAGCCCAACTCTTGTTTGCTTATTCAAAGAAAACTAAATCTGACGTTAGCACACTTACTGGCAAGGTCAATTGCCTAGAAGCACGTACGGTAGATTTAGGCCGACCCAGTTGCGAAAATATCGTAGGAATCCTGTAGGAATTGTAGCTTCTTTGTTGAATTCCTTGTCCCAAACTAGCACAAACTTCGGGTATATATATCAATATATGTTTCAAAGATGCATTCCGATGCCATTCTTTTTAGCGCTACGGCCATATGCATGCATGCATGCATGGGTTGTAAATGTGATGCGCCACATGCATACATATTGCATTGTTCCATGCTGCAAATCATAATGTTGCCAGTATATATGCTCGTTCCTTCTGCCTCTTTGGATGCTAGCTTCGCAATGAATGCAACGGTTGCAAATTTGTACTAGCTTGGACCTCGCAACTTATATATGTATAGAGAATATTACATTATTATGTATGCATGAATTTTGAGTTGGTGGTAGTAAGTTCATTCTCCTTTCTTTCTTTACAGTCATCTGATCTGAACAATGAGATCTTCACCGTCTGTCTCGCACCCCTCCCCTCTCTCTTTGGCGATCAACCGCCCCTCCCCTCCACTTCTAGCATCAATTACCATTTCCCACCTCTCTTCGTCTCTGCCTCCCCTCCCATCCCCGTATCCGAGTGAGCCCAGTTCCATTTCTACAAAGTAAATGCGCTGTCTCTGCCGTAAGAAGAGCGAAAGCAGTAGAGGATAGCGCACTTACCATGAGAAGAGATGGAGCCACCGAAGGATCCATAGAATTGTACACGGCAAGCTTGGGAAACACGCTATTCACAAGCTGCCTCTGGGAGCTTTTCTGCCAAAAGGAGAGCAGCTAAAGCCAACAGATCCAAGCTCACATCAGGCAATTCGATCCAACCGAAGCAGCACAACGAACCTGGTCGCACGTCACGGTGAGCTCGTGGATGCTCCGGGCCAGCTGCGTGTACGAGAAGCAGAGACTACAACGTGAGACTGGAATCGGATTACAGAGAGGGTAGAAATGACGCGACGGTGGAGAGATGGCGAGCCTTCTTCTTCTTCTTCCCCAGCGGCCGACGGATCTGAGGTGATGAGATCCATCAGCGTCGTGCCGGACGAGTCCTGCCCGGAAGCCATGGCTGTGGGCATGGGGGCGCGCGGCTGCGCGAGTGAGATCTCCAGCGAGCTTGGCTTGTATGTTTCGTGGAATTTTCGGGTCGGGGTGCGAGGCAATTGGAACGGCGAAGTGGTGCGGTGTGGTGAGACGGCGGTGGATTACTCTAGACATGGCCTAATCGGCAGAGCCAACCGCACCGATCTGAATCAAGAAGACCATGGGATGATAGACAGGAGGCCACCGATAGTAGCCATTGAAGTCTTTAATCGAGTTTATAGATGGAGCATAATGAGAGGTTCATTCTATGATATTGAAGCTTTGTAAGTGGAGCTTGGCTTATGAAGTTATTTTATCTAATAGTTTGGAATTCAGTTATTTGCATTTTAGCGCTATTCATTTCCTTTTTGTTGTTGCGTATAATGCAATTATGGTACTTCGGTTTTTTGTTTCCTATGGAGGCAAAGACTAATCGATTTATCCAATATATCTAATGAATCTAAAAAGCATCCATTGCATAATTTTTTATGTCATTATTTTTGTTCCATAAAAACATAAATTTTGGAGTGTGGATAGGGGTAGTAAAACATGGAATTCTAGCAAAAAATTATTTCTCAAAACCAATGTCTAAGGTGTTTGAAAGATGCTCTTTATGCATAGTTATGTTTCGCTTTGATACGTGTGAAATAAAATTTATATTTATTATAAATTTTAGAATCATACTGATATTATATATCATTATTTTTTAGAATTAGTTGCAACGCACGGGTGTTGTCTTAAGCTTTGAAGCAATGGGGGCAGGAATTAACAAAAAGTTAGGCTGCGAAGCCAGCGTTGTCTATAGCTGAACTGCTGAAGTATGAACTAGTGTGATAAGCTGACTCTGAGAGGATTTGACTAATATGATTGATTATTACTCGCTTGGATGCCTCTCTTTCTCGGGGGATGGAGTGGACTACTTGCAGCCTCACATCTGTCATATACTGCTCTTTTTTTCTTATTGGAGATGGTTTGTCGGCCCTATTTTTTTTCTTCCAGTTTTTGGTTTTACTTTTAACTTTTTTATAGTAATTAATATTTAAACAGAATATCTTTTTAAAATAAGATATACTAGTTAATTATAGTATATATTATACCGACTTTATTTATATAAACAAAAACCGTTGTGTGTGTGTATATATAGGTAAAATAACAGGTGCACCATGGTGCCCAAGCTCCATAATTAAAACTTTCCATCCATGATTGATTCCTTTCCAAATTGATACCTTTTCGAATTAATGAATCTTAATAGGTTACCTAATATATTGCACCTGCACGCATCTAAAAGCAATCTAACGACAGAGAGGTTTGGTGCCCGGGCACCTTGGTGTCCCGCCATATATATATATATATATATATATATATATATATATATATATATATATATATATATATATATATATATATATATATATATATATATATATATATATATATATATATATATATATATATATATATATATATATAGGACGAGTGTTTCATGCACCATGGTGCCTAGGCACCAATATCAATACCCGTTGATTTGCTTCGAGATTCGCAACGTTTGATGTGGGTATCTTCATATACCCATAAAAAAGTATATTTGAGATGTCAAACTCCGAAAAAATTTAAATTCAACTTCAGTTTAATTAGTTTGAACTATTTTTATGGTATATACTCACTGTAGTTGCATTGAACTCAAAAGTAGTTCAAACTAATTTGAACTGAGTTCAAAACTTACTTACCATAAATATATCAAGAGTATAAAACATTTTCATACCCAAACTCAAAAAAAATTATCAATCATACACGTGTATCGGATGTTGGTGCCTAGGCACCATGGTGCCTTATGTAATTTTCCTATATATATATATATATATATATATATATATATATATATATATATATATATATATATATATATATATATATATATATATATATATATATATATATATATATATATATAGGAAAAATCATTATTACTCCCGGGTGTAGTTACACCCGGGTCATTCACCGTCGATGTCGTTTGGAGATTTGCGTTGCAGGCATAGACTAACGGAGGGGAATCTATACGGGTTTGAGGAATTGATTCGCATCATAGCGCTTATTCAATACACCGTTGCCCAATACAGTAATATCCCGGAGAATGCGCACTCTACCAAAAACCGCACGGCGTTATTGCTGAGAATAAACCGCACGGGAATCTACCAGTAATAAACCGCACGGGAATCTATACTTCTTGCTGGTATACTAAAGTACTAGCATCATACTTCTTAGCAATATACTCCCTAACGGTACCTTGGCAGAACCCATTTGTGAGGAAAAACTAGTAGTATCATACTCCATTTGTTTAGTAGTATATACTTCTTTCAATTCAAGAAGAAACGTAGTATCATACTCCATTTGATTAGAATACTAGCTATATATACTCCTTTTGTAAAGAAAACTGGTAGTATCATACTCCATTTGTTTAGTAGTATATACTTCTTTCAAGAAGAAAAGTAGTATCATACTCTATTCGTTCTCAGTGACATACTTCTTTTTCCCACATATATATATATCATCATCATCATCAACTTCTCGCGACCTTAGCGTTTACACATGCATAACTGCATAGCTAGCTATCCACATGCAGATAAACAGCCCAGACATGTGTAATTATGTGAAGTGGTGCGACTTCGAACCACGTCGATCGATCTAATTCAACTTGATACGAAAATTTCTTTTTCCCAGGATGGATCCTAGCTAGCTGTGTCGTGCCATGCAGTTGCGACCCGTCAGCGGCACACAGGTTCTGAAAAACAAACGGCGGCTCCCTGTCCCCGACCTTAATTTCACGACGGTTTACCAGGAGCCACCCGGTTTCCAGTATTTTTAGAGCAAGATCACACTCCTATATATATGATTATTTTCTGCTAACTCTCCACCCTTCATGTTTCTTTCTAGAACTTCCTATCTTCGTGTTACTAACTACTAATTAATATACCACTTGATGATGCTAGATCCTGCTATTCTTGTATATTTAGCCCCTATATATGCAAGCGCCAACCAGATATCCTGTAACTATATAGGTATGCGTAGCTTTAATTATTTTAAGAACACGTAAGAGACTTGTGAGACAATCTCATTTTAAGAATAGAACCGTCGTATTTTCCGTAACAGCTTAAGAGTTCAGTTACGGATAAAAATAATATCTTGCATCCTTACAAGTATTTAAAAAGAATTAGTTTAATTAAAATATGATCTAATGGCCAAACTACAACAGCTTTATGGGTGTCCAAACTCACAACTTAACTTTCATTCAGAAGAACCGATAAAATCCCACAAGAATGTTTGAGTGCAGTCGTAACCCTAACATGTTAACTGATGTACCCTTTATTCTTCAGGTATTTGTTCTGATAAAAATAAGTAAGTTTCAGTACACTAGGTACTCAATAAGCCACATGGGAGGGCTTATTGAGTACCTAGTGTGTGGAAAAATAATAGATGCAAAATTGCTGATAAAGAATTTTTACACTTAAAATGGTAAAATATTATTCAATTAGTAAGAGACTTTGTCATTCGCAATTTCCACATTAAATCATCTAAATCCTTCTTATACCTTGTTACAGGAATCACTTCTGAAACACAACTTTATCAACCAGAAGCACGACATATTTGAATACTATTTATTATACCTTGCAGAGTTGCCTAACTTTACCCACAAGATATCTTATACTCATAACGGAAAACTGTAGACATGCAACATGATAACATGCGATTGAACTAAGATAGCAAGGTTGTTTTACTGCTCTTTCTTTTTTGGTCTCTACTCGGTAGGTCTAGATCATTCAATACGATTGGGTATTCACTGGTCAGTACGGAATCCGAGGCCCAACATAGAATGGGTCTACCGATGTGAAGAGGCAAGGGGTCTTAAAAGCCCAACTTCCATCTCACTCCTGTTGCACAGCTCATCCTAAAACTCTAGAATAGCAGTTCGTCATGTAGATATTTGATTGGATCGAGCAGTGTATTAGGCCAGGTTGACAAATTGTGGTTGAGCATGATCTATGTCCTTTACTTGGCATAAGTGTCTAGTCTTTATTTGCCATAGATGAAGCTATCATTCACATACCATATGTATTACAACATAATACCGCCAAAACCGTACCAAAGCCTCAATCCTCGGGTGAGGTTATGGGTTACAACTATCTAGTGGCTACCCACCAAAAAGCCTTAACTTTCAGCTTTATTTCACAGTCTGTTGGCACCGGACCGGATAATCCTTAATAGTAATTGTAAAGTGTTTATATTTGTCTAACCTACCTATTAATTATCAACAGGGTGATTCATGATATAATAATACTTATGGTTATCAAGATGAATATGACTTACGAGAGAACGATTGGGTTTTTCGATGGTTGGATCCAACTATTTATCATGCCCATTCTAAATTAATGTTTTTATATAAATAACAGTGCTCCAATAACATAAATGAAAGTAATAATTATTAAATAATATTACTTTTGAGCTACGGCTGATGGCTTTTGACTGTGCTTTTTGAAATGGTGGCAAAAGGGAGAGACGCTGACACAGACAACGCACGTGTTGGCGGGCTAGAGAAGCTGAGCCGCTTGGAGGAACTACCCTATGTATTTTAGTTTTCGGAGAAATTGAAATTAAAAGCTAAAAAGTAAAAACAAAAAAGACATGACCTAAAGCAGTGTACTATGCTTACCAAAAAAGCTTAACGAAAAGGCCCGCACGACTAATGGCCAGGTCTAGTCTAATGCAAGTTTCTCCCTACATTTAACGACTGAGAACAACATTTAACCTTCTATTGGCTCAAGTGCTAATCAGATCGGTTGGAGCACTGTATTACACATGGGTGTGGAGTATTAGACGATGCACACGCAACCGATCGATCCATAAACCATCATGCGTCGACATGGGATTGAGATTCTCTGACATTGTGAAGCATGGTCAAGCAGCTGAATTGAAGTGAAGAAGCTACAGTAACTGTGATTGTACTGTAATTTCAGACGAAGGATGCAAAACGGACGAACTGCTACGGCAGAGACGCTACAGTAGTTTCGATATAGTACCTGCTACAGTCATTGACACAGTACCAAACCGATCTCGACCGTTCCCTTTTAGTCCGATGGCTGAGAATCAAAGTCAAACGTACTATAGCACAGCCCCGTGAGTCTGTTTCCTAAGGGCATCTGTAGTGTATAAAAATAGAGGGTCTTAAGCCACCTTAAGATCAACCTTATACATTACAGGGGTGACCTTAAGCAGGCTATAAGCAAAAAAGCTTAAGGCTGGTCCTCAAGCTAAAGACCTGGCCACAAGCATTAAAATATAATTTTTCTTTATATGCCAAGTGAGACCGTCTTAAGACTCTTTGAGTTATATACACTATGGAGTCAGCCTTAAGTCTTAGATGGAACCCACATTAAAACCCCTTGGGTTATATACTACAGATGCCCTAATAAGTCGACGCAGACCCATCGACCTGAAGCCCAACCAAACTACCGTCTGCGTGCACGTGCCTCCCCTATTACTTACCCGGTCACCTCAGCAACAGTACCGCACTAAATTGATATAGTTCCCAACTATTAATTAATTTGATGTGTAAGCTTCGGTTTATGAAGACTGATTAATTTATAAATTGATTACAATATATACTGTAGTGACTTCGGACATGTTCTTTTTGGCTGCAGCTTGTGATTTTTGGCTGCGGCTTGTGACTTTTGGGCTGTTTGTACGAAAGATTACAGAGTAATAGAAACTTACGTGCGGTTTTTGCTAATATAAATGGAGTCGGTACAGTATGTACTACAATTAATTAGTAGACCCTATCTTGAAAAGATATTTTGTTTAAAAACTAGTTACTGTAGAAAAGCCGAAAAGCAGCTTTTAGAAGCTGAAAAGAACACGGCCTTCGTTCATTTTGACCAAAATCATATACAAATGTCTTTTTCTAAGTTTCTTTATAAACTGGTACTATTATAAGCTAAAGTCAAAAATCAATATAAATGGGCTCTCCATGATAAGCATCTTGCAATTTTCAAAAGGGAGGAAATTAACAAAACTATATTCTGTATATACCGACACAAAATAATAATAATAATAATAATAATAATAATAATAATAATAATAATAATAATAATATCGAGCCGCACAGATGCGCACTAATTAATCTTTTGGTAGAGCACAGAAGAACTCCTCTATCGAGATGTACACTTGGACTGCCCGGAGCCCGCCGGAAGTGGTCAATTCACCAAAACGATGGAACAGGGGACGAAGCGTAGGGAAGATGTTACTTGCATCCATTTCATTGCGACTTGGTCCTTATTTGATGAAGGCGCTCAACTGTTCACCATCAACACAGCATTAATCACTGAAACCCTGAACAAATCCCTCAAACGCCAGGCTCACCCAACAGTCCCCCATCCGTCCATAAATAGATGTTTAATTCAGACTTCGTCATAGTCTTCATTAAAATACATAGTCATCTGAATGTTTTTTTCTTAACTATCATCCAAATTTATGACCATTGAATTATGGTCATGAATTCTCCCCCACCCCTCAAAAAAAAATCTCCCCCTCCTCCAAAAAAAGATGCCGTTGGATCTGTAATCCAACTGTTTCAAATTTGGATGATTATTAGAAAAAAACATCCGGGTGATATCTAGACACACCCAAAATACATATCTAACCAGTACTATTTTTCAGTAATATCTATTAATCTGAATCATATGTAAGATATACATAACATTATGAGAAAAAGTCACAAATTATCCACTACTTTATTATTTTTAGATGGTTAATCAAGTACTTCCACATAGCTACGACCATGGTTAAATTAAGTTTCAAAAAATGAAACCACTGCCCATATTTTAAGACTACATCTATTTAAGGTCTATTAACACCCCGTTCTTTTTTGCTTTTCAGCAGGCTTTAGAATTTAAATTTTTCAATAATTATTATTCATTAGACTAAAAACTATGACTAATCAAAAGTCAGAGTCTACAAAACAAATCCAATACACTAATCGTCTCTGGTACGTTTAGACAAATACCCAACTGGGCCTGTGCTGACCGGTGCTCACCTAGAAGCTACTAGTTTTAACAGTGCAAACATGAGTGGCAGATGATAAACAGTATCTCTCACTAGGGCTTACCTAGAAGCTACTACTAGATGCTAGCTACAGTGAGTAGTATCTCTCACGCTCCTGTGTGTATATAAACACATACATGATACATGCTGCCTCTCTGTTGCACCACACAGCTCGATCGTTCCATAGCTGCTTGTCACACTAGCAGGTCGTCTATAGAGGCTTTAATAGTCGCGCTCCAGCTGCCAGCCATGTCCGAGGTCTTCACCAAGTCCCTCCTCCTGTACAACAAGATCCTCGTCAGGAGGCTCAAACCCCTCATCATCCATGCGCAACCGCCGCCGCCGCCGGCTACCGAGAGGCAGCCACACAGGAGCGCGACGACAACGGCCGCGACGCCATGCACAGCGCCGCTGGACGCGCTCCCGGAGCCGGCGACGAGGGACGCCGTCGCCGTGTGCAAGGTGGAGGGCGGCCTGCTGATGTCGTCCTCCACCTTCCCGTACTTCATGCTCGTGGCCCTGGAGGCCGGAGGGCTCCTCCGAGGCCTCCTCCTGCTGCTGCTGTACCCTGTCCTGCGCCTGCTCAGCCATGACTGGGCCCTCAAGGCCATGGTCATGGTGAGCTTCCTCGGCCTCAGGAAGGACGGGTTCCGGCTGGGCAGGGCGGTGATGCCCAAGCTGTTCCTGGCGGACGTGAGCGCCGAGGTGTTCCAGGCGGCGGTGGCGCCGCGCCGGCGCCGGCGGTGCGTGTGCGTGAGCGCCATGCCGAGGGCGATGGTGGAGCCGTTCTTGAAGGAGTACCTCGACGTCGACGCCGTCGTCGCGCCGGAGCTGAGGGAGTTCAGGGGGTACTACCTGGGTCTCATGGAGGGCGAAGGCGACGTGCTGCGGAAGTTGGAAATGGAGAAGGTGATCAGAGCGAACGGCGGAGGTGATGGTGTCGTCGTCGGCATTGCTGGACTTGGATGCTCGTTTCACCAGCTCTTCCACAAGTATTGCAAGGTTAGTGGTCATTAATTTACTTGCTCTGCATGGGTTAATGCATATGCATACGCATGTTATCTAGTCGGTGGAAGGCTAGCCATCGATAGCTAGGCACGTCTGCAAGGCGGGAATTTCATAGAAATTTCATTAGAATTTTATAGGAAGCGGTCTAATTCTTATAGGAATCGAGAAAATTTCCCGTATCACAAGCACAGGGCATAGTATTTGATTTGCATGTAATTACATGCAAAGAAGTACAGGCTTTTCTTTTTTATGTTTGGATTTATTATTTGATTTTCATGATGCTAGCAGGTTTCTGTCAACATCAATTTGCCAAAGAACTGGCAAATTTGCAACTTCACACTTGTCCATAACATCCGTCACTTTCGTTTTGTGAAGATGATTCAGATAGGTCGAAGCTTTAGTTGTTTTTTTTCCCAAGAGACGTCAAGGGAACTTCAATTTAGAGTGATACTAGTGTATGAAAATACATGTAGGCACCTCATAAATGATAGGAGGTTTCTGGTAGCTAGGGCGACTTGTATGTAAGTCTATCAGTCGTTTATTCAACGAGAAATTAATAGGAGAAAATCACACTACCCTAAAAGTCTTTTTGAATGGTCAATAAATCATGATAATTGTATTATTCACTTAAAAAGATCAGCATTACGGTTTACTGTCTCTATAGTGTCATTACTATTTTTTGTTAGGAATCATGTCATTAATATATACAACACTGAGCAAATACATTTATGAAGTCTCTGACTCGTATAAACATCTGCGACTGTAATAATTCCACACACACTGCTTTCATTCATTATAAATCGATGTGCATGCATGCTCACCGGTTTTCGTCGCCACATCAGGCTTTGTGCAACAAAACCAAAACAAAAATCGGTTCTCTGCAATCGATTGGGCATTGGGATATCGTTTTCAGTCATGTGGCTCAAGATAGAGACATCAATATTGCGAGCCTGAGGGAGAGAGCTGTGAAAAGCTACTATTTTCAGCTTCACCCTACCCTATTCCTTTGTGAGAGCATGATTTAAGGAGCTTCGTCCATGAAGCTGTTTGCAAAAAAGGTGTTTGGCAAAAAACAGCTCACAACAGCTCATGAAGCTGTTGATGAAACTGTGCCAAACAGGGCCTTACATTGTGATGGATATATGTCGGTGGTGGCAGCGATACATGCACACATGTATATTAATATATACACACACACGTAAGAAATAATTGTTCGATCAGCTAATCTTTACGTATGTAGCTATCTAGCTTGTTCTACTTTCTCGCCCACAGATTGTGTTGCAAATATATATGTTAGTATTGTCATGAGCAATCAATAACCGCATCTTCTTTTTTTTAGTTTTGCATTCAACCTCATCTTGAAGACGAATGAATCGGAGTAAAATAAAGCTCCCTCTAGTCACATAAGAAGTCTTTATCCAACAATACAGCTTTGACCACTTATTTTTATTATAATATATTTATAATATCTAGTAAAATTATAATATTATGAAAGTACTTTTTGAGGCAAATATACATGTTTCATTTGCACGTGTCTAATCTAAATATTTAAAAATATATTGATAGCCAAAAATTTATAATGTTTGATTATATGTGATTTAAGACGACTTCCTTTTGTGACTAGAGAGAAAAGTCAAATAGTCAAACATGAATGCTCTTGATATTAGGGAGAACCACTGTATATAATATACAGCAAGCTAGTATACTAGTTTGTAGTAGTTTACAGTACGTCAATCACTAAATCTTTTTGAATTCTACAATGATGATGAACTTGATATCAGAGTAAAGTTGAGGGAAAACGCTATTTTAAATCCTATGAAAATGTCTTGGGAAATATATTCCAGGTTAGTGAAATGTCATTCTCCGTTGGGAAATTTGTCAAGCATGCATGAAAAAACAAAAAAAATCTGGGCAACTACATCTAGGATGTTAGATAGAGATCTAACATCTAAAAAATCTAAGTACTCCTAATCCTAAAAAATACTCGAGTATTCTCTAGACACCTCCAACAACAAAATCTATCTTGCAACTGAGCCAAAGCATGGCTAAGCTAAGCTAAGCTGCATGCACAGCGAACAGATACTATAAGCATGCATCATGCATGTGGATTGTTAAAATAAAAGAAGCAAAAGCAATTAAATTTGCGTATTTCTTTAATTACTATCAATAGTATTCGATCGGTGGATGTGTCTTGCTATCCCCAGTTAATCATACTTAGCTTTCCTCGGGTCCAAATTACAACGAAAGTCCTTTTCTTTGCTTAATTGATGCATCTCCGCTATTCCGCTTTGACACCGTTAACAGTTGTCTGTTGTAGTATACTAGCTACGTAGGCGTGGCGCCACGCCACCGTGTTGACCGAAACAGAAGAGATGAAAATTCGTAAGAAGCTTTTTTAAAAAAAATTGAGGACACATGTGTATTTTCGGAAAAGTCAAAGGTCTTTTTCGTAAGAAATCGAGGATCTGTACGTAATAAACAAGGACCTGTATGTAATTTAGAAAACCGCGAGTCGCTATCCTGCGAAGGATACGAAATTTCGGTGAAGCGAAGGGGCGTTTTAAAAAAAACAGAACTGGCAGGGACCTTTTCGCGAGGAAAAAGGACCTTTACGTAATTTCAGGAAAATAGAGGGAAAATGGGTCTCCCGACCGTACCAAAATTCGTCAGACACGTGGCGGGCGGAGCTTACGCAGGGGCGACGTGGACACTCTCGCCGGCCGCGAATCCTTCCGGCTTTACTTCGCTTACGATATGCTACCAAAATTTATACAATTACAATAGTACGAATGAACTTTCGATGATGCATACGTTTCTGTAAATATTTACTCCCCACTAACTTTCAATCATAAATTTTCATAGTCAAATTAAGTAGCATGTATATCAGAAACTATGGAAAATGATATAAGTTCAATTTAATTTATGAGAGTTTGAAACACTTTTGTTTGACACAAGATACAATTAACATTTTTTTCTCATTTTAATGTCTTGTGGCGTGCATGCATGGATGGATGCAGGAGGTGTACGTGCCAAGCGAGCCAGCGCGGCGGCGATGGGGTCCCCTCCATCCCCGGCGCTACCCCAAGCCCCTCATCTTCCACGACGGCCGCACCGCCTTCCGGCCGACGCCGGCCGCGACGCTCGCCATGTTCATGTGGCTGCCGCTTGGCGTGCCCCTCGCCATCCTCCGCACCGCCGTCTTCCTCCTCCTCCCCTTCTCCCTCTCCGTCCCGCTCCTCGCCGCCCTCGGCATGCACAACCGTATCATCGCCTCCTCGTCGCCGTCGGCGGTTAAACTCTTCGCCTGCAACCACCGCTCCCTGCTCGACCCGCTCTACGTCTCTGCTGCCGCCGGCCGCGCCGACCTCTCCGCCGCCACGTACAGCATCAGCCGCCTCTCCGAGATGCTCGCGCCCATCCCCACGTTCCGCCTCACCCGCGACCGCGCCGCCGACCGCGCGGCCATGCAGGCCCAGCTGTCCCGCCGCGGCGGCGGGCTGGTAGTGTGCCCCGAGGGCTCGACCTGCCGCGAGCCGTTCCTGCTGCGGTTCAGTCCACTGTTCGCGGAGCTCGGCGGCGACGTGGGGCCGGTGGCGCTGCACTCGGCGATGGGCATGTTCCACGGCACGACGGCGGGAGGCAGGAAGTTCCTGGACCCCGTGTACCTGCTCATGAACCCCGTGCCGTCCTACATCGTGCAGTTCCTGGACCCCGTGGAGTGCGGAGGCGGCGACGCGGAGGCGGCGCGCGGCGTGGCAAACGAGGTGCAGCGGCGGATCGCGGAGGCGCTGGGATACACGTGCACGAGGCTGACGAGGAGGGACAAGTACCTCATGCTTGCCGGCAACGAAGGGGTCGTCGTCGACGACGACGCCAAGAAGAAGAGCAATGGCAATGAATGAGTTGTAGCCCTGGTAACTTGGTAAGTCGATCAAGTTGTCATTGCTGGTGTGTAACAGTACTGTACGTATCGTCAGAGTTAATCCGGTGTTATCCGGCTTGTGCTGTGTGCAAAAATCACACGCTTGATTAATTTGTAGCCAATGTGGTTCATAAATATACATACCCAGCAAAACTAAGAAACATATGTAACACCTAGCCTAACTTCATAGCCCAAAATGCTACCACTACATATTTACCATGTCAAATTGGTACCGCTATTACAAATTTCGGCACCATCTCCCCAATTTATACAACTACAGGCATGGGCAATCAACAAATATAGATCAACTATAATAAAGACAATTGATTCCACAACAGTAATAAATATAATAGTAACAAGTCCACCATATAGCATAAACATTCTAATGTTCAACGTTACACACTCCAGAACATATGCTAAGTTTTAACTAGAAAGGACTAGCTTACCAAACTAGATTATACTACATTTAAAAGTGATAGTCTAGAAAATAGATATTTTTGTTAGCGTTTGCATATGACATGGATTTGCTAACTCCCTCTCCCGTTGCATGACAACTCCAATATTCATCTAAAAATCAACAAATAAACAAGAGTGGGTCCGAAAACTCAGCAAACACATAATAAAACAGTGGCATCAACATAATAATTCAGTAAATTTCATATCTGTGAATCCTAAATCATAATATTTCTAACTGTTAGTAAATTTCATATCTATAAACTGTAAATCATAATCTTTATAATTGTATCATTGTCTCTTATTTTTTTCATGCAATGCAGCGAAATGCATATGTAACTGTAGGTCATACCGGTATAACGGAGTGTTCACCCATCGATGAACCACTCTCGCCCCGTCCTCTTTCATATGGGGTCTCAAACTCCACTCCCATGAAGTACTTACCGAAGTAGGTTTTTATCTTCCCACTCCTGTAGGACGCCTACCCGAGGTAAGTCTTGTGTATGAGTGCAATGCATGATGCAATATTCTTTTAATGTTGACATTCAATTATAAGCATCACAATATGATTAACATGTAATCATGGATATCATCTCATAAAACACTATAAAATAAAGTATGAAGAAACAAGTATCAAGTACTCATGACAATCCATTGTTCTACCATGGACTTGCCTATTTAACCTTGTAAACGATGCATGGATGACATCAAACCAAAACCTCCACTTATACCAGCATCATCCAATCCAAATACACCATAACAATACATGCACACAAACGAACAACATCGTTCCACTTGCTAACCCAGTACAGACAACACTCTTGAATTAGACGTCTTCCTACGCCTTGGTGGTTAAACAACCTTAACTTTCAATCCTGAAACCCAACATAGCAAGTAATCCAAGTTCTGAAATCTACACAAACTTACTCACGTAAGCCTAGTTATCATGATTTAAAGATTACATCATTTAAATTCTTATATTCAGCCCCGACTACCGTGTTGTTCCATATCAAGCAGCAGCCGTCTTAGAAGCTTTTCTTCCAAACCGTTGTGCTAAAATTCATGTTTCAGCATTATATAGAAAGCTAATAACATTAGCTACAAGTTTTTAGTAGACCAAGTTCTCGGACTATGCCCTTAATATGCCTAAAACGTCTGTAGAGTGTTAGGATGATCTCAGGGCTTTGGCCCAACGGCCAAAGCCCACCCCTTGACCGCGCCCTGATCGGGGGCGCCCAGCCCGTTTGGCTGGTGGGCCCCTGTCGCCAGCGCTATAAATACAGAGGTGGGGGCCGGGCGGCACGCATCACGAGGTTGACCGCGCCGCCGTCACCCCACCTACATACCCTAGACCCGATCTGTAAGAGGGGGGCGCTGAGCCGACGGGAAGCACCACCGGCGCCGTTCAACGCCGCCGCCAAGGAGGTCGCCGCCGCCCGGGACACGCCGCCGCCGAGGAGCCCTGCACCTCTTCCCCGACCGTCGCTGCCCGTGCGCAGACTTCACCGAGCGTCCGCGAGATGGCCACCTCCTCCTCCTCTACATCCGAAGGTCGGTACCCCTCTCTCCCTCTCGGTTTTACTTCAAGAACACGAACCCTAAAGATGAACACCTCTAGATCTAACCTAGGAGATCCTAAAAGCAACCTAACATTGGTATCAGAGCCATCCTAGTTTTAGATCTAGACGGAGGAAAAAAAAAAGAAAAGAAAGAAAAGGAGGGGAAAGAAGAACCCTAACCCTAACCCTAGAAAAGAACCGACTGGGCTTACCTGGCCGTCGTCGGCTGGTCGTCGTCGTCGCTGGCGTACGGGAGATCGATCGGGCCGTGAGCTCGCCGGCGATCCACGTACGGGCCACCGTCGATGCGCCAGACAGATCCGAGCCCGCGTGCTCGGAGGGGCGCCGACACGGGGCTGCTCGACGACGGCGCGCTCCCTCTCAGGGGAGCGCGCACGCCGGCGAGAAGGCCCATGGCGGCGCCGGTCTTCTTCCTCTTCTCCGGCGGCGTGGACGATGTCGCCACCGCCGCCGTTGCTTCGCTCGCTCGAGTGCGGAGAGAGAGAGGGGAGAGGCAGAATGATTTAGGGTTTTGGGGGCGTCCGCCGCGGGCGTTTTTGTTCCGCCGAGAACGCCGCGCAGCCGTCGGATGCGATCCGACGGCTGAGATGGCGCCAAGCCGCGGCAGGCTGCTTTTTGGCCCAGGCGGGCGAGGCGTTTCCCGGCCCAGGCCCAGGTTGCGCGCGAAATCGCGCCGCCGCGAGGAGCGAGAGCCGTCGGATGCGAATCCGACGGCTGACGGAGCGCGGGGCGACGCGGTGTCCGCGGGCGCGTGAGCGCGTGAGGCGCGCGAGAGAGTAGGCCGCGCCTGAGGCGTGGGCGAGCGTGTCCGCGCGCGAGGCTGCGCGAGAGGGCGAGGCCGAGCGGGCCGCGTGAGCAGGCCGCCAAGGCCGCGGGCGCACGCGCGTGAGGCGCGGCCGAGTGGGCCGCGCGCGGGAGAGCGCAGGCCGAGCGGGCCGGCTGGGCTGCCGCCGTGTGGAACGGGCCAAATGGCCGTTTTGCACAGTAAAAAACCAATTTTGATATTTATTGATTTTCAGAAGTGTTTTTTTGATGAATTTCAATGAAATTTGAACAAAATTTCTGGAAATTTTTGCACCAACGTGTTAAATTTTCAGAGATTAAAAGAGTATAGTCATGATGCTTCTGAATATTGAATTATTTTAGAATAATTACAGTTTCCGCTGCAAAAGTTAATATTGATTGTTTTTCATTATTAAATTCGAACCAACGGGAGAATTTAATTTTGGAAAAATAGATTAAAATTCCCAGAGATTTATGATACAGTTATTTTCTGACCAACGTTGTTAATATCAGTATTATAAATTTTTAATGTTTATTTCATGCATTATTTCTATTTCTGCCCAACGGTGATGTAGATTTAATGTATGATAGAATTGTTTTAAATTGTATGTCGTATTTTTGACCAACGTTGGAAATAAGGCATATGATTTTGATGTTACGTTCTCACTGTATTTGAAATTTTTTTCAGGAGGATACAACTTAATGAGTTGTATTAGAGAAATCCCCACTCTCAAAGGTGATAATTATGGAGAGTGGAAGAAAAAGTTAGATTTAGCTTTTATCTTGGCTGAGGTGGACTGGGTCCTCACTACAGCACGTCCCACTGAGCCTTTGGCGCCAGTGAGGGAACAGAATGAGGATGACACTGCATGGCAGAAAAGACAGAGGGATCATGCTCCCTTACAGATGTCTTATGACCTTGATCATAAGAAATGGACCACAGCCAACAAGAAATGTATGGCTGTGATAAAGAACACAATTGAGCCTGCTATTTTGGGCTCAATTGCAGAGTGTGACACTGTCACTGAATATCTCGATAAAATAAAGAGTCAGTTCACTGGCTCTTCAAAGACTTATGCTACACAGCTGATTAAGCAGCTGGTAACAGAGAGGTATTCTGGCGGTGGCAATGGCATAAGAGAGCACATTCTTAGAATGAGCAACTTAGCATCTAAACTGAAACCGATGGATTTGGCTCTCAAGGATGAGTTCCTTATTCATCTGGTTTTTGCTTCTTTGCCAAAAGAGTTTGACACTTTTGTTGTCAACTATAATATGCAGCCCGAAAAATGGGACATGGAAAAGTGCATAGCCATGTGCGTGCAAGAGGAGGAAAGAATGAAATCCTCACATGGTGGTGCTATCAACTTTGTGAGGGAAAACAAGAAAAAGAATTATAACAGTAACCCCTTCTCAAAGAACAAGGGCAAAGCCTCTGTACATCAGCCTCAACAGAACAAATTTGCTGTAGACAAAGACCAGTGCCTTCACTGCAAGAAGACGGGACACTACAAGAAGGATTGTCCTGACTATTTAAAGATGATAATGGCTAAGAAAGGTGAGAACATTATTACCTTTATTAATGAATGCCTGTATGTGAAATATTCGAAATCCACTTGGTGGATTGATTCAGGAGCAACTGTTCATGTTGCTAATTCATTACAGGGATTCCGTTCGACGAGGACTACGCAAAGAAAAGAAAGATGCGTTAAAGTCGCAAATGGAGTCGAAGCTGAAGTTGAAGCCGTTGGCGATCTTTCATTAGAATTAGCTAATGGCTCCACTCTTTTACTTAGAGATGTCCTTTTTGTACCCTCTTTACAGAGGAATTTGATTAGTGTGTCAAATTTGGACAAAGATGGTTATGATTGCAATTTTGGAAATGGCAAGTGCGAAATAATGTTTAATAAAGAATGTGTTGGTATTGCCATATTACAGAATGAGCTTTATTTGTTATCATTATGTGATGATGTGAATGTCGTATGCGATAATGAGAACGTTGCGTGCGAGAAAGTGAATGAATCCTCGTCTACGAATGTAAACAGAAAACGAAAGAGAACTCTAGATGAGTCGTCGAAATTATGGCACTGTCGTTTAGGCCATATTTCGAGGGGGAGAATAGAAAGACTAGTAAAGAATGATATTCTTCCTCCATTAGAGTTCTCAGACTTAGAACAATGCAGAGAATGCATTAAAGGAAAATATGTAAAGAAAATAAAGAAAGACGCTAAAAGAAGCACAGGAGTTCTACAAATTATTCACACAGATATTTGTGGTCCTTTTCCTGTGAAAAGTGTGGATGGATATGACTCGTTCATAACATTCACAGATGATTACTCCCGTTATGGATATATTTATCCAATCAAAGAAAGAAATGAAGCCTTGGATAAATTCAAGATATTTAAGGCTGAAATTGAAAACCAACACGATTTAAAGATTAAGATAGTCCGATCAGATCGTGGGGGGGAGTACTACGGTCGACATACCCCATATGGACAAGTTCCTGGACCTTTTGCGAGGTTTTTACAGGAAAATGGAATAGTGGCCCAGTATTCTATGCCGGGCGAACCTCAGCAAAATGGAGTAGCTGAAAGACGCAACCGTACCCTGATGGATATGGTGCGAAGTATGATGAGCTACTCCACACTCCCATTGAGTTTATGGATGGAGGCGTTGAAAACCGCCATTCATATTCTCAACAGAGTGCCTAGTAAGTCGGTGCCCAAAACACCGTACGAGTTGTGGACAGGAAGAGTTCCCTCACTAAAGCACTTACGTGTGTGGGGGAGTCCTGCTGAGGCTAAAGTATTTAACCCAAACCTTGGGAAACTTGATCCCAAAACAGTAAGTTGCCATTTCATTGGCTACCCTGAAAAGTCAAAAGGTTATCGTTTCTACTGTCCAGACAGATACACAAAGTTTGTAGAAACGAGACATGCTGTCTTCTTAGAGGATGAAATGATGAGGGGGAGCATGGTAGCTCGAGAGATTGACCTTGAAGAGAAGCGGGTGTTTGCGCCCACTCCGATGATTCAAGAGCCATTCTTCACACTACCTGCTGCCGCTGCACCGACGGTGCAAGACACTGTGGTGTCAGCACCTGTTATTGTTCCTCCCGTGGCAACAATGAATGAGAATGAGGAACCTGTTCTTCAGGATCATATAGAACCTATTGCCACAGATGAGGGGGAGCAACAGCAGCCTCAAATAGTAGATGTACCAAATGAGGAGGCCCCGAGGAGGTCTCAAAGAGTAAGAAGATCAGCTATTTCTGATGATTATCAGATTTATCATACAGAGGAATTTCAAATGGAGGATGATCCCACCTCATTTGAAGAAGCCATGAGAAGCGAAAATTCCTCAAAATGGCTTGAGGCCATGGAAGAGGAAATGAGGTCCATGAAGACTAATAAAGTCTGGGACTTGGAAATTATTCCTAAAGGAGCCAAAACAGTAGGCTGTAAATGGGTCTACAAGACTAAACATGACTCCCAAGGGAATGTAGAAAGACATAAAGCGCGACTTGTGGCAAAAGGCTTTACGCAAAGAGAAGGGATTGATTACAATGAGACATTTTCTCCAGTCTCATGTAAAGATTCCTTCAGAATCATAATGGCATTAGTAGCACATCAGATGGATGTAAAGACGGCATTTCTTAATGGGGATTTGGAGGAAAATGTTTACATGGCACAACCGAAAGGTTTTGACGTGGAAGGAAATGAAAGAATGGGATGCCGCCTAAAGAAATCGATTTATGGGTTAAAGCAAGCTTCAAGACAATGGTACTTGAAGTTTGACAGTACAATAAGAAAATTTGGGTTTAAAGAGAATGTAGAGGACAACTGTGTTTATGCAAAGTTTAAAGATGGGAAGTTTATCTTCCTAATCCTGTATGTGGATGATATCCTGCTAGCTAGTAGTGATGTTAGTCTGCTACTGGAGACAAAGAAGTTTTTGTCCTCAAACTTCGATATGAAAGATCTTGGTGAAGCTTCATTCGTTCTAGGGATCGAAATTCACCGAGATAGAAACAAAGGGGTATTGGGACTGTCACAAAAGGCATACATAGAAAAAGTCTTAAAGAAATTTGGTATGCATAAATGTAGTCCATCACCTGCACCTATAGTCAAGGGCGACAGATATGGGGATTTTCAATGCCCCAGGAACCAGTATGAGATCGATCAAATGAAAGCGGTTCCATATGCTTCAGCTGTCGGAAGCTTACAGTATGCTCAAGTGTGCACACGCCCTGACTTAGCATTTGTTACCGGGTTACTTGGCAGATTCCAGAGCAATCCTGGAATAGAACATTGGAAATTGATAAAGAAAGTCTTGCGTTATTTGCAAGGAACAAAAGGCCTCATGATGACATACAGAAGATCAGATTCACTCCATATAGTGGGGTATACAGATTCTGATTTTGCGGGAGATGATAGAAAGTCTACATCCGGATATGTGTTCACTCTCGCTAAAGGAGCTATATCGTGGAAAAGCTCAAAACAAACCGTCACTACATCGTCCACAATGTATGCCGAGTTTGTAGCATGTTATGAGGCTACGGGGCAGGTGAACTGGCTAAAGAAGTTCATACCCGGTTTAAAAGTGGTTGACGACATCAATAGACCACTTAAGTTGTACTGCGATAATGAACCCGCAGTAACGTATGCCCACAACAATAAGTCAAGTGGTGCTGCCAAACACATTGACATAAAGTACTATGTTGTGAAAGATAAAGTTCGGGATCAAATTATAAGTCTTGAGCACATAAGTACCGCAAAGATGCTAGCGGATCCGCTTACCAAAGGCTTACCACCCAACGTGTTCAGAGAACATGTAGCCGGCATGGGTTTAAGGGAAAGCCTATGATTCCTGGACTAAAAGATGGCCCAAAGATTAAAGTAACTGTTTCAGAACAGAGAGGTGTATTGTAACTGTTGAATCTATCGGCGATTGACCGTGACGATGAGACATGTTCTATGCACTAATCTGTGATGGAATGTGTAAAGTCAAAAGTAATTAAAGATAAAGTATAGATTGAGATCAAGGGGGAGAATGTTAGGATGATCTCAGGGCTTTGGCCCAACGGCCAAAGCCCACCCCTTGACCGCGCCCTGATCGGGGGCGCCCAGCCCGTTTGGCTGGTGGGCCCCTGTCGCCAGCGCTATAAATACAGAGGTGGGGGCCGGGCGGCACGCATCACGAGGTTGACCGCGCCGCCGTCACCCCACCTACATACCCTAGACCCGATCTGTAAGAGGGGGGCGCTGAGCCGACGGGAAGCACCACCGGCGCCGTTCAACGCCGCCGCCAAGGAGGTCGCCGCCGCCCGGGACACGCCGCCGCCGAGGAGCCCTGCACCTCTTCCCCGACCGTCGCTGCCCGTGCGCAGACTTCACCGAGCGTCCGCGAGATGGCCACCTCCTCCTCCTCTACATCCGAAGGTCGGTACCCCTCTCTCCCTCTCGGTTTTACTTCAAGAACACGAACCCTAAAGATGAACACCTCTAGATCTAACCTAGGAGATCCTAAAAGCAACCTAACATAGAGGACACAACATATGCAATTCACCTAATAGCCATGTTCTAGCCATTCTATGCATCAATCTTACTAATTGATGCTTTGACCTCTACATAAATCAATAAACAAGCAGAAAAACAGTTTTGAGGTGTTACCCTAGCCCCGAATAACTGGATCGGGGCACCTTCTTCATTTTCTTGCTAGATCTAGTAGATCAGACGCCGAGTTGGTCTTCCCTCTTCTTCCTTTTCCCCTTCTCTTTTTCTTTTTTTCTTCTTTTTCCTCTTTCCCCCTTTCTTCCTTTTCTTCCTTGGCTGGTTGGCTCTATCTTCCTTTTTTCCTCCTTTTCTTTCTTTTCTTCTCCTTCCTTCGGCTGGAGCCTCTCTTCTTCTTTCCTTCCTCCTCCTGACTGCCTCCTCTACTCCTCCCTCCCCTTCCTCTCTTCTTGGCTGGTGGGAGGATAGGCGGTGCCAAATGGCAACGACGGCGAGGGAGCGACGGCGGTGGCTGGCCAACACGGCGAAGGTGGGGCGGCGACGGCAGCACCGAGGGTGCTGGTTCCCCTTCCACCGACGATGACGAGGGGCAAAGCATAGGGGACGGTGACGACACTCCAGCAGCAGCGATGACACGAAGGGCCAAAGGCGACGGCGCCAACGGCTAGGGCACGAGGAAGGCAACACAAGCGAGGTGCGGCAGGAGGGCGGCGGCGACGACACTAGTGGCTGGGAGATGGTGGCACGACGCACGGGAGCTAGGCAACGACAGCCAACAGGGGAGTGGCGGTGTCGGCAGCAGCAGCAAGGGATGCGCGCGTGGTGGACAAGAGCAATGGCGACGTTCGGTACAAGAGAGGAGTGGTTCGATTTTGCATCCTCCTGGTTTGCCCTTATGGGCTAGGCTGCGCCGAAGCCGGCCCAGAACTCCTCTTCTCTTCATTTTTTTGGGGTATTACAACATAATTGCAGTCGAAGCCTATCTGTTTTTCTCAATAACTACAGAATCCTATCATCTGACATCTGGTGCTCACTCTCTGTCGATCTCATGGAGTGATCGGTATCGAATTGAGCTAGCTAAGCTTGCTTGCCTAACTGAACTTAATTTGTCTAGTCATGTTCCTCTGTTGTTCATTGATGTTCAGCTGAACCCTCCAGCTGTGTATGAATTTTAATTTGTCCAATCAGGATTGCCCAGCGAGGAATCCGGCCTCTCTTCGACTCCCCCACTCCAGTCGCTTCTTCTGCCGTCGCTTTGCCCCCTCTGTATAATCCACTTGATCAAATAAGAAGGGTTTGATTTTTCGGAGGTTTGCATCTTTATCAAATATCAATCGCATATACGTAGAATCAAGATCACCCCCTTATTTATATATACGAGTTCGACACGGTTAATTCACACGCTACTTGCTGCGAAGAAAAACACACGGACGACGCAATATTGCTGCTACACTTGGAGGTTAACTGGGAGCTTGATATATCATCTCCCAGATGGAAGTTGGCCTGTGGCCAGATAGCTAGGTGTGCATCAAGGCTCCAGTCCACCAAGGTTAAGTCCTAGATATCACTAGTGTCCACAAATTTTAGGAATACATACACGCATACACGATTCAGTGAGAAAACATGTATCACTGCAGATAATTTATCAAGATAGTGCCACTGTAAATTTCATTTTTTTTTAAAAAAAACTAGCTAGCAAGTCATAAGCAGGTTCCAATGGTTAGGTGGATAATATCCATCAACACTGTCACATACATGCTCTTTTTTGGTCCGAATTTTCGATTCTCGGAATAGAAATCTTACCAAGTTGAATCAACGGCCAGGACCAACTGTTGTCATGCATAACTATACTCAAAATCATTTATTTTTCTTCCTTCTGCCCAGAGGAATGACCATCGATCTTCTTCGGTTACCATTGCTTCTTGCCCTTCCTCTTTTTCCTGCTGCCACCACCGCTGCTGCTCTTTGCATTGCTTCCGCTGCCAGGAGAAGGGGGGTCGCTTTGCGCATCAAACATGCCAGACTGCACCGCACTCTGCAGCCACTCAAAGAACTCCTCTTCATCAATTCCTCCATCCATGTTTGTGCCATTTGGGACACCTCCACCCCTCTGCGCCGAGGTGCTCCCTTTGCCACTACCTTGCTTTGCCAAGCTGGCATTAACATGAAAGCTCGGCTTGTGTGTGTTTGCTGGGCATCTCATTCCCTGGAGAAAGAAAACAGAAATGGGTATATCAATTCATAAAATCTTTTAATTCTCTATCCACTAGCTGGGCAGAGAGAGATTCTGTCTATGCATGAAAATGTGTACTACTCCATTGGGCACCTCAGAATTCAGAAAACATACATACTTGCTCTAGTTGCAACTATAATTACTGTACTGTTTTCATATCCACGACAATTTTTTTATCCTAATAGTAGTAGTACATGGAAAACTGCGCAAAATCCACCCATACGTTTGCATGAACTTCAAACTAGCATTAGTAACTGGTCTCCTTACTGAACTTATTGCATGAGTTATTTAAAGGGTACGAAATCTCTGCTCGCAATTATCATGACCTAGCAGGATATTTCAGTGGTTGAAATAGGTAGCGTTGAGGCCTACTGTATAGTAGTTATGCCTCACATCATATATGTACTGACCAAAGGCCATACTTATGAGCATTCAATATGCAATCATTGCTGTCTAACATGAACATAGTTAAGAGAACAAACTAAGGCCCTTTTGTGCTAAACAAGCAACTGGTAAGAGCAGTGTTAATGAACACATCTGAATTTTCATCAAAGATCTGAATCACCTGACAGCTGAACCACTCAGTGACATCAAATATGTTGCTTTCGGCACAAACATATGCATGAGGCAAATCAGGCTGCATAACAGTATACATCATAACACGTCAGTCATAACACATTTGTGATGGCTAGGTGCCACAACATAGCATTCTTCTCTCTTCAAAAGAAGCAAAAGTTCTTGATAAGTGTTCATATCAAGAGTTGGAATAATCTGGCATTACCTTGTGCAGCATCCCAAATAGAATGGGCTGAAATGACTGCTCAACCCATCCATCGCCATCTTTAGCCTGATGAAACTCTTTGCAATCCTGTCATGCAGAAAATACAATGTAGCTTTACAAAACATTTACCAATAGCATAGCATCAAAAGCAACCATAACCATATACCAAACAGAATACCTGACACCATCTAGCTTGCAATTTAGCTCTTCCTGTATAAATCCATAGATGGAAATCACCGCATTTCTTGCAGGCTATTCTTCTTGATAGACCATAAGGTCCTTCATCAACACCTTCAGATGGGCTAAACCCTTGTCGGAAAGTACCATTTCCTCCTTTCTGGTAAAATTACAGAAATAATAAAGAAAAGAAATCATGCCTATAAGAAGAATAAACCATAGTAAACCTAAAGGCTAAAGCTTTATTAATGTGTGCATACTATATCTTGCGTCTTTTATTTTTATTTCAGACCACCTTTACTGAATGGAAGTAAGGAACATTAAACCAACATAACATTTTATGGCAAATTGGCAAGCAAAAAATTTTCCTTTTTGCCAAACAAATTATTGACAAGATTACAAATGCCATACTATTCTAACTGCCAAAAATATGGCTGCAACGAAAACCACATATGAATCTATTGAACAATGATCTATAACAGGGATGCCTTTCCAACAATGCAAACTATATACAGTGGCGTTCACATCAAAACCATCAAGCAAACAGCCCACAGTGCTGTTCACATTGAAAACATCATGCACACTGCCTACAGTGATGTTCACATTATAATCATCAAGCAAACTGTCTACAATGGTGTTTGAAACCAGTAAGAAAACTGTTCCCATTGAAACCATCCAGGAACTGTCTATACTTGTGGTCAAGGAAACCTAAATATGATGCTTTTCCAACACATAAACCATACACACAAGAACAAAAACATTAAGCTAAACTGAACTGAACAATAAAATACATACTATTTCTCAGTCAATTCAACTTTCACTAACTATGACCATTACTGGCCCATGCTTTCAAATTTCAAACAGGTCCAAAATCAGCCAAAGGCCAATTTGGTTCAGCTGGTAGGTGGCCTCAGTCAGTTTCATCTTCTTCTATGTTACTCTGAAAAACATGAATTATCGTGTATATAGATAGTGGTCCAATGCAAACCCTTTCCATATGCACTTCAAAAACATGTGAATACACCACAACTAGTTTGTAACTTTGGCCAAAATTGGGTGATTCTTCAGTCCAGCTAAACTGGCCACCTTTCCTCTCACAGGAGCCAACTAGTGTGTATGGGTTACCAGCAGTTGCTGATAGTTCTCAAGCAAAGTGTAAACATAAATCAGATAAAGAATAACTAGGAAGACCTTTTGAGAAGCACTCTGAAACCGTCTGAAGTAGTTCAATAGCTCCTCCCTCCTTAACTCGTCATCATATGTCTTTCGTTTCAAAGAATCAAGAAGAACCTGTGTGTTGAGTTGGGACCTCATGAATACATGATCTCAAAGACGCATTTTAATTGGATCTGTGATTATTTCAACAAGGAGTACAAGCAAACCTCGTATGCATTTTGAAGCTTTTTAAATGCATCAGCAGCTTTATCATTGCCCATGTTCTTATCAGGATGGACTAACATAGCCTGCAAAATCAGTAATCACAATTAACAAATATTACTATACTGGAACCTTGCAGCACACAAATATTAAGACGAAAAGGTAACATTTGGGAAAATAAAGCGCTTATACAACTTATATTAGATATATCTTTTAGCATCACCTTTTTCTTGTATTCTCTCTTGAGTAATGATACATCTATGTTTTCATAACGACGGAGTCCTAATGCTGAATAGTGATCAGTGCAGTTCAGTAAACGAGCCACTTCATCTTCAGAGGTTAACTCTTTCTCAGCTCCACTCGTTGAAGGATCACCAGGGCCACGATCAGATGATTGGGCATATCCAGACTGTGAGGTGCTATCTGTTGATGATTGTTGAAATTCTCCAAAAAAGTTGCCTGATCTGCCTGAACTTCGCTCAGAGTTCCTTGAAGAACCATTAAATTTGTTATTGTCTACATTGTTCTTCAGGAACTGCACTAGAACGTCACTTGAAATGAAAGACAAGTTCAAGCTCAAAAGTAACCCAAGCCATCCGACATAGCTTCTTGCACAATACATCGAATACAGGCAGGTGACAAGGAGAGCAAATCGTTCATGCTTCAAGAAAAAAGAAGCACCTGTATTTTAATCAATATTAGAGCATTTACATATTGCAAAAATATTTAATAAGATTGATCTCGAAGAAATAGTAAATAAGTTGTAGAATATGACCTCCAAGAATTATTACAGTGCTTGTTGTCCAAAAGCTTCCATAGAGCCACAAAATCACCACTGCAAGCATTGTGATGACCAGGACAGCAAAACCAAAACCAACAAAGGCAACCATAGAAGCAGCAACCACCTAGATCATAAAGAGAGAATAGAAAAGATGAAAATTTCGACAAGACATTAGGCATCTTCTTTAATTTCATAATTCAAAGTTTCAAGCAAGAGAGCATTTTAAAAAAAGCATCATCGCCTGCAGACAAACATACATGTTCCATCGGTTGAACACACTAAAAAACAAATATTGATCATCAAAGAACAACTTTCACTGAAACTACATTTACACTCATAAGAGGAAAGTGCAGAAAAAGAAGATTAACCATATAAAACTATTGTCATTACTCATTAGCAGATAAAAGATTAGGTTGTCAACCTTATAAAAAGCATTTCAGATTATGTTGGTTGAAACAGTTAATGTTATTGTTCAGTGATTAATCCTAGTGTAGTTCAAAGTAATGGAGAAAAAGTAGATTTGTCAAGAAGTGCATGCACTAACATACAAAATAGAACTCATAGAAGAGGTGACATATGAAAATTGTACTACAGATTGAGTTTAACTTATATTTGTGGATTGGCAACCTTGATCATTTTTAAGATTCATGGAACAATGCATATAAACGTCCGCTAGTGCAAACGTAGCACACTGTGTTGCAGCCTGCTACTGAATACTGAAAGAGGCTGAAGTATATGAAATGTTGGCGGAACCAAAGGATGAGCAGGTTGATATTGCTAAGAAGGGTCATATGGCCATATTCACAAGCACTAAACTGAGAGGTCAATCAATTTATATTGTATGTATGAAGGCCTTCAGAAGTCGAAGGAAAGTACCATCGCAAGTATTGCAACGAAAATCTGTTTCTCTTGGTTCAATTGTCTTGCAAACAAGATGACACTGCCAAAATTAAGTACTCAATGTTCTATGATTGAACTCTTGAATGGGAACAAACATAAGATAACCATCTCGTATATGCATGCACATTGATGAGAACTATGCACAAGCAAGATTTCCATTCCACTATTAAGGTTCATAAGCTGATTGTATTGTTTAATCATTTTTTCATTTTGCTTGTGATAAAAATTTGATTTGTAGACATTGAACATTGTAAAACAATTTTTTTAGGAAACATTGAAAAACAATTTCTACCTGGCTGCGTTGTGCAACACCCGTGATAGATACAATACGTCAACCTCGTAAACATTTACATTGTGAGTAATGCAACTTGAAAGAAAAGAAAAGGATAGTTGAGTCATACCATGAATATGAGCATTTTCTTTATCCCAATCATTGCAAAAATTGACAGTGTGCTACACCAAAGTACCGCAAGGAGGGAGTTTGTCCCCAGACGTAGCAATGAATCAAAGCCCCTTATGTTGCAGTCTAACCAAACTGTCGACAAGAGCAACATCAACTTTCCAGCATTAAACATCCAGGCCCAAACAACAGGATAAACATACTCAATTTTGCCAAGGACATATGCATGCCCTTTGTCTACAATAGCCATGAAAGTTGTGATCGCTGGCCTATTTCTCTCAACAAATCTTTTGCTTTCTTCCATTACATACATCATGGAAGCTCTAAAAAAGGATGCAGCCATGCAAGCTATGCACCTGGTCTTCTCCAAAACGTTTTCTGCCAAAATGCGCAATGAAGTTTGTTCTATTGAAGAGTTTTTATTACAGCCACGCCGTGAGGATTTCTTGCTATCTCTTCTTATTTTGGTAGTGCTGGAAGGCAGCTCGTTTTCTTCAGAATTGCTTATATCACAATTGATATTCACTGATTGCTGTTTAGAAGCTCTGTCATCAGATTTGCCCAAGGACGAGATGCCATTACTTCTGTTATTCTTCTTGTTGCTTCTTGTTTTCTGGTCACTGTTTCCTCTCGAACCATTTGATCGACCTTGAACATGTGAACTTGGATTTTCACCATCCATTGCATCTCTTTCTGGTGTATTTAGTATATCACCATTAGCTGTATTTTGTGGATTAGGAGAAGCATGATTTGGACCACTTTTACTTTGGCTTCCTTTTCGAGCCATGATTTCGCTCAAGACAAGGTAGATTTATAGCTTAGGCAATGCATCACCACAGTTCACGCAGAAGGGTAGATACATCTTTCCATCTTCCCTTGGTAAAACAGTACCTGTGGGTACACAAAAAACATACCATAAGTATGGATTTAACAATAGGTCTAATATGCCATGTTTTAGATTCAGTGCTCCATCTAAAAAAAAGTTGGCATACAGCAAAGCAAGTCAAAGGTCAAGATTATTTATAACTGCTACATCTAGCGAAGGGCATTTTGTCACTTTATATTGTGAATTGATCATAGTATTGATCCATATAGATTGGCCTGCCAGTGCCCACCCAAGTTGGCATTACCAATACCCGCTGTGTTCATAGTTTCGTAATCCTCTCCATTCCTTGTTACAAAATTGTGATATGTCATTGGTCATTATTTTTTTTTCTATTTCCAGTTTTACTTTGATATTTTTGCATGTTATTCTTTTGTGGGCTAAACCACCACACTCCATCTCCAGTATGTCATCGTGAGGCCCAATTGCAATGTGACTGAGCTGAACTCCGCCAGATCTTCACCAGCCTTCACGACAGTAGGTTAAGTTGGATCATGGATTTATGGTGCCATTCATCACTTAAGCAACAAAGTGTATTGAACAAATCGTGGGTCTGGGCCAATCGTGAGAAAAACGAGAGTGAATGTTTCTGTTATGGATTCAAATACCTGGATTTGGGATCAGCATGGAATCAGATTTGGATGAACTAACTTGCACCAGAATTAGACAAGCTAATTGTATTTTACTGTTTTGCCTATACTAATAGTAACTAATTTTCTTTAAGATTCTGTGCAAATTTTTCTATAAAATGAGTAGCAAAGCAAAACCCTAAAAGCAATAATAACAGGCAAAGACACATTGCTTCAAAAAAGGGCACTCATATGCATGGTTGTTTGTATAAGATTGAGAAACAGTGAGTTTCATAAGCCATCCAATCAGGACACTTTATATGATGATGATTTCTTCCAAAGACATCTAACTTTTCATGGCAGGCGAGAACAATGACGAGCCACCAGAGAAGTACGCTCTTACAGTGCAGCACATATCCAACTCATTAAGTATTACGAGAGTCGAGAACTAAATTTTGCTTGCTAAATTGCTTGACTAATGTCATGGAGCTTGAGTGCATCACTTCCCCAAGAGACCAAGATCAAGTCTATGCTTCTAACTCCAAATTGACACATCAGCGGGCTACGACATAAAATTCCTCCAAAAACTAGATACTATCCAATGAATCAGTGAGCGATGCTATGCCAGTCTATTCAAGACATCCGTCTTTTCTAAAGAACTCGATTCATTCTATGTCAGTCTATCAAAGCTCTATCATGAAATTTCCAATAGTCCCATAGAACTAGATGCCATCAATGCCAAAAATCCACAAATTGGCACCTAAATCCCTTCCTACAACCACTACCAAAATCCCATGAAGGCAGAAATTTCACCTAGATGAGACATGAACACAGAAAGGGGGAAAAATCAAGAAACCCCCAGATAGGCAAAGCACCCACCAAACCCCGACTACGATGGCTACCGAACCTCGCTAAATCTAAGAAGCAACAGTCCAAGGCCGCAAATTCCACGTGGCCAGAGCACACCGCAGCCAATCTTTGCACCGAAAAAGCCAAACCAAAAAAAAGGATTCAAGAAAGCAGGCAGAAAGGCGATTCTGCTCGGGCGAGCGATACCTTGGAGGAGACGAGGCACCGAAGTGGGAGGAGGAGACGAGCAGAGGCGGACGGGGATGGAGACAGGGGGAAGGGGAGGAGCAAGCGGGGACGGAGAAGTGGAGTGGAGGATGGGATGGGATTGTTGAGGTGGCGAGGAGACCGCCGCGACGCGACGCGATGCACAGGCTGCTCGGTCGCTTTGTTGGTTCTTCTTCCTTCTCATCTCCTTGTTTCTTACCTCTTCATCAGGCTTTTTCTCTTACCCTTTTTTTTAAAAAAATTCCATCCATTTTTATTGCGTGCGAAATATTCTATTCTATTCTATTTAATTTAATTTATTCCTTATTTAGATGTAATTTATTTTGTTTCTTGTAGATGTGTTGTTGGGCTCAGAATTTTCCGCCACGTTTCTTTGACACTAGTAGAGGGAAAGCGAAAACTGCCTGGGTGGGCCCACTCGGCAACCTCCATGCTGAAACAGGGGTGGGTCTCTTCTCTCCTTTTCAGCTTCTTAAGGCCCCGTTTGGCACAGCTCCACCACCGGCTCCTGGAGCTGTTTGGAGCCGTTTTGTGCCAAACGGGGTACAACAAAATAGCTCCACCCAAGGAATCCCTTAAAACCTACTGAGACAAAAGTAGCTCCTTGGGTGGAGCTGAAAAAAGTAGCTTCACCCAGCTCCACTTGTGAAGTCAAAAAAACAGCTCCACTTGTGAAGTGGAGCCGTGCCAAACGAGACCTAAATATTACCTTTTGTTTTCTCTACATTAATTAGTTTTCAATTCAAGTATTTTTTTCAATACGGAATATATAAATTGATTAAGTACACACTGTAACGATTTCATTTATATCGATCAAAATCACACATGAGTTCCTCTTACTCTATTCTCTCTTACGAACAACCTAAAAACTATAAGCCACGGCTAAAATCTATAAACAATAGCAAAAAAACAGCCCTGAGTTCGAGAGACCCTACAAATGTTTTTCTTTTCTTTTCCTTACCCTTTCCACTCCAAGAGAGAGGAGCAATCCTTGGTCACCAGCAGATTGGAGCAATAAATAGTCGATGCTCTTTGAATAGCAAATTGTAGTTGCGATTTTAACGGCAATGTATTATGCATCCACAACCCTAGAAAGGAAGTTATAAACCCACCCAATAATCCACCAATAAGCACAAGCATCCATCAAGACTCCCTATGTTTCGAATGTTGCCTTTCGTTAAGAGTCAATGACACCGGCACCAGAATCTTCAAAGTATCATACCCGTATTTTCTGCGATTATGTTACTACAATCCATAGTCACTGATGAGGGCTGAACTCCCTCTGAAAGGCACCCATTTCATTCAAACCTCGCGATTTCCATGGCGGTGAGTGATCCTTTACAATCCTCTCATAGCAGGCAACAACGGTAGGTACATAGAAGAAGAACATGGCAGGTGCAAGCCCTGGAAGTAGCTCTGACTTCTGACTCTTTGCCCTAATATTTCAAGATACACAAACCGACCAAAGCAACAATAGCACATGGTCTTACTGTTCAGACGCAATGACCACACTAGTGATCTTACAACCTTAGGAAGGGGCATTGGTTCCTCGCATGCTCCGGGATTAGCTTCACCACAACCTCCATTGGAACCCCCTTCAACTCTAGCGAACACAACAAATGAAATGGTAAGAAACTTGGCAATCAATGTTGATGAGCTGAGATGCAGCTAACTGGTGCCTGTACTTACCGTGCGGCTTGAAATTAAAGATGGGAGGTAGGAACCGGCCATTGGGGAGGCGAGTATTTGGGTCCCGAAGCTTGTCGAAGAAAGGGTGAATCAGAGCATCCAACTGCATGAGCATCATATGGTAGCATTAGACTTTAGACATACAAATTATGTTCCATTTGGATGGAAGAAACTGCGGGATATGCACTCACAGCTGAGGACCGTAGGTGTGGTGAATACTGAAGAAGCCTGGAGACCAAATCCACCGCTTCAGGTGGCGTTCTTCTATGGAACACCTAGAGGGTAAGTGAAAAATGTTAAATACCACCACCCACTTTGCACCATAAAATAACTTAACAACACCAAATTGCCATTAAGAGAGCCATACCTTATGCCAAGGATGAGCTTTGATTTGGGGAACTTAGATTCCGTGTAGTTAGGATTCATGCATTTAATTTCTTCTCTTGTAGGTGTGCCTAGAATCTGCAACAATCATCACAAACTTGTGCATGAATAGTCTAGAACAGTGTGAATAGGTAGCAAGATCAAGCAGTAGAATCACCTTGATGATTTCAACAAGTTGATCAACTCTACTTTCACCAAGAAATAAAGGTTGTTAATCACACCAGATATAAATGTGAGCTTCATGATTTCTTCTCGAACAACATTATTTTATTCACAGTGACTTTTCCAATAAAAAATAACAATCAGGACTCATCCTGGTTTTTCAAGTTCACCTGTCCTGTTAGAAGTTCAGCAAGAACACATCCAGTAGACCAAATATCAATTGTTGTTGTGTACTCAGTAGCACCAAAAATAAGCTCCAGAGCCCTATAATACCTAGAGCAAATGTATGATATATTGGGTTAACCTTTCACCTATAGAAATGATGCACAAGTGTAAGGTGCTAAATACCCAAATCAAATACAACAATATCAAGAAGGCTCAAATACAACTGTATCGAGAAAGGTCAAGGTAAATACCAGAACTTTTGCGCTTCTGAAATCATAGAGCTTCAGCCGATGAGTGTGTGGGTTAACCCAGTACAAGAAGCAAAGTTATGAATCTAAGGGAGACATGGAAATAATCATGAAGTGCATTGCCAACAAGGCCTTAAATACATCCAAGTGCTCGCGATGGTTGGCATTATCTTCAATGCTTGCGTGTTGTGTTTAGATGTTAGATAGTTGACTTCAAGCACTAACCAGCACATCTTGGGCCAGAATGCCAGATACAAGCTAAGGGTCATATTGTTTAGGAAAAAAGCATGGTAATTGGTAAAAAGTTTTGCAATATTACCAAAATAAATGTTTAAAGATAAACTAATTGTGCTTTGGGCTTGCTCCTTAACATTCAAATCACAGGAAGTACATTGTATAAGAGCAATGTGGAATGAGTCAACATACAACAGCGTAGCTGTATGTGACAGTGATAATTTGCTATTTGGCCATAAAAGGGGAATGAGGAACCTTGAATATGCAGAAAATGAAATAATTTTATACCCTATGCAACCACACAAAAAAAAGTCTATAGAAAGGATAATGATGTCTTTCGTTTACCAGAAGATTCTGTGGTTTTATGTCCCTGGGACAAACACCAACGCTCCGGTGGATATAGGCCAGTGCCCAACAAATCTGTCAAGGGAAATAGGTAAAAAAATTCTCCAGAGAAAATACAGCCAAGTCCACTTGAACTATGTAAATTTTGAAGAAAAAAAAGCACAAGCCATGAAAATAATAAGCAAGCACAATATATTAGAAGCAAAATTCAGATCTAGCATATATTAGAAACAACTCAAGTCAGAATAGGTTCAACATTTATGTACAAAACTAATAGGCATTGTCCCACTCTCCCTCTCTCTCTCTCTCTTGTTAAGTTCACCAAGTCCACCACAATAGGATCCAGAATTTGAGACTCTAAGCTATATCGAAAGCAATTTAGTATAAAAGTTATTTTCTTGCAAACATACTCATTTAAGTTACATCGGTAAGGTAGCTGCATGTATCAAGCTAAAGGAATCCTAGCAGTGAAGTTAATATTTATTTGATACATATATAGCTTCACATATATGAGTGGCATGTGTTGGTTCATCCTGTTGTAGTGTTTGATGACACGGTGAACTATCTCAGGGACATACTCAAGCACAAGATTCAGAAAAAGTTCATCCTTTTCAATGGTTGAGAAAAAGTAATGTTTCAGAGACATGACATTTGGATGGTTGAGAAGATGCATCATTTGTAACTCGCGATTCTTGTATCTCTTATCCTGAAGGACCTTCTTGATAGCTATTGTCTCACTTGTCTCCAGACATTTTGCCTGCCAAGTGACAAGTAAAGTCATGCTCTTATGTTTAAGTTATATGTTCTATATTATGAAAAGGAGCAGTCTGTAACGTCCCAAAAAGGGAAACTACTGTAATTGCAAAAATTATAAAATATTTCTGTTGTTCTTCCCGTGTTCTCAAAAAAAAATTCTTGGTGTTATTTGAATTGCTCGAGTTTGTTTTCTTGCCGAAAGCCCGAGTAATAAAACTTGAACCCTTGAAATCAAGAACCAAGGTTGAAAATCATATCGAGAAAATCCAAATCCCCTTGGAAGCATTAATCTCAAAATTTAAAATTTAATTATGGTCGTTCAAGGCCAACAATAGAAATTGGCATTCAATATAAAACCTTTCCATCCAATTTTTGTATCTGGCCATTCAATTTGGAAGATTAAGAAATATTTATCAAAACTCGAACAACCCTAAAATTAAAATATGAAAACGCAGAAATTGAGTCAAGCTCCCAAATTTAAAATATACTCATAAAAAACCCAAACCTAAAATTTCAAAATTCAGAAAGTCATAAAACCCCCAGAATTCTCCTGGGCCGGCCCATTGCTTTTTCCCTTATTTTCCCCGCCCATTTCTTTTTTTTTTCCTTTCCTTTCCTGGCCGTTCGGCCGTTTTCTTTTCCTTTCGGCCGTTGGCCCGACCGCAGCCAGCTTCTCCTTCCCCATTTCCTCCTCCCTCCTCTGTTCATGGCGTCGCCGCCCCAGGCTGACGGCCCAGCCCGCGCTCTGCCCACGGGTTTCGCCAGCTCCACCCGGTTTCGCCTCCGTACGCGCCTCCACTCCCCTATCACCGACCTAGCCCCGCACCACTCCCCTACGCCGCTGCGCCATGCCGCTGCCCATGCCACCGTACCCACGCCCATGCCGACGTACGCCTCTCCCATGCCACCACCCATGCCGGCAGTACCTTCCCGAGCGTGCGTTGGCCTTTAAGAACCGAGCTCGCCTCCTCCCCATTCACCATTTCCCCTTCATCCTCCTCTAAGCCAAGTAGCCGCTCTGCGCTCGCGCCGGCCACCGTCGTTCGTGCCGTTCCGCCGCTCCGGCCATCTCCTCCACGATTGGACCGCATCACGGCGTGCGCCCGAACGTCCTCTGCCTCTCCTTCACTTAATCGAAGAATCGATGCCCGAGAGCACCACGCCCGCTCCTCCTCCATCTCCGGCTGGCCGTCACCATTTCCGCCGCCTCCTCCTCGTCGATCGGTCCCCGGCCAATTCGTCGCGGTGGGACCATCTCCCTGGTGCCCCGAGGCCTCCCCCACCGTCGGCCGAAGCCCTCTGTCGCCCGAGCTATCTGGCCACGGTAGCCTCCCCGTGCTGCCGCCTGCGCTCGCCGCCGGCCTACCTCAGCTTCCCTCCGTCCACCTCGACTACCCCGGTGAGTTCCCTATACCTCACTCGTGCCTACGCGCACCCATTCTCCCTCCTTCTCCCATCCGGCCGCCGGCGCCCCTTTTTCCCCTCGCCACCGGCCACCAGTGCCGCCGCCAGCTTGCCGGGGCGCCGCCTCAGCCGAAGCGGCCACCTCCTCGATATTCCTCGTCACCGGGGCGTTCCGTTTTACCGGTCGCCGCCGCCTCCCCGGCCGTTCCCCGCCGGCGGCACCGTCCGGCCCTGGCGCCGCCCTCTCCCTCCTCTGTTCCTTTCACTTCTGCCTTGCTCTTCTCTGTTTTCAGCCGAAGATGCCCTCTCTCTGTCTGTCTCTTTGTCTAGCATGTGGGCCCAGCTAGCAAGTATCTCCAAACTCTTGTATGCAGGTCCCAGTACTCCTTGGTGTATGTCAAAAGAACAACCTTATGAAGTCTGAGCTGCAAACAAAATGGGAACAAGAATCCACTGGTGGGATTGAACTAAAAGGGTTATGAAAGTAAATTAACTATTTAACTCTAGTTAATTTCATGCAAATAGTGAGTAATGAACTAATCCTCATATAGGATTAATAAGGTAAGATTATGCCATGAACTATTTCCCTTAGGACAAGTAATTATCTTGGACTAAATGTTAATATTAAAAATTAAGATATAAAACTAATTAAAAGATTCCCTTTTACCAGTTGAATGTAATAGAAGTTGATCCTAAATAACTAAAGTCGCATGGTTGAAGCTCTATAGGAATAATATCGATGCGTTCAAACTTTACTCTAGAAACCCGAATAGTAACTTGAATACTATCTCAAGTGGTTTAGATACTATCCTTCATCCGTCGATCTAAATATATTTAAACAAATTAAGTAAATCAATTTAACATGATTTTGCCACATAAAATATTAACCATAAATCGCTCATCTTAAGAATCATGTCATCTCACTCATTAGTACTTAAAATAGTCCTTGCCTCACATCCGAACCTCCACTCATTATCTCATAAATTCAAATGTAATAGTTGAAAATAACTAATACCAAAAGAAATAGCTTCATCGAGGTAATCCATATTAATTCCTGACTCATTCACTCACTAACAGGCAGGCCAGGGATAACAGTTGGTTAAATGAATAACCCCATATAGATATTCAGTTGCAAATTTCGGATAAGTATTATCACATGAAATATCAAAGTAACACTGAGTATTTAAAATTATACTCTTCTCATGCAAAGCCCCCGCCTCCTAGCATTACAAAGCCCTGTCCCTCTTTACTAGCTTCGCTAAACTCCTTTATCTGTCCATAAGTCCTGCTTGCCTCATGGAACTTCCTTGATAAATGTAAATCAATTAAAAGAAAGTCATCAAGCAAAAGGTCAAGCCTTGCTTTTCCCCCATCGGCCATGTCTGGCCACCTTCTTTTCCCAAAAGCAGGTAATCCCTGTAGGTACATCTTCACCTTCCGATCCCTCGTTCTCCTAAAATTTTCCCTCACGGTAAAGCTATTCAGATAACTCACTATCCTGCTTAAATCCAGCCACCGCTGTGTTCGCAGCACGCTAATCCGAATCATCTTTCTATTCTCAAATCATAATAAATGTGTAATTTAAATTGGGCATTTAAAGTATTTGGATTTATTTGATCTTTCTTTTCCTTGCCGCGTATTAGAATCTGAAGACTCGACGAAGCGACAGATTCGAACAAGATCAAGACTCGGGTAAAAGTGATGACTAGGGAGTAGAGATTGCTGACTGAGCAGGCTTTGAGTTGGATCAAGGCCATGGTAAACCGAGCAAGGCAAGTCATCACTTTGATCATATTGGTCCTACATTTTATGCAAAACTATATTCTTTTAAACTATCAACTTGCATGCCTAATTGGTTATAAAAGTATATGTCAAAACTTAAGGTAGCTACATGCCCACTTGACGTTGTATTAAATTTACTATGCCATCCTTTGGTACTTGAATCACCTGATCCTTGTCACCATAGATACTAATGATAACTTTACTAGCTATAAGTCATATTAAATGACATACTAGTCTTGTCAAGTCTAGGGCGCTAGTTGCCCTGATCAACAATCTCCAAAAATATGAAAACTGGTTTTGGGACAGTCACGGGATGTACGTGGCTGATTATTTGTGATAACTTAAGTTATGCTTCTCAAAACTCTAAAAATCTGCTATACCAGTCTGGGCGGATGGTAAGAGTGGTGGGTGTGGATGTAACACATGGATTGTGGTTTGTGGAATGAACCGCCCGGACAAATTAAGGACTTAATCCTGTGATGACCCCTCCGTGTACAACAGTACAACCACAAGCTGGCAAACTGTAGGCTTGGCTGGATAATTTACTAGACTCTCTAGCCATTTCACGGAGAACGTGTGTAGGTGGGTAATAAAAGCCCCCGTGGAATGGGACATCGGATGTAGGTGACGTTGCCGAGGCTAGCGTATGGTGGAGAGTGGAGTCCGAGTGCGCCAACCTGTGGTGACATCCCGCACAACCTATGGAAGCAACCCCATAGGAGTGAGATGCTAGAGAGCGAGGTATTGTAAAGGCCTCGTGGTAGTCTCTCGATCTGCATGACTAAGGAATCATGTAGAACCATCGGGACGATTACCTCTTGTGGGTAAAGATGTACAGACTCTGCAGAGTATACAACTATTCGAATAGCCGTGCCCACGGTCAAGGGCGGACACGGAAATCTTCCTCGAGTTAGTTCTATTTCAAAAACCTTTGTGGGTGGGACAAAAACCTATCAGGGGGAGGTACTCTGATTTTGAATTTTTCCTGGAGGGACGTACTCCAGCGTGATAAATAAGATGGAAGTGGCATAATGATCAAAAGCTAGCATAGGTGGATGGAACCATGTAATCGGTGGATGGAACCGACACCGCTATATTTATTGCACAATCTCAAACTCTTTAAAGCATGTTTATAAAATGTCAAGTCATAGGAATTTTAATTATGATTATTGCAAACATCGCATTAAGTAAATAAAAGAACCTCGAGCCTCCTTTGACAGCCTTGCATCTATTATTACTGCATCCTGTGTGGTGGCTTGCTGAGTATCATCGTACTCATTCTTGCTTAACTACCATCACTCAGTCAGAGAGGACAGGAATGCCAAACCCTGCGACACTAAAAAGGGGTCGACAGAGCTGGAAGACGAAGAGGCCATGGACTAGGTCGCGAGCCCCAGTTGGCTGCCTGTGGGTCCCATCTGTGTGAAGTTTCCGCTGCTGCATTTTATCGCTTTCGGCCTAATCGGCCCATGAGTAAGTATTACTGTATTATTTACGCTTCCGCATAATATGTTTTTGATATACAATAATGTATCTGTGAGCACTATCTACTGATCCAGGGAATAGTGCGTTGGAATCACAGAGGATCAGGGTTTGCTAACCCGAGGTCCGACACAGTCTATATGCCCTTAATAAATACTTATTTTTCAACCTCCAGATACTAGCAAACATACCTGGAACACAACACCAAATGACCCTTGCCCAATAACACGCTCAGCCATGTAACTTATGGTTTGCCATTCACACAAATTGAATGCTACCACCATAAGATTGAGAAACCTAGGTCAACCGAACAATAATCAAAGAAAACCAAGCTACATCTACCTGCTTCCTTTAGCCACCTCTGCCACCAATAGTTGTGACTATAATATGACCAATTGCATAATGACATAGATGCTAGCAGACAATTCCTAAACCAAAATGACATTATATTGAATGGAATAAACACAGCTACTCTGAATAGAAATAATCAAGAAGATGGTAGCAAAAGAGATTCCAGCACTACATTAATATATCGAAGAAGAAATTGCACGTTTTAACTGAAATTGCGCAACTGCAAATTCTTTTAATGAACAGTGCAATATTGGATTGAATGATGAACACCAGTAAAATTACTACATCACAATTATAGGAACAAAGATAGTTGACACTGAATAATAACAAATGAGAAAAAGAACCCACAGTTTAGACCAAAGAATCCGAATTAACTCTTAACAGACGGCACATGCATCCACTGAAAAAAGTGGGAAGGCAGTTTGCTATGCTGTGATGAAGGGGAAGCAAGGAAAATAAATATGCATAGTTGAGCTGCAATAGATTACCACAAGGGCAAGAACAACAACAAAATTATAAATCCTACTGTTTCAATGGCATTGAGGGACAGAGATCACATCTCTTCATCGCCCAAGAACCCAATGTTGTTCCAAGATTAAAAAGAAATCCGCACCTTTCCCATCAAAACCCTACTGATCCTACACAAATTCAAGTGCTTTGGAGCATTAAACCCTAGCCCTCACCAATCTCTCTTGGATCTAGCCCGATTGAGTGAGCAAGAACCACTTGCAGATTCAGTGCAATTTTGGTTGGCTCGGAGCGTACCAGCTTGCGGCGACGCTGCAACGGGATCATGGGACTGTAGCTATAAGTGGATCGACCGAACGAATCGAGGAGGACGAATCTGCTTGGATTGTCTCCACTCCACTTCCACTTGCTGCGGGTGTGGTGGTTGGGTCGGGGTGGGCCAGTATAGCAGGGGAAAGGGAGGGAGCAGCAAAGTTATCAGTACCATTAATTTTAGTACCGGTCATTCGGTATATACCGTACTGTTATATTCAATGGTATAGAATAACCTATGTACCATTTCAACCTTAGTAATGATCATATTGGTCAATGCAGGCCATACCGAATGTGATTGATATTATCGTTTGTTTTGTTATCAGTCAAAATGCAAGTTATGATCCACGTCTCCATCAAAATCAGCCCAAAGGCCCAGTATGTTTACCACCTACCCCCAAGGCAGCTAAGCTCAGAGGGGGGCCAAGAAACCCTAGCCACAAAGAGAGAACAGGAAGAGCTGAGCTAAGAACCTGGGGGGCGAGTGCTACGGTGATGACAAGCGTGGCGTGAAACTTGGCCATAAGAAGCATCTCCATCGAAACTCAACATCTTCCACCGGCGGCAACTCATGAACGATAAGCGCGATATGAAGCTTGGCCATAAGAAGTATCTCCATTAAGTATCGAGTCTCAACATCTTCCGTCAGCGACAGCTCACGAATGACAACTCATCTACTAGTCACCTCATGTAAGTTGTTAATTATTAGTTACTAAATCAAGATTTCTTCTTGTAGTGTTGTAAATAAACGAATGACATCCATCTTCTAGTGTTGCAATCAATTAGTACTATACGCTGCTATAGTTTTGTTATTTCACATTTTTCTTCTAGTGTTGCAATCAATTAGTAGATAACTAGAGACCCATCAGATCTATATTTGTAATGTTGCAATCAATATTTCCTTTTTTATTTTTTGTACGTTGCTATGTATTGACATAGTTTCATTGGCTAGATAAACACCTGCCCCTACATTGGCTCCAGCAAAGTCAGAAGATCCTGCTTAGGCACATGGGAAGCTTGTCCTTGGAATTAAAAATAGCACGATTTGCCTTCACTGTGGCAAGAAGATTGGAGGTGGCGGTATTACTTGTTTGAAGCAACATCTTACAGGATCTGTGGTCAAGTTCAACCATGTAAGAAGGTGCCTGGTGATGTCCAATGGCAAATGAAGCAGCTGTTGAATGTTTTGGATAAAAATAAGGAGAGAAGAAAGAAGATAAGATATGAAATTGGATCTGTTAAATCATAAGAAGGTTCAACTGGTGTTTTACAAAGCAGGGGAATGTCTCCTACATCACCAACCCCTATTCAGCTATAAAGCAACTTCAGGAGAAGAGTTTCTTTACTCCAAGAACAATAGTAGATTCACAGCCAGTGGCAGAGCTAGGAATTTTTTCGATGGGGGTGCGAATTTAAGATATACTCTAACACCACAAGGATATTGTTATTACATGTTGGTTTTCTTGTAGGCAAATTTTCAAGTTTTATATTCAAATTTTGCCAAACTATTGTTGAAAATCTCTCTAAACATTATCATTTGGGATAAATAATTTTTTATATGTAAACATATATTCTCTATAGAAAGAAGCTCAAGGGAACTTAAATTAGCCATAAAAATGAGGATAGAGCTAAAGAGATGACAAAATGAAGAAATAGCTCAAGAGAACTTAAAAAGAAATATACATATATGTTATGATTTACTACCTTGGAAGTTTAAGTATAGGAAATCTTAACAGACACTGCATAGCAATTACCTGTTTTCCTTTGAATTTTGATATTTGAATATATACTATTTTGTAGCAGCTTCAAATGCGGTTTATAATTCAAGAGATGAGCATAAGTTAGATTCATCGTTAACAAGTAAATGAAATGAAACTAAATAATATGTAGAAGTACCATTTTACTACATTGCAAGTTTGAGTATATGAAAGTTAACACAAAAAACTTACATAGCAGCTGCTCCTGGGATGCTTCTGTGCCTTTTCAGCTTGAGCGGAATGAGCCTCCTGGGAGTGCAGCGGCGGCGATGAGCTGTGTGCCCGAGCTCAAACTCGGCTTCTAGCTAGGGCACACTTACACTAGGGTAGAAGCCTGAAGGAAAGATTTGGTTGATTGCCGATTGGGGAATTGTCGTCTGGCCAATGTATATCATGGATTGGTCTGAGGAAGTGAGGATGGCACTTGGGCTTAGCTTGGGATTGATTCTCTCCTGAGGTTTATTGGGCCTAATAGGCTGCCAGGAGTATGTTAGTATGTGTAGTGTATATTTTGTGTATTAAGAAGGTTATATATCGAATTTTTTTGCAAAATTTTTTGGGGTGCAACTGCACCCCCATGCACTATTGTGGCTCCGCCACTGTTCACAGCCAAGCATCAAGAGTGCACTAGCATCAAAAGAAATTATCGATCATGCTAAAGATGCAATGGCTAGATGGTAGTATGATGCTAATATACCATTCAATGCAGCTAATTCTCCTTACTACCTGCTGATGATAGATGCCATTACATCTATTGAATCTAGCATCGTAGCACCTTCTTATCATGATTATAGATGAAGCTTGTTGAAAAATATTGTTCATATTACTCAAAATTATGTTTATGATCTCAAGAATGAATACACAGTCTATGGTTGCTCTATAATGCCTGATGGCTGGACAAGCCGAAGACAACAACCCTTGATAAATTTCCATGTTTATTCTCCAAGAGGCATCATGTTCTTGAAATCTATTAATACATTAGGACTTCGTAAGAACAAAGAGACGTTGCTTGAGCTCTTTGATGAGGTAGTGAAACAAGTTGGGCCAGAGAATGTTGTTCAATTTATTAGTGACAATGATGCAAGCTACAAAGTTATTGGACAAGCATTGCAACATAGGTAGGACACTTTCTTTTGGTCTCCTTGTGCTGCACATTGCATTGATCTAATGATGGAGAATTTATCTGATCCAATGCATTTTTCTATCTTTGATGAAACCATAAAGAAAGCAAGAAAGATCACTAAGTTTATTTATAACCATTTCTGGATGTTGTCGTTGATGAGGCAAAAACTCACAAATGGTAGAGAGTTGTGTCGTCCTACTGTCACTAAATTTGCTATACATTTCTTGAGTCTTCAAAGTTTACTTAAATTTAAGGGGTTGCGCCAAATATTTACTAATGACAAATGGGTATGTTCAAATCATGTAAAAAGTAATGATGGGAAGGAAATTGCTTCTATTGTTTTGGAAGATGTTTTGGGATCAATATCAACATATAGTCATAGTTACCGAACCATTGGTACGTGGCCTCCGGTTGGTTAATAGTGATGAAAAACCTTTTATGGAATATTTGTATGAGGCAATGGACAAAGCAAAAGAATATATTAAGAAAAGATTGAGGAACAACGTATCTTTGTATGGATAATATATTAGAGTAATTAATGCTAGGTGGGACAAGCAACTTCATAGTCCATTGCATGCAGCTGGATGTTTCCTCAATCTAGGAATTTACTTTAGTCCTACCTTTACCAAGCAAAAGAAGGTTGGTAAAGGCCTCACTACCACCATCATGAGGTTATTTAGTGGCAGATCTTGATGTTCAAGACAAGATATTTTTTCAACTATAGCAGTATAAGAAATCAATTGGTTACTTTAGCCAGTCTAGTGCAATTCGCCAATGTGAAAAACTTAATCCAGGTAACAATACTATTGATTGAAATTCACATTCTGTTGCAGACTCAAATGGTTTTCTTACCCTTTTTTGCATGTCTTCCTGATAGTTGGATGGTGAGAAAATTTCGGCCACGACACTCCTGAACTTCAAGCTTTTGCTATTCTTGTTCTTAGTCAATGTTACAGTGCTACAGGTTTGTGAACACAATTGGAGTATTTTGAGTTTATGTGCTCCACGAAAAGAAGTAGACTTGAACACTCAAGGCTAAATGATTTAGTTTTTATTCGTTACAATCTTAAGCTTCGAGAACCGTATGAAATACATCATAATATGTGCAATGTTGAGTTTTTGTTTACTACCATAACTGATTAGTCTCCATTACTTAGGATCTTGAGGAAATCTAAAACTGCATTGGATCCCATTAGCCTTGATTACATTGATTTATTAGGAGAATGGGTCAGTGAGGACTCTACTCTTCTTAATGAACATGACTTCAACTAGAAGAGCATCGATGCACCATTTGCTACCGTGTCTATTTTAGAAGAGGAAGAATTGGCTAGTGTAGCTAATGCTGATGTTCCACCACCACTAGTAGCCGTAGCTGAAGAAACAACATATGCCCACATATCAGAACCTCCAACAGACCAAGGTCCATTTTTGTATGTCAATGATGTGGAGTAGTAGTAATCTACAAATCCATATTATATCAACTATGAAGTTATGAATTGTATTGCATTGCCTTGTTTCCATGGCCGTTGCATGTATGCTAGCTAGCTCTTGGGCTCTCACAACATTGCATAATTGAGTTGGAGATTGTAGAAGATCATCAATATGATGTTGTTGTATTGTATTTGAGGTGAGCTCTACCTGGTAGTTCTGGTGCTAGTCTATGGTTTTATATGTTGTTGTTATATTATGTTTAACTACGTTTGAGCTTATAAACTCATTGGACTAAATATCATATTTCATCCTATTGCTATGTATTTGGAATTTTGGAGTAAGATTAAAAGTGAAATTTGTTGTGCACATAATTAAACCTATATATACTTATAAATATATTATCATATTAAATTCCGGAACGATATGCTGATATGGAGCGGTGCCAGAATATATCTTCCAGGAGCCGAATCAGTATAGCTTTCGGTACAGTATTGACAAGTTTAGAGAAGAGGTATGGGAAAATACCTTTCTTTTTTCCCTTCAAGAGAGTTCCGAAAATAGTCTTCTGAAGCTGAATAACTGAAGCCTACTCTCACCTTGCTTGCAAAAAATAATGTATTCCCACAAGAACTAGATTTGGATTACTGGCTAGCGAGTACCATACTAGATAGTAATTATCCAATAGGAGCATCACGGTTTTGTTGGCAATAGGATGGAGAGATTTCTCATTTGCCCATCCATCCTTGTGTTGGTTAATCTATATCGATTGGTTAGATAAAAATGGAATGGAAGCATGAGATCATATAGTTTACCGAGCATTTTAATCATTATCTAGCCTATGGTTTTTTTTTACTTCTATTTTTGGTTTTTGGCTTCTCGGGATGTCAAAAAGGCAAACATTAAAACGGGGCGACATCTTAAAACGAATTCTTCAAATAACTTTTCAAGCTTAAAACTGTGTGCGTAAAAACATAGTAAAAAACCACCAATCATATTAAAAATCATTCGTCGCAGCCCAAAAGAACATCCTTCTTGTTCAGGGACAATCTCTCTTCGTCTTGCAAGCAAGCAGATTGCATGACATGGCTGCTCTCTGACAAAGTCTAATGCAGCTTGGGAATGATGTATGCTCTAGTACTATAGTGCAACCGAGACCTGTACCGCACTGCATCTTTGATTTGTTGAAAAACCACCTGCTCCTGCATGCTACACCATTATACCCCGGGTGATTTGCACTCGGGGAGGCATGCAACGGAGGTGTTTTTTTACCAAAAAAAAAGCCTCCAAACTTCCATATAAGGGTCCTAGGCTCTTACAGATAGGTCCCTGCCACATCGATAGTTTTGCAAGAAGGCCCTCTGTTTTCTTCTAATTACGTATGGGTCCTTAAATTTTCTAGGAAAGTATTCCTTTTGCTTGATAAAGCCCCACGATTTTTCAGAAAATACGTACGAGCCTTTGGTTTTTTGCAGAAAAGATCTTTGATTTTCTTAAAATGACGCATGGATCCTTAATTTTCCTAAAAAACCCTCATACGAATTACCGACTCTTTTTACTTTGGCCTACACCATAGCGCTTCCGCTGCTACTATCATACGCGCATTCTACAAGCCCGGGAACCAGCACTGTAATCGCTAACAAACTAGTACATGCACGAACAATATAGCATACGGTAAAGTGCAAGCGTGAGAGACGCATCCGAATTACACGTTTTATCCTATAACCGTGTTGGGATGGATGCGAATACGATAAACAAAAATGTATTTATATTGTATAATCAATTTGAATTCGGATGTTATTTGGATTTTTTTTGTAGAATGCAAATACAAATATGGTATGTAAAATAGGTATTGAATCGGATATGGATAATATCCGGATTAGGCGGACATAGTAGTGACAGCTAGCTAATATATATCTTTTTCATCTAACCTCTAAATTGGGTATATTATATATACATTTTGATTATCTTGACGAGACCGTCGTCATGATGGACTATAATTTGAATTTCGTGTTTTTTATTTTGGCACATCCCCAATAAAGCTTTTTGCATGCTCTTTTTAACCAAATTCGATATGTTTATAATTGATTTATTTGTAATATATCTAAAATTAGTTAAGATTAGTAGCAAAATGGTACTAATGATAAATGACTACGTAATAAATTAGAGAAAAATGGGCATAAATATTACTATAAAATCGGTGTCAATTGATAAACTTCATTATGCTATAGGATATTCGCATCCGACCGAATTAATAGACATTCGATTCGTTTTCATATTTATTATAATAATTGGTTTGTGTTTGTATTCGTTTAAAAATACAAATACGATGTGTGAATACTACTATTCGATTTGTATTCTTTCGATTCGTGGACACCTCTGCAGGGGCGGAGACAGGGGGGCGGGCAGGGGCCTGGCCCCCCCCAATGGTCCACCAAATGTATTAATAGGACCCCTTAATCACCCTTCATCACAGTCAATTAGTCAATTAGGCCCCTGCATTTCTAACACAAAATCATTGCTTAGTGAGTTGAGAAATGATGGCTGGGAACCACTTCTTGAGGAGGTGAAAGCCTTTTGTGACAAGCACGAGATTGAGATTTCGGATTTAAATCGCAAGTAAGTTATTATCTTAACTTCAGTTTTTTAATATGAGCACAAATACATATTTTTTTTATTCTTATGGTACATATCTAACTTATTTAACTACATGTCGCAATTTGTAGGTGTGTGGATGTGACCAAATCTCGGAACAAAAATGATAATACCACCACTCTTCACCATTATAAAATAGATGTGTTTAATGTTGCGGTCGACCAACAATTGATTGAGTTAGAAGATCGATTCAGTTCTCAAGCAATAGAGCTTCTATCACTTTGTGCCTCACTAGATCCAAGAAAAGATGGCTTTGACATTTCAAAGATAAGTACTCTGGTGGAAAAGTACTATCCCGCTGATTTTTCAAGTCAAGATCAAGCTCAATTGGAGTGTCAACTACCACATTTTCAACTTGATGTATGCAACCATATAGAGCTAAGTACATTGCCATCACTTGCTGATCTAACAAAGGGACTAGTGAGATTAGGTAAAAATTCTATTTATCCAATGGTCGATAGATTGCTAAGATTAGTCATAACTCTTCCAGTATCAACAGCGACCACTGAGAGAGTTTTTTCAGTATGCTAGACGTATGCTACATTATTTTGCCATATGTGTTACGATTGAATTTATATGACAATATATATGCGTATGTTTAATTATATATGTGTATGTCTAATTTTGCCGACACACAGCGCCCAGGACCTATGACGCCGGCGCCTTGGCGGGTCGGCTCCCCCTTTGTCTGGATCCTGGCTCCGCCCCTGCACCTCTGAGTGTACAAGAGCAAGACTGACAAGCGAACAAGGACACAAAACAACCGAATTCATGACCAATGATCAGGACGCGAAACCAGGCTAGCTAGCTTCATTGATTCAGCCATGTAGTAGTAGTCCGTTGAGAATCTCTCGTAGATGTTCAGTAAGTAGGTATATACATGCAGTCTGTCTGGCTGGTCAACAGTCAATGGATAGATCACTGGTATCTGCAGATAGTATAACGATGAATGGATTTGTTAACACTGTAGGGAATGATTGAGATAGACCTAAAGAAATGGTAGATTAATGGCTGCCCAAAAGCAAAGGGAAAGGAAATTGAAAGAGAAAAAGAAATGTACCTAGAATGAAGAACAAGCCAAGCTGGAGTGTAATGTTCGCTGTGTAGATACGATGACCTTCCCTTCCTCTCTCTTTCTTCTCTCGAGTGGACGACAAATGCAGCTTGCGAGTACCATTCTGTAGCCCTAGCATGCATCTCCCCTTGTGGCCCGGCGGGGATCAACCAACCAATGATTCGTCATTTGAACGCGCAAACTAGCTGGTAGTAACAGATAAGCACCGAGACAGCAGCTCCGGTCGTCGTAGGACAGAAACAAAATCTATCTGAACTAGTGTTGCTTCAATTTGCAAAACTCGATTACAAGCGTGCTTTTCTTTTCTTTTCTTTTTCTTTCTTTCTTTCGAAGGCCCTGCTGTTCTTGTCGCACACATGCATGGTCCCTGGAATCTACAGCACTTTCTTTCAGAGTCCACCTGCACCCTTCTTTCTGAACAAAGAATCAGTAACCATTCTAAACAGCCAGGTTTCAATACAAAAAGGGTAAACATTAAGCAGCAAAATTTTTCGATTCGTTATTAGTTTGGACCGTTTGATCATCCAATATCAGTCAGTAATAACCGGCTTATCGGATCGTTGGCAATTGAAGAGAGCAATGGTCTAAACGAAAAATCTTGTGCTTTGACTGCGAGAGCGCCAGCCGACAACCGAGATCAAGGGAGTTAGGGAGTCAGAGCTATTAATCAAGTCGGCTGATGATCCTTGACTTGATTAAACAGTGGTAAATACTCTAGCCAAGATGATGGCGCGAGATCCGATGAGCGAGACCATTGACCATCATGTACTCCATCTGCAGACAATAATATTGTCTTTTCTCTGAATCTGAGTTGCTTGTGTGTGCCTATCTCTATTCTATTGGCCGGCAATCAGTCACCAGCAGGCAGCATCTACCAACAGCGTCAGGACGCGAAGTGCAAGCAAGCACAAAAATTCCAGCAAATTTTGCGCAGCACACGTCGAATTTGACCAAACCAACATAAAAAAATCTCATCTTTATTTTTTCATAACATAACATACTACTCCAGTAGGTTAAAAATCCAATTTTTTTCTAGTAATACAATGCAGACACTGGCTACATTACAAGTGAACTAGCAAATCCAGCTCTAGATCTATAGACACCCCCCCCCCCCCAACACACACGAACGCGGCTTCCCTGTTCCTGTTTCCGTGTCCCCCTCGTGTTTCCGTCCACGTGGCGAAGATCCAGATCACTCTGGATCCACTAGCAAAGAGGTGAATGACCCTGGATGGATGCCACGTCGATGAGAACACGAGAGGGACAGAGAAACGGGAACAGAGAAGCCGTGTTCCCTACACACACACCCTTTTTGGCGTCTAAAAGGGGTCGTCTAGATTTGCTCTTGACCGTGCATTTTCCGTCGACCTCATCAAGCAAATAGAATACTCCATATGACAATCTTAGTGATGTGCCTGTGGCCCTGTGCTAGTGTTGAGCAGTATCCGGGCCAGGGGAAGCATGCCAGGCTGACCAGAGAAAGGGTGCCATGGCTGCCTGCCTCACCCGGTGCACTCATCCACATGCTCCCGTTCAGCCACTGTTCCTCCCTGTCGGGCCCATGTTCAGACTCTTCTTCTCTTCAGCTCGTCTTCTCCATTGAATACTCGTCCAAATTCCAAACTATGATATGCATAATTGTAGACTTATTATAAGATAAATGTGTGGCACTTAGAAGAACACAAGTATGCATTGGGGAAAAAATGTCTGATGATCTCGTTGGACACGCAATTTTCTGGGTGTTTTCTTCGACGTTCTAACTAATTTAAATACGTGGTCTTTATTGGTTTTTCTAGTTGCAAGTGTATAAATTAATGCTTCTGTGAATAGAATTACGGATATACTTTCCTCTCAAATTATATTGCTTCCTCGATTAAAATACTGGCACAGTTGACGAAATTTAAAGCTAATTAAGCCCTATATAAACACATCCAAAGCACACCATGTCCAAACCGTGTGCAGTGCAGATCAAAACAGTTACCTGGCACCATGTCCAAGCCAAGGTGAGTAGTATTCTTCTCCTCCTTGTAGCTTGAGTTGTTCGACTCTTTTAGATGGAAATGTGGCGTGCGGGCACTCATGCATGCGATCGATGGACAGGTTGGACGGCAAGGTGGCCATCATCACCGGCGGCGCGAGCGGGATCGGCGAGGCGGCGGCGCGGCTGTTCGCGTCGAGCGGCGCCACGGTGGTCATCGCGGATATCCAGGACGAGCTGGGCGAGGCGGTGGCCGCGTCCGTGGGGTGCCGGTACATGCGGTGCGACGTGACGGACGAAGCGCAGGTGGAGGCGACGGTGGCGGCCGTAGTGGCCGCGCACGGGCGGCTGGACGTCATGCTCAGCAACGCCGGGGTGTTGCTCCCGACGGGCTCCGTGATGGACATGGACCTGGCAGCGCTGGACCGCGTGATGGCCGTCAACTTCCGCGGCGCAGCGGCGTGCGTGAAGCACGCGGCGCGCGCCATGGTGTCGCGCGGCACCCGCGGCGCCATCGTGTGCACGGGGAGCGTGGCGACGTGCCAGGGCGGGTTCGGCCCCTCGTCGTACACGGCGTCGAAGCACGCGGTGCTGGGGCTGGTGCGCGCGGCGGCCGGCGAGCTCGGGCGGCACGGGGTGCGCGTGAACTGCGTGTCCCCGGGCGGTGTGGCGACGCCGCTGAGCTGCGCGCTGATGGGCGTGGGCCCCGAGGAGATGGAGGCGATGACGGAGCCCCACAACGTGCTGCGCGGGAAGGTGCTGCGGGCGGCGGACGTCGCGGAGGCGGCGCTGTTCCTGGCGTCCGACCAGGCCGGCTTCGTGAGCGGACACAACCTCGTCGTCGACGGCGCCACCACCGCTGTCAACCCCGCCATGCTGCGATCCGTCGGGCTGTGAATGGATGAATGCTATATGCTTGCTTGTTTGGTCGTTTTCATTGGTTGGATACTTGGATTTCATCAGTTTTACTACTGCTTTGTTCATACTACAGCACGTACAACTTTGATAGTGTGCTACAGAATCATCAGATATAATTTATTTTTCAAGAAAACAAGGGATCATCGCATATAATTTCTTGCATGCAGGATGCACTTGTATCTGGATGATCCAAAACCGAAAAGCAAAACCTGCATTCATCTGAATTGAATTGCAAACCACGAACCGGCACGTCGACGCTATAGTAGCAGAAAAAAATTGAAAGGAAGTAATAACTGGTCATTGTGTTGTGACTGCCTTCTTAACTCTGAATCCGAGGCACGCTTTTGGGCAGCGCACATGGCGCGCGCGATCGTACTCCAGTAAAGTCGTGAGGCACTGCATCGCACACACGTGGTGCGGACAGGACACTCGACATTTGACAATGCTGCCCCCTGTGCTTGTGGAGAAATTTGTTTTACAGCGCGATTTATATCACGAACACATCAAAAAACAAAGTGTGGCATGATAATACTATATCAGTATTGTATATCGTACTGAATAATTAATTTTTAAAATATGACAATGGATGATTTGCTACTCTATATTACCACTCATACTTTACTTACCACTCATACTTTACTTAAAGCTAGTTACCGTAGCATAAACTATAAGCCACAATCTATAAGTAGAAAAGAACTCAGTCTAAGCTTATAATTACATGGAAACAAGTTGGAAATGGGAAATAAATAATCTCTAAATGCTATTGGGAAACTATCATGCAATCGTAAATCTATTAAAGTTGGAGGAATTCGCGAGTGCTTAGGCCATCCACGTCATTCCTCGCTTCTCAGCCCATCCACGTCTCCCATTTTGCACAGATCCGTATGATTGCCCCACTGACAGCATCCGCTGGCCCACCACATAGCCCCGAAGTCTCGCAAAGCTACCTCCACGCATGAGTAAGCCTCTGCCGCGTCCCCCTCACACCCCCCCTCAAACCCGCACAAACCCTCACCGCCAGTTCCTATGTCGTCCCCTCGGCCTCCTCCTCCGTCCCCATCTCCTCCCGCGCCAGCGCTAATGCTCCCTTCTCTTGCCTGGCCAATCCTCCTTCTCATCTTTTCCAACGCTGTCTGGAATCATTTGTTACCTTCTCAAGCTGCCTTTTCCCCTCTGGGAGTTCCTTCGTGCTCATCCGTGTCTCGGTGGCTTTGAGTTCATGAGAGACAGCCAGATCCAGACCATCTCTCTTAGATCCGGTCAGATCCAAGACTTCTATGTCGGGGAGTCACCAATGAGCCCCACGGGAGCCACCACCTAAAGAGGAGACGGGTGGTGCCGCGTGAGGAGACGCGTGCAGCCGGAGGGCACCATCATGCGGCGGCTCTTCCAAGGGGCCCCGGTATGTCTCTGCTTTCTATACCTTTTCGAGCCATGTTTTTGGTCTGGGTCTCTCTTCGTTCTCGAATTCGTCTTAGCTACTTTAGTATTTTGGAGGGTTTTCGCTTGGCGGGTTTGCAATCGGAGAGGGGAGAACGCGGATGCCATTCCGACAACCATCGTGTTCGAGAGCACGAAGCCCACAACCGGTTGTGTAGACCAATCAACGGTGCTAACTGATGAAATGCTTCGCAATCACCACTGCTCCACCGGCTGGTATCCCCCTTCCTTTCTGTTCAGCCCCACCATCTTGGCTGCTTCGGATTTCCGCTCTACGCTTTCGGCCCGTGTTTTCTATTTGTTTTTTTGGGGTTTCGCTTTCTAGGTTTGCCCATCTCGAAGCACAGAAAAGGAGAGGGGAGAACGGGGATGCCACTCCGGCCGGCACTTCGACCATGCCACTTCAACCACGGCTGGCCCTTCGACCGCAGCCCTGTAGGATCAAGGATATCCGGCTAGAGGGGTGAATAGGAGGTTCTAAAAACTATTGCCTTCTAAAACTAATTACCACAATCTATACCTAGGCAATATTTTAAAACAATATAAACCTACACAATTCTAGTAAATCTCACGCACTACAAGCACACGTCTCTACAAGTATATTCTAGCACAAGTAAATAAGATAATCACAATGATCACAATATGCTAGAAATATAAGTGCGAAAAGTAGAGACAAAGAAGTAATCAATTGACACACGAATTCAATCTTTCTAAGGATCAAGACCATGATGTATGGAGCACAATTAATCCTTTTGATGCTGTCATTCTTGGAAGAGGCAATTTCCAGGATAATAAGATCAACCACATCAAATTTTTGGCCTTGCATAACATAGTCAATTAGGTTCCATGCATAGCCTCCAATAGCATTATAATTCCCACACTTGGAAAGAATGGTGTGGTTAATAATCCGGTTTACCAGATTTGGAATAGGGAGGATGCCAACGAGCTAGCCTGGGATAAATCTAGTACTCTGGTCATAATACTCAAATGTGGCAAGAATCTCAAGTGCAGGCCTGTCATATATATTCTCATATGCGCTTGACTCTGTCCTGAGAGCCAGCTTAAACTCGTGTTGGAGTCCAAGTATCGGGTGCTAGTCATTCATGATATAAATTGGAAATCAGGAGAGATATATAGAGTAGTATAAAACTGCCTGATTATCTCTTCATTATAGTCTGACTTGAGAACCACAAGATTCTGTATTCCAGTCCTCTAAAACAGCCTATATGTCCCATCATATTTGTTGATTGAGTCTAGGTGGTCCCAATCAACATACTTATGATCTATAAAAAGTCTGCTTGGACCATACAATTGTTCATACATTTGTTCATGAAATTTTGTATGAAATCTTGGATTGATAGAATTGTTGGGGAGCACAAACTAGTTTCTGTGACATAAGCATGCATACTCTTCAGCTGTGATTGTTCTGAGGCCTACTTGAGGCTCTTCTGGCTCAGGCATCTCCTCATTTGATTGTTCAAAGGGTGAGATCTCTTGTTGTTTCGTTTCAACCTCAATGGTCAGAGGCTATTGCCTTGCCTCTATCTTCTCTAGTCTTTTTGGGCAGATTTTGAGGTGGCTAGAGCTATAGGAGGAGGCACCTGGACTGCACGAGGGTCTGCTAGAGACGATGATTGACCGGGAGCCATAGGAGAGGAGTTCCTGACATACACTTTGCAACCATCGTTCCTTATCCTAGGCATCTTCAAATAAGGAGAAAAGATACCAAGGATAAACTAGAAAACATTCTCAATAGATTTGAAAAAGAAAAGAAAAGAAGTTATTGTTTTATCAGAGAAATCGAAAGTATTGACGTGCAATAGGCGGTAGTACCGAGCTCCGGTAGTACCGCACATATTGAGCGGTAGTACCGCTTTTTCTGAATAGTTTATAGGGCAGATTAAAGTATGATTTTTCTGGTCTTTTGCTTGGATTGAATGCATGGAATAGATGCGCACGCATCATTAGACACCAGATATACCAATTTGCCTGAGAAAAACATTAACAATTGTTTCTCATTACCAATCAAAACCTAGAAGAGACTTAGGCACTACTACAAAAAGGTGTCATCACAGACGGTTTGGAACTGTCATCACAGATGGTTTCTAAACCGTCTGTATTTATGTGTTAGTGATAATCGAAGGTTATCACAGACGGTTTGTGAGCTGTCTGTGATAAAGATAACACAGAAGGTTTGTAACTAGAACCTTCTGTGAAGAAAACTATTACAGACCACTCGAACCAAAAACTGTTTGTGATACTCATACATCACAGATGGTTATAGTTACCAACCGTCTATGATTAGCAAGTATCATAGACGGTTGGTATGTAGAACCGTATGTGATAGTCCTTCATGGACAGTTTACACCACAAAACCAACAATGAAATCAATTCAATAAACGTCCCAAACATCCTCTGGTGACCCCCCCACACACACACATATTCCTGCTTTCCATTTTCCCGCTCTGTGCGTATCACCATGCCCAAACCAAACCTTCCTGTTCCCAGTTGGAGGTCATTGCATCGTGATAGTTGTAAAGTGGACTGAGATTTTTCATAAGCCCGGTTGAAAAGCTACATGTTCTATTTTTAAGCTGAAACCTTTTTCTAGACGAGTATTAACGAAACAAACAGGGCCTGATAGTACCGTGTTGGGGATGAAACCTCATGTCTTGCTCTTAGAGCATCTCCAATAATGTCCTCTAAATCTCATCCCCTAAATCACTTTTTAGAGGACACAATCTAGAATATAGAAGACTAAAAATATGTAACCTCCAACAAGTCCTCTAAATATGGTCCCCTAAATTAAAATCTGGGTCCACAAAAACTACCAACCAAAGAATTTAGGAGATCGGACGCGCGCAGGAGCGTTGGGGCCGATTTAGGGGATGGTGTGCGTCCTCTATATATGGGGGACGAAAAATCAGGGATGGAGTCCTCTATATTTTTGGGTACCACTTAGAGCAACTCCAACCGGTTCTTTATCCTGCTCTTCATTGTATATTTACCTAATATGACTCAAGAAATGGACTCCAACCGGTTCTTTATCCTCCTCTTCATTTTTATCGAGTCGCTATTTTCTCTCGGCCGCTAGCTAGATTTGGCGAGCGCCTCCTCACTCGCTTCTCAAATAGCTAGGCCATTGGAATGCTAACTCAAATAGAGAGCTGAAAATAATAGCTAGCCTCTTCATCCTAGGAAATAGAGAGGGAGAAATGACTAATGAGATAGAGTTGCTCTTAGGGGATCTGTTGGAGCATTTTTTTTACCTTTTCTTCTAAAATATAGGGGATATAAGTACTTTAGAAGATTTGTTGGAGATGCTCTTAGGCTTCAGTGATAGTGGGACCGCAGCCTTATCACTAGCCCAAGTAGAACCTAATCCAATCCAACACCATCAAGCCGAGCCCAATACATATTGGACTCTTGGGCCTTGTGAATGAATACTCAACAATCAGGGCTGGGCCGAGCGATCATTCCCTTATTGGGCCGCGTGCGACAGACCGCCAGCCTTCTCGACGAACCAAAAAGGGGGAAAAAGGAGAGGGGCAAACTCGCAAGAACTCCTTCTATACACTGGCGTTCTTCTGTTCCCTCTCCGGCGTCGCGGCCGCCGTCAGAGATGGGCCGACCTCAGGCGGACGGCGAGCCCTCACCGCCTCCTCCTCCGGGCCGTTGCCATTTCTGGCTCCCCAACAAGCGCCGCCACTGCGCCAACTCCCCCCTCCCATCCTCTCAGTGAGCAACTCCACCCAACTCTCCACCCTATCTATCCGCTAAACCCTAATTACCCTAACCCTAACTCGCATCACCTCCTTATCATCAGGTACTGCGGCAACCACCTCCCCGCGTCCGCCTCCGGCCGCCGCGTTCCTTGCCCCGTCGACCCCTCACAGTAAGCCCCGACACCACTCCCAGTTAGCTTTCCTTCCCACTGACCCTACCTTCTCCTGCGCAGCACGGTGCTCGAGGAGAACCTGGAGGCACACGTCAACAAGTGCCCCCTCAAGAAGCAGGCCGCCGCGCTCGCCTCGCAGCCGTACTACTCCAAGGGCATCAACGCCGGCGGGGGAGAAGCCGGTGGCGGCGTCACCTCCGCCGCTAAGCGCGCCGCGGTGCACAGGCTCACGGAGGAGGAGTTCCGGGGCTTGCTCGCGAAGATCCGGTTGGCGCATGCGGCGGCGGCCGTGGCAATGCGCGAGTCGTACCTCGTCACGGATGCCTGCGACAAGTGGATGAGGGGGCAGGTCGATAGGTGGGGTGCTTTGCCAGTTTGGGGGGTGTAAAGGTTGGGTTTTTGTGAGGGTTTAGTGTGGAGTGATTTCTGTTGGTGCATTGGACAGGAAGTTGCCGTACCAGGAGAAACATGTTGCACAGCAAGCTTCCATCATTGGGAACATGGAGACATTTGGTTTGCTGCGGAGGGGAGCCACAGAGAAGGCAGAGGAGATGACGGCGGCTAATGCTCCAGCGGTTGTTGAATTTGGCGCCGGAAGGGGGTACTTGACTCAAATGCTGGTGGATTGTTATGGGATTAGGAATGTCTTGTTGGTCGAGAGACGATCGTACAAGCTCAAGGTCAGTCAATCTGTACTAATTACTTTGTTTTGGGGATGTAATCTACGTGATGTGTATGGATGCTCCCTGCTGGTTACCCCATTTTGCCAAATGTAGCGTATTTTCGATGTAGAACTTTGCCACCACACGATTTAATTTTGGTGCCCAATTAGCTCCACAAGATGCAAAATGTTGCTGACTTTCTATTGTTAATTTTAAATGTGCGTGAACTTGAGTTGTTATGGGCTTATGGCTGGTCTGTTGTATCACAACCGTATTTTTGTTTCTTATCAGTCATCTGACATCTCTTTTTAGTTATTAGGCTTATCTCTAAAATGCAATGATATGAATACTCAGTTTACAATATGTTGATCTATTGTTATGTTCAGCAATAGTCATTAACTCAGTATTTTGGAATCAGATGTTGAAACACCTCAACTTGTGTAGTAAAGTACGGATACATGTATAGGTTGTTTTACAGTGATTATGACTTTGTGATCTTAATGCATTATCTTTTCTGAATCTAATGCCATCTGAGACTGGAGTTAATTTTGAGACATTGCTTACTTAGTGGTATAAATATGCTATTTGTATAGCAAACTTGATTACTTCTGTAAATTTTTCTGACATCTGAACAACTTGTTATGTTAAATCTAATTTCATCAATATTAGTTTTTTTTTGACTGCCTCCTTGTTGCCTGTTCTCCCTTCTCTACAATTTCTAGGCTGATCGAAGTTTACGACAAAATGAAGGCATTACTTTGAAGCGCTTGAGAATAGATAGTAAGATTTCTTTTCTTTCTTTGCTGCATAGTTGGCATAAGGGCATTTGAATGGTTTGCAAGCGCCTTTTGCACTGTATTCTTATATGCAACAGTGCAAGTGAGCTGGTTCATTTGTTCATTTGTCCGCGTGTGCTATATCTTTGCGCTCTTAAACCAAAATTTTCATACACCTTGTGCTTCACGATAGTAATAAACATAAGCATTGATGTGGAACATAAAAACAATGCAGTTGAGGACTTGAATCTGCATGGAATAGAGGCGTTGAGTGGAGTTCAGTATCTTGCAATTGGAAAACATTTATGTGGATCTGCAACAGGTGATTCTGTTTGAAAATTAGACATGGATTTCATGTTCAGAGATACTGGTACAAAAATGCATAAAAATAGCCGAATGTGTCTAAGAAAGCTTGTATGTTCTCCCCAGATATGACCATATTGGGCTGTCTTCATGAACAATATAACCATACAGAAGAAAAAGGCTGTAACAAACATCATCTCCAGGGCCTTGCTTTAGCCACCTGCTGCCACCATCTTTGCCAATGGAAGCACTATGCAAGTAATTTCTGCTTGCCAAGCTTTGCAGCAAATTTTATTTGGAATATATCTTGTCGCATACAGCTTAGTTGCATATATAATAACAAAATCTGTCCTCCTTTGAAAATTATAGTAAATCTGTTTAATTTGCTTTCCAGAGAATAATTTCCTTTTTGCGATTGCAGATAAAGCTTTCCTCTCAGGATTAGGGATTACAGAGGAAGAGTTCCATGCCATGACATGGTTTAGCAGTTGGGCTGTGGATGGCGACCACAGCTCCCAGGATTCCTCTCTGGAGGTTGAAGACCCGTCTTCTGAAGTCAGGTAAGGAATCATTAAACAAGTGCCAACTAAGCCTTAGTTCTCCTATGCATTTCGATAATCACAAAAGATCTTCTGTTCGAATCTTGGTAGGATCTCGTGTCACCCTTTGCATCATGTCTGGCTAGCAAAAATTTATTTTTGTAAAAACTCTTGTGTCATCCATTTACTAGAACCATGGTTAAATGGTGCCACTGAAAGCTTATATGTTTTTAACCCTTGTTTTATTGGACAAGGTACAGAGAAACAGAGAAGCCTGATCCGGAGGTCATCGGAGTTGAGAGAATCATCCGCAGTATGCCGGCTAGGGAGAGGACCGCTTTTGGATTTTTGTGTAAAGATATTATTGATACAGGGAGGCTGTTATGGCTTAGACACAAGGGTCTAGACGCAGATCTTGTAAGCTACGTTCCGTCAAATATTTCACCAGAGAACCATTTACTCATCGCGAAGTGTAGGTCTTGATCGGGATAAACATGAACCGGATGTATTTCAACCCCGATAAATTTTGTAGATTTTTGTTGTAAAAGCTTGTGTTGACAAATGTAATAATCGACATTTTCGACTATGAACCTCCATAACTCCAAAGAGACTTCACCAGAAGTCAACTGTTTGGCCCATCTTCCTTCGTTGTAAAGGAAAATTTTGGCAATAAGAAGCCAAACATATTTGCGAACAACGAACACAAGAATATTATTCTGATTGATAGCAACAGTGCAACACTGATTCCCGAAAGCTCCGCAAAGAACGACTTTACAACATAAATTCAAGCATATCGAAATGAATGGAATCATATGTTTTCTTCACATGTTAGGCTGTAAATATAATTAATTAATTAATAATGACGGTGTATAAACTTATAGCACGAAACCATCCTGCTTTAAATACAAAGGATCTCCTTTGGTACAGCAACATGTTCCTTTGATCTTAGCCACAACACTGAACTTACGAAACTTTTTTTTAAGGCTACTGAACTTATTTAACTTACACCAACACAACTACGCTAATTTCAACCCAAACTTCTCACATTGCACCACGCTCTAACAACTCCCATCTGAATGTTGGCGCTGCGTAAACCTTGGGAAAGGTATGGAGAAGTATGCCAACGCAGACACAGATCACGGCGACGCCCATCACCGTCAGCATTGCTGGCCTGTACAGGAAGGTCCTTGCGGCAGAGTTGGCGTACATCAAAGATTGACGGCTGCAGATGTTGCACCTTGGCACTGGTGGTGCCATTGGCTTGCTCCTGCAGATCTCGAGGCTAACGTCACCAGGCTTCACACCATCGGTTATTACAGAGCACATGCTGCTGGGAACGCCAAGGACAACATGACCTTCGCCAAGATGCTTATCAATCTTGTTTTGGACCAGATTCAGGTAAGCATCGTTGCCTCTCTGGCGAGCATAGTCTTCTGGGGTGAAGCCTGTATCGTCTCGTGCATTTCTCCACACATTGATTCCAACCTGGAATGGGAAGCAATAGTAGGGAGATTAGGCAGGATCTTCAAAGTTTATTACTAGAAACAAACTAGGCTAGAAAGATCAGTAATGCACGTGACATAGCATCATCGATGTGTTGATCATTTGATTGCATGGAAGTCTATAGCTCTGTGCTAGGGTTAACACACATACACAAACTCGCGCGCACAGAGAGAGATATGAAGCCTTTTCTATACTCCCGGGAGTGCATACTCCCACTTCCAATATACCAATTAAATGGCTATTTTGTATCTTTTTATCACTTTCGGTATACTTAAATACTAATTAAAAGATACTCCAATGCGATTTGGTTGAAATTTTTTTATTAGAGCCCTTTGTTTTTGCGATATACACTTTTCCATATATAAAAGGAGTACATACATAAATTATGCTATAAAAAATGGACTTTTATGAAATTTTTCGTGGAACTCACTTTAGAGCATCTTATAATCACTATTAGAGTATAATCAAATAGATAAAGAGAAATAGATAAAGATATATAACAACACCGTTAAAGGGGCGCATATATATGCGCCAATTTATTAATAAGTTGCCATTGTCGTCAATTTACTAATAAGTTGCCATTGGTGTCCTGCTGTAGCTTAACCAAGTGTTCAAGCATAAAGTAACTTGACGTGGAGAAAAAAATAGGCAACATAGAATATGAGCAAGTACTTAGATCATATTCCAATAATTAGATAAGGGTATACCAGTCCAGGATCATCAGTCAGCGCATCCAACACATCCTCTGCATCACTAGTGGCAGCAGCTATATGGACGGGGGTAAATGTAGAAGGGCCCCGAGCATCAGGTCTGAATAGGTATGTCTCTGCAGTTCCCTTCAGGCTTTTACTCGGCTTGTATCTCAGCAGAAATCTAACCATTCGGACAGATTTCCTTTGCACAGCAGTGTGCAGCAAATTTTCTGTCAACACCACCTCTTCTGGAGATTGGGACCCCACATCAACAAGTCCAATAAATAAGAAATCTAACAGCATTTTGGTCACAGCACACCACTCCCGCTCCATGGCGAATGTACCAAGATTCCTGAATCTCCACAGGTTAAAGACGGCTAGAGGTGGCTCCACAGGTTTAGATATTCTGTTTGCTCTATGAAGAAGCCAGCCCAGTTCATTTAGAAACTCTAAAGCTTGGTTCCTGGCATTGTCATGATCTGCATGTTCATGGCTGGAGGACTCAAATATGCTCTCCAACTCACAAACCTCGGAGCATACGTCCTGCTCAGCAATTATGAACGGGAAGAAACCATTGCTAAACCCACCATCTTCAACCTGAAATCACCGATGCCATTCAGAATAAGTTCAAAAGTTATATTTGACAAACAGAAAACACATCAAAACAAAAGCTATCTGACAAGTTGTACCTCTATGAATCCTCTTCCAATTGAACCAGGAAGATCACAACAAAAGTTGAGACATTCAGTATCCCCATGCTCAGTGTCATCAGCTACAATAGATGTGTCTTCCTGGAATATACAATGGCCTTCAAATGAGCAAATTAACCTGCAAACATGAGAAGATGGTGTTTTTAGATGACAGTGAATAAGCTGAAGGAAACATCAAACTGTACTAGCATCTCCTTCCGGAATGACATTTGTAAATTGCAGATGATATAGTACCTTGAGGAAGCGCTGACTAGGTTAAAGCCTTCTACTCTGAAATTTACTGTCGCTGAACAAGGGGCAGCAACTGGTCGGACACATAAAATATTGCAGTAATGATGAGAATTGGGTGCCAATGGTCTGTCCAGCGTAACTTGACCTGCAGTAATATGAATGCAAGACGGGATTAACAAGTTTCCAAGTAATGCATATAGAATAAAACTTGAACAGCAGTAAAAAAAAAAGCTAAGCATTTGGACCCACCATTGTACATAAAAGCTATCTGATGTCGTACCATCACAAATACCAAACCAGATGCCCAAAAGTTGTCAGTGGAACTACTCAAAAGCTTATACAGATGCGAGCTCATGTTATCAGAGAGCTGTAGAAAAGAAATGTCAACCACCAACCAAAGAAGGCCACTATCGTGACATAAAATGATTACAAAAGAAAGCATACCTCTCTCCATGCGGACTCAACTAACCGAAGATATACTGTTAAAATAATACAACCAGGTCTAATATAGCTCTCTATATCAGTAGGGCTACTGGACAACCAAGTAAGAATCTGAAATTTAGGATTTAATTGTTAGATTCAAGGTATGTTCTCTTGTACCATGGTGAGAGAAGGCATAATTTACCTGTGATCGCAAAACTGGAGGTAAATCGCTAGGAACTTTCTCAAAAAGCTTGAAGACAATTTTATCAGTCCGACACTGCAAGCAAAATAACAACAAATTAACATTCAGAGAGAGAGAGAGAAAAATTGATTTTGCAAGCAAAAGATAACATCTGAGCATATTTTAGGTGCAAATTCATCATGAAATATTACGATAACAGTATAACACTGGCATTTGGTATTTCTGTAAGTATGCACTACCAAGAAAATTGTTCTCAACATAAATTCACCTCTTTCATGCATGACTTCAGATACAGGTCGAAGGGCTGCTCAGTTCACTTTGGACCTTTGGAGTATTCATGTGGCATTACTGTGCCAAAGAGATGTGATGAATTGGCTATTTATCAGGTAGAACTTATCTTGAAGTGAGATACTTCATTGGTGCAGGAAGCTTCTTCAGTTTTAAGTTTGGATCTTGGGAAATGAATGCTTATTTAGTGCACTACTCCATTCAAATTTTGTGTTTGGTTCTCCATATCTATCGCAAGTTCTAGTACAGGTATTGAAAAGTCAAGCAGGAGTAAAAGTCAAAAGGTTTAAACTGTACAGCTAGGTGCTGTTATATCCATCAAAGCACAGCAACTGGATTCACAATCTAGTATTCTAGTCCTGCATAAACCAAACATATTTAACGTCTCACTCCAACATCGTTCCAGTGCATTGAAATCCCATTCTAATTCAAAATCCTTGAAGTAATCTCAACCTAAGATTCTAGTTTTCCTGATAATAGTTTGATATAGATGTGCATATGATATTATAATAGCGAATTGGCAGCTAGTGAGTTGTCAATTTCCCAGTAAAAAAATGACAGCAAGTAAGTTAACATCTGTTGTTACTATAAAGATTGACAAGTCATACAAGAAATTGCACTTCGCCCTTTAGCTTTCTTTATATGAAGTTGTTGCAAGGAATAAAATGGTAAACCTGAGCGTCTCCATTTGAGCTTGACAACGACTGAGCTGATGTTGAATCTGAATTGCCACTAGTCTGTGGTGGGCTTTGAGTAGAGTCTTGCTGCATCCATGATGGACAATTAGGAGAATCAGTTGTATTGAAGACAGGTGCAGGTGAACCTTCATACCCATCCTCAAGGCCTTCCATATCATTGCAAGTGTCATTCAAATCAAAATCCTTAAACTTAGATGCTGGAGGCTCTGTACATATGGAAAACAAAGAATATATAAACTAAATTTTCATCAGCAAACATTTCCTGAAGGGTTAAAAACAGTTATACATCTTACCGGGAGTTGCCACCATGGTAGCCTTTGATTGTACTGGTACAACAGATGATGATGCCTGGCCACATTGACCACCATTCACAAAAGGCGCCTTAGAGTTAGATGGTCCTGCAGCCTCTGCTGCAGCAATATTCAATAAAGCATTAGCTGTTTCAGAGGTTCCAGAATTTGATCCATTTTGCATGCTTTGACATGCCTCCAGGAGTTTACAGAGTTCTTTTGGATCCAAAGATTTGGCAACAGTCCCCAGGTTTCTCCAAAGATTGGATAGCAACTCCTGACCTTTTAAATGCTCAGCACTGTCAGCTGCAAGTACAATTTTAAGACTCGTGTCTCTTCCTGAATATTACCGTAAGAAAAATTTGCAAGACTACTAACTATGCTGGTAACAGAGTAATAGTGCAGTTTGGGCATAATCAATATTCATATACTGTATTTAAGAGATAAGCTGTCATGGACAACTAACATTGCAACATGCTGCACTTGCAAAATATGATGGTCATCCTAACCCACAGCTGGTGGGGGAACTTTCTATAAGCAATCCTGGAATTGAACATAAATAAACCAAACTATAAAACTTCAAGTACACCCAGTAACACAATACAGCCTTTATGGTCGTAGACACTACTGTATTTCAATCAACATGATTGATAAAGTAACAAGAAAACAAGATACTTGACTTATATATTGTAAAGCCATCTACAAGAAATCAATTTAGATTTTGGAACACCATCATAGTCTTCCCTTAGGTCAATACCAAGTAAATTTCAGTCAAAAACATAGCTCAACATAATTTCATGTGATTTAAGAGGAAAAAAACTATACTAGTACCAGCACCTTTATATGCAGAATAGGTAGCTTCTATGTTCCTATAGCAAGTTAGCAACCTTGAAAACATCACTTACAGTTCAAATTAGCACACATTCCAAGGAGACTCAACAACAAATAACTGCTAACTTTGTCTTCAATCGAAGCAGTCCCACTAACAGAAATTTCAGGGCGGGGTTTCCTCCTCCGTCTATTGTGGCCTGCTAAACGCCGACGGCAACTACGCTTCCCTTCATCAAATTCTTGGAGAAGGTGAAATCTGTACAGTAACATGTACAGTAGTTACATAGATTGCCAGTATTTGAAAAGAATGTATATAGTGGCATCATCACACAATACTCTGTAAAAAGATCTTTAACCATACAATATTGTGCACACAATGCATGCCCTTCGAAAATTTTACAAAAAGATATGTGTATATCAAATATGTTGTTAAAAATAGCCCTTGGCCATGCCCAAGAATATTTCAGTATTTTCTAAAAGTGAACAGTTTATAGATTTGGGTTTCATTCCTTGAAAAGACGACATGATTGGAATGACCAAAACTAACGTGAGAGGAAGCAGTTAAAAGAGAGTTGAGGGCAAGGTTATTAAGTCATAAAGTCGAGTCGAGTCGCCAAGGGGGCGACTAGTCGATTAGTTGACCGACTAGTCCCCAGAGTCAAGTCTACAATTGTCACAGTCATAATAAAGAAGCAAGCTGGGATTATTATACTAATATTACAACCAGAATAGCACGTGTGGTGTGCAATGAGGATCTAGGGTTATTGAGTCACTGGTATTAAGTCTCGGTCGGGCTAAGCTTCTCTAGTGGGCCTCAAACTTACTGATCCAGTGGGCTGGCTCCTAGTCGTGCGGCTAGACATGGTCGGCTAGTCGTGACTAGTCGCTTACTAGTCGTCCAGCTGCTCGACTATCGCTCTAGTCGAGTTGGCCTCCTTAGTCGTCCGTCATGTATCGACTGGACGACTAGTCGTGGATTAATCGCCGATTAGTCGACGACTTAATAACACTTTGAGGAATTGGAATGTATCTAAAGAATTAGCTTTGGATAGGAGAGCTTGAAAGTTAGCGATCCACGTACCTGAACCATAAGAATGTTAGGGGCAGTGTTTTAGGCTCTCGGCTCAGATAGCAGATTGTACGGCTTAGAGTTTTAGCATTGTAGGTTTTTTTCAAGGTTCTCATCTCTTTGATCTTGAGAATGTTTCATTCCTAGTTTACCCTAACTTATTTGGGACAAAAGGCTTTGTTGTTGTTGTTGTTTGTTGTTGAACAGTTTATAGGTATAAGTGATCCAAGCACATAAAAGGGTGCACCACAGAAGGCCATTACTGTTGGCCATGTGCTGTAAAAAATTTGCAAATATTTAGGTGCCGATATCACCCTTACATTGGATGAAAAAATATATAACACTAGTCCTAGAAAAGCTTGCAGAATTCTTCCAAGAAATGCAGTAAAAATATGCGAAAGATATGCTGCTGAGACAAATACAAGCTTTGTGGAAACAAAATTAGCTTTTTGTGGAATTTCACTCCCCTGCAAGCAGTTGGGCTTGATTGTTGAAGGCAGTATGTAAAAAATAGTTTAAGAAATTTCTTCCTTTCTAAAAGCATCTTAGTAGCACAGAGGTCTCTGAGTTTGTCTGTATCAGCTAATCTCAATACAGATGGCAGTAAAAAAACTATATTGGTTCTTAAAAGAAAATAAATCCAAAAAATTACAAAAAAAAAGGTGACGCAATTATATTGATGGACAATTGTGCATTCAAACTTAGCAATTGGTTATAACTCACATAAATTCGATAAACCAGATTCATGAATCCTGATATATATATATATATGAGCATACTAAATTATGACTCATGGTGGATGACGTGCTTGTGTGTTCATCTAAAAGGCTTAATTTAGAACATCTTCCCGTGTATCATGTATTGCAGTATCGATATGTTTGCACATCACCACTACTTTTGTGTTAATGAACTGTTCGGTGCTGTCACATAAGTTAGAAATTGAGCCATTGAGGCATAACTGATTTTTCTTAGCATGCCACTATTTGGCCACTTCTCCCAGTGTCATCACTAAATCTTGTCTATGGAAGATGGATGCTCCTATTTTTACACTTTGTACTAAAATGTCCTTCGAAAACATTTTCTACTTAAACATTTGCCATTTCAGTCTACAAATGATATAATGTATTTCTTTTTTCTATAGATGTCGTAGATTATGGTGATTCTCAAATACCAAAGGTTTAGTGCTTACAACATCATCATGGTCAGAAGTTTGCAAAGGTATCATGACTGTTTTGCTGCACTAAATCAAACTTCTATAACATATTCCACCCATTCATTCCCATATGAACAAATTATTACATGCATGTAAATGGAAGGTAATAGCAGCTAATTCATAAAACTAACCTGCTACATTGCTGGCAGAACCGCTGGACGGCGTTCCCGACCACAGCAGTGGTGGCCTTAGCATGCATCTCGCAGACCTTGTGCCGCCGATGGTAATCCTTGGCCCCAGTAAGGTCTGCATCGCAGCCCTCCACCTGGCACGCCGGCCCACTCGAGCCGCTCCCCTGCACCCTGATCTTCTTACCATTTCTCTCCTCCTCATTAACGCCGCCACCCTCCACCGCTCCCCCAGTAACACCATCGCCTCCGATTCTCAAGCTGAGCACCCTGCCACTGTTCTCCATCGGGTCCTCATCCTCCATGCCATCGTCGTCATCGTCAATGACCACCACCCGCTTCCTCTTATCAGAGTCACCTCTGACGTTAACGTTCCTGGCCACCTCGGCCTCGGCTTCCTCAGAGGAAGACGGTGAGCTGTTCAACACCAATCCGTTCGCCGTTGTGGCGGGCACCGGCGTGGCGACAAAGCGCTCGCTGTCCCAGCTCCAGTTGTTGAGGTCCCAGCCGAACACCCTCTTCTCGCGCCTGTTCAGGTCAAGCTCACCTAACCCACCGCCGTACAAGTGGCGGCTCTGCGCCCCGACCCTGGCCGCCTCCATGGCCCACCCCCGAAACCCTAGAAGAAGCTCTTATCAAAACTAACCTTCCGCAAACCGCGAGAAGGATCAGCAACCGCAGGAGCCGAGAGATCTAGTCGGCTTCCCTCCTGCCCAAGAAGTCGACGAACGTGACGCCCACGCAGCCACGGATCCAAACCAGCGAGACCCACATGCTCTCGCGCCGCCGCCTCCGGAATCAGGCAGAGCGCGGCGAATCCGAGTTCATACAGCCCGAATCACCGGGAAAAAATATAGCGAATCAGTGGAGCACCGAACCTGGCGGATTTGCAGCAAATATTGCAGATTTGGGGACGAATCGAACCCCAGAGGGATCGAATTGGGAGAATTATGCGGGGGATTGGGTAATTTGCGGAGTGAAATTTTGGTGGGAATGGTCTTTAGAGTAACGGAGTAATGGAGTCGAGGAGGAGGCAGTGGGGAAAGAGCGAAAGGCAAAGATGGCAGAGGCGATGGGGACGCGTAGCGCGAAGGTTTAGTAGAAATAGGGCCGCCAAATATTGCATGCGACACCCGGGCGGCTACACGACAATTTGCGCCCAGCAGGGGAAAATAAGGCCCGTTTGTTTCGTAACTTATTAGTCTAATAAATAGAGAAATCAAAAGACCACTAAAATATAAAAAAAATAAAATATTTGCTGATAGTTTTTGGCTATAGCTGTTGATTAAAACAGGCAATGTAGTAGCTGTTAGATTTTAGTTGAATTGTTCAATTAAAGAAAAAAAGAGGAAAATAGATTAAAAAAACTATTATATCACCATGAACAATGTAAAAAAGGAAAAAAAAGACATATTAAAAGACCAACATATTCAAAACGACTTTCAGCTTTTAAAATCTAGAAGCCAAAATCCGCTTTGAAAGAAATCCTGCTGGTAGCAGATTGCCTTTTCTTCCTGCGAGTTGTTGATATTTTTTGCATTTTTTTCTACTGCATTTTTTTTTTGTATATCCACAGTTTAAACACTTCCGATGTATCGAAGATTTCTCTCTTTATGTCGACCTTCCTAACGTTTTCACTTCTCCACGCTTCCGGTTATAAAATCGGCAGTGAGTGATAAAAAAAATGCTTGCAGAGTTGTAATATACGATCACTGCCATACTTTGGGACATCTGTTACTACATAGGAGTGGAGATGTTAGCTGCTGAGGAATATCAAGGTTACATATTAAAGAAGCGGAAATGTGTATATGAATACATGATACTTGCATAGGTTCATGACAAATTATGCACTATACGAATGATAGATCTCGTGAACAAGTTAGACTTTAGAGTTGTATCGATTTTTAGGCCGAATTACGTAAGAGGAGCGGAAACATTCAAATGCATACGCCATGGGATAAGTAGCCATTGAATTGTGTGTGACACCGGTGGCTCTGCTCATTTCGGCTTGAGCTTCTGACTTCTGGTTTATTTTTCACTATTTATAAATTTCGTCTTCTTTTGTTTTTAGCTTTTTTGCTGGTTTTTTTGCCCGATTCGTTTGCATTGTCCGTGATGGGTTAATCTATTTTTCTATTTTTATTTTTTTTAAAAAAAATTAGTTACGCCAAATAAGTCACCATCAGTTACAGTGCAATTTCAGCCAGGTACAATATAATTTTAGACATAAGCCAGCTTATTTCAGCCCAACCAAACGGCACCTCAAGGGTAGATATCTAACCAGTAACACGACCAAAACAGGTAGAACTCTTTAAATTGCTGAGATCAGCTTGAATATAGGCCGTTTGAAGTGCAATGGATGTAAACAAGTCAATCTTCAAGTCATTTTGGGTCTTGAATTGTTGTGTATCTCTAATTACGTAATAGGAGTAAAGCGTGAAACTGTACACGACATATGATGAGGACAGACATTGAATTGTGTGGGACATTTGAGAAGTATGTGACAAGTATTGCCAGCCAAGAAAAGATGAAGGCATGTAGCTTTAAAATTCAATACGACACCCGAGTTGGTATGCCATATGCGCCAGCTGCCACTGGCAAAGAAAAACCATAGCCAAAACAGTTGAAAAACGAGCCAAAATTTTGAAGCAATCGATTTTTGCAAGGCTCATTCGGTATCACCTATCCATATTTCTATCAAGAACTTGGATCAAACCTCGGTGTGGGCGTGGGTAGGCAGTGATCATGTTTGTGTTACCATGGGACTTAGTAGCGTACATACTCAGTTCATCCTGAAATAAGTTAGAGACATATATTTGTATCTTGTGATGGACATGGTTTGTCATGTAATTTTTGACATATAGTTAAAAACATACAAGGTAAATTATTGTCCCTATCATAATATTCCATTAGTGAATATGCTTCTGAACTGGAACGAGCACAATTCAATATTTAATCATTCCAATCGATCCGCCGATCTATCTTGAGGACAGATGGATTGTAACTTCCCCGTAAACATCCTAACATGTTCATTATATTTCTCAACGAATGTCTCGTCACCACTGGATGGAATTACTCCCTACTTACATGACTTTGGCTTTTAACTAGTAATAGTTCATAGAGAAACTTATGAAAAATATATATTCGTATATGATTTTAGCCAATATAAAAAATTATTATAATATGTATTACAATTAACTAATGTTATCATGATTACATCTATCCGAGTGTTGTTACCTGCATCACGGCTATCTTGTTAATTACACAGTGTTATTGTGAGGCAAAGGAGAGAATGAGATGGGAAACGCCACACGTTAGGGGGCGCGATTCCATTAGTATAAATAGATGTACAGCAGTATACATAGTAGGCTATCAGTATACATGGTAGGCTATCAAGGCAATCCTATACATAGAAAGCTATATGTAGTAGCTAGGATTTCCAACACCCCCCCTCAGTCGCATGGGGCGAGATGCCAACATGAAGGCTGGACCGGAAATCAACAAACAGAGGTGTCGGCAGGCCCTTCGTCATAATGTCAGCAAACTGATGCGAAGAGGGAACGTGAAGCACACGTACGTCACCAAGAGAAACTTTCTCCCGAACAAAATGTATGTCAATCTCAATGTGCTTGGTCCGCTTGTGCTGCACTGGGTTGGAGGACATGTATACTGCAGAAACGTTGTCGCAATAGACAATAGTGGCGGACGAGAGCGGCGAGTGGAGCTCCTGAAGAAGTTGTCGCAACCAGCAACACTCGGCAACGGCGTGTGCCACAGCGCGATATTCCGCCTCCGCACTGGAACGAGAAACTGTAGCCTGACGCTTGGAAGCCCAAGAAATCAGGTTGTCGCCGAGGAAGATGCAGAAGCCCGAAGTGGAGCGCCGGCTGTCCGGACAGCCCGCCCAATCGGCGTCGGAGTAAGCAGTAAGTGAAGAGGACGGCGATGAGGCATAAAGGGAAATGCCATAGTCCTGAGTGCCCTGAATATAGCGAAGGACCCGTTTTAGGAACTGAAGATGAGGTTCCCGTGGAGCGTGCATGTAGAGACAAATCTGCTGTACGGCATAAGCAATATCGGGCCGAGTGAGAGTGAGATACTGTAATGCACCAGCCAGACTCCGAAACTCAGAAGGATCAGCAACAGGGGCACCATCGAGGGCAGACAACTTAGCCCGGGTGTCAACAGGAGTTGTGCAGGGTTTACAATCTGACATACCCGCACGATGTAGCAACTCACGGGCATACTTCTGCTGAGAGAGAAATAAACTGTTGGCGGTGCGAGTGACAGAAATCCCAAGAAAGAAGTGGATATCACCCAAATCTGTCATGGAGAACTCCCGGCTGAGAGAGGCGGTGATGTCCTGGAGCAGACTCTCAGAAGAGGCCGTGAGAATAATATCATCCACATACAAGAGTAGGTATGCAGTAAGAGAACCCCGACGAAGTATAAACAAAGAGGGGTCAGATAGTGAGGCAGTGAAGCCGAAAGTAGTGACATACTGAGCAAAACGCTGAAACCAGGAGCGAGGAGCCTGCTTCAAACCATAAAGGGAGCGATGTAGTCGACAAACGTGAGAAGACCGAGAAGGATCCACAAAACCAGAAGGCTGCTCACAGAAAACTGTCTCAGCAAGAGAACCATGAAGAAATGCATTCTTGACATCCAACTGGTGAATAGGCCAAGAACGAGAGACTGCAAGACTGAGTACCGTCCTGATAGTAGCGGGCTTCACAACAGGACTGAAGGTCTCATCAAAGTCAACACCAGGTTGTTGGGAAAAACCACGAACAACCCATCGCGCCTTGTAGCGAGCAAGACGACCATCAGAGTGAAATTTATGCTTGAATACCCATTTGCCACTGACAATATTAGCTCCTGCTGGCCGAGGGACTAGTGTCCAAGTATGATTCATCATGAGGGCCTCATATTCTTCCTGCATAGCCCGAAGCCAATTTGGATCCTGGAGAGCAGTGCGATAATTCTTGGGCACAGGAGAAATATCATCAGCAATAGCAGATAAGTTGAGGCGATCAACAGGCTTCACAATACCAGACTTAGCACGTGTAGTCATCGGATGGGGACCTGGAGCTGGGCGAGCCGGAAATCCAGAGGCAGCCGCTAGTTCCGGAAGGAGAGAGCGGCCTGGTGGCAGCTCGGGTGACCCCTGGCTAGACGACCCAGAGGTGCCAGGGGAATGTCGCAGCCTAGACGAGGAGTCCCGCCAGACCAAGACATCGGGCGAAGCCGATGCATCCGGGAAGGCCGGCCCATCTGAGAGAGAGGGCGCACCCGAGAGAGCTGGTCCGCCCGGGAGAGGCGGCCCATCCAGCGCGGGAGGCGAGCTCGCCGAGGCGGGAGATGTCGACGCGTCCGCCGCCTGGACGTGCACAGGACCATGCACACGCACAGGAGCATGCAACACGTCAGACGCCACGTTCTCGGTGGAGTGCTCGCAATGGTGATCCTGTAGAAAATCAAGAGCAGCAGCAGATCCATCCGGTTGCAAACGAGCAAATGGAAAAACATCTTCATAAAAAATTACATGCCGAGAAATAAGAACTCGACGGGTGACTGGGTTGTAGCACCGGAACCCTTTGTGGTTGCTAGGGTAGCCAAGAAAGATGCAAGCTTCGGAACGTGGAGACAGTTTATGGGTGGCTGTGGCGGAAGTATTTGGATAACAAAGACAACCAAAAGTACGGAGATGGCTATAGGTTGGAGGTTTTTTGTGGAGAAACTCAAAAGGGGTAGAAGAATGAAGGGTAGTGGTAGGACGCCGATTAAGGAGATAGGTAGCTGTGGAGAGCGCTTCGGCCCAAAAAAGTGGGGGCATGCTGGCCTGAAAAAGAAGAGTACGGATGACATTGTTAATGGTACGAATGGCACGCTCGGCCTTGCCGTTTTGTGGAGACGTGTATGGACAAGAGAGACGAAGGAGGGTGCCATGCGAGGCAAGAAGCTCGGTCATTCGGTTATTGATAAATTCCCGACCATTATCAGTTTGGAGAGCAAGAATAGAATGGTTGAATTGTGTCTGAACGTAAGGAAAGAAAAAGCGAAAAGTATCAAAAGCATCACTTTTGCGTCGAAGAGGAAAAGTCCACAAGAAATGAGTATAGTCATCAAGAATAACTAAGTAGTATTGATAACCAGAACAACTAAGCACAGGAGACGTCCAAAGATCACAGTGCAGTAGTTCAAAGGGTTGAGAGGAAAAGGAAATGGAGCGATTAAATGGTAAACGAACATGTTTTCCTAACTGACAAGCGTGACAAGGCATATGGCTTGATTTATTACATTTGGGAATTTGAGGAATAAAAGATAAAGTCCCATGAGAGGGATGACCAAGCCGGCGATGCCATAAATCCGTTGAAGCAAGGAAGGTGGATGCCGGGGAACAAGTGGACTGGCGAAGTGTGTAGAGATCTCCATCACTATTGCAACGAAGAGTCTCGATCTTGGTGTGAAGGTCCTTAACAGAGAAACCATAAGGGTCAAACTCAATAGAACAAGAATTATCACGAGTGAATTGTCTAACGGAAAGAAGATTTTTGATTATGTGTGGAACAATAAGAACATTATTCAGGGAAAAATTGTAGCTAGATGTAGAAAGAACAGCATGCCCAGTATGAGAAATAGGGAGAGTGGATCCGTTTCCAACAGTGACAAAAGAAGAAGTATGTGTAGGTTTGGGAGAGGGAGAGACTAGGATACCGGCATTGGAAGACATGTGAGAGGATGCTCCGGAGTCCATCACCCAGTCACCTGTTGGGGAGCTGTTCGGCTGCATCGTCATGGCATTGAGGGCAGCAATGAGCCCGGCGTGATCCCACGAGGCTGGTGCAGAAGGCGGTGCGGGCAGAGCTGCAACGAAAGGAGCTGAGGCCGTATAGGCCTGTTGCTGCCCTGTGGGCCTTGGCCCGAGGATCCCGGGCGATCCACTGCGCCAGGAGGCCCCCCAGGTAGGAGCGTACGATGGTGGCGGGCCGGCCCATGGGTTGAAGCAAAGCCACGGCCCACCACCTGGAACCGGCGCACGCCAGTTGCCGCCATTGCCGCTGTTGCCCCCTGGAACAGGAGCACGCCAGTTGTTGCCGCCGCCGCCGGAGTTGTTCTTCTTGTTGTTCTTCCATTTCTTCCCTCCGCCGAAAGATTTGCTTTGTTGTGAGCCACCACCACCGCCTCCCCCAGAGACGTGGGATGACTCGGTAACAAGCGCAGTGGCGGCCGCCACTGATGATTCATTTGCAGCTTTTATCTCAGCCATGGCCAAGATGGATCGTGTCCGGAGGAAACTGGGAAAGGGCTCAAGTAGAGGAATTAACTGAGCGGTGGCTGAGAGACGTGAATTCAAACCACGAAGAGTGTTGAGGACGAGAGTTTTGTCGGAGACGGGTTGGCCGACTTCGCGTAAGGCGTCGGCAGTCTTCTTGAGTTTCCTGCAGTAGTCGCTGACCGTCATGTCCCCCTGGACGATGGTCCTGAACTCCGCTTCAAGGAAGACAGCACGACTCTCCTTGTTGTCGCGGAAGAGGTCGTCGATGGCGGTCCAAGCTTGACGTGCTGTCTGAGTGGGCTCGACGATGATCTCGAAGATTTCTTCGGAGATGGATCCGTAGATCCATGACCGAACGGCGTAGTCCTGCCGGCGATGCAGATCGTCGAGATTCGGGTCGACTGTCCCGTCAATGAAACCCATCAGACCATATTTGCCGACGAAGACCATGAAGAGGGTGCTCCACTGAGAGTGGTTGGAGCCATTGGCATCAAGAGTGATGGGCACGTGAGTTTTCACGCTAGCCACATTCACTACGGAAGCCATGACGTCCGGCGCAGCAGTTGGTGCAGAGACAGCGGGTGATGGTGGTGCGGCGCCGAGCGCCGTCAAGCCGACGGTGGCCGAGGAGGCTGAGTTCTCGCTCATGGCGGACGCCTGCAACAGCGGAAGAGGGACGGAGGAAGGAGCAGGATTATGCCTGCTCTGATACCATGTTATTGTGAGGCAAAGGAGAGAATGAGATGGGAAACGCCACACGTTAGGGGGCGCGATTCCATTAGTATAAATAGATGTACAGCAGTATACATAGTAGGCTATCAGTATACATGGTAGGCTATCAAGGCAATCCTATACATAGAAAGCTATATGTAGTAGCTAGGATTTCCAACACACAGGATGCGACCACTTTACTGTGACAATGTTAAACCATGTGAATAGGTCTAGAATATTTTGGTGATAAATAACTGACCATAGTTAAGTTATGATGAATATTTTATAATATTGTTTATCGGTATTATGCGAGGCGTATGGCGTGTGTGGACTGATCTTGGTCAAGTTGGGACGAACTTGTGCCAGAAAAATGTTTCTTGGTCTTTGCATGTGCAGGTTGAGCATAGAGATGATTATGATCGATGACAAAGTGGACTGGGACTAGGATGGGAGATTTGAGGTTCAGAGAGTCAAGGAGGTCACGAGATGGTCAGGTTTATGTTTGGGGCGCATGGAGATCAAAGATGGATGATACGCATTGGAGCTACGGAGGTGCGGTCCGAAGGCTACGACACGTGGTGGATGATGAGTGGAGAAGCTACAGGAGGTGCGGTCTTAAAGGCTTCGACACGTAACGCGTTAGAAAATTTGGCATTTTAGAAAAATTCGTGTTAGGAAAGGTTTCGAGTCTCTTAAAAATTAGTGGACTAAAAATCTAATTGAGGTAAAAAGATCTAGACCCAGTTAAATGAGTTGTTTTAAGCTTTCGAATAGGGACTGATGTTATGGGGGTGTTTGGGACTGCTCCGCTCCACGTTTTTCAGCTTCGCTCCACGTTTTTTAGCCAAACGGTTTCAGCTCCACGCACCCTGTTCGAGGAAAAAAGGTGGAGTTGTGAGAGCACCTAAAGAGGTACTTTACAAACTCCAGTTTTTTGTGGAGCTGCTCCACGGTGGAGTTTATGGAGTAGAGTTTGTGGAGCAGTCCCAAACACCCCCTATGGGTGTGCGGCCGTGACTTTCGAGATTAGAAAAAAAAACAATTTGGACGCTTTGTGCTGCGGCTGGCCGAGAGATTGAATAGTAGTTGTAATCGGCTGCATGCATGGCGATGGCTGCATTGAGAAAAGTAAGGTGATCATTGCAGCTGCTTTACACTGGTATTGATTGGTATTGATCTTTTCTGGTGTTCTCGTTTATGCTTGCCGGCCGGTCGGACGAGGTGATTAGTAGATCAGATCATTAGCCATTGGCAGCGTATGCATTAGTAGATCGAGGAGGGAGAACGAGCCTTTCGCAGCGCATGGAATCCATGCGGAAGCCAACTCCACACGAAGCAAGGCGCTAAAAAAATCTCTTGCTTTTTCGGTGCAGGTCCTTCAGATAAGTCAACAAGCGAGAGGCACAAGCAGAAGCCACTTCACATTCTTTATTAGCATGCAGATTAGAGGAGAGAGGAAAAGAGGATTAGAGGAGAGAGGAACCAACAGGAAAGGTAAGAATTAATATTTTTTTCTTCTTATTTTTTCTAACTGTTTTTTTTACTTTCTGTGATTAGCAAAAAAATAATAAATTTTGAGAAAAACTTCCGCTAGGCACTGTAATTATTCACCCCTCTGATTACCATCGACATCCTACAAACAACCATACCAAGCGGTGATGTTTGTAAGTTATCATGCAGAAGAGCAAACCACAGAGAAAAACATGGACATGTTGATCATCGAGCATAATGGTAACAATAACTTCTAAGGAAACTCTAAAGATCACCAAGAATTCATTGCCAGTTTTTAAGGGTGTGCTCGGTTGAGCTGAAAAATAGTAGCTTATGGCTGAAATTACACTGTACCTGGCTGAAATTGCACTGTAGCTGAAGGTGTCTTATTTAACGTAATTAAATTTAAAAAATTAAAAATAGAAAAAATATGTTAGCTCATTACGGACAACGCAAACGAATATGAAAAAAAATCCGGCAAAAAGCTCAAAAAAAGCCAAAAGTTCAAAAAAAGACGAAATTTATAAATAGCTAGAAGTCAGAAACTTAAACCAAAATGAGCGGAGCGTAAAATTCAAAGATCTAGATGTACTTGCCATTTATCATGATAATGTAGCAACACAATTAATTGATCATGTGTGTATGTAGCACAAGTTTTCTTCGAGTCATATCAAAATGGTTACTTGACATGGCATTCAGCTGTTGCCTAGTGTCAGTGTGCCGCAACCTACTGTGGCTAGCTGAGTTCACTTTGACCGGTTGTTTTTAGGTTGGTGTTTGTGGTTTTTGATTTTTATTATAATACATGGTTTTTAAACGGTATATTTTTTAAGACTGAATTTATAAATTGATTATAATATATATTACATCAACTTCAGCTATATCAATCAAAATCATATATAACTATCTTTTTTCATAATCTCTCATACGAACACTAAAATTCAAAAATTATAAGTTATATTTTAAAAGAACCCATCCTTTGATTTATAGTGGTGTTTACCATGGTTGCCATCATTGCGGAGCCACCATATATGTAGTTGCCAATGCCATGGTACCCACAAAAGTTAAGAGAATATAAATAACGTTGTGTTGGATTATGATAACATCATGTCTAGGCATGTGTGCTAATTGCCTCGACTAACATGTATAAAGAGATTATCACTTCATCATCCTATGAATTGCCCATAAGTCAATGAGACAGAGTAATGTCAGGACTTTTGCATTGTATAGATGATTGAATTAACAGATATTGTAGACCATAAAGGTTGCAAAAAGGAAAACTTCAAAGTCTTATGACGTATTTCCACGGGATTTTTGGAAGAAACATTGCGGAAATCCTCCAGACTTCCTATAAACTTCCTCGTGGCTTCAAATATGCAGATTTGAAAACACGATTTCGTGTGTTTGGTTGCCTGAATCTCCTTCGTCCTGGCTGGATGGATCCGTATAATCTGAGAAAGAACATGTTTGGTTGCCTGTATGAGTGGATGCAGCCTGCATGAGCGGATGCAAAAATACGCTCTCATCCTGGATGGGTGGATACGCTCAAAATGAGCTTCACTGGCCATCCTGGATGGGTTGATGCAGTGTATCTTATGCGGTCCCACGTGTCAGCCTCTCAGGTTTGGTAGACTGCATCCGCTCATACAGGCAACCAAACAACATCTCAGTTTTTTTTGCATCCGCTCATGTAACCTCACCAAACATCTTCTTTTTTTGAAATACGATTCTACTCAGCCTGCATCTACTCAGTCAGGATATACAATACAACCTCCATCCACGAACCAAACACACCCTAGATATGTTTCAAAGTAGTTCTTCGATCAAACCGTGTAATAAGACGTCCATTGACTTTACTTCTAAAATTATGTGTGTAATACGAACCGTTGCTTTGTTGAGCCTAGCGGATATTTTCTTCCCTCCAAACTGCCGTAAAAGCCTACGATTCCAAAATCCAATCAAGCCATCCGGTTGTTCAGGATATGTTTCGCATTTACTTAATTGTCATATCGCACGTATAATTATTAATAGCTGCTGGAGGAATAAAATTATTCCTCCGCTAGTAGATCTGCTCTGCAGAAGATTCCTACGTATATATACGAGAATTACAGTTATACTTAAAAAAGACAACTATACACATCGCTTGTACTTATAAGCTAGTTATCTCACTAAGAGACATTCTCGTCATTTATACAAGCACAAAAACCTATAAATAACCTATGTATCCCTTATTTATAGAGCTCTCATGAGCGATAAAAAAGAATATTCAAACCATCGAGCCCTTGGGGTTCTCTCCTTAGAGATAATCTCCATTGGCTCACCGACAGAAGTAAAGTGGTCCTCTCGGACCTTCAAATCTTTATAAACCCTCGTGTCATTTTTACCCTTATGGACGATGACCTGTTAGACAACCAACGTCCACCTCTTACTTGTGTTGGGTTTCACACGTTCAACATTAGCTTGTACATATTAGTTTTGTAATAAAAGAACACAAGCTCATTGGTGGGTTGGTGGTGGTCTTAATCTTGGTGCTATAATGGATCAAGTCTGAAAGACTGAAAATGGCATAAGTTTTTTCACAACTTAACTTACATTAGTCAAGACATGTATCATGCACCCTTAATCCAATGACTTAGGTCAACCCAACTTGATCCACAACTTAACCGGCATGATAAGTGCAGTATTTCCACTCTGCGGTAATACTAGCCTCCAAAGCGGTATTTCTGCACATTGAAAACCTCACCTAGACCTTTCTAGAACAAACATACCGCAACTCAACCCAGTACTTCCACCAAGCGGTACTACCGCACTTATGTTTGCGTTACTTCCGTAAAGCAGAACCATCGCACTAATACCTGTGGTACTTTCGATTTTCCTGACATTTCGAGAAAATAATCCAAATCAAATACAATATTTGCAAAACCAATTGACCACTCTATAAATACTATAATAATTTATCACAATAGTATCATAGATCTTATAACATGGTCCTTCAAAATCACATAACACACATGGTACGGTACCCTAAAGGTATCGCGTTCATGCTTGCTCGTCTGTTTGTTGGACACGCTGTTATCATTATTGATTGGCTTGCCCTACTAATAACAATTATTAGACATGCATGGACGAGATCCGTGATTCTAGACTTTGTGTCGCTCGCAATGGCGACCTGATTTGGACAAAACTTGCTGTGCATCATGCATATCATCGTGTTCATATATTATATATTGTTCTTCATATACATGCTTTAGGATGGATATATATAGCTAGATAGATAGGTGTTGCGGACACATCACGCACACCACTTCTCTCGCTCTAGTCTCGCGCACGTATTATTCACTCACTTTCCTTACTGCTCGTCCTCTCCTTCAAAAAGACACTTCTTTCAGCAACTAATATTTATTTTTAGTCAAATATCATCAGCTGCAGCCAATATGAATATCCCTAAGACAATTTCTCTTCTTTTTTTTTAGTTTTTTCGGAGAAAAAACACAAAGCTGAATTGATCAAACTATTTTGAAGTAGAATAAGCATGGCAAGATAATAGTTCAGGATATGTTGGGTTGGTTGGCTAGAAACACATCTCGACATATGGAGCGCCTGAAAAGTAGTCTGTTATAATCTGTGTGTTCGTAACTAGGGTATATAGATGATGCATTAGATGAGAAAAATGTGCCTCTTCTCTTGTGCACGACGGGCTTTCTTATCGGATATGGATATATGGCTGGCTGGTTGGTCACTCGGGCCACATGTGTACGTGGATGTGTGCTGTTTGCAAGGTCCCCACACGCACACAACATATAGACCTAGCCTTTTCTGACAAGACCAATGATTTTTGGCTATATCTAATATATTTTATTTGTATATTTTAAAATAGCAGCGAACGACAAAAACATCAATATACACAATCATTTGAAATATTCAATTTTAAAAAATTCACATTATTTATTTTGACTTTTAGAAAGACTAAAAACCAAAATCCAAAATAACATAGGCCACCACAGCATCTCAACTCGCTGTAGGGCGCCCATGTGGCGTGGTGATCCATCGATATCGAGCAACATGTATGATGCATGTACTGGGGGCCCACTAGCTAGCGAATGGTCCCAAAGGTAACGTAATTAAGGTCCATGCCATGCATCTATCTGACCAGTGCAAGTACGTACGTACGTACGTTTAAAGCAGCTCCATTTGTTGATCGCTTCCTCCCGACCCCCAATCAAAACTGGACTGATCACTGGAGAGAGAGATGCCATGCCATTGCCAATAATGCAGTGCACATACAGATAGAAGCATGTTTCTTATCTTTTTCCCCCCTTTTTGGCTTTGTTTTTGCTCCCTTAGATTAAAGCAAAACTGAAATAATAGACAGATAGAGCTGAATATCTAGTACTTCTGAGGAGGTTCACGGACGATCAGTCGACCTAATGAATGATAATCTCTTCTCGTCGTATTCTTGACACAGAGAGCGAGAGAGAGCAGGAAAACTATACGAAATGTTTGGAGTATACGGAAGAAAAAAAAGTTCCACGAAAGTCGAGAGAGAGAGAGAGAGAGAGAGAGAGAAGAGGTAGAGTTACCATGATGATGAGCCTGGCCATGGTTTGTTTGGACATCGTGCGTTATTCGTGTTCCGCTAGGGCCGGCCAATCGAGAGAGAAATTGGATCGCGCAGCAAACGTGCCATCGGGCCCGGCCCATAGAGAGGCTTAGGCGATGCTGGCGGATGCTGTGGGCAGCCTCGTCCCAATGTCTCGTGCTGCTGACGTGTCCTCGAGACTCATGTATATATCCTTCCGAAAAGGTATGTCATATGAAGTTCTAGATAAATTATTCTAGAATTAGAACTCCTACTCCTATTTAAATTGTGATTTCTACTCTAAATTGAAGAAGGACTATTAAAGTCTATATAAACCATAGAGAATAGTGGTGACTACGGAGAGAAACTAAGCAACAACGCAATCAAACATACTCATCTGAAGTTAGAAGTGTACAGGAGGATTAGAGGTTAGAATATTTTTTAGCACTAGATTTTTGTATAAGGAAATGATTTAATAGTACTAAAAGATTCGAGAAGGTTGTAAGTGAGCGACAATCCTTAATACTTTTTTAGGCTGTGCTTGAGAAATTTGCGGTATGTTTCATCAAATCTTTCTCTCTCATCATAGTTGTTTCAATGTTGTTATTTCGGTTCTCTCTACAAGATCCATCTTTTTTTGTTCTTGATACCGTATACGTTTGTACCATATCTTACAAATTCTGATCCAATCCAAAGACTGTTGTGCGTAAGAAGGGTATCAGAGTATGCAGTGGCGGAGACACATGTTACCTATGAGGTCACTTGACCCCATAGGTTTTTGAGCGCCATGAAATCTCAGCTACATATATCACCGTTCACCCCACAAATCCCAGTAAATGACCCCATTAGTCCCAGCTAATAGTCACTTGGTGGAAGCATTTTATTAATTTATTGGTCCATCTAGGCATGCCAGCAACTCTCTATTACCTCTCTCATAATTCCCCATTCCTCTCGGTGCTAGGTCATAGCAAAAATAGTGGTGCCCTTGCTCAAGCTTGCAATTCATGCCTTCAGGGCAAGTTGCGTCCAGATAACGGGTTGCATGGTGGCCTCCCGGGCGATGATATTCCTGCTCATTGTTCTTTCCAATGAACCTGATTTGTTTTTTTTTGTTGTTTTAAACATACATTTCCATTTCTGAAACTTGATGTTCTACATAGCAATATAAAATTCTTAACTAGAGCCTTTGAATCTTAATGTTCTACATAGAAATATGGTTAATCACTTGAGCCTTGAATCTTGATGTTCTATATGCTTTATCTCCTCATATGTCCAAATTCCATAACCTAATAGGCCAACTTACATTGCTTGGGATTTCTTTGTCTTGTGATATCTTGAATATCATTGTTGAGCTCCAAAAACTAAAAGAGCATATAAGAAAATACTTTATTTATGAAGTTGGATTTATATCTAGTTTTTTATTACAAATTAGTTGACTAGCTATTTTTTTCAGGACTTGAGTTTGGAAAAATAGATAGATATATCAAGTTACAAATGTCTAAATCTAACATTTCAAGTTCCTCACAAAATTTCCATCATTTTAAGTTCCTCACAAAATTTCCATGTAAATGAAGCGAAAGAGACTTAGTGGAGCTGCTTTGGTTAGCACTGTAATGCCACCTTCTACAGATGATATAGTTGATCTATTCGTGATTCTAACAGAGCCCCACTAAGAAAGCCAATTTCATAACATAAGTCCAAAGTTCGCAGTGAAGTGAGAATAATTTACCTAGGCTTTTTTTATACGATTGTATAGTATGATTAGTGATGTATTTGAGACGATTACTATTGACGCTATTCTGAATGTTTATGTGAATGCAGTATGAACTATTTTTTCCTGCGTAAAGTTTGACCCCACATAATTTGAATTCAGGCTACGCCTATATATAATACCTACCGCTGCATCCTTCTCTTCTAACCCTCTTCCCTTGCTCCAACTCTCAAGTTGCGGTGGCCAGATCAGATGTCAGGCCTGTTTTTTATGGCTGCGGTTTATGACTTTTGGCTGAAATTTTTGAATTTTAGCTGTTTGCGACAAAGATTATGGAGAGAGATACCCACTTGTGATTTTGGCTGGTACGGATGTTTGGCTTTTAACGTGTACAACAATTAACTTGTAGACTCCATTTTGAGAAAATATTTCATTTGAAAGTTAGGTACTATAGCAAAATACAAAAGCTGCTTTTAGAAGCCGTAAAGAACATGCCTGTCGTCGGATCCCGCTGGCACAAGTTGTTCTCCGTGGAACCTCTGCCACCATCGTTGAGCAGTTCGACCACAAACTTTTGGCCTTGTTCTTTCTCAGCTTTTGGCTTCTGTTTTTGACTTTTTTTTATAGTAATTAGCTTTTAAACGGAGTATTTTTTAGGATGGGGCCTACTAGTTAATTATTGTATATATTGTACCAACTTCATTTATATCGGCAAAACCACATATGAGTTTCTGTTACTCTATAATCTCTCGCACAAACAATCCAAAAGCCACAAATCACAGCCAAAAGTCATAAGTTTAGTTAAAAAGAACAGGCTCTTTGTTCGATTCCAATAGATTAAAGAAGCCCTCTTATCTTCAATTGTTTACTTGCAGCTACAGGCCCTCCTACAATTTAAAAAAATAAAACCTCTCAATTGCATCGATCGACTAGCTCTTCTTCTTCTTCTGCTGCTGCTGCTGCTGCTGCTGCTGCTCCCCCTCCTCCTCCTCATATATCTCGTCAAAACCTCCTCCAATCCTCGGCAACTTTCGTGCATGCATGCGATGCGTCTACCTTGAATTCCCACGTCATCCATGCATGTTGGTGAACCGAATCGGATCGGATTAATGTTCCAATCTGTTCCCTCCTTCATGCGTATAGTAGGCCCCGTTACATGTGATATCGTTCCAATCTGCTCCTTGATCATGGTCGTTCACCTTTTCTCGTCTCTGAATGGTTACTGTATACAAAACAGATACACAATACTTACTTTCTTCGTATACGTGGGCTGGATTAAAGCAGCTAGCTATAAGATAGTGTTGTTGCTACGACGACGTAGCTAGCTCCTTTTCCATCGGCACATTCCAATCCGACGTGTGCACACCTCCTTTTTCTACATGGGTTGCTATCTATAATACTCAGCTCCCTCCATATTCTTGGCCTTAGCTGTTAAGCAAAGTGATGCCTTGCAGCTGGTCTGCAAGTCAATCCCTAGCTAATTCACTTGTGTTGGGTGCTCCCTCCATCTTCTCCTCCCAGCTTACATCAATTCCTACGGAGTACATTAATTCCTTTACTTATTAAGCTTAATCCGCCATGATCGAGGTGCTTTCTCACTCTCTCTCTCTCTTTCAACGTAATGTTTATGCATTTTATGCGCCTCCTAGGTAGTATTGTCGATTTTGTTGACAAAGCTCTCTAATCGGCAGCTTCGTTTTCTTTATCAATAAAGAGGGTAATTACACATACGCATGCTATGATTAATATAATACTGTAGGGATATCCTATGCTCATACCATATAACCTCGAAAAGATTATCGCGCTTGCCCATCAAATAGTACTTTTCTTTATAATCGATCATGAAAATTTGATGTTTGAGTAGTCTGAAAAAACTGACGACTTTCACGCCGATAGGAAGCAGTCCGGGCCGGTCTAGCTAGATAAAATGTTATCATGGAAGTGCTACACTCTCGTGTGGCCATTGGAGAAAGAAGATGGGTACGTAGCTCAAGAGTGACTTGATGACACAGACAAATCTAGCAAAAGGAAACTACCATGTATCAAATCCAGATACCAGACTGAGCTAGTCCCCCCCCCCCCCCCCCCCCTCAAATTGATGTGCCTCAAAGCCAATCATAACATGTGCAGATTCCTATTGCCTCACTCTTCAAGGTAAGACATGTCAGCTTGATTGATCCCTGCATTGGTCCAATGACATCTTTGTGTGAAGAAAGGAGAAGAATACATCAACAGATTTCTGTAGAGTGGTGCACATACTTGGCAGTTGGCACCTTTACACATGATTAATTCCAGAGTGCTGGCAAGGATCTTTCAAGTGCACATGGTATGAGCAACCAAGGGCAGCCCTCAATCTTCCTAGTGTTTCTCATAGTACAGCCCCCCCCCCCCCCCCCCCCCCGGGGTTAAAAGGTGTCTACTCACTGTGTGCAAAGTTCTGTCAAGACTATATGTGAGAATGTATTAGCTTATGGCCATGCACTGATCAATCAAGACTAGATCAGGATCATGTGTGTGAGATAGAATCATCAGAGAAAGCACCTTTATCACTGATCCTAAACTTTTTTGAAAGCATTTTGTGTTGACAAGAAGCAATGCTACTGGTTGCTAGTGTGCAGTTACGTCATACTCATTGCTTTCTATTTTCATGCTTTTCTCCTGAACACAAAAATGGCATCCCAGTCTTAAGAAGCATGTCTCATGAGGCAGTATATGAAGATTTTCACCGTATTTCATCAACGCATAGCTATTACAATGACAAGAAAACAGGAAAAAATGTCTTAAGAGGCAACAGCATATATAAGAGTACAACTAAAACATGCACTTAATTACCAGTGCTCATGTTCCAGACATATTTTCTCTACAGGAAAAAAGGATATGTGTACTTCAATGCTGTTCCAAAGTAAAAAGGAACATGCATTGCATTCTAAAAATAATTACCATCCACTTTGCCACTTTTCCATATTGCTTATGCTTTCCACTTTGTATCACACATCCTTTGTCCCCCCCCCCCCCCCCCCCCCCCCCCCCCGGTCTCTTAAATTGCAGTGCTCCTCCTTTCTCCTACTCTTCCTTCCCCGCTTTCCATTTGCAGCTCCATTTCCTTCAGAGGCTGCTCAGCCATGTCCTTGCCAAAATTCTTCACCTATTCAATGGCAGCTGCTTGGCCTCTTGCTCTCACCTTCTTTTGTATCCTCCTCCTTGAAACTATCCGCTCTTCAGGTCAGTACCCTTTTCCTCAGACTGTACCTTGTTATAAATTTCTACCTGTGCATGACTATATATGTAGGTAATGATCAGCATAATATTCCTCCATTGATGCAATTAGCATATGCATAAGAGGCAAGGGCTACGTCATACTAGAACAAGAATCTCTATAATCCCTGCTGAAATCTGTCTTTACTTCTTTTTTTTGTCGTTCCAGGAGCATTTCTGGACTTCTCATATGATTCAGCAGAAGCCAAGATACTGTCCAGCTCGGTGATCACTACCGAGTACAGAGCCCTGATCACACAGCAACGACATGTCTACCTCTTCTTGAAGCCATTTGAGTGCAGGACAAGGGCATGCAGAGCAAAGCAACTTGCAGGCTCATTTGTCAATGAAGTTCTTGTGTCCAACCTACACCTCAACGTCAGCAACATCGTGGTCACGGCCAACGAGAGGCATCTCGGTGCACTGCACCGCACCCTGGAGTCAATTCAGGCTTCTATCGCCGCCGCTGGATTGGCACCGAGCGTCAAGGTCTCGCCGGAGCTCTCGCTGTCGTCTTTGCGTATCATGGCCAAAAATCATGGCAACAAGAAGAAGTGGCATAAGGTCATGGAGTTTGGCAAGAGGTCAGGCTCGTTTGTTCAGGTAGAGATGGAGACAGGAGCGAGCGGTGATCTCCCCATCGCCGCGCTGATCCAAGAGGCCATTGCTGATGTTGCCGCTGTGTTAGACGCCAACATCGGCACGGTGTTCCATCTCAGGAGCCGTGCGGCTCCAAGCGCAGTGGGACTGGTTAGGCTGATCGGTGATAGCATTTGGGAGAAGAGGTTCTTGGGTCTTCTTGTGGACGTCTCGTCTCCCCGGCGGGAGCTCACCGAAGCAAGAACGACGGCGCACGACGTGTTCACTCCGGTAACCAACCCGGCGACGATGCCTGCGACCAACCCGGTGACCGTGCCCGCGACGAACCCGGCGTCCCCAGGCATCGTCACCGTGCCGTCGACCAACCCGGGCACGGGGTACGCAACCAATCCAAACCTCCCGCCGCTGTACCCCGAGCCGACGACGCCGGTCACGACGCCTGATCCGATGACGATGCCGTCACCGGTGACGACGCCGGCTCCCTTCATGAACCCTGTCTCCGCGCCGACCATGCCGACCCCGATCACCAACCCCACAACTCCGGTCACCAACCCGGCGACGACACCGACGACATTCCCGGGCACGTCGCCGGTCACCAACCCGGTGACGACCGACCCGTACCCGCAGCAAGGCGGCGGCGTCGGCGCTGGCGGCATGCCAACGACGCCCACGTACCAGCCTCCGGCGACAATGCCCGGCACGGTGCAGCCGGCGGCGCCCACCGTGGCGGGGCAGACGTGGTGCGTGGCCAAGACGGGCCTGATGGACATGGTGCTGCAGAACGGGCTGGACTACGCGTGCGGCATCGGCGGCGCCGACTGCTCGGCCATCCAGCCGATGGGCAGCTGCTACAACCCCAACACGCTGCAGGCGCACGCCTCCTACGCCTTCAACAGCTACTTCCAGAGGAACCCGTCGCCGGCGAGCTGCGACTTTGGAGGAGCCGGCATGCTCGTCAACATGAACCCAAGCAAGTCACACTCAGTTGTTCTCCGTTCACTAAGCAGACACCCCAAGAACTCACAAATTACTTGCATTACTATTTACTAACAGAGCTAGAAATCTTTTCAGGTTCAGGAACTTGCATGTACCAGACATCAGCAGGGTAAGAACTTAATTCTACTGCTACTAGTACCATCATATCATGCCATGCATTGTGCTTGTAAAATGGCTTTATGCTGATCATGTTGCAACTCGTGCAGTTTCGGCGCCGGCTACAACCCGGCGGCGACGGGGACCGGGCCGGTGGGCGTGACGACGGGCACAGGGGCGGGGACGGCGGTCGGCGGGGGGTCGGGATCGACGGTGCTGAACGCCAACAACCCCGGCGGGAACTCGATGTACGGCTCGGACAACCCGACGGGCTTGACCGCCGGCGCTGCCTCCCTTTCCACCCTTTCCAGCGGTTGGGCCTTGTGTCTGATCTGGATATTCACCTTTGCATATGTCAAGGAGAAAGTGTAGCCTCAATGTGGTGATGCTGCTGTGTCACCTGCTGTTGTTATTCAGATGTGTACAGATGAGTGATTCATAGGGGAGAAGACTAGATGTTTTGTACGACTGTATGAACATGTTCTTTTAGACTGCAACTGATAACTTTTATCTATATCTTTTTAAAACAACAATAGATAACGGAGACGTTGACGCGGATGATTTTAGGATCAGGAAGTCATTTAGAGAATTTGTTTTGAAAAGCCGTTTAGAGAAAACACCTCGTTTATTTTGGCTTTTGAAGAAGCCGAAGCCAATAACCACACTAAAAGCCTAAAAGAACAGGGCAGTATTAAAAGGGCTAAGCTGCATGATGCTTGGCCATCATATATGTTGTAGGTGAGCAGAGTTCCTTCTCTATGGACCATGCATGTTCCTAGTGCATCATGTGATCTCTCAGTTGATACTGTTCTTGTAATCTTGTTCTTGTCAGCTTCATCATTTCCATGATACTGTCCAATGGACCTTTTGATGCAACAGGCATGGCCTGTAAATCTGCAATTGCTATTGGAGCCTGACAAAGGGTCTATTCTTTTCAGCTTCTAAAAATTGCTTTTCAGTTTTTTTCTACAGTAACTAGTTTTTAATCATAGTATCTTTTTAAGATATGGTCTACTAGTTAATTGTAGTACATAATGTACCAACTTCACTTATATCGGCAAAAACCGTACGTGAGTTTCTGTTACTCTGTAATCTCTCGCATGAGCAGCCCAAAACCACAAGACAGCCAAAAACCATAAGTTTTAGCCAAAAAGAACAGGCCAAAAGTCAGCTTGTTTTCAGAATTGTTCCAAAGAATTTTCTGATTTCAGTTGGGTGCGCCTGGGGCATGACAGGGACCAACAAGTCTTGTTCCCCAGTTCCAATGCAGAGATACTGTCATAGAAATGTTCTCTAAATGCTTCAGGACAGTAAAAACACATCAAATGTACAGATGCAAATACCAATATTTCCCTATTATTACTAAATGCCAGCTTATATCAGGAAACAGAAGCTAAATGGTAGTTGTTCTATTAGATCAATGGAGTACAAAAGTGTGCTGACTGTACAGGATAGCATGATCAGACAACTCCCTTCTGGTACAAGCAGCTTAGATCAAAACTACCTAAGAGAAGGAAATATATCATGCACTTTGCAAAGTTTCAGCAGCAGTAGCTAGGAAACCTCTTATATTGTTGTTTTGCAGATACAAACAGGGAATATTGCGAGATTCAGCCCTCTTGTTGCATCCATCCATCCTTGATGAGATTCATGATCCTGTTGTTTATGAAATCTTCCGCACAAGATTCTTCACTCCCCACACCAACACATTTTAAAGTCACCGTGTTTGAATTTTGATCAGGCTTGATAATGAACTTGACATCAAGGAAATCTCTGATGTTTCGAAGTGTTTCTATAGCGTATGGAGTCAGCTGTGCAACACAAACCTTTGATACATCAGGTGGGCATAGAGCGTACAGAATAAACAGAAGTCCCTGCAAAGTATTTACAAGAGAAACATCGTGTCATAAAACAAAAGGTGAAGTTTAGAACAAGATCTGAAAAGATTTATTTAACAGAGGGCAAACACAACCTTTGACATTAATTTACAAAATGAACTAAGAACTAGGTTAGTAGAAGAGCTTGCCTAAAACTAACATGCTAATGAAATAAATCAATGTGTACTATGTACAACTACACATACATCTGCTGAATAAGTCTCTGTACTGTGGTCTTTGTGGGGCTGTGGTAGTTTTTGTCTTTTGACTGCTTTTAGGACAGCATCTGCTTTTAGGACAGCATCTGCTTTTGCTTTAGGACAGCATCTCCTTTTAGGACAGCATCTCCTTTTAGGACAGCATCTGCTTTTAGGACAGCATCTGCTTTAGGACAGCATATTGACCGCTTTAGGACAGCATCTAGGATAGCATCTTAGCATATGCTTGGCTGGTTCTCAGCCTATAAGTATGTATCTCCAACCCCTCAGGTTGGCATGGCATTGTGTGAGCAATAAACAAGAAGAAAATTGCCCCATCTCCTAGTGTCATCCTCTCCATGAGAGTTAGGATCTTGCTATCACCAAGAGCAAGAGTCCAGCGACTAACAAGTGGTATCAGAGCCTTAGTATCCTGTAGCTTGAGCATCTCCTGCTCATCTCCTTCTCCGGCCTCGCAGCAGCCCCAGCCGGTAGCAGCAGCAGCTCCGGCTGTCCCCGCTCACTCCTCTCCGGAGACGGGCAGCAGCTCGTCAGAAGCAGCCCTCTCTCCACGCAACAGCCCCCCAGTAGCGCACCATGTCCGCAGGGCAGTCTCAGCGCTCGGTCGCCTCGAGCATGCGGCGTCAGCAGACGGCCGAGCTCGTCGCGGCAGAGCAGCGCAAGCGAGCGGCGGCAGAGACCGCTGCGGCGGCAGAAAGGGCGTCAAGGCTGGCAGCGGCGGAGCTGGCAGCAGCCAGGGCGGAGGTGGAAGCAGCGGCGGCGGCAGATGCAGCGCGTGCGGCAGCAGCAGAGGTCAAGGCTCTGCGCGGCAGCAACAGCAGCTCCGGCTCTGTTGATGACAGCGCCGACGCGGACCCTCAGCTGCTGGAGAGGGAGGCAGCGCAAGGGCGAACGGCGCAATGGGCAGCCGCGCACGCCCACGAGCGCGGCGGCAGCCCAGACAGGCGCGGACGCGCCGGCGGCGCTCCTGAAGGAGGCGCACACGGCGGTGGCGCTCCTGGAGGAGGCATGCACGGCGGCGGCGTACGGGTCGACGGAGAGCGCGGCCCTCACAGGCAACGCGGCTCTCTCTCCCCGGTTCGGTACCGTGGTCACCACGAGTACCAGGCTGTCGTCAGGGACGTCGGCTCCGGCGGCGGGTGGCCTACCCTCACCAAGACCAACTACGTCGAGTGGGCCGCGGTGATGAGGGTAAAGCTCCAGGTGCGGCATATGTGGGATGCAGTCCGGTACGGCGACGTCGACTACGACCAGGATCGACGGGCGCTGGATGCTCTCATCGCTGCAGTCCCGCCCGAGATGCAGTTCTCGCTTACCAACAAGCGGACTGCCAAAGAGGCTTGGGACGCCATCGCTGCAGCACGCATCGGCAGCGACCGCGCCCGCAAGTCTACATTGCAGGCACTACGCGCGGAGTGGGAGAGCCTGGCCTTCAAGCCAGGTGAAGACATTGATGACTTTGCTCTCCGTCTCAACACTCTGCTGCAGAAGTTGGTGCAGTTCGGTGACGACACCTACAACGAGGAGAGAGCTGTGGAGAAGCTCTTCCGCTGTGTCCCCGAGAAGTACAAGCAGATGGCTCGCTCGATCGGGTCTCTGCTGGACCTCTCCACGATGACCATCGAGGAGGCGTTGGGTCGCCTCAAGGTCGTCGACATCGATGAGTCACAGAGCCTCTCGGGACCCGTCACCATTGGCGGGAAGCTCCTCCTCACTCGGGAGCAGTGGGCTGCCGGCCAAGGTGACAGGAAGAAGGGGGAGCCTTCTTCCACGACAGGCGGCCGCAAGCATGGCAAGCGCGGCAAGCCACGCAAAGACGCCCAGGCAGGGGCGCGAGGAGGCGCCCAGGGCGGCGATGCTGGTAAGCAAAAGCCGGCACGAGACGACTCTTGCCACAACTGTGGCAAGCTTGGTCATTGGGCCAGGGAGTGTCGACAACCACGACGCGGCCAGGCCCACGTCGCACAAGCGGAGGAGGAGGAGCAGCCGGTCCTGTTCATTGCTCATGCGAGCATCGAACTACCTCCAGCGGCACCGGCCGCAGTGGCTCTCCTCCATCTTGACGAGTCAAAAGCACACGCCCTCCTCGGCGACAGTCCCGGCAATGACAAGACCGACGGGTGGTGCCTCGACACCGGCGCCACCCACCACATGACCGGGCGGCGGGAGTTCTTCTCCGAGCTCGACTCAGGCGTTCGAGGCACCGTCAAGTTCGGCGATGCCTCCGCCGTGGAGATCAAGGGCGTCGGCTCTGTTGTCTTCGTCGCCAAGACTGGCGAGCACCGGTTGCTCACCGGCGTCTACTACATCCCCGATCTACGGAACTCCATCATCAGCTTGGGACAGCTGGATGAGAACGGCTCGCGTGTCGAGATCGAGCACGGGGTGCTGCGGATTTGGGATCTTCGACGCCGCCTTCTTGCCAAGGTAACCAGAGGCGCAAATCGACTCTACACTCTTCACGTGCAGGTGGCACAACCCATCTGTCTCGCTGCTCGTCGGGACGACGAGGCGTGGCAGTGGCACGAGCGTTTTGGGCACCTCCACTTCGAGGCCCTGAAGCGGCTCAGTGCCACGGAAATGGTGCGAGGCCTGCCGTGCCTTGACCATGTGGAGCAGCTCTGCGACGTCTGCGTGTTGACGAAGCAGAGGCGACTCCCCTTTCCCCAGCAGGCGAGTTTCCGAGCCAAGGAGAGGCTCGAGCTCGTGCACGGGGACTTGTGTGGCCCGGTGACACCGGCCACACCGGGAGGACGACGCTACTTCCTGCTGCTCGTCGACGACCTCTCCCGCTACATGTGGGTGATGGTCCTCGGCAGCAAGGGAGAGGCTGCGGACGCCATCAGGCGCACGCAGGCTGCTGCGGAGGCGGAGTGCGGCCGCAAGCTGCGCGTGCTGCGCACAGACAACGGCGGCGAATTCACGGCGGCTGAATTCGCGTCGTACTGCGCTGATGAGGGCATTCAGCGCCACTACTCCGCGCCGTACAGCCCGCAGCAGAACGGCGTCGTCGAGCGGCGCAACCAGACGGTTGTGGGGATGGCTCGGGCCCTCCTCAAGCAGAGGGGGATGCCGGCTGTCTTCTGGGGAGAGGCGGTGGTGACAGCCGTCTACATCCTCAACCGCTCGCCTACTAAGGCACTCGACGGCAGGACGCCGTACGAGGCTTGGCATGGGCGCAAGCCGACGGTCTCCCACTTGCGGGTCTTCGGCTCCCTCGCGTTCGCCAAGGAGCTTGGCCACATCGGCAAGCTCGACGACAGGAGCACTCCGGGAGTGTTCATCGGCTACGCGGAGGGCTCGAAGGCCTACCGCATCCTCGACCCTGTCACACAGCGCGTCCGCATCTCGCGTGACGCTGTGTTCGACGAAGGGCGAGGCTGGACGTGGGACAAGGCGGTGGACGACGGTTCGACTTCGACTCTCAGGGACTTTGTTGTCGACTACGTCCACTTCGAGAGAGCCGGGGGAGCTAGCAGCTCGTCTTCACCGAGCTCGTCCACCTCGACACCTTGCTCGCCACCAGCTCCGGCGAGTGCTCCACCACCTTCGGCACCGGCTACGCCCCACTCTTCACCACCGGCTCACCACTCTCCTGCACCGGCGGCCACACCACCGGAATCGGCCCCAACAGCTTTGGTCCACGACGAGCAGCGCACGGTGGAGTTCGCTACTCCACTGTCTCACGACGAGGATCGCGTCGACGCCTACCACGACGGCGAGACTCTGCGCTACCGTACCGTGGACGACCTCCTCGGCGAGCAGCCGGTCCCTGGACTGGCGCAGCGCGACTTCGAGGCGGAGCTGCACCTCGCACAGGACGACGGCGAGCCCCGTTCCTTCGCCGAGGCGGAGAGAGACGAGGCATGGCGTGCCGCGATGCAGCAGGAGATGGACGCCGTCGAGCGGAACCGGACGTGGGAGCTGGCGGATCTTCCTGCCGGTCACCGCGCGATCACCCTTAAGTGGGTGTTCAAGCTGAAGCGGGATGAAGCCGGCACCATCGTCAAGCACAAGGCTCGCTTGGTGGCACGAGGCTTCGTGCAGCAGGAGGGGGTCGACTTCGATGACGCCTTCGCACCCGTCGCGCGCATGGAGTCCGTTCGTCTTCTCCTCGCACTTGCAGCCCAGGAGGATTGGCGCGTCCATCACATGGACGTCAAGTCCGCCTTCCTCAACGGCGATTTGAAGGAGGAGGTCTACGTCCGCCAACCGCCGGGATTCGTCATCCCCGGCAAGGAGGGCAAGGTTCTCTGTACTGTGGTCTTTGTGGGGCTGTGGTAGTTTTTGTCTTTTGACTGCTTTTAGGACAGCATCTGCTTTTAGGACAGCATCTGCTTTTGCTTTAGGACAGCATCTACTTTTAGGACAGCATCTCCTTTTAGGACAGCATCTCCTTTTAGGACAGCATCTGCTTTTAGGACAGCATCTGCTTTAGGACAGCATATTGACCGCTTTAGGACAGCATCTAGGATAGCATCTTAGCATATGCTTGGCTGGTTCTCAGCCTATAAGTATGTATCTCCAACCCCTCAGGTTGGCATGGCATTGTGTGAGCAATAAACAAGAAGAAAATTGCCCCATCTCCTAGTGTCATCCTCTCCATGAGAGTTAGGATCTTGCTATCACCAAGAGCAAGAGTCCAGCGACTAACAACATCAGCCAAAAGAGCAAGTGCCAAAATCGATGCTGCAGAGCTAATAGCTTCACAAAGCACTCAACAAAAGATAGTAGTGAAAAGTGATCATTCGTCACTAGAGGCATGTACATAACAAGGAAACATAAACTAACAGTCACAATTCAGAAATGGATAGTTAGCTAGCAGTCCTACCACCAATCTTCTAAGCATTTGACCAACGAAAACACTGGTATGACCATATGAGAGACCAGACCTGATGTGGAGTCAACAACTCCTCCTTGAGCCACTTCTTCAAACAGCATTGATGCAACTTGAAAACCAAGATCCTCTGGAGACATGAGCTCAGGCTTCTCGGATTCTTTATTTATTTCATCAACATTAGGATAACTCACAGTAGCATCTGCAGAGAAGACATCCTGGGGTGGTTTCAGCAACTAAAGATACGCCATAGCCTGCTGACCTGCCATAGAGATGAATATATTTAATTGTTAAGTCGCAAGAGATAACAGGATAGTGTGCCATTATCAATATTCAACAGGAACTATTTCAAATTGGACGACTACCTTCCACCAGCTGAACCAGATCTATGATCAGTGAATATATGAACATCCGGAATAAAGCTATTGAAGATTCCATGTGCAGCATAGATACGGTTTTCAATCTGTGGAGATACTCTGGTGGAGAATGTTACGCCTCTTATCCTCTTTACCATACCTTCATCAACCCAATTAGCTGCCTGTAAAGGCAGTTAAAATCAGATGGAAAGGTCGACAGAGACAGCATAATATTAGAGGGGAAGCAAACTAAACACACCGTTAACATGCTATTTATATTGGGAACTCAAAGAAACACTTCACCACCACCAAGAGGAGGAACCCCACGGCTCTCAATTTTTAGCTCCTATCCCTCAAGAGGAACACCAAAATGCTTGAGCATATGCAAGGTAACCATTCGGAAAGTATCCCCAGAAGGTTTCTTTGTATCATTAGTAATTCCTAAAAGGAGCATCAAATTTAGACTTCGTAACAAAGCTAATTAGAAACTATAGATGCTGCATGATCACTAACAACAATGACCATCAGTTTTGTGCAGAAGAATATAACTAGAAGAGTATTATCTTGGTCATTTCTTTGTAGATTTTGTCTCAATGGAAGTGCATAGAGATTGATACACACATTATCGAGCACATCATGTTAACAGCATCAAGCAGGCCATCTTCAATTGCTAAACAAAATGAGTACAAGGATCAAGACAAAGAACCTAGATTTGCTTATTGAGTATCAGTGAATTCAACCAAATTAATGAAATCCTAATCAAGCTATCTCTACCGAAACCAACCACACCCTTGAAGAACAGGGCTCCCTTACACCAATTGGAACAATCCATTTGACTCAACACTGAAACAGCACGCTAAAACTTACTGTTTCCAGAATACCCTAACCGCACAATCTCCACCTGAAATAAGATCATATTTTCGATCCTACATATGACAATCTGTTAGCCCAACGCTACAGTAGACTGCCAAATTTTGCAAATTCTACAAACCCCCCCTAAACCCTAACTAAACAAGAAAAGCCCTCACCTTTGAGCCGAGTGGATATGGGCGCCCTGGAGAACAGCCCAAGCAGTATGAGGGGCTCGAGGAAGTAGCCGATCCCCCGGCGCACCCCGCATTCGTGCTCCAGGTCCCTCCCGCCGACGATCACGCCCGGCTTGTACCTCAGCTTCGTCCCTGCGAGTCCAAAGCCCATAAGAATCATCAACCGAGTCGAGAGCCCTAGGCGAACCTGTCTCGTTGAGCTCAAGGCTGTGGTGGTCTGAGATCTTGTCGAGGAGGCGGAAGAGGGAGACCTCGTGGGGGCGGAGGCCCGCGTCGCCGGAGCGGATGTCCTCGATGGTGATGGCGGTGGAGGTCAGCGTCGCCAGCACCAGCCGCTGCCGGAAGTGCCGGCTACGGGTGAGCCGCCGGCGCCGGGGACGCTTCGTCCGCCTCGCGGGGGTGGGTCGTGCGGCCGAGCAGGGACGGAGGCTGGGAGGGCTAGGGTTTTGGCGCGCGCCGACGATGCTGCGGTGAGTACTACTAGGCCCACACGCAGCGGTGTGGGTCTCAGGAAACGGCCCACAAATGTTTACCATTTTTCAGCAGAACTAGGCCCAGACTGCTGCGCTCATCTGCATGCAAACGCTGGGGAAATTTGAGACACTGAAAAAACTCGAAATAGCATTAAAATCATGAAATCTGACATTGAAAAATGCATTGAAATGTAATACTACGCAGTCATTAGTTATTGGGGATAATGTCATGGGTTAATTGGCTATATGGCAATACCAATTACAGCATGCATGGCATGCTGCATGCACATTCTAAAGTTGCAGGACTTGCCTGTGCAGAAAGGCATGGGAAAGTTGCTCTTTTCATCAACCGAAGCCTGCACATCACATAGACAGACAATAAGTGAATGGCTGGATCTGGATTATTAGTCCACTAAGCATTGCAAACTGCATGCACAGTCCTTTTCTTTCTTTCTTCTTGCCCAGCTAATCCTAGCCAGTTATGGGCAGAACTGCCTTTCAGCAGTTCAGTGTCCAATGGATGGTATGATTCAGGTTCCAGCCATTTCACTTCAGGCCCCACCAGTTGGGGGGGGGGGGGGGGGGGGGCAATAACTTTATAGGGTCATTGGCAGCCAGCCATGTGCCATTGCCAAGGTATATGACACTAGAGCAGCTGGCTGCACAAAAGCACCACGGCAAGCGTAACAAATTTGATGATCTGCAGGCCAAGTACATTTTGCCATTTCTCCATATACTTGCAATGGGTTTTCAGTACAGTACATCCACTGCCTTCAATCTCCTCCTTTTCTCCCGTGATCTTTGTGCTCTCCCTTCCCTTGTGCAGGCAGGCTTCAGAGTTCAGAACAACCCTGCTAGACTCTGCAGCTCTCTGTTTTCCTTGACTAAAACAGATGACCAGCTACTTAATCAACACATGTCATTTCTTGACTTGAGACAGTTTCTCTCCATGCATGTTCGAGTCATCTTGACATGCATCTGCTGATCTGCTCTGAGCCTATCATATCGTACAGATGACACTAGTTAATCCTACATTTGTAGTAGACTCTAGCTACTTTGCTAGCATCAGAATTATTGGTGGCCATGCAGATTATTGCACGTACAGTGCATAGCCATAATGGACATGAAGCTGCAGTCCTGGATGATCCATCCATCACCCATACATACGTATTGTAGTAGTATCTGCCATGGAGAGGAAAAAGGATTAAATGTGGCAAGTACTGCATGCATCGGAGATACTACACATTAGTTGTTCATCCTAAAGGGCAGAGATACTACTACCTAAGAGCAGCGAGCCATGAATATTATGGTCTGTGATCCTAGGGAGGCACTGTAGCAGCCGGTAGACACGGTAGCATGCGTAAACAGTACTGTGGGGGTGTTGTATAGTCTATTTATGGATAAAATCTTATGTATATCTTCGTATTAGAAAAAAAGTATATATATACTTTCATATTATGAATAGTTTATTGTATATCTTCATATTAGAAATAGTTAGATACATATCTTTATATTTAGATAGTATAGATATGATTTTATGTTTAGTTGATTGGTTGCATTATATTGTGTTAGTTTTATATTGTTATAGACTAACCTCATCTATATAAAAAGGAGAAACTGCACCATTTATAATAAAGTAATGAATACTTAAACAAGCCTTTAGCCTCCCTCTTCTTATAAAGTCAATCCTCAGAACCTTTCTACTACGTCAGAGAAGAGCACTGCCAGTGACTAGATGAGGACAAGCGTCCTACCCCAATCCTCGGACCCATATCTAACCAACTTGTACCGCAACAATGAGGCTCCATTAAAGATAACACTCCTTGCAGGGAGGCAGCATAGGATTCTTCTAGTTTCTAGATGCAAGATTGCTGAATTCATGCCTTATCTGAAATCTAAAACCTCCCGATTACAATGATGAATACAGCTATTTTCGATCAGTGTGGCTAACTGTCTGCTTGAAATGCATACATACAGATCAAAATCCAAAACGATCATATATAACCTTCATTCTTGTCAAGATCCGAATTGATCATTCATGTGCCATTGCCTCTACAAGATTAAATTGATCATTCATGTGCCATTGCCTCCACAAGACTCATGCTACATGACCAACAGTTGCATCCAGGAGACAATTTTTTTCCCCTCAATCATTGCCCTTCTTTTAATCTCTAGAAACTATACAACGCACCTTCTCTTGTTTGGGATTAACTAAGTTCTAGATGCATATATGCATTGTAGCCTACCGCTTGTCTGTTGTGGTGTAGTTTTGCAAGCAGTAGGTGACACACTAATAATTATTCTTGTCCCTAGTTAGACAGATCACTATATAAAAGTGTGTGTATATATGTATACATACATATATTAATACTATTCTGCTTGTAGGTGTAAATGCACATCAGAAAGTTACTACCGTTTGTGAGTGAAATTACTGCTAAACATATATAGAGTTATTGCTAGTATACATATACACACATATACATAGATACATATACGTACATATATATACACACACCGCCAAATCGATGGATCTCTCTAAAACTGTTGATCCATCATTAGGTGTGTTCAAAGGTAAGAAAAATGCAATGTCACTTTGCTGCATTGGGACCTACCTAGCTAGATTCAATTACACTTGAGCTAGCTAGCAACTCTTTATCTTTAAGAAGACTACTCCTGCTACTTTGTTGCATGCCTCGCTGATACTAATTGATTACTATTACTAGAGAAAAAAAAATAAGTCAGTTAATTAACATGCATATTGTATGCATAATTTAATTCAATTGGCCGGCAAGGCTGGTTCGACTTACCTGTCGTGTCATATTCGCGTGCACTCGCCTTGGGGCCCTGCTGCTGCTTCCAATTGCAAAAGTTTCAGGGCCTTGAAATGTTTGATGTGGCCATGCATTTGGAAACTGTCCAAACACTTCGCAATCAGATCGAGAGCTACTTTTAGCCTGACAGCAACTCGGAAATTGGAGGACCAAGCATCTCATTTGATTTGCATCAGACATAGATGCTGGACAGTATTGAAAAGCATGTCAAGAAACTAGCAATTCAAGCCCCATGAATAAATTAGCCTGGTTAAGGTTGCAACTTTCTATGCGAGCCTGGACATTGGAGGAATATATCTATCCTGTTCCAATCAGCAGCCACTTGCATGTACATACAAACACACAAGACACTTCTTCTTCTTCTTCTTCTTCTTCTTCTTCTTCTTCTTCTTCTCCTCCTCCTCCTCCTCCTCCTCCTCCTCTTCTCTTCTCTTCTCTTCTCTTCTCTTCTCTTCTCTTCTCTTCTCTTCTCTTCTCTTCTCTTCTCTTCTCTTTTCTTTTCTTCTGATGAACACACAAGACACAGAAAATTGTTAGGCCAGTGATATACATCAAAATCGATATCAAAATATAAAAAGCTGATGTATCTGATCATGGCGAAGTTAATTGATAAAGACCAAGCAAATTGATTACAAAATGCACCATCTATCGTTTTCTGGAAATACGATGGCTTCTTCAGATTTCGCGAGCACGCATATATACACACACATTTTGCATTCGAAGCAAGTAAGAAGAATGTAGACACGAGGCTGCAGCAGCCAGCAGAACATTATAAGCCTTGAATTAATCGTGTCCATTACTGTTACCTGAAAATGTTCATTGCCATGCCCTCTAGGGCATGCTGATGAGCAATGCAAAACACAGACTATACCGCTGAGTGCTGGCCACACATTGACACAGTGACAGATAAATTAACATTTATCAGCTGCCAACTGGTAGTCTCCTATCCAACACAGCCAAAAGCTAGGAGGAACACTGCAAGTTAGTTAATAAAGGGAAGGAATTTAACAATAATAACTGTCTAATAGGTGATGATATATAAGCATTGTGCGACTAGATTAACATGAATAGATTAATAAGTAGTAGTAGTAGCAGCAGCAGCAGCAAGATGAACAGAACAAAGCACAGGATACCGTTCTGCCAAGTCACACTGGCCATCTCCTTTGGACACTCCTGCCATCGGAATCCAAAGACAAGCCCTCAAGAAGATTCCTCTCTCTCTCTCTCTCTCTCTCTCTCTCTCTCTCTCTCTCTCTCCATATGGAGAAGAGAGGTATGTATACACATTCTCTCTCTTTATTGTATTTGTTTTTTCTTTTGAATTTATTTCTCTTCTATTTATGTATGAATTTGAATTGTATAAGATCAGTTTGTTATGCTTATCTCAATTTATCTTAGTTCTTATTAATTTTTAATTAAAAAATAGCTTAAGTCTTTCGAACCTCTCTTTTAATTTCATTCTGGCTTCGCTACTATGTGTGACCAAGCCTGTTGTGTTGAGTCGTTGGCACCATTGCGGCTGACAAGTGAGGAAGTGAGGTGGCGCCCCAAAAAGGCACACCACATCTGCTGCCTCTGCACCTCTGCTGCTGCTATCGGCGTTGGACCACGGGCGGCACACGCTGACACGTGGGCCCGACGTACCGGAGGCCAGGCTGCCATGCCAGGCCAGCAAGAGGTTCCTCTCTCACTCTCTCTGGCTTACAGTGGGCCCGCCGGCCCGGCTAGATCACCTCAGGGCTCACCTCCTCAGCACTGCCAAAACCACCGTGCTATGTCTGTGTTGCATTGCCTAGCCATCGACATTTCCCACAGTGACATGAAGATTCGCAAGCAGCTGGTTGAGACAACACTATGCAGCTCTATTGAGGAGCTTGTTGTTCTTCACGTTTTTCACATCATGAAAAGCATTTCTTGACTGTAAACTATGTTATATATGCCATCGTTCCAAACGGTTCAGCTTGTGGGCTTCTCAATTTTGGCATTTTTGTTTTTTTTTCTCTCCTTATTTCTTTGTATTATTAGCCTTGCTCTAATAATACAGCCTTCAGCTGGCTGTATGGACACTTACAGCCCACTTATCAGCCTATTCATATAGTAGTTTACAGCCAGCTGAAGGATGTATGACCCACCTCTTTCTCTCACAAAGTTTCTTGGTTCTTGTGCTTCAGCTGGCTGTAAACTTACAGCCTACCTCTTTTCTCTCTCCTCCTCTCTCTCCTCCACCTCAGCATACAGCCTACTAACAGCCTCTTATTATACTTGCTCTGCTCTAAGTGAGAAAGGGTCTATTCTTTTCAGTTTCTAAAAGCTGCTTTTCAGCTTTTTACAGTAATTAGCTTTTAAACGGAGTATTTTTTTTCAAGATTGGGTATACTAGTTAATTGTAGGACATACTGTACCGACTTCATTTATATCGGCAAAAATCACACGTAAATTTCTGTTACTCTATAATCTTATATAAATAGTTTAAAAATTATAAACCGTGGCTAAACGTTATAAGTTTTAGTTAAACAGAATATGCCCAAAGAATGGGGCCGTCGCTGGCTGGCTGGGTGGAGTTTTTTTGCTATTATGATACCCTCTAAGTTGGGCTTCGACGAAACGATATCTACGTCGTGAGCTTCTCTAAAATAGTACTCTTGTACTTAAGACTTCTCTCAAATAGTATTCTCAGGGATTTTAACCCAAATAATTTGATTTTCGAATTTGTACTCCCCCAATTGACTGAACTGCCCCTGCTCATTTTGTTTAACCCTAATCACTTTTATTTTCTTCTTTTCACATCGTTTGGGTTTCATTGGCGACGGCGGCACGCCGACTGGCCGATCGGAATACTCGGCGCGGCGGCATCAACGCCAGGCGAGAGCGCGGCAAGGATCGCACGGGAGTGCGCGCACCCCAGGCCACGGACGATCGAACGCCAGCCAGGGACGGTCGCACGTCGGCAGGGGCAACCGGACCACGTACACGGCAGGTGTGATCGGCATCTTTGTACGCGGCAGGTATTGAGCATTAAGGATGATCCACGTACGCGGCAGGATCAATCTTTGTATAGGTGCTTATCTTTGATGATGGGAGAAAATAAAAGTGATTAGGGTTAAACAAAATGAGCAGGTGCAGTTCAGTCAATTAGGGGAGTACAAATTCGAAAATCAAATTATTTGAGTTAAAATCCTTGAGAATACTATTTGAGAGAAGTCTTAAGTACAAGAGTACTATTTTAGAGAAGCCCACGACGTAGATACCGTTTCGTCGAAGCCCAACTTAGAGGGTACTATAATAGCAAAAAAATCGGCTGGGTGGGTTGCTCTTCCATTCCCTTCCCTTTCCCTGCCAGCAGCGCCTGCGCCTCCCTCCCTCCGTCCCTATAAAGCTCTGCTCCTCGCTTGCTATGCTTCGCCTCGCTTTGACCCGGCGGGGCTCGCAGTCAGGCAGAGGCAGCTGAGCTCCATCCTGAGCTAGCCTGGGAGGGCAGGAACCGGATGGGGTCACCCCCGTGTGGAGCCAGCCACGACGCACACCGTGGCATGATTGGGTCCATGGTCTAATCCTCCCTCCTGCCCTTTTGCCGCACTGTACTGTACTCTCACCCTGCAGCTGCTCCCCTTTTGCTCCCTCCCTCCCTCCCTCTGAGCCGAGGCAGAGGACGAGCTGAGGCAAGGAGAGGAGGAGGGAGACCCGGGTGAGGTCCAACACTCCCAACTCCTCGTTGATCCCTGGTGAGCAAACCGCGCTGCTTCTGCTTCCTCCTTTTTGCTCCTTTTCACTGTTGCTTGATTTTATTTTTCCTTTTTCTTGACGGGTTTGGTTTGCAGTTCTTGCAGCAGGCCCTGCCTCGGGGTGCCGCATTGAAGGCAGGCGCGCTGGTTCCGATCTGACCCGAGTTAAGAGGCGTGGGGGAGGGTTGGGAGGGAGGACGGCGAAGAGGATCTATCTCGTCGGGAAAGATGAGGAGATCTGCATCTGTAAGTGCCCATTCCTCCTACCTCCTCTGCTAGGTTTATGCTCTGCTGGTACCACCGCTTTCTTGATCTCTCGGGGAAGATGGACAGATGCCGCTTTTGGGGGCGGTAATGAGGGGTTTATGTGGGATCCAAGAACCCCATTGTCCCCTCTGCTCTTGCCGCATAGTGGATTGGCGGCGGCGGCGATCCAATAGCTGTAGCCTATTGGAGTTTCTTTCTGCTGGGATTTCTTCTGCACTGGCATGGGCAATGGCTAGATTGGTGTAAGAAGCTAAGAGTAGCCTAGTTCTAGAGGAGTGATCCTGCTTGGCATTGGGTGGCATTGGCGCATAATCCATTGGAGTACGCAGGTTGCATTGGGCTAGGCGAGCTCTAAACTGTTTGTGTTTGTCCACCCACTTGATTAAAATGTTGCTTTGGGATCATGTATATGCAAAACACTTGATTGAACACCTCTCCATGGGAGATTCACACGATTTATTTCATCTATAGACAACACAAGCGAAAAACTAAGTGAGATTGCCCAAAATTTTGCTTGCCAGAGTCTGTGATACTATTGAAGACAAGTTAATTGAGATCCAAGTATAATTATGTCCTCAAAGATGCATAATTCTGGTCGATCTGCATTACTCTTTATCTCTGTAGATGACAACCTGCTTAAGTTGGAAGCATGATCACTCCATTTAAAGGGATTCAATCTCCTAACTGCATTTGAGGCGATGTATTCCACCAGCTGACTGGAGACTTTATTATTGGTATATCGATCGGTCCAGCACGGATTGAAATAGGAGCCGGTTCACAATATCCAGATTCAATTTCAAGGAGTTGCACAGTGTTTCAGTCATTTACTCTAACAACGCTAATCTTTCATCACGTTTTTGAGTTCTCGTATTGATTCATTTCATCTGTTTGTTAATGGTAATAACTAATAATATTTTCCGATTCATGTTGGCTATTGATATTAGTTTGTTTGAATTTCTGCTAGTTATTTCAAGTCATTTTGGTTTTCACAACCATGGTTGAGACCCAATGGTCCAGTGTATCCGGCACATACTGCAAGGACATGGCATCAAGCGTATACCGACCCCACAGTGTCACAATAACTGAATTTGGTGCTGTTGGGGATGGTGTGACTCTCAATACAAAAGCATTCCTGAATGCAATCTTCTACCTCAATTCATTTGCGGACAAGGGTGGCGCGCAGCTCTTTGTGCCTGCGGGAAGGTGGCTGACAGGGAGTTTTAGTCTTATCAGCCATCTCACTTTGTCACTGGACAAGGATGCAGTAATAATTGGATCTCAGGTAATATGACTCCCAGATTTAGCACATAATAATTTACATTCCACTATATATATTTTGAATTGTATGTTTATGACGATGGTGCACATGCACTTGATATCTTATATTGCCAAATCTTATTTTGATCAAAATTTCTTCCAGCGAGACATAATATGAACAATACAGAGCCAACTTTATATGTAATATTCCTTAGATGCTTTACAGAATGCAGTAAATTCCAACTTTCATTGATTCAAAATACTGTATTTTGCAGGACTCATCCGATTGGCCAGTTATAGATCCTCTCCCATCCTATGGGCGAGGTAGAGAGCTCCCTGGAAAAAGACATCAGAGTCTAATTTTTGGATCGAACCTGACAGATGTAATAATTACTGGTTAGTAAGTAATATAGTTGCATACTTGCATCATGCATCTTCTTTGGATATTATTCTAGTTAGTTTGCCAGTATGTTAAAATCGGTACTCTTGACAGGTGCTAATGGTACCATTGATGGTCAAGGAGCCATTTGGTGGGATTGGTTCCACAAACACACACTGAATTATACTAGGCCGCATCTTGTCGAGTTGATGTACTCTACCAATGTTGTTATATCTAATTTAACCTTCAAGAACTCGCCGTTTTGGAATATCCATCCTGTATACTGCAGGTTGGTTTTCTAAATAGCCACTTGCTCTCTGTTAAAACATAAGAATTCATTTACAATTGCAAATTTATTATCTAGAGTGCTTTTGCTAAATAAACAGCCAAGTGCTTGTCGAGCATGTCACAATCCTAGCACCTTTGAACTCACCAAACACCGACGGCATTGATCCAGGTAATATGAAGTTTTGAATTATTTGCCACTCCTTCCAGTCTAGCCTTGTTATTCATAATGTTTTACGTGTTTATAACTTCATGTCCCCCTTATTTTCCATTTAACACTGTGTCTTGCACTAGGAAAAATGGCCAAAAAAACATTGGTTCTTGCGATAGTCATTTCACATGTTCTCCCTTCAATGATTTTGCCTTCCTCTGTACTTTGAAGGTTTTCCATTTGTTGCCTGAGATTCTGATAATATATGCAAATTATTCTCTTTTGAAGTGATCACTTATTATCGGCTACAGATTGCAGTTAACCAGTTGCAAAAGTATTTACTGTCTTGTGCAAAATTACCAAAACTTTGCCTTACCACTTGGGCAAAAATAGTGCTGAAAATGGTAAATAATCTAAAAAATCATAATATTGAACTGGTAATTCATCATGTAGCTATATGCACCAGACCCAGTTTTTTCTCTGGGATCTTTGCTTGAGTCCGGTTCTTCAAATTTACGTTTGCATAGATATTGCCTGGTAATGATCTGTTGTACAGTATGACAACATGCATATATATAACTTGTGTCAACACTGCGTATCCATTTAGCATATTTGCGCCTGCGGTACTAATGCAGCTCTAAATCCTTCCAGATTCATCCACAAACGTCTGCATTGATCATTGTTACGTCAGAAATGGAGATGATGTTATTGTCATTAAAAGTGGGTGGGATGAGTATGGCATTTCTTTTTCTTATCCTAGCTCCAATATCAGCATCAGCAACATCACAGGAGAGACAAGGGGTGGTGCAGGAATTGCCTTTGGAAGTGAGATGTCAGGTGGCATATCCGAAGTCCGGGCTGAGGGCCTCCGCATCATCAACTCACTGCATGGGATCAGAATCAAGACCGCTCCAGGGCGTGGAGGGTATGTGAAGAACGTGTACATAGCTGATGTGAGCATGAACAATGTTTCAATGGCCATCAGGATCACTGGAAACTTTGGTGAGCATCCTGATGACAAATATGACAGGAATGCTCTCCCCATGATAAGCAATATTACAATTGAGAACGTTGTTGGTGTCAACATTGGTGTTGCTGGCATCTTGGAGGGCATTCAGGGGGACAACTTCAGCAGCATTTGCCTGTCCAATGTTTCCCTCAGTGTACAGTCCATGCATCCATGGAATTGTTCGCTTATCGAAGGTTATTCAAACTCTGTGATCCCAGAGTCATGCGAGCAACTCAGAACTAATTGTGGACAGACACCGGTTTGCTACGATGGTGGCAGTTCTTCAGCAGTACATGCACAGGCGCCCACACATAAGTCGAGTGCCAGCAGGTTGCTAAGCCCTTTGCTGAAGTTGGCTTCACTGTAGTGTAGGTAGAGAGATGCTTGTTATTTGTTGGTTGGAAAGGGGCTTGCTTCATGGGATGCGTCCTGGTAGTCATGTATATCTGATTCTTGCGATTATTTTTGCTTAGCATGCTGTTTGCTTCTTGTATATAGCCGTGGGGATGAATGTTGGTGTACCCTGCCTGTTTTGTAACCACCTTCGATTTTTGTGATCTATATGTTTCAGAGCCTTGTTGGAATATGAAAGCACAAGCAAAATTACCGTATGATTTCAATTTTCAAACACAAATTTCAGAAGAAAACCTTCCAATAATGTCCAGGGACCCTCCATTGCGAGTTGAGTACCAAAAAATGGCAGGTTATGCATGAATTGGGATGCTGGAGAAAAGTCAGTTTCAGGAACTTTTGCAAGCTTGGAAAACAGATTCAGAAACTGAACAAAAACAGGAGGAGAATACTTGCAAACCATACAGGGGAAGATTGCGGTGTACATTCATGGTGAAAATAAAAATAAAATGAAGATGGCTACTTAAATGGAGGTATAATTGTCATCAGCAATGCATCCAAAGTCAGTAGCTCGCAATCAAGTAAGATCAAGTGAAAGAGATAGGACCATTACAGGCAAAGTAATACAAATCTACTGTGCACTAAGACCCTGTTTGGAGCGCAGGAATCTTCTTGATTCTTATAAAAATTAAACTATTCTTCTGTAAAATTCATACGTTCCAAACGGCCCTAAAAATCCAATCCCATTCGTACATCCCACGGAGCAGATTTCAGGTGCACAGAATCCTCCCTCGTCTTGTTTCTCCTGTCGTCCCAAGTTCTTCAGGTCCCGTCACGCGTGCACCTCGCTCTCTGCCAGCGACGCCGAAACCCCTTCGCCTCTACCACCGGCCCTCCTCCTTCCACCCAAGGAAGCACGCCTGCCACCTCGAAGCCCCACTACTGGACTGGCGCCGTGGAGCGAGGATCCACCCGGGCGCTGACTGATTCCTTCTTTTCTTGGTAAGGAAGCCCTAGTTAGCTTGGATAGTTGTTCGTTTTGCTCTGGTCTTCTCTTTGCTGTCAACAGTCGAATCCAACCAGGTCTTTCTTCTTCTTTCTTCTTCAACATCGCTCGATCTCAGACTCTCAGTTGATCCCATCCGATAGGTAGGACTATCCCAGGTGCGGGTGCAGACTGCAGAGACGTACTATTTTTTACGCAAGCAGGTCTGCAGTTTTTCAGTGACAGCCTTTTCAGTTCAGGGAAAAAGACGCCATTTCCCAGAAATTCACAATCTTTCTGTAGCATTATGCTAGGTGTTCTGTTCATTTTTCTCCTGTTCAAGTTTTTCCTAGTACAGGGTAGATCATAGATGGATTGTTCCAACTATGCATGTTCTTCTTACCACAAGCTTGTGCATGAGGAACACATTTCTTGGTGGAAGCTGTGATGTTTAAAAAAAGAGAGAGATCTTTTTTTTTGTACTAACTCTGTTAAGCAGGCGCTCGTGGAAAAACATAATCTTTTTTTTTGTTGCTGTCAAATTGTTCCCAACATTGTTGAAAGGGAGTCATGAACTTGGGACCCAATACAAGATAAGCATTAGTGTTGTCCATAGATAGATAGATAGATAGACAGATTCCTCTTAGGAGAGCAGTGCAACTTGGTGTGGATTTTGAATTGAGATGGCCCATCAATAATTACTAGATCTGAGAAGCCTTGGGGTTTTTCTTCTTCTTTATGTTAACTCAATTAGATGGCTAGACGACACTGGCCTGTTCTATTTATGGGTCAGACATGTTCCTACGGAGCCCTCCCCTGCCTGCCATAGTTTGATGCTCTAGTCAGTGCTCACATGCATGAGTTATGGTGCCCACGGGAAAAGAATCTGGTGGCTAGCTTTGCCCAGATGCTCTTTCTGAATTTATTTTAAGCGCAAAAAATATGACAACTATAGAAAATTCTCAGAGGTTGGTCCAGTTTTTCTAGGATCAAAAATAACAAAACATGGTTTATTTTCAGGGATCTGGATTGCTCATCTGCATGTTGAGGTTCATTTTTTGAGCAAAGTTCCATTGAGCTTCTTTTCGATTATTAATTATTACGGAGACCAGCTTATCCCATTTTTTTTCTCGAACACGCAGGAGAGCTGCGTATCATTGTATTAAGAAGAAGAAGAACAACCCTTACAAACACACTCAACTATAGCCAAGACCAATCCCCACTAGGGAGACCAAGACCAAGACCAACCCCAACAACCCCGACCTAGCCTTCCTCAGGTGCTAGGGCAGTGAGGTAAGAAATACCACGCGCCCCAGCCAAACCCCAAAGTTTCAGCTCATCTCTAACCTGGACCAATAACAAGGAAAGACTCGGAGAGACTCCATCAAAAACACAACGGTTGCGGAGGTTCCAAATAGACCAAGCACCCAGGATTATCAGTGAATTGAGGCCCTTCCTGACCTCCCCTTCAACCCTAGAATTTGCAATAGACCACCAATCATCAAAGGATGCGACTGTAGGCTGCGGAGAAAGACTATGCAACCCAACCCCCCGGAGCAATAAGAACCAGAATTCCCGGGCAAACACACAACCCACCAGCTTATCCCATGCAAAGCTGTTTCTTCTAACAGCCACACTACATGCATGTTACATCACATCAATGCCACCCGACCAAATCATCTCTTTTGTGCTTACTTTGTTTCTGTTATGAATTTTCATGATAATGCAAGGTGGTATTCTTAGATGTGAATGTTAGGCAGTATATGTAGTCATACATATACTTGACATGGAATTACTGATGGACAAAGGATTAACTTTGGCATATGCATGTTCTATTGTCCCTTGATAGGTTCTGTTAAGGTCTATTTATCCAACGTGTAAGAAGAATATGTCCCTCCATGCTATTACTACATCATTTTTACTTGTTTGCTTTTGCATGAGATGGTAAAATGGAAGTGAGATGGATTTAGCAGGGTAGCTGTTGATGAAGATATGTTTTGGCAGTCATTATACTGCTGTAGCTTTTGTTGTTTTCCACATTTCTCATGTAGAATCTTGTCCTGATATGCAGCTTCATTGTTACTGATTAACATTGCTACTGAACTAGGGCCGTTCCTAAGGCAAGGCTATAGGGGCGCCTGCCCAGGGCCCATGGCAACAGGAGGCCCTCTGTCTTTGTGCAATGTTTTATTTATTGTTGTAAATCATGCTGCTCATTTTAGTCATTCTTTAAGTAAACAGGCATATTTGTTATTATAAAAGGTGATACACAGAGATATGTAGTCATAATTTCTTCATTTTCCAAATATAATTTGGAACTTTGCAATAGGTTTTAAAGGGTGCAATTGAGTTACTCTACATCACCTTTTAATCAACCCTTTTTTTAGAGTTTTATCGGTACCTAATTTCCATAAGCAGCACAGAGTAAGCCATTGGTTTACAAGTCAGCGCCCTTCTATTTTTATCTCTACATATTCACATATCTTTTTAGTAATAAAATTTTGACAACATGCCATTATAATCGACAAATTAGTGTACAATCACTATTGCATTGTTTTTCCTTAAGAAAGATTCAATTTTCTTCAGCTACGTACATACAAATTATGGTTTATTATATATTACAAAATTTATATCATGTATAAACATATCTTGAGCTAAAATATTTTATAGTTTGTGCGAAATAAACTAATAAAGGGTTGTTGCTTCGCCCTAGAGCCCCTAAAATGTCAAGACCGGCCCTGTACTGAACTAACTCTGCTTTGTACTCTTTTCAACTGTTTTCTTTTTAGAGTCACTCTCCAGCCATGGCGGATCTGCAGGAACCCCTGGTTTGCCTGAAGACTGAAGAGGAAGATGGTTTTGGTGGACTACTTGGTACAATTCCGATGGATTGTCGTGATTTTTGTGGTCCTTCCAAGCTCTGATCTACTTCAATATCTATCTGGGTGATGTGTGGTCTGCCATGAAATCAGAGAAACGCCGCCAGAAGGAACGTGACAACAATGTACAAAAAGTTCTGAAGCGGCTCAAGCAGAGGAACCCAAAGAAGGATGGTCTTGTTTGTATAGCTAGGAAGCCCTGGATTGCTGTTGGCATGCGCAATGTAGACTACAAGTGCGCTAGGTATTTTGAGGTTGACCTTTTCTGCCTTCAGGAACATTATTGAGATTGACAAAGAGAGAATGATGGCCAAGGTTGAACCTCTTGTTAACATGGGTCAGATTACCAGAGCTACCTGTCCAATGAATCTTGCTCTTACAGTGGTTGCTGAGCTTGATGACCTTACTGTTGGTGGTCTGATCAATGGTTATGGAATTGAAGGAAGCTCTCACCTCTATGGCCTGTTCTCTGGCACAGTCGTCACAATGGAAGTTGTTTTTGCGGATGGTCGAGTTGTTAGAGCCTCTAAGGATAACGAGTACTTAGACCTTTTCTATGGCATTCCTTGGTCCCAAGGAACACTTGGGTTTCTTGTTTCAGCTGAGATCAAACTCATTCCCATTAAGGAATAGATGAGGCTCACATATACTCCAGTTAAGGGTACAGTGAAGGAGATGGCACAAGCTTACGCTGATTCTTTTGCACCAAGAGATGGTGACCCTGCAAAGGTCCCAGACTTTGTTGAAGGAATGGTGTACACAGCAACTGAGGGTGTCATGATGACTGGTGTTTATGCTTCCAAAGAAGAGGCAAAGAAGAAGGGCAACAAGATCAACAGTGTTGGGTGGTGTTTCAAACCCTAGTTTTACCAGCATGCTCAGACAGCACTCAAGAGGGGTGAGTTTGTGGAGTACATTCCAACAAGAGAGTACTACCACCGTCACACCTGGTGTCTATACTGGGAGGGGAAGCTGATCTTACTGTTCGGTGACCAATTCTGGTTCAGGTTCCTCCTGTGCTGGCTGATGCCACCAAAGGTGTCCCTGCTCAAGGCCACCCAGGGTGAATCATCAGGAAATATTACCATGACAACCATGTGATTCAAGACATGCTGGCGCCCTTGTACAAAGTTGGAGATGCTCTTGAGTTTGTTCACCGAGAAATGGAGGTATGTATCTCCTTGGGCCACTTACTGTTCAATATGCATTTAGTCCTCTAGGCTGTAACAGCTGTGCAGTGCTTTTAGCTCGGAATTCGCTGTGTGATGGCATGTTATGCCTGCATGTGCAATTCATCATTATTGTGCCTGTACCAACTCTTGTTGTGGTCTTGTGGAGCACAACCTGCTGCTGCTCATAGTGAATGTTCACTAACAGTTTGTGGTCTTAGGTGTATCCACTGTGGCTGTGCCCGCACCGGCTCTACAAGCTCCCTGTGAAGACCATGGTGTACCCGGAGCCAGGCTTCGAGCACCACCATAGGCAAGGCGACACCAGCTACGCTCCAATGCTCACTGCTGTTGGTGTGTACTATGCTCCCGCTGCCGTCCAGAAGGGTGAGGAGTTCAACGGCGCTGAAGCAGTCCACAGGTTAGCATTGGCTGATTGAGAACCACAGCTACCAGCCTCAGTACGCTGTCTCTGAGCTCAATGAGAAGGACTTCTGGAGGATGTTTGATGCCTCTCACTATGAGCACTGCTGCCGCAAGTATGGCGCCGTCGGTACCTTCATGAGCGTCTACTACAAGTCCAAGAAGGGAAGGAAGACCGAGAAGAAGGTGCAGGAGGCTGAGGCTGTCATCCTCGAGCCGGCCTACACCGATGAGGCTTATAGTTTAATCAATCGTTTCCGATTTAGATTTTTCGGGGTTTTCCCAGTCTGAATGGCATATTCGTCTGAACTATCCTTTTGTTTAGGACTTGATGTGTAGTGTTTGTAGCACTATGTCTTCTCATTGATGCTGGGCCTGTTCTTTTTGGCTGCGGCTTGTGGCTTTTGGCTGCGGTTTGTGACTTTTGGGTTGTTTGTACGAGAGATTACAGAGTAACAGAAACTCATGTGCGGTTTTTGCCGATATAAATGAAGTTAGTAAAGTATGTACTACAATTAACTAGTAGATTATATCTTGAAAACATACTCCGTTTAAAAGCTAGTTACTGTAGAAAAACCGAAAAGCAGCTTTTAGAAGCTAAAAAGAACAGGGCCGCTGATACTTGGTACTTTACCCTTTTATCAAATTGCTAAACTTAGTCAGGATTTATGTGGTATTTAACTCAAATCTGAATGCATTGTGGTGATTGCTCTAGTTTTTTTTTTTTTTTTGAAACTTGATTGCTCTAGTTGATTTCACAGCAGTTTGGGCTGTAGTAGCAAGTAGCCTTTGCAATGTGCGCTGCCATTCATCATAATTTCCGTTGAAGAACTCAATGCGTCCTTATTTGCAATTTTTTTTGGTTTTACATCAACCCTTGAAGAACTCAATATTGCGTACCTGCAATTCTGAATTACGCATCCTCATCCCCACATGGATACGCTAACGCTAGTGATAGTAGGGTTGCATTGGAATTGGATTGGAATGAATGTTATGCAAGAATGCTGGAGGAAAAAAGTATGTTTCAGGAGCTTTTCCAATCTTGGAAAATATTTCCAGAAACTGAACAAAACACATGAGGAGAAGGCCAGCAAACCATACAAGGGAATATTGCATTGTACACTCGTGGGAAAAAAATAAAAATGAAATGAAGATGGCTGCCTAAAAAAATGGAGGTACCATTGTCACCCGCAACATATCCAAAATTAGTACCTCACAATCAAGTAAGATAAGTGGACGAGACAGAAAAACCATTATCAGGCAAATTAATAATCAGCTGCACATTAAACAAAAACATGGAACAGCAACATTTCTTGTTTCTCAGAAACAGAATCATAATGAGAATCAAATAATTTAAATCGATAGTTTGTGGTCCATCACCGATGATAGAACGTCGACAGTTATATTATTCTTTCTGAGCATCAGGGGCTTTCGCCATGTGAAATCCCACCACGTCTTTACCTACAGATTAATACATTCGAAACTTCTCCTTGGTGTTCTCAAAGACTTGTTCAGCAATCAGCGCTCCATTGCCATCTGCATGCTTTATCTCCATGTTGGCCTTCTGGTAATACCCAGTTCCTCTCAGAGCATCAGCAATGAAGTCATCGAATCCAATGGCAATAGCAGCTTCTGCCTTGGCTCCATACACCAGCCTCTGCATTGCAGCATTGAACAATATTGTTAATTAAGCAATAGCTATATTCTACCAGATGAAGAACAGTAAGGTACGGGATGAACCTTAATGCGGGATAGATGGACAGCACCAAAGCACATTGGGCAAGGTTCACAGGATGCATACATTTCACAATCTGACAGCTCAATTTTTCCAAGCTTTTTGCAAGCCTAGCGTATGGAAAAACATTGACTATGTGAGACAGATAACCAAACAATGGAAATATACTTGTGAGACAGATAACCAAACAATGGAAATAAACTATCTACAAAATAAAAGCCTGTTTTATTATCGAACATTCATTTCTCCTGTTTTATCCACTGATCTTGAAAGCATCTACTCTATCTACACCATCTGGCAAGGAAATTATGAGAATAAAGACAATTGATCCATCACTTAAATTTGTGATGGAATCTAAACAGGTTTTAGGCTGGTACAATTTGTTTGTATTTCAACTTGCCACATGCCAAAAGGGTAGCTGATTATGGAAGAAAAGGGTTATTGATTAAAGGGTAGCTGATTATGGAAGAAAAGGGTTATTGATTAAGTGTCTCCAGTTAAGTATATAACACAGTTGAATAGTCAACTTTATCTAGTTAGAATGAAGTAACTTTGACAGTTTGATACAAGATCAAAACACTACTGATACTTTATCAAAAAAAAAACACTACTGATACGAGAAGCGGGCAAATCTGAACAAAAAAAGTGGTTCAGTGGTATGTTAACGAATTGGTCGATTACGAAAACTAGACTTTCTCAATTTAGAGACTTAAGAGCAGAAGAAAAGATGGGAAAATTCCACCATCTCCCAAAAGATATGTGGCAATCTTGAAGAGAAAATTATCGACCTTGCAAAGATGCATGTATCAGCATGGGCAAAGAGACTAGAACATATGCCGTCCCAGCTGTGTAAACAAGTGGGCATAACATCTAGTACATTTTTCAGGAAGAAAGCTGTACTAATTCCAAAAGCATGAAAGGAGAGTTCACTTGGCAGTTCTACATGTTTTGCATTCGGATGCTAAGTTATATCCGGTACTTGAATTGGGTACATCCTATCAGCAGGAGAGGCTACTACTAGAAAATGTTAAGTATCAAAGGTCTAGTTCAAACTGGCTTTTGCTGATGGTTTTTGGTTGCGGCTGTTGGCTGAAATGGACACTGTAGCGGATGTTAGCTTTTAACCGAGGCATTCAATTAAAGGAAAATGAAGAAAAATGAGGGAAAATGAAAAAAAACATTATATCTACATGGACAATGCAAATGAAAAAGAAAAAAACCACATTAAGAAGGTAACACGTTCAAAACGGCTTCTGGCTTCTAGAAGCTAAAAGTTAGAAACCAAAATCCGTTTTGAACGGGCCCAATAGGGATGATACATGATATACACTCAAAAGAGTGGCATGGCTCAGAATGCCACTTGAAAGATTAACTTCCACTACATATCACTCCAAAGATGTTTAGATTTAGAATATACCATTACCTCAATTTTATTGCAAATTAAAGCTTTTCTCCCTTTTTTTTGGCCATGGGAAATGATCGCTTTGCCCTTGTGTTCTATGTTTTCACACTTCCAGGAAATACCACTGCTTATGTGTTATGGATCACTACTTATGTGAGATTTGCGCTAGGATGTGGAAGGGATTTCATTTTGGCAACTGTTGGATGTTGTAATGAGCCACTACTTATGTGTTATGCAATCTGTTAGCTTTAGGAATTTGTTGCCATGGATGGTTGTGATGGTTATCTAGTTAACGTGTCATGAACCAATGCTTTTGCAATGGATGGCTGTCTAATTAACTTGACATGTCATTTGCAATAGTTATCATGCATATCTGTTACTACATTGCCATACGCAAAACTCTACCGAATTTTTCTGTAATAACAATAACAGTTTAGGAAGACGAATAACAATAACAATTAAGTACCAACCAGCGTACTGTCATACCATCATCTAAGTTATTACATAAAGGGCACCAAAGTCTTATGTCATTTCATGCACAAAACACAAAATCTAACCGTCTGTAGTTGTCAACCATCCAAACAGTACCATCAACAGGCAAAATGGTCATTTCCCATGGCCAAAAGGAGGGAAAAGGCTTTAATTCATAATAAAGTAGAGGTAATGGAATTGGTATATCCTGAATCTAAACATATTTGGAGTTGTATGTAGTAGAAGTCAATCTTTGTCAATCTTTCGTGTGGCATTTCGAGCCACGCCACTCTTTCGAGTGGTATATCATAAATTATCCCAAATGTAAAAAGTAAGCACCAAGTAGTTGGTGAGAGTAGCCGTAGTCCACAGGGCACCCTACCTCTCTTATTGCAGTTACTTCAGCATGCGCAGTTGGATCGGTGTTATTCAAAACCATGTTATGGCAACTAACTAATATTTCATCATTACGGACAACAACTGCACCAAATGGGCCTCCATGGCCGCAATCAACTCCTCGGTAAGCTTCTTCAACTGCTTTTGATAAAAATTTGTGATCCCTGTCTTGTACAGCTGTTTAATGCATCAAAGCTTAGACAAGTAAGTCTTTTTAACAGTCCTCCAACAGCAGAAAACAACAAATGTTGGAAATGTACTGATCTTCATTGGTCAAACATGCCATATTGTCATGTCTTGCAATGCATTGAGAACTAGAGAGTCCAGCAGATGAAAACTAATAACTAATACCTTCCTGATGACCAGCAAATGCAGAAGCAACTGAGATAGTTCCATCCTTGGACTCCACAACTAGAAAAGAATAAAGAAGATAATTCATGAGGCACCTAAGTTAATAAAGATTTAGCACAAGATTTAGTCAAAAGGTGAAAAATCTAGCTCCTAGGTAGAACAAAATGTTCAGCTGCCAATAACAAATAATCATATTACAGAATTATGAAATGCATGAAAAATTTATCACATAAGCAAACAAGATTCTTGTGAAATCAGAAGATTCTAAACACTACAGCTATGCAGGAAAATGGAAGACATCATGTACTAAGCTGGTCTTACATGCTCGTCCACAACTAGAAAATAAGTTAACAACAAAAGAGGATCTACATGTCTGCGCTACAAGCATAGTTACTTTGCAGATCCAGACAATTTTCCATTACCATGGGCCACGGCCTTGTGTAAGACCTACTTATGATAAGCAATGCCACTTGTCTATAGCTGGTCTTACTAGTAACATGTCTGTGCGTTGCAATGGAGTTTCAAAAGGCAGCATATATCATCAAACATGAACAAAATTATGCAATGAACATTAAAAAGAGGGAGGCATCTTATCATCAAGAGTAAGGTCGGCATGACCGGATCTGCCGTTGCTGAGATCGCCGCTTCGGATCTTCCCTCCCTAAACCCGCCGGCTTCGTGGCTCTTCCTTACCTCTGCCAGTGTACACCTCATCCAAGCTGGTGTACTCCGCCTCCCTATTCATTGTTCGTGCCTAGTGCACTCTATGTCCTGATCGTCGACCTCGGCGGTGTACACTTTTGTTTCGCCATCGTCCTCGATGGTGTACACCAACGCCTCGTCGTATGCATCGGTGTGCTCATCTTCTTTGCCACCAAGTATCGTTCCACCTCTCTTCTTCACCGTCCTAGTGTAGTAGCAACATGGCGGCGCATTGGAGGAAGGAGTAGCGAAGGCTCCGAGGGGTTGGGCTAAGGGACCAAAGCGGCTGGCCACGTCACCTTTTTTTCATGGCTGCCAGATTGAAATCTAGTAGCTAGGATCGGCAGAGTCAGGAGGTTGCCCTAGATGTAAATAAAAAATGCATCCGACCCCTCCACTCCTACTCGACGCCGCCTCCTCTCCCTCGTCTCCCCTCGCCTCCCTCCCCCCACACGCCACCGTGTTGCCTCCACTCCTCTCACCTCCTCCCGGCCAGTGGCTCCACCCACATGTCACCGGACATATCCCCCACAGGATCCACCATCCACGAGGGCACCATCGCCGGATGCACCATCTCCGAGGTCGCCGCCTTCGGATCTGGCTGGTACACCTCATCTCCACCTCTGGTGATCCGTTGGGCTTATGGTGCTCCTTGCCGGTGTCCCCAACCCCATGACCGCCTTATCTCGGGGTCATCATCCTTGACAGCGGCATTCTCCACCCTGGCGAGGCGGATCCGGCGGACCGCAAGGTTGCCATGTCCGAATCCAATGTCCTTGAGGTCGCTGCCTCTGGATCCGATCGTCCTCACCTCCACCGCCATCAAATCAAGCTGTCCTCACAATGAGACAGTGGAGGCAGTGGTGGATCAAGAGCATGGAGCCGTAGCTGGAGCCGGCTGACCACGCCAGTAGAAAAGGAGAAGTGGAAGGTGGCGGCACCGGTGGAGGAGAGTCAGAGAGAGAGGCCTTTGCCGCCAGACCCGGCCATACCTACCCCCTGCCGTCGGACCCGAGGGAGAAGCCGGAGTTCAGTAGATCTGGTGATCCCTGACCACCACGCCGCTAGACCTGGCCACCCTCAACCTCGGCTATGCCAGATATGGCTATCCTCGATCTCGGCACTACCATCTTCCTCCTCCCTAGCGCCTTCATCTTCCTCCTTCCCCTCCGTCGCCTCCTCCTAGGTTGTTGAGCCCAGTCACCGCTTGGCGTCGGCCCTTCTGCTTGTTGTGGGCATTGGTCACTAGCGTCGTCACTCACCACGGATCTACTCTGCAAAACTGGCAAGGCGCTGGTGTATGGCATGGAAGAGGGAGAGTAATAAAAGAGATTGATTGGAGTGAGGAGAGGGTGTGCCCACGTGGGGAAGGGAAGAGGAGCGGATGGGGTGTGAGGCTGCAAGCAGTTTGGGGAGGGAGCCAGCTGACGACACATGCCCACAAGTTGGTGTATGTCAAGAGAAGATGCTGGAGTGCGCTGCGGCAGGGAGAAGGAAGAGAGAAGTGATGAACGGATAAGCTCCTCTTTTATATTAGTAGAGATCAGTATCATAGTTTTGTTAGGAGTAACAGCATATACTCAAATTGCAGAACTAAGGACCAGTAGCAACAATTCTACTAGAAAATTTTGGTACTGACAAGAAACTGTACACTAAGGGAAAGAAAAAGCATAATTGAGCCCCAATGAACTTTATTACCATGATCAACCTACACCAAAATAACTTAAATCCTGCTCCCCTTGCTACAATTATGCATAGACTAAAGATCACATATTTAGTTGAACCTAAATCCCAGCCCACCCATGACACATCTGGCAGAAGAATACAATCTTTTCCTATCCCAATTGCGACTCAATGAGGCATGGAAACCCAAAATTCACAGCACTGATCTTGAAAAGAACGAATCTCTAAGCCCTGGGCTTGTAAGTTTTCATCAACAGCACCAGCACACCGTTTCCACACTTGCTGGATCTGAAACCTCTATTAACCAAAGCAAGACGCAATCTAAGAGCAAAAGCAGGAAGAGTCAATCACGATCGCGGACCGCAAGGTAACAATCGCGCGCATCCTCCCGTATCATTACGTACCCTGCGCTTCCTCCATGGCGGGCAGGAGAGGCGAATCGGCGGCCCTCCCGACCAGATTTCCCAGCAACTTTGCAGGGCGGAGAGGAGGGATGCAGAGAGAAGATTGGTTTCGTTCGCTTGCCTTTTGCAGAGGTGGAGCAGTATTAGGTCCCTCCCAGGTGGGCCCGTTGGGTCTGCGCTCGCAGGATCGCGTGGGTGTTTTGTGCGGACGAAAAGCGGAAAGCGCCGACTGCAGATCGCGCGACGGGGAGGCTACGTGGACCGGGTCTGTGGACCGGGGAATCTCATGGCTCTGGGGTAGACGGGGCCTCGCGCGCTCCCCAGTCCCTACCGCCGCCACCGTGGTAGGGCCCATGAGCCGTCGGAGTGCATGGCGGACCAGTCCACGGCTGTGTATTGTAAGGCGGGGTTTTATGGAGTTTTATGGGCATTAAATACGTTGATATGGCACTGTATTGATGAAGAGAGAGATGATAAAAATTTCATGGGAGTAGAGAGAGTTTCATAGGGATGAAACTCTTCTGCACTGTTTTTAAAATATGGATGTGTTGGAAACTGGGACATGAAACCTCCACTGAGACTGGCCTAACTTGATTGCACTTTGGCGAACTTTTGGCATATATGCTGCTGGTTGTATCTATATTTACGAAAATGCAAATATACAGATCATATTAGCAAAAACGATGTTTCCACAAATCTAACGTGTGGGGCCTGCCGTCCTGGGAGCAGACAACAGGTAGCCTGCCGCCCATGCACCGGACGGCAGGCCTCCCACCCCGTCATGCGTCATCTGCCCACCAAATGGTCTGCCATCCCATGGCCAGACAACAGATTAGCCGACTTAATTACCTGCTCTAATTTCTTTTGTATATTATTTGTTTGAATTTTTCAATATAGAAAATGGGTTCAAAAAATATGAAATTTTATATGCAGCCTCTTGACGTAACATACTTCACTGTGTAATTTTTTGGTAATTTTATCAATTGTGAATATTGCTAAAAAAATTTATATGATTTTGATATTTATAGGAGTTGTTACATATAACAAACGAGTTCAAAAAATTATGAAATTTTATGTGAAGCATCCTGACATAATCATAGTAACTGTGTAATTTTTTGAGAATTTTATGTACTTTGAATTTATCACGTTAATTCATATTAATTTAATTATGCAATTAGTGATGCTCAACATCTTTTGCAGTGTTTGAGCTCTTTTTTTGAAAATTTCATACATTATAAATATTTGTAGAAGTACATATAATAGTACAAAACACCATCACATGAGATGCGATATGGCTCACCCATCTGAGCCATTGCTATCTCCTCACTATGTCTGCCTCCCTGTACGTAGCCTTGTATTCCGTTGAGCACGAGCATGCCCCGTAGGGTACGTTAGTCGGTTCGGAGGTTGCGTCTCGGTTCGGAGGAAGTATGGAGACCATTCCATTTGTTGAGTGGCCGGCGGTGGTCCAGTAGGCTGAGGTACAGCAGGCTGGGTTCGGTAAGCGTCAATGTACTCCAGTTGAGACATGCCGAACTGCGAGCCGCCAGCAATAATATCGTGAACGAAAAAAGATGTCTGAGCATTGCTAATTTCGCAATTAAATTAACATGAATTAACGTGGTAAATTCAGAGTACATAAAATTCTCAAAAAAAATACACAATTACTATAACTATGTCGAAAGGCTTCACATAAAATTTTATAATTTTTGGAGCTCGTTTGCTATATGTAACGACTCCTACAGATATCAAAATCGTATGAATTTTTTAGCAATACTCACAGCGGATAAAATTACCAAAAATTACACAGTCAAGTACGTTATGTCGAAAGACTGCATATAAAATTTCATATTTTTTGAACCCATTTGCTATATTAAAAAATTCAAATAAACAATATGCAAAAAAAAAAATAGAGTAGATGATTAAGCCGACTAATCACCTGCCATCTGGTCATGGGACGGCAGGCCATTTGGTGGGCCAGATGGCGAGGCGGCAGGCCTACCATTTGGTGGTAGGACGGTAGGCTGCCTACCGTCTGCTCGCGAGACGACAGGTGTCTGCTGCCAATGGTAGGCCACACGCACTAGCTTTGCGGCGTTGCCGCCCAGCCACCGGACATTAAAAATGTTATTTTTGCCAATACGCTTTTATAGTGCTATTTTTTATAAATACAGATACAAACAGTGTTTTATATATACACGCACACCAAAAACTCCACTTTGGCCAGAAGTATGCAACCGTACACCACAGGCAAATGCAACCGCAGTGTTAGTACTACATGGAAGTTTCGCAATGCGTACACGTGATTCGTTCATCCAGCTAGCCCTTGTTAAAACGCATTGATCTCGCCAGTTAATTGGCACTTAATTTGTCGAAGACTTTTGCTCGCTCCCTCCAAGTTACGAAACATATTATCTTATCTTATAGACAAAAATATGAAAAATGACTAGACTATCTATAATTATTATCTCTAAATATTATATTAAATATATGCATGTAAAAAATATAAAGTAAAACTAGATATTTACTAGAGATACAGAGGTAACATGCCATTAATTTTATATTAGAATATATATATATATATATATATATATATATATATATATATATATATATATATATATATAGTTGGGTTCTTTTGGGTTATGGCTTATGGCTTAAATTTTAATTCTGACAATTCGCAAGAGGCAGTATGTAGAGGAAAATAGTCATATACGATTTTGACCGGTGTAGTTGAACTCAGTACACTTTTATTACAATCTTTCTATTAACTTTGTCTTAAAAAATACTATTTAAAAAATAGTTATTGTATAAATCATAAGTCTTAAGTTGAAAGAAGTCCACCAAAACTATACAGATCCGATCCTTCCGTCGGTGGAATCGATGCTCCCTTCCTTTTAGGGCTTGTTCTTTTTTAGCGGTTTTTATACAGTAACTAACTTTTAAATGTAGTGTCTTTTTAAGATGGGGTCTACTAGTCAATTGTAGTACATATTGTACCAACTTCATTTATATCAGCAAAATCACATATGAGTTTCAGTTACTCTATAATCTCTCACACGAACAACCCAAACATCATAAGACACAGTAAAAAAACATGCCTTTTGGCCTTTTACGCTGCAGTGCCTCCCAACTCCAACAAAGTAGCAGTACAGGGAGTATTTAATTACTCATTTCCAACAAAGTAAAGTACTCACTACTTTATACTCCTTGTACACTTTAAACTGGCATATATTTGTCCATTAAATGAATTTAGAGTTTAGCTATTGTAAGTTTTTCATTTACTGCTCCTATTTAAATACTTTGGAAGCGGTCAGGTGGTTGCATTATATCATTCAATAGGTATATGTATTGTAACAATCCTATTTTTAGAAACAGGTCTGTCGTATGTCCCATGTCCCACGACAGTCTAGGAGTTTAGTTGCGAATAGAATGAGTATCATGCCTGCTCACGAACAATTAAAAATAGTTAACTTAATTAAAATATGACATAATAGTCAACTTTAGAAATTTAACAGGCGTCCAAGCCCAAAACTTGACTTGCATTCAAAAGAACCGAAGAAATTCCCACAGGAATACTTGAGTGCAGTTGTACCCGTAACACGGAAACTTGAAACACCCATTCTTCTTCTGGTATCTGTTTTGGTGGAAATAAAGCAAGATTGAGTACAACCAACCGTACTCAACAAGTCATATAAGAAAAATGATATTTAACTACTTATCAGTATTCTCAAAAGATAGGGATATAATATTTTATTAAGGAATTTATGGATGTAGTTTTAATTGTAAACATTTTAGAACACAAAAGAAAAGGTTAACTTCTTAAAGGAAAAATGGTTCAAGGATCCCATTTACCAATTTGGAATCTCACCAAAACGACTTATTATTTGTTATTGGAATCACCATGAAACATGGCTTCATTCACCGGAAATACGACGTATTCGAATACTATTTGTTATTTTGACTCTACAGAGTTGTCCAGCCTTACCCATAAGATTTCTCAAACTCTTAATGTTATACAATAGACACGTAATAGTTAACGTGCGACTGAGTTGAGAGAATAAGATTTTTCATTGGCAGAAAGCACCTCGCGACTCTGTATGCTCCTATTCTTATTAAGTATGATTTTACCGCTTTCATACCACCCCTTTATACACGGGTCTTTCCACATCTAGAACCCCAACACCCTGTAGATATTCAATTAATTCGAGCGGTTACTAGACCAAATTTGATAAGTCAAAACTTATGGTTAAACGATCACTATGTTCTTTACTTAGTATAAGGTTCTAGTCTTTACTTTTTACCAATGAGACAACCATCCACAAACCAATAACCCGGTGCATTGCGGCACTGCCACCACTCCAATCCAAGCCTTTTTCCTAGGGTAAGATTGTGAACTCCAACCATCTTATGGTTTTTCATACTTCATCATTCACCCTAGTATCATTTTGTAATTCTACTGGAAAGATGCCAAATCTCGTAGTAGTTTGAAAACATTTGAATTTCTATTCTACCATGGTATATCGTATAGCAATTTATTATTACTAAGCCTTGTCAAGGTGAATATGACTATCAAACAAAACAAAGCTTTTCCAGAGGTAGGACATAGCTAAAGTTTTCATGTCATTCTAAACAATTATTTTGAAGAAATAACAACGTGTAAATAAGAAGTAATGATAGTAATGATAATTAAATAATTAAGGGATGTAGGTACAATATAATCAAAAACATGTGATTTATCTCTTTATCTATAGCCTTTGATTATTTTACTGCAGACTTCAGGTTGGACACCGACTACTTTAATTACTCTTGTAGCTCCTCCGTTGACCAACGAGCCAAATTAGGATGCTCATATAGAAGAACGAATTCAAATAAGTTCTTATTTTGTATATTGCAAGATGGGAATAAAATAGAATAAAATGAAAAAAAATTGGATAGGGTTTAAGTGGTGCTTGGTTTGTCTGAATGAAGTTGAAAATAGGTTTAAATGGGCTTAAGATGGTTGGGTTTATTTGTGTTAAACAAGTTTCTGTGAATAGTAACAGGTTTGAACAGTATTAGGCTTGGGTTCAAAATAGTATTGGGTTGGCTAGGGTTTCATCAAAATCTATTTTTTGCCAAACAGAGTTGAAAATGGGCTTTACTAGGTCAAAACGAGTATAATTATGTCTATTTAGGTTTTCTGTGAACAGTAGTGAGTTTGCACAATATCGGGTTTACTGTTCAAGTGGGTAAGGTCTGGTTAAAATAGTAATTGGCTGTACTATTCAAGCGGGTCGGGTTTTGAACAATATTGGGTTGGGTTGACATGAACAGTGACGCTACAGTGTTGGCCTCATCCAAAAATAGTTTCTGTGTGTTGGCTTGTACTGTGCGGCCTAAGCTTGCGATGAAAAGTGTCATGTTCTTCGGCTTGATCGGTGTTATAGTGTTCTAAATAGAGAAATGGCTACAATGACCAATTGTGATCGTTGTAGTGGTCTCTGAGGGTATGAATGGGTTCCTAGATAGGTCGGGGTTCCATTTTAGGGCTTGGTGACTATCATGGAGCATTGTAGATGGGCGATGGAGAGGTGGCTTCACGGGACTTTACCATAATACTAGAGCTACAGGATGGCTAAATGGTGAAGGCATGGGCATTTTAAGCATCTCCAAAGCCTAAGGATATTCGGGGTAGTTATGGCCTAGGCCCTAGTGAAGGATTTAAACTAGTCATTATGAGTTAATAACATATTTTGGTAATTAATGACAATCGAATTGTAGGGCTAATATTTTCATTAAGATGGATGGATAGGATGTGTCCCACGATGATGGATGACTTGAGAAGCTTCATGCAGGTGATCATCCTCAAGTCTAAAAAACGATGTCATATGATGATAAATAAAGTCAAGGACCCGAACTTGAAGTTGATATGTGCGTCATCAACCTTCATGAGGCTACGCAAGGCAAAGGTATGGCTAGCTAAGGCTAAGCATGTGTTTCTAGACTTTTACCAGTCTTGGTATTTGGTTGGAAGACCGGATTGCTAGTATAGGATACTATACTATTAAGAGGGGTCACGACTAGTAGCTTGAACGTATCATGTGTTGATGGCTCATTTACTTGCTCTAGCTATCTCCGTGGCAGGAGGCTAATATTTTCGAATGTATTTTGAAAATAATTGTAGCTCATGTGTAAATTCCTTGTGACATGTGACTTAAATTTTGCGAATGAGTTTTGTAAATTATCGGAGTCCATGTTCTCCCCTCCTTATGTTATGATGCTGGAAGTTTTCAATTGCTTTGAAAACAGTCAAGGCTCATACAAAAACTTTGTATGGTATGATTCTAAAAGGGGTTTGTGGATGTTTTCCATAACCTATTGAGAAGCTCATATCAACCCTAAATACACAACATTCAAACTACAATCTTCTTATTAGAATTGCTCATGAATTATGCACTGTTGTGTGCTCTCTCTGGAAGTCCGGTCTGACCAGCATAAGAGTTGCGGTCAGATCGACCTTGAGGTCTGTCCGAAGATATGCAACAGACCGGCCTAGAGGTCTAACTAGGGATACGTAGTCAGATTGCCGTGGTCAAAGTCCAGTGTGGTCGAAGACCAGTGTGGTTGAAAACCAAAGAAGTCGAAATCCAACGTGGTCAAAGACCAATATAGTCAAAGATCAACGTGGTCGATGACCTGTGTGGTCAAACAAGACTAGAATGGTCGAAGTCCTGAGTGGTCGACGATCTATGTGGTCAAACAAGACTAGAATGGTCGAAGTCCTGAGTGGTCGACGATCTATGTGGTCAAATAAGACCAAAGTGGTCAAAGGCCTGAGTGGTCGACGACCTATGTGGTCGAACAAGACCAGTGCTGTCAAAGACTAGACAATGTGGTTGTCTCTGACCAGTGAAGCGGTTAGACCGGGATTATAATTGTGGTCTGACTGGCCCCCGGTCAAACCAGCTCACAAGTTCTGGTCAAATTAGCCCCCGGAAAGATCGCTTGTGTAGCGGTACGTTTTTTTCCAGAAACTTGCCTCTTTGAAATGTTTGGTTAGCAGTTAGAACGGTATACTTGCGATCAGACCTGGCGGTCTGACTAGTCCCTGTGTGGGAGGTTTGACCGGTGGCCCAAGTAATGGCTAGTTTTATATCTGTTCGGAAAGTTGCAGTGGTATCGGCCATGTGTTGGCGGTAGTACCTGGCCTCAAGCAGTTTGCAGCCAACTTTTTGCTCCAACGGCTGTTTTTTCTTTCTGTGTGGAGGTTGTTGCTGGTTCCATTATTTCATCCATTGAGCTAAGAGCAAGTTCTCTCTCTCACTTGTGCATGTGTTGCACCTAATTAGTGTAGAGAGGAATAATCTTGTGCATGTGTTGTATTCGATAGTGGACTTCGTGTCCTTTTAGCTGCGATACTTGATTTGTTCAAGTGAGCGTCTCCGACTTATTACTCTTGGAGTTTGCCGACTCTTAAACGGCTTTGAAGACATGGTGGTATGGTGATCTTCTCAAGAAGCTTGTGAGAAGACCCGTTGTGTTGTAAGTGGTGTGGTGCTCGCCATCTCCAGAGCGGAGAAAGAGCAGCCTTAGTATATTGAGGTGGTTAAGCTTAGAAAAAATCGGCAAGTTTTCGAACACCATGGTAAAATATTGTGTGTCATTTGGTTTGTTCTCTTGTGCTCAATTTTTATTCAAGTAATTTTACATCCATTGAATTAAATAGAGTGTTTATCATCCTAGGATTGCTTATCTTGAGACAAAATTATATTATTGGTGCACTTAGTCAAACTTAGATAATTTAGGTCTTACTTGTGCAAAATAAAATAGTTTACACTTCCACATTGTTAAATTTGGTTGTAGCCTAAAAGAATTTTAAAACTGCCTATTCACCGCCCTTTAGTCAGCCTCCTCAATCTTACATGTAGTGTACTATGGTGGGTTGTCCACAGTGAGGGACTCGCTAGGCAGAAAGAAGTGTCACTAGTGAGCTGTGGGGTTAGAGTGGCTATGGCAAGTCTTCGGTGATGATCGTGAGGTCACAAGGAAGTTACTGATAGCAATCGAAAAAAGATTGACGAAGTAACCAGAATAGAAATTCAGGGTTTACCAAGCTATCACGACGGTGATGGCGAATTCTTTGCTAGTGAGGGAAGTAAGGGGCTAGAGGTGGTGTAGGGTGCCAATGCAGGTCAAGAGAAGGCAAGGCACGACTTTTATAGCCTCCGAATGGTGGTTCGGAGCAGTGGTGTTCCTGTTAGGGAGATGGGATGGTGTTGGAGGGTTCAAATGTGGTCGATAGTGGCGTGGCAGATCTTAGTGCCTCCTCGGGCGATGCATTACGGCGGTCAAAAGTTTGCGGCATGTTCAGGTCACCCGAGAGAGAGTTGAGAGAGCAGAGAGAGCGGCGAAGGACGAAGCGGCCATGGCACTAGGCCAGGTGGGATGGCAGGCATTTTAAGAGGGTGTCAGGGGTTGTACGATGAGGCTAGCAGCGATGAGTAGGGTGGATCGAGGTGATGAGGAAATCGTGGCGACAATGAAACAAAGGAAGCCGCATGTCAGGAGAGAACAGGGGAAGAAACGGCTTCTGGAGCACACGTCAACGAGTTGTGAAGGCGTGATGCCAAGAAAGGAAAGCGGGTTTTGGCTAGAAGCTACTGAATTGAGCAAGAAACCGAAATTTAACCAGAATTCAAGAAAATTCAAAAAATTTGCCAATTTTTTGTTTGTTACATATATGATCATTTCTCATTAACCATTTCTTATATTTAGTGCTTTCTTAGTATGTACGTGTGGTGGCTGTGAAAAATGTTGCGAAATGAATGGAGTAATTATTTGCCAGAATCCCCTGTAACTCGTGGCACTTTTTTATATAAAAAATTCAAGTAGATGGGCCGACGTAATGGACCGCTAGTCAGAAGCAGAATGCCTGGAGGCCCATTGAAAAGATCTCAATGGCACAGCCCAAAGATTCTTCTATCTTCTTCTAAAAAAAAGGGTAAAAAAATAGAACACAGCCCGAAGTCAGTAGTGGGAGTGGAGGCTGCTCGCCGCGCTTGGATTCGCCGCCGGCCACCGCTGTCGCCATGGGCATCAAGGTAATCAAGGGTTTGGAGTTTTATGTTCCCATTTCGCCTTTGGGCTCTCGATGAAACTATCTCTGAATCTCTTTATCCCTGTGCATCGCGCGCTAGGGTTTGACGAAGCTGCTGGCGGAGCACGCGCCGAGGGCCGCGGCGCAGCGCCGGGTGGAGGACTACCGGGGACGCGTCATCGCCATCGACGCCAGCCTCAGCATCTACCAGTTCCTCGTGAGCCGTCCTCTATCTACTCTACTCTACTCCCTTCCGCTTCAATTTTCTCTCGTTTCCTTCCTCGTCCGAGTGATGGTTGGCTTGGTTCATGCTTAGGCGCTTAACGCCATTGGGTGATCGTTTTCTGCCTGTGGCTGTGGTGCGTAGCGCAGTGATTTGGGAAATCCGCGCACTGTGTGGTTCACTTTCGACCATTATGTCAGGGCGCCCACCAAATGTTTGAGAAAATGCTAACATGTTTGCCATCTGGTATATTCTGTGTATGTACGGTAGCTTCTGTTTAGGAGAGGTCAGTGGCTCAGTGGCAGTAGCAGAATTTCAATTTTGAGTGTGTAAACCAATACTATTAGCACGCGCAAGCATTCCAAATGTATACAAAAATGGGGATGATAGTTGATTAGAAATTACAATTCATTGGTACCAATGCGATTGGCATTGCTCACATGTTTTCGTGTTCTGGGAGCATTTGCAAGCCACGTGGTTACGTACACCATCTGACTAGCCTTATCTACTGTGTAATACTGTGATCCATTTCTGTAGGTTGTGGTTGGAAGGAAAGGAGCAGAAGTTCTGACCAATGAGGCTGGTGAAGTCACAAGGCAAGGAAAAAGAAATATTACTTAATTGTTTTCCCCTCGTTATTTGGTACGATCCACGTACTGGAACCATAAGAAAGTTAGGGGCAGTGTTTTAGGCTCTCGGCTTAGATAGCAGGATGTACGGCTTAGGGTTTTAACATTGCAGGTTTTATTTCAAGGCTCTCATTTCTTTGATCTTGAGAATGTTTCATTCCTAACTTACCCTAACTTGTTTGGGATAAAAGACTTTGTTGTTGTTGTTGTTGTTGTATTTGGTCTGATTGTGGCCATGATATTTTTTAAGCTTACATAACTTTTTACGGCTGTTAATTGCACAGCCATCTGCAGGGCATGTTGAACCGAACTGTAAGATTGCTCGAAGCAGGAATGAAACCTGTGTAAGTTTGATGCATTTCTGTGGCCCCTTTTGATTTCTAGCATACTGTTCCCGACAGGGATTAACTGCTGAAATTTTATGCCAGATTTGTGTTTGATGGTGAACCACCTGACCTGAAGAAAAAGGAATTGGCAAAAAGGTATACACTGAATTGTTCCTTTGCTTCAATTCTTCACTCTCAAGTCTCAATACATGTGTTGCCATATGTTTGTTGTTCTTTAGGTCCTTGAAGCGGGATGATGCTTCCAAAGATCTTCATAGAGCTATCGAGGTCACGTGCTCCTCACCGCAGTTCACGAGCCTTCTCCTTACGCACCATGCTTTTTTTATTTGTTGTTTTGTTAGACCTCTGAGGTGGCATTTGCATTACAGGTTGGAGATGAGGAATCAATCGAGAAATTTAGCAAAAGGACTGTGAAGGTAATTGTCCTACAATATGGAGACAGAGGCGATCACAACTTTGTGTTGTAACTTTAGGAAAGAATATGTTTGTAGATTTATTTCAGATAAAGCAGCCTCACATGAAATCTGCCATTTTGAGCTTTGTCTGCAAAACTCAATGAGATGTTTATCAAGTCCTGGAGTGGTTCCAAGTGTGAGTTACGAATTTTTGCCTTCTCTTTCCAGGTCACGAAAAAGCACAATGAAGACTGTAAGAGGCTGTTAAGATTGATGGGTGTCCCTGTAGTTGAGGTGTCATTAATGCTCTCATCCATCAGTTGCTTCAAGGACTTATTTTGTTTTACTTTGCCACACAGATGAGTTAGGGGGTGTTCTTTTGGGCTTTTAAAAGTGGCTTTTGGCTTCTGCTACAGTACCTAACTTTTAAACGGAATATTTTCTCAAAACAGGGTCTACAAGTTAAACGATCTACACGTTAAAAGCCCAACATTTGTACCAGCCAAAATCGCAAGTGAATATCTGTCTCTCCGTAATCTGTACCGTAAACAGCCAAAATTCAAAAATTTCAGCCAAAAGCCATAAGCCGCAGCCGAAAAGAACAGGCCCTTAGTTTCCCTCATTGATGTGCTTTTCCAATGCCTTGGATAGTCGGTAGAATATTGGGAATCTCTTGAACTCAAAAAAGTAAATTGCACCAGCCTCACTTATAAAGTGCCTGCTTGGGAGGCTTTAAGCAGTTAAGCTTATGGCTAAATATGCCATAGGCTTAAGCCCTCCTAAATAGGGTGCTATTAGAATGGCTTCTCAGACAAGTGTAGACAACATAAGAAATGCTTACAAGGATTCTGGAATTTTAAGCCCTAGAAATTGGGTAAGCTCAGCTTGTGAGCCTCTGCAGAATCTGAAACCTTGTAACTCGTAAGGCAATCCCTTTTGTGGTCTTTTGCAGGCACCAGGTGAGGCAGAAGCACAGTGTGCAGCACTTTGTGAAAATCATAAGGTGTAACAACTGAATGACTTTGTAAGAATTCTCTATCTTTGATACCCTAGTAGCATGACTGAACTATATTTCATTGCGAGTTGTGAATGCCAGGTCTATGCTGTAGCTTCAGAGGATATGGACTCACTGACTTTTGGTGCTCGAAGATTTCTTCGGCACTTAACTGACCTTAGTTTTAAGAAGTCTCTTGTAACAGAATTTGAAGTGTCAAAGGTAATACCTTACAGTTTTTATCTTATAATATTTCTCTAAATACCCGGGTAATCATTCACTATTTCCCAGGTTTTGGAGGAACTTGGGCTCACAATGGATCAGTTCATTGACTTATGTATCCTTAGTGGATGCGACTACTGTGAAAATATTAAAGGTTTTATCACATCTTTTTTTACACATGTTTGATATTAGATTGTGCCCACAATATGATGCAGCACTTTTTACTTTGCTGAAGAAATGGTACAACCATGAAAATTTTTATGGTGGCTCTCTTTGTTAGTTGCTCGTGGTTATTTAGACATAACTGTCACAACCGGTACCGGAATGTCGGTTGTAGGCGTGAGATACAAGCAGCTTAGGCTGGTATCCACATCCAGGGGCCGTGTTGGTAGATGGAGCAGGGTAGGAGCACAAGCATACACAAGGAGGAGGGAGGTGCAAGGGGTAGGAGAGGAGGAAGAGGCAGGGGAGAAGATAGATTAATACTCTGGCTTGATTAATTATGCAATATGCTGTATCCTTATATAGGATCGGTTCTCCTAACAATCATCTCTAAACTGAACTGGAGTCTGTAATTCTTATCTCTTAATATGTCTTCTTTCCTAATTTAACTTAAACACAAACTCCTATCTTATCAAGCCATCTAATAACTAATTAATTATATGCTGCTGGGACTGTTACTGGACGCCGCCACCTAGTATAATGTAGGCCCCATATGACAATAACATACTCCGCTCCAAATTTAGCTTCAGTAGAACTGTGGAAGTGTAATTTCCCATGCTTTAGGTTCAAATTATATCTTCTTTAATTGCCTTCAATAGGTTTAAATTTATGCTTCTGTTAGCTAAATCTTGAATTATTGTTACAGTACTTGAAGTTTAAAATATGTTGTGGAGTGCTTTTGCTTATATTGCAGGGAATTTGGATGCTGTGTCTGCTGTTTCCAACCTTGATTAATCTTCACCATAAATCTATAAATGTCTCAAATCTAGAGCCTTTTAGCAATTCAAAATTTCATAATACTCTCATTTTGCTCCGAATAGGTATTGGAGGACAAAGAGCCTTGAAACTCATTCGTCAGTGCGGTTGCATAGAAGAAGTTGTGCAAAATCTTAACCAGAAGAGGTATGCTTATCCTTGCTAGCGATTTGTGTTGCCAGCACACTTCTTTTTTCACTCCATGAATTGATAATTTTTGCAATTAAACTCCTTGTGAAAAAACCTGTATGCAATTGAACATTAGGCTTGCATTTTCAATGGCAATGTTGGTCTTTCAATGATGATTTGTCATGTGGACATGCTAAAATATGGTTATCATAGACTGAGCATATATAAGCATGCCTTTTCAATGGTAATGATGATGTGAATTATTCGAAATATGTGATTATTTTGATTTTGGTTAAGTCAAATGTGATTATTTTGATTTTGGTTAAGTCAACAATTTTTTAAAAATAATACTGCTTGCTTTAGGAAAAGAGAGGCAATTTTCCCTTGTGCTGCTGTGTCATACCCTGCACACTAGGTGTAACCATACCACTAGTGTGTCCCTTGCTGCCACCATTGCGCGTCCTACACAGCTTCTGTTGCCATGCCGCACTCTGCAACTGCTCCTGTTGCCATGGCACCATCTTCATGCGCTATGTGCTGCTGCTAGGCCACTCTTGTGATCCTACAGCTACCATACCAGTATGTTGCTCCTGTGCTGCTGCTCTCTGTCACCCTGTCTACTGCTGTTGGCATGCCGCCGCTGCAACAGTTTTGTGCTGCTGGCCTACTGCACATACCTGTGAAGGTGAGACATGGCATCAGTAGAGTGTGTTCAATCATGCATCATGAGCCCACTATGAATTGGGGGGGGGGGGGGGGGGGATGCATGGGCAAAAGCTGTCAAGTGGTCATCAACTAATTGCTGATTGTCTTGTGTCTGACACATATTTGATTTTGATTTTGACCAGCCCTTGTGAGTGCCTGCAATAATTGCTTTTTTACAACTTAACATTTTGATGGACAGTTTTTTTTCATTGTTTTCTACTTTTATGTCAAGGTGGCAATGACCAATGGTTAATCTGTTGGGTTTCTGATTAGTGAAGCTTCTTGGTGCTCTGTTTATACCCCAAGAACTTGAAAATCTGCCAAAATCTTGGACTTCCTTTGGTTTTGGGGATAGATTCATGAGCTGGTTCAAGTGACATATTTGTCTAGTTTGTTGTGTCATCTTCTGAGTCATCTTGAATTTCTAGGTTCTACTGTGCACGTTCTTATTTGATCTGTAGGTTCACTGTTCCAGAAGATTGGCCTTACCAGGAAGTGCGAACCTTGTTTAAGGAACCTAATGTTTGTACAGAAATTCCAGATTTCTTGTGGACCTCACCAGACAAGGAGGTTGTGCTTGATAGCTCATATCATATGGTCCATGTTTTTTTAACAGGCTGACAGTTCTTGCTTTATCTGTTTAGGGGCTTGTGGATTTCTTGGCAACCGAAAACAGTTTCAGTCCTGATCGAGTAGAAAAGGCATGGATACATCTTTTACTTTACCCATGAACTCTTATTCACTTTTGCTAATACAAATTATCAAAATGATTGATTTCCTGACACAGTCTGTTTGTTTTTTTATTCATTAGGCGGTAGAAAAGATAAAGGCTGCTAGGGATAGATATTCCCCAGGGCGGTAAGTGGCAATCTTCCTGATATCTCATGGAGAAACATCCATGCTCTTCTGAAATGGTATCTTTTTTATTGTCTCAGAGCGAAGCTTTTGACACCAGTAGCTAGCTTACCAGGATCTATTCCAGAGAAGGTGCGGTGCTACACTTGTATTATTTGTTTCTCATGAATCTCCATCCCTTCCCTCTTCTTTCTTTTGGCCCATTAACACGTGCATAGGTACTGAACTACTGCCGCAGGCATGCTCTACAAATTATTTATGTAACATTGATACACGCAAGTTTTTAGTTGGTATATTGGAAGTATTTCCTTTGCAATGGGAAAGAATAACATTCCTATTGATTTCTTTAAGTACTCTCCTCTCTGAATTGTTATTCAAGTACTCTTCTCTCTGAATTCCTATTCTATATTCCATGCTACTGGGCAAGCCTCTGGTGTGGACTAGTTGGTTCTGTTGCATTATTTTTATTTTTCTTAAAAGTTTTTTTGGCATGATTTGAATTTCACTTAGTTGGATAGAATATCAATAATACAGTTGTATAAAATACTGAAAACCAAGAAAGTATGTAAAAGAGAATAAGGCAAAAGTAAAAGAGAAGAAGAAGAAAGTATGTAACATTGATCCTTATCTTATTCATTCATATTTAACTGGATAACAGGAACCCAAATGCGTTCTAGGTGCTTCAGGACAAGGCCTGAAGGGCAGGTCTGCTCTACAAGTATGCAAGAGCTCAAGCTCCGATTTCAGACATGGTAGTTCAAAGCCATTTACACTGGGAAGGCAATCAGGATTTCATGGGGTAACTCATGCTTTTTCTTTCATCTAAAGCTGGAGTTGCTCTGGTTCGCAAGAGTCGACTGGGTGTAGCTGTGAGCCTGTGACACAGCTACGTGAAGAATGGATGATCACTTGAAATATGTTAAGCTTATGCTACGGTTGTAGCTTAGTCTTTTGCCTTGTAATCTAGCAAATCAACTGATCGCCTTTTGCCTTTAATATGAAAACATTTCAATGTGCCATGACGGGGCAAGCGATTAGTTGGGGTTGCTCGACTTTATCAGTGTCTTCTCTGATAAGATGTACCTATATTCCTTTCTCCACCACGGACTCAAGTAAATGTGACCTTTGCGTGAGCTGCGTTAATCTTACGATTTCGCACAATGTCTAGATTCTAAACCGCATTGATCTTTTCATGGCGCATAGAATTTGTACATTACCATAAAATGCTCACAATATTCAGGGAGTTGAAAAGCATCCTCTCTACTAGAAGAGACGAACATTCGTCTGATGTTGGTTGTTCCATTTGAGTTGTTAATATTGGACTACACAAACTATGAAAAGTGAGGGTGTGTGCTAAGTTGGAGCCTTGCATGTGTCTGATTCGCCAGATCTTTCTTTATACTCTTATTCTTTCCCATCCTTATGGCTTTCAACAGAGGCTGCTGGATAAACAACAGCACTTGGAATGGTACCAACTAGTACCAAGTGGACTTATTCCTCCTCTGTGCAAAATTCCAGTATATTTAAAACAGATGCTGTAATATTATTTGATTCGTTCAATTGGTGCAATATATTCTCGTGCCACTTTTGTAGGAACCGAACATGCATTGACCCGTGGGCATATGCGAGCCTTCAAGGCTTCAAGGTTGAACACTGACCCTGTTCTGTGAAATGAAAGTGACATCCTTGCCTCGATGGAAAGCTATAGACAGAAGACATATTGGCTCTGGATGATTCCGAATGCTCTGCAAGTCATGCCATCAATCTACCAAGGCAACTGCGCATCTGTTCTGTACGTGGATAGCCTTCGGCGGCTATAAGTAGAGCACCAGATCCACCTGTTTCAACACGATTCATCAGAAGCCTTCAATCCTTTTATTATCTGGAGGTAACCGACTCTCTCTCTCTCTCTCTCTCTCATGCCCTCTCTCCAACCTTTTGGCTTTCTTTTCGTATTTTTGTCCATTTATTTCTCAAGAGGGCATTTTGTCCTGTTCATGCCACTGTAGCTAGGACAAATATGTGTTAACGTTACTTGATTGAGGTATCTGAATTAGACACTTAGATAATATCAGAATATACCCATTCTTGGGTAGGAACAATGGTGAGATGTGATTTACTATGCCTACATCAGATGTTCATACCAAAGCTTAACCATAACAATATTCTGCTGGAGTTGTCAGGATTCAGAGCCAAGAGAGTCTTGACAAGTGTTAAGTCCTGTACTATATTTCCTAACACCGTCGCAAAAGTTTAAATTGTAGCGATACAACATGATTGTGGATCGCTGAAGTTTCTGGTCAGGGAGCATCAGTAGGATTGTTTGTGTAGATCTGTTTTACCTGGCATGTCGCAAAATCTGTTTTAACTTTTAATTCATCTCCTGAGGATCATTCATCGATCTATGTAAGTTTCTTTTCTTTTTTCAGGCTGCTCTCATTGGTGTTATTTCATCAACCAATTCTCTTTGCAGCTTTTGACTATTGAGAATGGAGGATATTTCTGAAGGAGCTAAGTACGAGTGCCTGCTGTTTGGTATGTTCCATGCCTTCAAAACCAGAGGACTTGTTTGTAGATTTATTTCTTCAATCCACTAAAGGTGTTTGTTATTGCATCTTCAGATATGGATGATACTCTGTATCCCTTAAGTGCTGGCATCAATCTAGCTTGTCGCAAAAATATACAAGGTAAGTAATGATACTAATCATCTCCATATCTTCCTGTTTTATGAAGCATTTATGTTTTCACAAATGCTGAGAGAGACTGAAAATTTTAAATTTTGATGACCAGATTACATGCGTCACCATCTGCAAATTGAAGAAAGCCAAATAGCAGAAATGTGCCTGGAACTGTACAAGGAATATGGCACCACAATGGCTGGTCTTAAGGTACAGCTTGTATTTCATCGGTGTTAAACCTCTGTATTTTTATATGAAAAAGCAAATACTTGAGTCTTCTCAACAAACGCATAACTTCTTTTCTAATCATGCGACTGTTACTTCTCTGCAGGCACTAGGTTACGAGTTCGACAACGATGAGTTTCATGCAATTGTTCACGGTAGATTGCCATATGACAATCTGAGGCCTGACCCTGTTTTGAGGACCCTTCTACTTTCCATTCCACAGAGAAAAATAGTATGATATTTCTCCGTATCTTTTTTTCCCATTTTCTTAATGTATACATACTGTTTTGTATCAGTATTTTATCCTAGAAGAACATGCTTTGAAAGACACTTGCAGACATGCTTATTATCATCCTAAATTTGGTTGCTGCAGATATTCACAAATTCTGATAAAGCTCATGCGGAGGAGGTTGTGCGTAGGCTGGGTTTACAGGGCTGCTTCGAGGGAATAATATGCTTTGAGACACTGAATCCACCAGTTCTGCCATGCAATGACCTATGCAAGTCCCAGAATTCCATCTCTGATGAACCATCTTCCGACTTGGATGATTTGAACGAATCAGATGGGTTCAGACCTAAATCACCCATCCTCTGCAAACCCTCCGTTGAAGCCATGGAAGCCGCAAGTCGGATTGCAAATGTTGATCCCAAGAAGACAGTAAGCACAATCCCTTCCTCTAGAATACCTGACCAAGAATCCTTCCTAACATGTGACGACAATCTGATAGTTTCGACTTGTATTTTCAGATCTTTTTTGACGACAGCACTCGAAACATAGCTTCAGGAAAAGCTGTAGGCTTCCACACCGTAATTGTAAGACTGCATACATCATCCAAACTTCCAAACTAACCACCCTTCATGTATTCATGTTCAAGAAAATGTTTTATACCCTACTTTGTGAACTTGCTTCAGGTTGGCAGGCCAGCCGTCGTTCCAGGGGCTGATCATGCGCTGGAGAGCATCCACAACATCAAGGAAGCGTTGCCCGAGATATGGGACGGTCATGATTGGTCTGAATCTGATGCTGTTCTTGCTTCCACTTCTGTCGAAACGCCAGTTGTTGCTTGATGTGTTGTCTGTCCTGGGATATTATGGGAAAAGAAACATACTTGGTGACAGTATATTAATGGATACACGCAGGAGTATAAAGAGAAGATGCATCCTAGTAGGGAAAGAAACTATAATTACAGTTCCACTATTATGGAATTGTATAAGTTCGACCAGTGAGAAATGAAGTTAGAGAACAAGCATCTGCAGAAATTATGCAGATATTTATGTGTATTTTCGTGTAACCATTCTATATATGTACGGACTATGGACATAAGAATAAGGGGACATGCTCTACAGTCTAGTAACCAAGGTAGATTGCATTATAACAGAAGAGTGAAGCGCCAGGCCAAGGGTGAAAGGCCCCTTCACAATTCTCTCTTCTTCTTTTTTAACTAATGTAACTAATGTAAGGCATGCATATGGTTTTTCCCCCTCTATGTAAGACAGATGTATTCTTCTAAACCATATAGTTCATCTATGTAAGGCAATTGCTGGAGCAGAACAACAACAACTAGATCATATAGTTCATCTAAAGACAAGGCAAAACTGGAAGAGAGAGAGAGAGAGAGAGAGAGAGGCATCGGAAACAAGATGACTAATAAAAGAGAGAGAACAATATACCCAGAAAATTATACTATACAGTAGATAGCGACAGCTATTGTTTGAACAACCTGCAACTCGTCCCCAATTCTTCTAGATTTTCAAGTGATATGACAATTCCTTCAGCTGTACTTAATCATCAGGATCAGTAGAATTACCCAAAAGCAAAATTTAATAATACTTACATCACAACGGAGGGACATTTGCATAATAGTCCCCTTGCTTACATAAGCAATACTACTGGCTTCCCATCATCATCTCACGTTCACCGTGTCCGGCTTTTACGAACAATACAAATAAATACGAAAAAGAATCGATAAAAAAAACAAAAAGACTAGAAAAATAAAATGTAAAAATAAAAAAATGAAATAGAAATTTAAAATTCAAACTAAAATAAACAAGGTATAGATTAGATAGATAGGACAGTGACGTGCGCATGTCGATTTCGATTAGAAATAGAAAGCAAAGACCATTACGACGCGTGGTCCTATCCAACTCCAATTCCTTCACGTCTCTCTCCTCTTGCCTTCCCCCACTGCGCTTCTCAACACATTTCTCTCCCGATTCGAGCGGGCGAGAGCGCGCGCTCATGGCGACGATGGTGGTGGGGGCGCTGAGGAGGGGAAGAGCAAGCGGCCGCGGCTCGCGATCCTTGGCCCAGTCACTCCGTAGATTCGTGAGTTCCTTCCCTTTGCATTCGATTCGATCCGCGTCGCTCCTCCCCCACCGATCGGGAGGATTCTGTGAGTGAGAACCTAGATGCGTTCGTGTCGGCCTAAGCATTTCCTCCGATTCTCTCGCTTGCCTTCGAATCCCTGGTGCTAATTCTGGTCGTGCGTTAAGCAATCCGAGCAGAGATCTCGAGAGCAAGGGCACAACAATGGATGACCTAAGCGAGATACCCATATCGATCCCAGTAGAGCAACCATTGGGTTCGCCAGATTATTCCTTGCAAATTTTACTCTGGTGTACAACATCCATTCGTTCTTCAGGTCTTCGTTTCGGTTCTCCATCGATCGGCCCCAACTGCGCCTCGCTGATTAACTCCGCTATCCTCCATCCTGCTAGGTAAGCACATTGGTCGTAGCGGAACACGAAGGTGGATTCGTGAAGCCGTCGTCTTTGAGCGCGTTAGCGGCTGCGCAGGCCATTGCCAAGGAGAACAAGATTTCTCTTCTGTTGGGTGGATCCGGACCAGCGCTTCACAAGGCTGCTGAGCACGCTGCATCTAGCCATCCATTGGTGTCTGAGGTATTACCACGGGTTAATCCTCGTTTCCCTGTGTTACTTGTGTTCGAGCACTGATCAACTATTTATGTTTGCATTTTTTATGCCAAGTTCTGCCTTCCAATTCAGAGGAGGAGAGGAAAACTTTGGGACAACGTAAACAAAATGTTCTTTGAGTGGTGTCTTTTGCTTATCAGCTTGTTCTCTTCCATTGCAGGTTCTTGTTGCTGATTCAGACGCCTTCGCGCATCCTTTAGCCGAGCCTTGGGCCGAGCTACTTCGCTCTGTTCAGCAGAAACGTGGCTTCTCTCATGTTATAGCCTCTTCAACGTCGTTCGGGAAGAATTTGCTTCCACGTGCTGCAGCTCTTCTAGATGTCTCCCCTGTTACGGACGTCACTGCCATATTTGAGCCACGGGTCTTTGTGAGGTTTGATATCCTACTGTTTTCTATTATTCTTAGCTTTTCATGCTGCATGTCGGATACTGGGATGGCTAAGAATGTTTGCCTATCCGGCATGCTGTGCACGTTTCTGCAGATGTTGATGGGGTAGAATGTTGTTTTGCAATATATGATATGCGTTTGCATCTATTTATATGCAGTTCTCAGACCATCTACCGCTTGATATTTTTTGAGGTTATCTACTGCTTGATATTGGACATGAACTGATAGGTGATAGCTCATCAGGCTCTATGGCATTGTCTTGTTCATTTCCTGCCCGCTTTGCCACCTTTTTATGCTAATTTATATTGCTCTTTCCATTTTCCATTATCTTTGGATAATAATTTATTTTGGATGTTAAATGCATGAGCCTAAAGAGGAAAGAATCATTAAATCTCGATTCCCATTAGTCCATAGCTGCCTTCTGTCATTCTGTGATGCTTTCTGCCTTGCTTTTCCGGCTCTTTTTATCCATAGTATCATACGGCTTGATGTTTTTACATGGTCAACTCAATTCTGTATTCAATCGGCAGTTTAATACTTTGATTAAGACATATGGTTGTCTTCAGGCCAATTTATGCTGGAAATGCACTTTGTACTGTACGATATACCGGAGAGGATCCTTGTATGATGAGTATTAGGTCAACATCATTTTCTCCAACTACTGAGGCTATGTCAGAAACAAAAGTTGCACCTGTCACCCAGGTTGATCTCTCTTTCCTCAGTGAAGGTTTGTTTGGTTTCTTCACCATATTCTTCTATTAAGAGTTAGCAATACCTTTTGTGCCCTTCAGAATTGTTCGTTTTGTGTTGCCCATCTTTCTTGGACCGTGAGTTTTTAAATAATGTTCTGACTACTGCAATTAAAATCTTGGATTAGTTGATGATCACTGGATTATTTCCTTTCCACGTCCTTTTTTTTTATGAAGTTCAACATGCTGTAGAAAAAGGATACCTCGTTTGACCTCCTATATGCTGACAGCTTGCTGATTTAAAATTTAGACATATATGTTAAAACCATTTTTCTTTGATGTACAGGAAGCTTGGGGAAATCCACATGGGTGGATCTAACAACCCAAGACACAGAACGGCCAGATCTTGCAAATGCATGTGTAGTACTCACTGGAGGCAGAGGTTTGAAGAGTGCAGAAAATTTTAAATTGTTGGAGCAGCTTGCTGAGAAACTTGGTGCGGCAGGTTGTACTTAATTTTTCTGCTTTGTTGTCGAAATTGTTAGTATTAATATTTGATCAAGGACTCATGTCAGATTCATTCCTCTGCACATATTGTTTCTGACTGATTACTTTCCTTTTCTGTAGTGGGTGCGACCAGAGCTGCTGTTGATGCAGGTTTTGTTCCAAACGAACTTCAGGTAAGCTCTTCCAAGTCTATCCGTGTGTTGTGCCATGTCAAATAATAACTAAATGCATTTTGAATTTATCCAGCTGATATAAAATTGCAGATGCCATATGTTAAGGGTATAAGTGTCATTTCCTGTTTTAGGGTTTTGTTGAGTCATGCAATATATAATGCCCTTTGGGCTATGCAATACAACAACTAGTATTCATCTATTCTTCCATCTCATCTAAAATGGTATTAGAGCCTAGGTTGGGCTAGGGTTTTAGCCGCTGCCGCCGGCCGCCGCAGCCGCCAACTAGATCTTCGCTACGCTGCCCCCGGGAGGAGCGTCTCCACTCCTGGGGACGGCCATTTCCCGGCCGCCGCAGCCGCCAACAAGATCTTCGCTACGCAACCCTCGGGAGGAGCGTCTCCACTCCTGGGGACGGCTATTTCCCGGCCGCCGCACATGCGCGCCGCCACTGTCTCGGTCATCTGGGACCGCCTCGTTGCCGAGGTGCTCGCGTGCCCGCCCCCCGACGTGCTCGTGTCCGCGTGCCTGTGCCCGTGCTCGCGCGTCCGCGCCCACGTGTGCTCCTCCCGCCCACCGCCAAGCTCCAGATACGGGCGGTGGGATCTTCCCTGTCGTCGGATCAGGCCTCCTTGCCGTCGGATCCGCCAGATCGGGGCTCCCCATCGTCAGATCTGTCTGGATCCGGTCTCCTCAACGCCGCCCAAGCTTCTTTGTTCTTCCCTGCCGTCGGATCCAAGCTCTCCAACCCGCTAGTCATCGTCTTCAACGCCGCCTCGAAGTCGCCGCCGTCTCCCATCTGTTGCATCGCGCCCGTGGAGGAGAGGGGATTGGTATCTCTATGGAGGAGGAAGAAGATAAAGGAGACAAACTGTGCATGTGACCTCCCAAGCCAAATCTCTACTTTTGCTTGGTTTTAGGTGGATCATTGGATCTGTGATCCGAAGGCTGTGGTGCCACTTGGTATTTCGAGTATTTCGCTTTGAGTCTTTCGTTGCGTCCATTCAAGTCTGTAGCTTCTCTTTTTCAGTTTGTCAAAACTGTGCAAGTCCACAAAATCTTTGTCAGTCAGCCTCTTTATCAGTCAGTCGGTTGCTTTGCTAGCTACGTTCCATCCTCTTGGATGGTCCTCCTTCCTTTCGCATAGCCACAGTCGCCGTTCTTCTCTTTGAGCCGATGCAGATCGTAGAAGTCTTTATGATGCTACCGCTTCTCTCTAAGCCACTACCCCGAGTTTTCAAGGCCGTTGCGCTTCTTTTCTACGTTGCTACCGTCTCGAACTTCGATCTGCGCTGCTATATTTCTATCTCTCTCTCTCTCTCTTCAGCTTGATTTGACATCTATCTCTATTTGTGTCACCTTTCACATTCTTTTCATCGTGTTGCCGCGGTCGACTTTGCTCCCGCTTACCTCTACTTTTTCAGCTCCTGCACTTTGAGCTTTCTGGGTTGTTGTATGATTCCGGATGATTGGTACTCAT